>JARGYO010005576.1:0-600000 GCA_029206835.1 Rana muscosa
TAGGGTTCTAATGTTCGTACGAACTTTCGGTCCGTTCGCGGGTTCTGGTGCGAACCGAACCCGGGGGTGTTCGGCTCATCACTATTAATATGTATTGTCATAGTGTCATCCAGTGTTAGTACTTCCGCAACCCGCTCTAAAAGAACTGATTGGGGTAGTCTGAGGCTGGTTGAATCCCGTCTGATAGGGGAAAACGTCTTGAGGTTGGAGTGTGATGTTTCCAGGGTGCGGATATGTCCACCGACGGGGGGCCCTCTGTGCATTAGCACGGACGATCGTTGAGGAGGGGATCTCCTCGCTCTGCAACAAAATCATTGGTTATGAGCAAATGCGTGCTCTTGTCTCTGCTGTGTCTGATCAACATTGATTGGGATTCGTAGTGCGCATCTGCGGATAGCCTCCCTCCCCATTCAATAATAGTATAATCTTAATATGCGTTATTCTATGGAATAGCGCAGAAGAAGAATTCCTATCAACGGTAACTTTAGCCATCATACGTTATTGTATTCATTGTATGTATTATTGTATTGAATCCTTTAATCTATATTTCTTGAGTGGGATTCATGTAAGGCAACCTGTTGGAAGGGATGTCCTTGTATTGTCATTTTCCTGTGTGGAAGGGACATCCTGTGATATCCCCGCCCATGGGGGAGGGGATTGGTTGCTGCAGCCAATCACCTCCTGTGTGAGATCTTTTGAGTTTAATAAAAGCCTATGATTAGGCGTCGGCTTGGCAGTCATGCTGGTATGCTGAGATGAGAACATAGCTTTTGTGGTGCTGCCTTTCCTGGGATGAATGATGGGTCGAATGAACGGTGAGTGGATCTTAGCAAACTTAGCTAAAGATAGCATTATTGCAAAAAGATGAATCTAAAGTGTGTGCTTAATTAGCACAGGAAATATGGGCTGTGTGCTCTGCAGACAACCAATAATTCCACCACAGAATGGCGACTCTGATTGGACCAATTGCGGCCTCTTTGAGCAGCACATCAGCAGAGGGGGGAGAGTGGACCTGCGATGTGATGCGTGAAGAGGCTGTACTTTGTAAAAGAACAAACATTTTTCGTCTTTTTGAAATAATGCTGTTTGCAGTACGAGAGATGTGTGTGTGATTTTGTCATGGATCGTATGCCTGTGAATTTGATTGTGTGTGCCTGTGTGGGTATGCCTGGGTGTGCCTGGATGTTTGTGTGAGAGAAGCTGAAAATGGCTGCCCCCATGAGGTTTAGCGGGGGAGGGGCAGGCAGCATGGCTATCACTGCCAACATGTTTGAAAGTTGTGTATATCTGACTTTCCAATTTTCAGAACAAAGTTGTGTGTAGTGTTTGAGACTGTGTGAATGCTGATGGAAACGGTATATTGTGTATGAAATGAAGGTATAGCTGTGATTATTTAGTGCAGCCTGCACTGAGAAGTTTGTAAATGGATGATTGTTTGTGAGCCATGTGCTTGAATGGGGGAAGGGCTTGCCCACTGCTTTGTATTGCTGGGGCTGTGCCCTGAGGGAAGGAATCTCTGAGCAGACATGTAGGACAACAATATACTGTATGTGTGTAGTGTTTGTGATTTCTATGAAAAATAGAAATGGATAGATTGTGATTTTTGCCTTTATAGGGGACAAAGACACATGTCCCCATAAGTGTAAAAATAGTTTAAGTAAAGAGTTTGGTTTTTGAGTTGAAAGTTCCCGCCGCATATCCAAGTGGCCAGGCATTGCTAGAAGGCAGACAATAGTATGTCTCTGCAATGGCTTGTTATGGAAGCTGAGGCCACTGTGTGTGTGAACTTTAGGTAGAGAAAAGTGGTGAATATCTCAGAGTATATGAACTTAGAGAAATGAACATGTTTTTAATATTGTCATGTAACTAACATTTATTGAATGTGCTGTTTAGTTGGCCAAAGGGTTTAAGTTTTTAAGTGTACATGTGGTCCTTGTAGAGTGTAGCTGACACCTTTTTCAGTGGATTTTGATGATCATTTAGAAAAATCTCAATGGTGTAGTCTGTCTTTGTGGAGAAAAACATTTTTGATTTTCTTTTGATGTCCCATGCTGGTTTTGGCAGGAAAAAGTAATGGCGCCATTCTTGGCTTTTGTTAGCCTTGCAGGTTTGTCTGCCATTTTGAGGCAGTTTTTTCTTAGCCTGTGGGTATCCTATAAGGGAAGGTGCAGCCACCTTTCCTTTGGGTATGATATCATGTGACCATGCTGTGGCATTCGTCAGCTATGTTGCTGGTGGAATTTATCAGCTTTTGGGGCAGATTTTGATGTTTGGTGCGAATTGGGTAGTGCGGTCTTTTCTGCGTTGGAACCTGGTGGAGGCCATTTGTGTTTTTCTTTGTGTGGGGGAACCCATGTGGTGTTCATTGTGACGTCTCATGCTGGTTTTGGCGGGAAATATTGCATGGCACCATTGTTGTTGTTGTCCATGAGGCTTGCGATGGTTCATCCACCATTCATGGGCTTGCCTCTGGTAGGCTGTTGCCTTACCTTTGTTTGCTGATGTCACTGTGTGTTGCACGGTCATCTGCTGATCTCAGCTTGTGATTTTGCAGGATTTATGCCTTTGCAGTGGGACTATTAATCCATAATTTTTAGCTCTATGATTCAGTATTGTGGTTTAATTTTTGGGGTTTTTATTGCATCATCTGGGCATTCATCTGGACTTTTGTCATATGTTTTATAATCATTGGCCATTGTTTTTTTGGTATCTAGTGGTTGGTGCACATCAGCCCCTGGATACTGTGTTGGCATTTGTTGATTGGCGCAGTTTTGTCCTGTTTAATGCGTTTGCTAGATTAAATAGTTTTTCTAAGCATCGCCTTTTGAGTTGAGTAGTGGTATCTTGAGATGGCGCGGTTTTACCCCGAGGGGCCACAACGTGCTTGCAGACACACGCACATGCTGGGGCCTATTTATGGATGGGATCTGGCTGACCTACCAGCATTTGGAGTGTGGGGGGAGGCCAACGCAGACACAGGGAGGACATGCAAACTCCATGCACATGATGTTAGGAGGGGGATTTCTCTGTTTTCATTTAAGTGAATGTAAGCTATTGCAGGGTCAGCTGACTTTGCAGTATATGAGCGGCGGTTTTTGGTATTGGATTTCGTTTTTAAGTAAAAACTCCACTTTGCACTGAATTTTGCACAATGATGTGTTTTTATGTTTAAATTGGAGTCTTGATAGACACAGCAATGTGGCTAGGCTCCCCCCTCCCCCTCCCTCTTCCTGAACAATTGATATGTAAATAAACCAGTTTGGTTTTTTTAAGTAGCTGAGCATGTAACCGGAAGTTTCTTTTCAGCATTTTATTTATCAGAGGAAAGTTGGTGGGAGGAGCTTGGGGTTGTCTGAAAGGTTGGCCAATGAGATTTGTGTTTGGAAGGAAAATGGAAAGCATTTTTGCGTTTAAAAGTCTTTTATATTTTGTTCCAGTTTTGTAAAGTTTTATACTGAAATACAGTTTTGGGTAGAGAGCAAACGGGGGCATCACCATTATTGTAACATCTGGATACAGAGAGAAGCCACATTGTTCTGCAGGTGGTAAACTGGCGTAAGTGTTCTGTGAGGTTTAGTCTGACAACACAGTGTATGGGTGTATAGCGGAAAATGCTTGTGTATGCATGCACTGTGAGGGGTAGAGGCCTAATTCGGGGGTTGATCTGTGGTTGTTCTGTAGTTCCAAAAGTGTTGGGACAACAAGCCATAGCGTTGACGCCTCGGTTAGGGTTTCTAGTTGGAGGACTTGACCATATAGTGGTTGTAGTTCTTCAATTCACCGTATAAGAAGACACCGGGCGGTGATCTCCGAAAATGGGTGCAACGGTTTAACCTGGACGCAGGTTTAAGACGATAAGCCGATTCGAATCGCCATGGACACAAGGTCTGTGCAAAGGGAAGGAATGGAGGCTTCCCATAGTCAGACGGTCACACAGTGCACAAAGCCTAGTTTTGGGGCAAAGGCCTTTGAACCCCAAAAAGATTAACATAGGTGGTCCAAGGATACTATTTTGGGTATCCCTCTGGAATGGATGTAGTTGAGCTGCGGCTTCAGAAATCTGTAATGAGTGTTGATGGAGGTGTAGTACACGCTTAATTCTCATGCCCGTTTGTTTGAACTTTGTATGGCTGGTCCATGTAAGGTTCTCGAGCTGCTCTCATGTTCCCATTGTATTTTTTCTATTGCTGAAAGAATGAAGGTAGAATTCTGGCTGTTTTTATTTTTTTTCATTTGTGGTTTTGGAGACTATGAAGTATCTCCCCCACATTTGTATCGGAATGTTTGTATGTAGTAACGTGAATATGTTCGAACTTACCGCGGCGATCCTTCGATGCGTCGCGGCTGTTGTATGTTTGTAGGAACGGGAAAAGTAAGGGTTACAGAGGGTTTTGTTTGAATCGGTTTTGAAAGAATGTCATTGACAATTTACCATTCTTTGCAGGTTAAATATGAAGGATAGAGTAATGATTTTGCTTATAAGTATTTTTCAGGTCCAAGGAGTTTGTACATAGAGAACAGGTGTATGTAGACAGCTGTACATATGGATAAATATGAGTCTAAGGGAGGTAAAAGTATCATAGGCTATTTCATTGTTTCTTTTTCCTGCACCACGCATTTCTTCCTTCAGTCTGTAATGAGGAAGAAAAGGGGGGAGAAGTGATAAATGTAAGAGTGACAGTTTTTTTTTTTTTGTCAAACGAATAATGTTAACCTCTGTAATTCTAACCAAGTTTGTGCCAAGACTGTCTTTCTTTGATAGAATTTGAATCGGTGAGCAGCAGTCTGGTGAAGTAGGTTCCCATCCCAGAGGCTTATGCCCCGTACACATGATCGTTTTTCATGCCGTTAAAACTGCCATTTTAAAAAATGGCCCTGAAAAATGATCGTGTATGCTCCAGAGCATTTTTAACGACGTGAAAAACGGCCATTAAAAATTCCGGACATGCTCTCTTTTTTCACGTCGTTTTTCATGTCGTTTTTTTTAACGACGTGAAAAACGATAGTGTGTATGCTTTCACGACGTGAAAAAAAACGCGCATGCTCAGAAGCAACTATGAGACGGGAGCGCTCGTTTTGGTAAAGCTAATGTTGGAAATGGAGATGGCACATTCGTCACGGTGGAATTAATAGCATTGTTTTAATGCTGCGCATTCCGTTCTTCTTTTGATAATGCTTTAAAATTACCCTCTTTTGATAATGACATTGAGAGTTATGCCAAACTTGTTTCTAAAGTAATTCCAAATTGCTCTAATGATTATAAAATATTATTTATAAGCCGCACCTCCCTCCTAAATAATACTAACAATAATAAAATAATGTAATTCTCCTTTTTTCTTTTAAATTTTATTTTACTATTGTTTTTTTTTTTTGTGGCCTTTTTTTTATTATTTTGGCTTAAATTATTCTTGTGTAAAGTTACCACAACAACAACCTTCCAAATGTGTCTCATTTGGCCTCAGGGAGGTTTGTGTCCCCTGATAATAACAATAATATAATTTGAGATGTCCCTGCCTGCTCCCTAGCAAGCTCTCTTTTGAAATACAAATCACATAGTCAAGTATTTTAAGGGCACTAAGTTTTTTTTTATTTCAGAACATTAACAAATTAAAGGGGAAGGCAGCACTGGAGAGCCTGCTTGCATTTGTGCATCCCTTTGACCCCACAACAACCATCCAAGATGTCCAAACCAAAATAGAGATTAGATCCCCCAAAAAAAGGAGGCCAATCTTGTCTTGAGCTCCCAGAGGTCAGGAGCCACAGCAGATAAGTCCTATATGTCCCCAGTCTGTGGTACTACAGCAGGCATTATTTTCTCCTCTTCCTTGTAGCCTTCTCTCCAGCCTTCTCTGCAGCCTTGGTTGGTTTCTTCCTTGGAGGCTGGGGATCAGGAGGAGAGGTTGTGGCAGGAGGAGTAGTAGGAGGAGGAGGTGGAGTATGGACAACCTCCGTTATGTCCGTGTACCTAGTGAGTTCACCCAGCACGCCCTTATTGATGACTTTCAATAGCAGGGTCTCACTGAATTTTTTTTGCTGCAACTCCATTTGCCCTAGTTTGTGGGCGAGGACTGCGGCAAATCCCTCATCAACAGAGGGTGCCTCTCTGAGGGCCGCTGTTGCCTCTCTGAGGAAGGCCCTGGTTTCCTTCTCCACCTGCCTACCTCTCCTTGGCCCTCGTGGTTTAACTACCAGGGGAGGCATCTGGGCTCTTGTGCTGGGCCAAGCCTCCTCCTGGGTGCCACTGGGCCAAGCCTCCTCCTGGGTGCCACTGGGCCCTGCCTCCTCCTGATCCCCAACATCCCCCTCTTCCTGGCTCTGCTCTGGCTGTAAAAAAAGAAAGGGACATTATTTATTTTGCCACATCATCATTCACAGACATTGTTCACCTCTAGACATTGTTGAAATCAATGCCAAAAGTTATGTCATTTTCATTGATTCCGCATCCTGGTTTTGTTGTCTTGTGCACATAAAATTAGGCCACTACTGTATCTTGCTCTTCACAAACTTTATTGGTAGAAGTGTACATACCTTTAACAATACTAACATCTATTTAAATTCTACAATTTTGTACGATATAAATATAGATATCAATACTTTACCTGGCTCCATATCTCCAAATCTGCCTCCTCAAGGCCCTGATCTTGATCCTCAGAGGAAGCCAGAGCAGGGTTGACAGGAAGGCTGGAGGACTGGCTGCAGGGAAGGCTGGAGGGTTGGGTACAAGGAAGGCTGGATTGACCTCTGGGGGGAAGGGTGGAGAGAGATTCCCGCACTTCCAGCTGGTCATCCAGAAAAGCAAGCTTACTGTAGTACCACAGACTGGGTTTATAAACCTTATCTGCTGGTGCACCTGACCTCTGGGACCTCAGGACCATAGTCCTCTGGGTCCTGTATGTCCCTCTGATGGTCGCAATTTTGTTTTTGACATCTTGGAGAGTTGTTGTGGGTATCTTTGTTTGCACAAATGCAAGCAGGCTCTCCAGTGCTGCTTTCCTGGCGTCTTTATTTTTATTACCGCCACTTTTTGTTTGCCATAATATAGGGAGCTCTTGCCATTTGTCGATGAACTCCCCCATGAAGTCTGGGTTTTTAAAAGTATTCATGATATCTGTAAAAGCGAGAAACCAAAAAAAAAATATATTTCAGGCAACATTCCTCAACTGTGCATTGTCTACATATTTTGAGCACACAAATCTCCTCGTCTGATGAACCTCAAAAAGTAAAATTGTTAGGTACCTTCGTCACGACGTTCGTTGCTAACTCCCTCTCCCGACAAATGAACGTATTTCCCAGACATGGATCTTCACTTGATATACACAGCGCATGCGTGAAACTCTGCACGCTTTCCCCGCCCCTGACGTTCGATATTGTACTTTCCCCGCCCCTTCTCGCTCGTAGTGCTGAACAAAACATGGCGGAGACACAGGTGGCTGAGATTACCTCTACAGAGGATGAAATTAGAGGAGCCCAAATCAAGACCCAGGAGATATATGTCATTCGAGGAAATGGTGGAGATGGTCGCCATTTTAAAGAAGGAGGATTATGATGCCAAGCATGGTCTGTATAAAAGGCCTAATCTGGTCAAGTCCAGAATTATGGGCAAAGTGGTCAAAAGTCTTCACAAAAAATTCGGGGTGTGCAGAACGAACGAACAGCTCAGAAAACGATGGTCAGATCTGAAGTTGCGGGAGGCCGACCAATATAAAAGAATCAAGAAAGTTATATTAAAAAGTAAGTAATTTTTTTTGAGTTTCCATGGTACATATTATTTTCTTGTATTCTGTCGTGTATTTTTAACTTTCATATAGTACACTGAAAGATACCATCTTTCAGGTTCGTCCGCACAGTAAACGGACGTATTAAACCTCTTTCTCCGTACAGTTCCTCAAACGATGTTTTAGGATCATCCAGTGTGAACACCCATGTATTTTGGTTTATTTGGGGGAGTAAATTTGGGCCTCACTTATTTTTTGTGTGCTAATCCAAAGGACATTTGTTCGTTTGAAAAAACGATATGCATGGTAATGTTAAAGGGAGTGAATGCTCAGCAGCTGATGAAACATCTGAACGCAGTAGTACAAGTGTGGGCCTAAAGCCAAAAAGCTTGAGGGTGTCACACACAGGTGATCCAGTGTAGATACTTTGGGGTGTTACAATGTTTCAAATTTGTGTTCAAAATGTATATGCTCTGGTTTGGGCTATGTATCCAATCATTTGTCCCGGTTGGCACAGGGGGTAAAATTTAAAATGGAGCATGCTTCAAAAGAATGATTACAAAGTTTTTTTCATGTTTCTTATTTTAGCAAAATTGAGTCGCTACTAATGAAACTATTCCTTTTATTTCAATCTCCCTAGGGATTCGAAAAGCTACCTCAGATGAGACGAGAATTGCAATACCTACAACAATACCCCCAGAACCCCAGGATGGAGAGGAATGTGATGTTGTGGAAGTGGAAAGTGGCACCACCACAGGTCAGAGAGAAACCAGACACATGCATGTTAAATAGATGTAGGCCTACATATTCTATCCTACATATTTCTTTTTACATTTAGGTGCAGTTCTGGCCGAAGACCCCAATAAGTTGACACATCACAGTGCCCAGATCCTGATCCAATACCTGATGGTCTGCTGTCGTGACCTCGAAAAAATTAAGGGAGACTTGCTAGAGATCAGGGCAAATACAAAGCGGGTGGAGGAAAGGCTCCAAAATATTATGGCTGTGCTTGGGCGTGTCTAACGTTTTTACACCAAATAACGTTTTACTTGCAGAGTTTTATAAGTTTTTTTGTTATTTTACCCTTTAATGACTAGCACATGTTTATCTTTTTCAAAATTTTGACAAATATAGTTTGTTTATGCATGGCTGGTCATGCGTTTTAATACACCCGAAATTAAGGGAACATCCACATTTCTAAGGAAGTTTCCCACCTAAAAAAATAAATAAAGGTATTTTTACATAACAAATCATTGTGGCTTCATTATGTAAATGTGGTGCTGAGTGAACTAATCAATGTTTGGTGTTTACACTGACAATGAAGGCTAATTAAAAGATTGTTTAATCCACATGGCAAAACAAGTGCACTAGGTAAACCTACCAGAAACATCAAACATTATACAATAAAAAATCCAAACCAATCTTTACTCAAGAAAAAGTTTTATTTTTTTGGTATAAAATTATTATAGATTGTCTGGCATTTCAATGGCCCCCCTACCCATAAAATAGTCCACATATTGGTTACGGACCTCACGTCCGGTTGGGGGGGCCAAGCCAGGACGGCCAGGTTCCAGGGCCACCAAAGTTTCTGCATTGATTAAAGAGGCCTCAGGCCCACTCAAAGATATATAACTCGTTGAATGCACCCTTAGGAAATTATGCAGCACACAGCACGTCATAACCACATGGTTCCATTTGTATGGGGCAAGGTGGATGGAGGTAAGGAAGAGGCGAAATCGGCTGGCCATGATCCCAAACGCATTTTCCACCACCCTTCTGGCTCTAGCCAGCCGATAATTGAACACCCTCCTCTCAGGGGTGAGGGTGCGTTGCGGGAATGGCCTCATCAAATGGGGTCCCAGGCCAAACGCCTCATCCGCCACAAACACAAAAAGGTAGTCCCTCCACATTCTGCTCCGCTGGTGGCAAGGCCAGCAGATCCAAAAGGAGCCGTTCTCCAAACTCCATCTGGGCAAAAACTCCTCCATCAGACATCCTGCCATTCTTGCCAACATCCACATAGAGGAACTCGTAGGTGGCCGACACCACTGCCATCATCACGACGCTGTGGAACCCCTTATAATTATAATAAAAGGATCCCGAATGGGGTGGTGGGACGACCCGAACATGTTTGCCGTCGATGGCTCCTCCACAGTTCGGAAATTTCCATCGCTGGGCAAACTCGGAAGCCACATTCTGCCATTCATGTGGCGAAGAAGGGAACTGTGGAATTAAAGAAATAACAAATTAATACTTGGAGCCAGAAACATTGAAAGCTGATTTCATACACACATTCATGGCCAACATTGGTAGAAACTGTTCAAAACAAAAAAAAAAAAATTATGGGGGGGGGGGGGGGGGGGTTGAAGATGAGTTGGGAATATCACACATGAAGGCTGTAGCACTCTGTATTGAAGTTAACAAAAATGAAACATTCCTAGGCAAAATTTAGGGTGCGTTTTGGGTAAAGCACTACGATGGAACATAGAATAAAAAACATGGAAATGACTAGGCAAGGTAGGTATGGCCCCAGGATAGCATACTGGAGAGGTTAGGCAAGCCAAATTTACAGGTAGGCCTCAAACCCCAAACTTTAAATAATAAAACATGGGGAGAAAGGGGACATTCCCTGCAGCTAAGAATCATGTGAATTAGGGACTGCAAATAAAGCAAATTAAAAATATCCAAAAATAAAAACCATACAATGTGAATTTTGGAAGAAGAACACTTACCTTAATATAGTCCTCCTGCAAAACTTGAAGGATGGCAGAACAAGTCTCTGGTATAATGATCCCCAGAGCCTGGGGGGATATGCCTGTGGAGAACTTAAGGTCCTGCAGGCTTCTCCCAGTAGCCAGGTATCGCAACGTGGCGATGAGCCTCTGCTCAGCACTGATGGCTTCCCGCATAACGGTGTCCTGCCTGGTAATATAGGGGGACACCAAAGCCAACAGCTGCTGAAATACGGGGTCAGACATCCTGAGGAAATTCCTGAAATCATCAGGATTATTCTCCCTGATCTCCCGCAACAAAGGCATGTGACAGAATTGGTGCCGCTGGAGCAACCAATTCTTGGTCCATGAACTCCTCCTGACGCTGCTCATGGCATGGAGTCGGGATACAGCATGAACCCCTGCACCAACTACAGCATGAACTCTACGACGAGTACGTAGCCGCAACATGGCTAGATAACGGTCGGCTGAACAGAACGAACTAGAAGAACGCACGGAAGAACAGCAAGGCCTATGAAGAACAAGCTGAAAAAACACGAACGTGCAGAGCAGGCCGCACTGAATAAACAGATACGAACTGACTACAAGCAGTGCTAAACAGATACGAACCCACAGGCGCAAACTGAACTCCCGAAAACGATCTTCAAAGCACGAAGACTGAAAAGCGCGAATCGTCTCTCACCAAACTTTTACTAACACGCGGTAACACGGAATTAGCAAAAGCGTCCCAAAGGGTGGCGTCATTAGAACGGAACTTCCCCTTTATAGTGCCGTCATACGTGTTGAACGTCACTGCGCTTTGCTTGATCGTTTTTTTTAATGATGGTGTGTACGCAAGGCAGGCTTGAGAGGAAACATGGAAAAAAACGAGGAGAAAAACGTCGGTTTAAAAAACAGTGTTATTACCTGTTAACTACTTTTTCCAGGAATCTTCCAGGACGGCTTACAGAGAGATAGGCTCCTCCCACCTAGAACAGGAAACACATGATCCACATCATAAGTCTTACTCATGCATTAGCCCCTCAGTATTTAACAAATAACCGAAGGCCTCAGAATCATTAAACCTGGATCAGCGTAGCTCTATCCTTATATATGCTTTACATCGCTACTCACCTCATAAAAAGGGAGGGAACTGACGCCGTCCTGGAAGATTCCTGGAAAAAGTAGTTAACAGGTAATAACACTGTTTTTCCAAGTCATCTTCCAGGACGGCTTACAGAGAGGACAATATAGTACTACCTGATCAGGGCGGGACCACAGCCTGCAGCACTTTCCTGCCGAAAGACTGGTCCTGGCTGGCAAGCAGGTCCAGTCTGTAATGCTTCACAAAAGTCTGGAAACTGGACCAGGTTGCGGCCTTGCAGATCTGGAGGGGAGATGCTCCTGCCCTTTCAGCCCAAGAAGTAGAAACCGCTCTTGTGGAGTGAGCATTTATACCCAATGGAGGTGTGCGGGAGACTGCCTTGTATGCCTCCGCAATGGCCGACTTCATCCACCTGGCGATGGTACCTTTGGATGCCTCTTTCCCCTTGTTAGGACCTGTGAATAAAACAAACAAGCTGGTGGAGCGTCGCCACTCCTTGGTGTGCTCTATGTAGGCAATCAGGCATCTCCTGACGTCTATTTTATTAAATCCTGCTTCCTTATCATTCTTTGGATTTCCGCAGAATGATGGTATCACGATTTCTTCTGACCTATGGAAGTTAGACGATACCTTGGGGAGAAAAGCTGGGTCCAGCGAGAGGATAATTTTGTCTTGTAAAATGGTGCAGAAAGGCTCGATCATTGAAAGTGCCTGGATCTCACTGACTCTCCTAGCCGAGACTAGGGCCACCAAAACTACTGTCTTCAGGGTTAACAGTTTTATGGGCAGTTCATCTATAGGTTCAAATGGTGCCCTACCGAGACCCTGTAATACTGTTGATAAGTCCCAGGGAGGGAACCTCCTTGCTTTGGGGACTCGTTTCTGGCTGATGGACACAAGAAATCTTTTGATCAGTGGTTCTTCTGACAGTCTTTGATTTAAAAAGTTGGACAGGGCGGCCACCTGAACCTTAAGAGTACTAACTGCAAGGTTTAGATCTGCTCCGGCTTGGAGGAAATCTAGAACCGCCGGGACCATGGCACCTGACACTCTGTTGTTGAGTCTGCGCCAGTCCCCAAATCTCTTCCATAACCCTCTCAGCTCTAACAGCTCCCTTTCAGAAGCCAAGCCGTCAGAGAAAGAGAGCTCAGTTCTGGATGATTCGCTTCTCCCTGGTATAAGAGGTCCGACCTGTAAGGTAGTCTCCAAGGTTCTGCAATGCTGAGTCTTAGAAGACCTGAGAACCAAGACCTCCTCGGCCAAAATGGCGCGATCAGGATGACCTTTTGTGTTGGACCCTCTTATCTTCCGGATAATCCTCGGAATGAGGGCAAACGGTGGAAATGCGTATACCAGATCTGCCTCCCAAGACTGGGATAGGGCATCTAGGCCCCGACTGAGCAGATCTCTCTGTAGGGAATAGAACTGTTTCACCTGCCTGTTGTGTCTTGTAGCAAAAAGGTCTATCTGTGGGTCTCCCCACTTCTGCACTATTTCTTCGAACACTGTTCGATTCAAGCACCATTCTGTTGAAGACAGCGTCTCCCTGCTTAGGGCATCTGCCAGAGAATTTAATTCCCCTTTTAGGTGAATGGAAGATAGGGATAAAGGGATTTTTATAACAGCTTACCTGTAAAATCCTTTTCTTGGAGTACATCACGGGACACAGAGCGACTTAGTCATTACTAATGGGTTATATAGATTACCTTCAGGTGCTGGCACTGGCCAATTCCAAACCGGAAGTACCCTCCCCTATATAAGCCCCTCCCATCCGGGAGCACCTCAGTTTTGTAGCCAAGCAATAAGTGTCCCAAAAAGAGGGGTGGGAGCTCTGTGTCCCGTGATGTACTCCAAGAAAAGGATTTTACAGGTAAGCTGTTATAAAAATCCCTTTTTCTTTTTCGTACATCACGGTACACAGAGCGACTTAGTCATTACTAATGGGACGTCCCAAAGCAATGCCAAATGAGGGGAGGGATACATAAGCTGGGCGCCATCAGGCATGAGGATCTTTTGCGGCCTGCAACACACTGCGCCCAAAGGCGACATCCTCCTGACTTCTAACTTCTACCTGGTAGAATCTAGTAAACGTGTGTACCGAAGACCATGTTGCGGCCTTACATACTTGAGCCAGGGAGGCCTGGTGATGCACTGCCCATGAAGTTCCAACTGCTCTTGTGGAGTGCGCCCTAACATTGAACGGAGGCGGTCTCTTTCTCAAGCCATAGGCTTGTATTATGACCTGTCGAATCCACTTGGCTAAAGTGGATTTTGATGCTGCCTGACCCTTTTTAGGGCCTTCCGGCAGAATAAACAAAGTATCCGTTCTGCGAATCTGAGCAGTGGCTTTTAGATAAGCTTTAACTGCTCTTACTACATCCAAAGAATGTAATAACTTTTCCTCTACCGAGCTAGGTTTGGGGAAAAAAGAAGGAAGAACCACATCTTGGTTCAAATGAAACCTCGATACCACCTTAGGAAGAAAGGCTGGATGAGGACGTAATACTACTCTGTCCTTATGGACAACCAGATATGGCTCCTTACAGGACAAGGCGGCTAATTCCGATACTCTTTTAGCCGAACAAACGGCTACTAAGAAAATCAATTTCCTGGTGAGAAGAACCAAGGAAATGTGTTGCAATGGTTCAAACGGTTGTTTCTGTAGAACTGACAGAACCAGGTTTAAGTCCCAAGGACATATGGGAATACTAACCGGAGGGCTAATACGCATCACTCCTTGTATGAAAGCTTTGACTAGTGAATGCGAAGCCAAGGGCCTTTGAAAAAATATTGACAAGGCCGAAATCTGACCCTTGATAGTACTCAAGGCCAGCTTCCTATCTACAGCCCACTGTAGGAAGTCCAAAATCCTCCCTATCACGTACTTACGTGGATGCCATTTCTTGGCCTCACACCACGTAATGTACGCTTTCCAGATCCTATAATAGATCTGCCTGGATACCGGCTTCCTGGCATTGATCATGGTAGATACCACAGAATTAGAGAGCCCTCTCTTTTTCAGAATGTGGGCTTCAATAGCCAGGCCGTCAAACCTAGGGCTGGTAAGGAAGGGTGGTATATCGGTCCCTGCGACAGCAGGTCCGGACGATGTGGGAGGGTCCAAGGACTCCTCACTGACATTTTTACAATCTCCGCGTACCATGCCCTTCAGGGCCACGCTGGAGCCACCAGAATCACTGGTTTCTTTTCTACCCTGATTCTGCGGAGTAATCGCGGTAACAATTGTGGCGGTGGGAATGCATATATCAGCTTGAACTGATCCCAAGGTAACACTAGGGCATCCGAGCCGCAAGCTAGAGGATCCCTTGTGCGAGACACAAATCTGTCCACCTTTGCGTTGAATCTGGATGCTAGCAGATCTACATCCGGTGTTCCCCACCGCTGGCATATTGCCTGGAAAACCTCGGGGTGAAGAGACCATTCCCCCGGACATAATTGTTGGCGACTTAAAAAGTCCGCTCTCCAATTTTCCACTCCTGGGATGAAAACCGCGGATATGGCTGGGACATATTTTTCTGCCCACTCCAGGATGCAATTTGCTTCCCTCTGGGCTGCACGACTCCTGGTGCCACCCTGGTGATTGATATATGCCACTGCTGTGGCATTGTCTGATTGAATTCTGACAGGGGACCCTTGGAGTTTGGATGTCCATGCTACTAGGGCATACCGGGCTGCTCGTATCTCTAAGAGATTGATGGTCAGGGCCTTTTCTGCTTCTGACCACTTGCCCTGGAGAGACCATTGCTCCAGTACTGCCCCCCAGCCTATGAGGCTGGCATCTGTAGTGACTACCTTCCAAGAAACCGGACTGAAGGGTTTCCCTGTTTCCAGATTCTGGGGCACCAACCACCAATGGAGGCTCTTGCGAACGGAAGGGGACAGGGACATTGGTAAGTCTAAAGCCTGAACTTTTTTTTTCCAGGCTGACAGTATGGCCCTTTGCAAATTCCTTGAATGGAATTGACCGTAGGGTACCGCTTCGAATGAAGCCACCATTTTTCCCAGCAGCCTCATGCAGAGGCGTATGGATGGTTTTCTTTTTGTACCCACTAAGTGGGTCAAATCTTTTAAAGACGACACCTTCTCTGGAGGTAAGAAAATCTTTCTCTGATTTGAATCCAGCCTTAGCCCTAAGTATTCCAGACTTTTGACTGGTCTTAGAGCTGACTTGTCCCGGTTGATAATCCAACCGTGATATTCCAGATACTTGATTGTCTTGTGAATAGCTACTTCCAGCTTTTCCACTGAGTGGTCTATTAGTAGCAGGTCGTCTAGATATGCCATTATCGTTACACCCTGTGTTCTTAGATTGGCCAATAATGGGGCCACAATTTTTGTGAACACTCGTGGTGCTGTGGCCAGACCGAAAGGTAAGGCTCTGAACTGAAAATGGCGCCCTTCTACTGCAAAGCGTAGAAATTTCTGGTGGGCCGGAAAGATGGGAATATGCAGATAAGCATCCTTTATGTCGATCGAGGCTAACCATTCCTGCCCTTGTAGGGCGGTGGCCACCGATCGGATCGACTCCATCCGAAAAGTCCTGATATTTAGAAACTTGTTTAGCCCTTTTAGATTTAATATGGGCCTCACGTCCCCATTTGGTTTGGGGACTGTGAAAAGGTTCGAGTAAAACCCGAATCCGCTTTCTTCCAGGGGAACCTTCATGATTACACCTTGGAGCAATAGTTGTTCTAGTGCCAGAAGGAGGGATCCTCTCTTCTGGGGATCTCTTGGCACGTTTGACCTCATAAATTGGGCAGGAGGAGTGCCTTTTAACTCCAGCTTGTATCCCAGACTTACTGCGGAGAGCACCCATCTGTCTCTGATGGTGTCCCGCCAGGTCTCTGTGAACAACTGAAGTCTTCCCCCCACCCGATTGAGTGGGGGCAACGCTTCATGCCTTGGGGGGAGGTTTTGTACCTCTCTTGATCCAGGGCTTCTTGTTACCCTGTGATTGTCCCTGATTTCTGCCCCCTGAATTTGACCGCGGAGGCCGTCGGAACTGCTTCCCAGCCGATGTGCCCGGGACTGGAGAAGTAGGCCTCTTAAAAGAAGGACTTCTACCCTTGTTCTTAACCGGTAAGAGTGAACTTTTACCGGCAGAAATTTTCTGGATATGTTTGTCCAGATCTTCTCCAAATAAGCGTTCTCCATGAAATGGGAAGCTAACCAGCAGTTTTTTACAGGGAGCTTCAGCAGACCAGTTTTTGAGCCACAGAAGCCTACGCATATGTACTATAGACAGCGTAAAGCGGGAGGCCTGTTGGATTGTATCCTTTATGGCGTCCACCGCAAAACACAAGGCTCTAGGCAGGTCAGCTAGGGCAAGAGCCTGCTGATCTGGTAAGTCCCTTAAGACTTGTTTCAACTGATCTTTCACTGCTTGGCAGACTCCAATCGCTGCTACCGCAGGTTGTGTCACCATGCTTGCTGTAGAGAAAGCAGATTTTAGTAAAGACTCCAATTTTTTATCTATTGGGTCTTTGAACATTGGAACATTATCTACTGGACATGTCAGTGATTTGTTAACAGAAGAGATGGCTGCGTCCACTGTAGGGACCCTCCATTTTTTTATGAACTTATCCTCCATGGGATAGATCACCGGAAATCTCTTGGGGGGAGCAAATATTTTATCAGGATGCTCCCAATCCTGGTAAATAAGCCCTTCTAATAAAGGGTGGATTGGGAAGGAACAGACAGCCTGGGGAGCTTTTAGCGACCCCAGCGAGGAAACCGTAGTGGATGGTGGTTCCGCCAGAGGCATTTTAAATGCTGATCGGACCATGTTAGTCAGAGACTGAACCCATAATCTTTCAGCCTGAGATGCTGAGAAAGGTTCTTCCACTGTTGATTCCTCCATAACTGAATCAACCTCATCCTGATCCCCTTCAGGTAGGTCGATCTCTGTGTGGGGCTGTTCCTCCACTAACAGGCACTCTGAAGGAGGAGACGGAGATCGGACGCGCTTTTCCTGAGACAGGGAAGCAGCGATCAATGCTGTTAATCTCTCTTCCAATCCTCCCAGAGTTGAGGATAAAACCTCCTCTGTTATATATACAGGAGCAGGTGGACTGGGGACAGCCGCAGCACCAGGCACTCCTGCGGGGTTTCTACGGCTACTGACCTCTGAATTCTCAGGGGAGATTGGTGCAGTACAAGCATGCCCAATATCCTCAGAGCCCGATGGAGACCCCTTTGGCTTCCTGGAAGACCTATTTCCGGAGCGTCTGGACGACATATCCTTTAAGCACAAAGCTGAGGTATTTCCGTCGTCATACACCAATTTTTGCTGGTAATAGTCTAACACAGTTGCTGCTATATACCAGCTGGTGTCCACTAAAGTGCCTTTCTATGGGGATGCCTGCATCAACCGCCTCTGTGTGCCACTGTTTGTTGCTAGCTCTGTTTGCATCCAGCTGACACTTGTACTGTGTCTTTTATCCATGCTGGGACGCCTGCACATGCGCAGAAGCGCCGCGGCGCGCATCGAGCGTCATCCACCCGCCCCGCCCCTTTTTTTCATAGGAGGCGCGTGCACGCGCCCACGCGCGCGCCCACGCGCCATTGGCGCCCTTTTCGAAATCAAACAGGGACTAGGAGCCAGGGCCCTTTTTGCCGGAGGGCCTGTGCGGTGGATGAGCGCAGCAACAGGGCAGAGGAAGTGGATTCCCACAGAGAAACTTACCAACTGCCTGGATCTTTTGACTTGAGAAAACCAAAGATCCACATGACCAGAAAAATGGACTACAGCGGCCTCTAGTGGTTTAACACAGGTACCGCGGTCCCTTTTTTTTTTTTCTTGACTACTATTAAAATTTTACATTTTCAGTAGTTACAGGCATACACAGATATTAGCGGGAATACCGTTAGGTAACAGACAGAAAGACAAATTAGGCTTGGGGGTCCCCCAATAGAACCAAGTTCCTGGGGGCCCCCACTTACCTGATCCCCGCCGCAGGACTTTGTTTGGTCCACAGAAGTCCAAACTTCACCTATCACGGCAGGCATTGTAATTAAACCTTCAGGGACCGGGTTCCCAAGGATTCCACTCCCCTGGACCTGTATAGCACCCTGCACAGACAACATCTTGGTCGTGGGTATGACCAGAGCTCTGGATCCCAGGGTCCAGCCCTCCTAAGAGAGGCATTACAGGCAAAACCTTGCTCTTCTGCTGCAAGGCCCGGGTACCGACCGTTTAGCTATGAAGCTTTTTTGGTGGGATCCGGAACAGCTTACTAAGGCCCAAAAGAACCTGTACGCAAGCCCAGTGAAAACACATGTTACTCTTTGGCCAACACCTTAGACACTGGCAAAAAACTGAGGTGCTCCCGGATGGGAGGGGCTTATATAGGGGAGGGTACTTCCGGTTTGGAATTGGCCAGTGCCAGCACCTGAAGGTAATCTATATAACCCATTAGTAATGACTAAGTCGCTCTGTGTCCCGTGATGTACGAAAAAGAAAACAGGTTTTCTTCTGCCCATTGAAGGATCTCTCTTGCTATCCTCATCAGACCCGGGACTCTCGTACCCCCTTGCTTGTTGAGGTAACAAACCGTGGTAATGTTGTCCGAAAGGACCTGCACATGTCTTCCCCTTAGGGATGGGCAAAAGGCTACTAGGGCCTTTAGAACCGCCTTCATCTCCCTCGCATTGGAGGAGAGGCCGGCTTCCTGCCGGTTCCAGAGCCCCTGGGCTATCAGAGTGCCTGAATGGCCCCCCAGCCCTGCCCGCTGGCGTCCGTGGTGACTGCCAGAGGACAGTGTTGGGACCAGAGTCGGCCAGCCGAGAGGTTTGCAGGGATCAACCACCATTCTATTGAGAGCTTTACTTCCTGCGGAATTTCCGTCTGTCTCTGAAGTGAATTTGTTTGTCCGTCCCAGAGAGAAAGCATGAACGCCTGAAGCGCTCGAGTATGGAACTGAGCCCACTGGACTCCTGGGATGGCCGCTGTCATTAACCCAAGGACCCTCATTATACTCTGAATTGAGGTCCTTGAACAAGTGCAGAGGTTCCTCACCTCTGTCAAAATTGTCTCTACCTTTTCCTTTGTCAGGAATATCTTGGACTTCCTTGAGTCTATCAGGTATCCTAGGTATACAATGCTCTGAGTAGGTACTAATTGTGACTTCTCCTGATTTACCAGCCACCCTAGTTGCTGAAGGTGTCTGGTAGTTCTGCTCAGGTTCCGTCTGACTTCGTCTGCTGAGTCTGCAAAAATTAGTAGGTCGTCCAGATAGGGGATAATCTGAATTCCCTCTGATCTCAGAGTCCCTAGCGCTTCTGCCAGTATCTTCGTAAAAATGCGTGGAGCTGACGCTAGTCCGAAGGGCAGAGCATTGAATTGAAAATAGAGGGTTCTGAACCCTTTTCTTACTGCAAATCTGAGGAATTGTTGGGACTCCTCTCGAATAGAGACGTGAAGATAGGCGTCCCTTAGGTCTAATGAGACCATGAAGACCCCAGGGGTTAACAGCTCTCTGGTGGAGTAGATTGATTCCATCTTGAAACGTCTGTACTTCACGTACATGTTTACTTGTCTCAGATTTAGAATCAGTCGAAATTTTCCTGATGATTTCTTTATCAGAAAAACTTGATAGTAGAATCCTTCTTTTCTTAGAGATGGGGGGATGAAGCTTATCACCTTCTCTTCTAGCATACTCTGCAGGAGGGAAGACATAGCTGTGGCTTTTTCCGCGTCTCTTGGGAGACTTGTTATGAATTTTTTTTGAGGGGGGCAGCCTAAAAGTTCTATCCTGTACCCTGATGCGATCAGATCTAGGATAAAACGGCTGCTGGAGATGGTCTGCCACTGTGGAAGGAATGACCCCAATCTCCCCCCCACAGGCCCAACTGAGTCACTGGGAAGTGTTCTTAGGCTGGGAGGGTCTAAAGAGGAAACCTCCTCTGCCCCTTCCCCTCCTGTATTGCCAACCCCCTTTCTGGTCTTGGGCTCTGTTATTCCGTCTCCTATCGCCCCGGTGAGAGTTCCTTTCACTTGACACCTGAAAGGGACGAAAACTCCTCTTTTGTTGTTGTTGTTGCTGCTGTTGCCTCTTGGGAAAAGGGAACCCCTTCTTTTTATCGGCCGACCTCTCTAGGACGGATTCCAGCTCCTTTCCAAAGAGCAGATCTCCATCAAATGGGAGGGAACAGAGTCTTGTCTTTGAGACAGAGTCTCCTCCCCAGGTCTTTAGCCAGATAGCCCTCCTGGCTTCATTAACCAAGGCTGTGGCTCTGGCCGAGAATGTGACCGACTCCGTGGATGCATCCGCTATATAGGCCACTGCCTTGCTTAGCGTGGGTAAAGCATCCAGGATCTCTTCCCTGGGAGTGTCTGACTCCAGAAGAGTGCGGAGCTGTTTAAGCCATAAGTCAAGTGTACGCGCCACGCATGTGGTGGCTAGTGCGGGTCTAAAGTTGGCGGAGCAAGCTTCCCACGCCTTCTTTAAATAGCCCTCCGCCTTCCTGTCCATTGGGTCCTTCAGGATACCTGTATCCTCAAAGGAAAGTTCTGAAGCTCTAGAGACCTTGGCTATGGAAGCGTCCAGTCTGGGACATCTATCCCACAGCTTTGTATCCTCCTCCTTAAAGGGGAACCTTCTCTTTACATTTTTAGGGAAGAATACTGCTTTCTCCGGCTTCCTCCATTCATGAAGTATGGTCTCCCTTAGGGATCCATGCACCGGAAAGGTTCTGCCCTGTCTAGTCTGAAGGCTTTCATATAGGAGGTCATGCACTGACAACTCCTGGTTCTCTGGGGACTCCAGTTCCAGGGTGTCGTAGATTGCTTTCAGGAGCTCCTCTGTCTCCTCTGAAGGAAAAAGGAATTTTTGTATCTTTTCTGGCCCTTCCTCGCTCGGGTCTATCTCCTCAGGCTCTGAGGCTGAGCCTGAGCCTGAGTTGTTCTCCCCGTCCTCCAGGACTCGATGCTGGTGGACTGCCCGTACCTGGGCCCTAACTTCTGGCCTCACGGTAGTACTGGTGCCTGAAGTACCTGGGCTGGGTTCAGCAAGTGTCTCTTGCTGTGTGGGCTTAAAGGACTGAAACGTCTGTTTCATCCCTGACTTTAATGAGTCCATAAAGCCTTTGAGAACAGGGCCTGTTTCTTCTTTGACAAGTCTGTCTATGCAGTCCTGACAAGCATTCTTTTTCCACCCAATCTGCATCTTCCTGGTACATATTGGGCATCTTTTTCTAGGTGTTTCTTTCTTATCTCTGGGCTCGTGGGTCTTGTCCTGTAATACAGTAAATGACAAGCCCCTGCATATTACTTACACTGAAGTAAACACCCATATAGAAGAAGCTAGATGGAGGGACTTGGACTTTTTAGGCACCATACACAAATTATATAAAAAAATAATTTTATTGTATAATAAACTAACATATCAATATTTCTGTATAAAAATAGTTCACAAGTTCTAAAAGAGACGATACAATACCGATATAGTACAACACCATAGCTCTAATGCAGATCATATAGGGCCAGTATTCATCCATAGGCCAGTTAGATGCATTCCCAAAAGTTGAGGTATGGTTAAAACGGCATAAGTCGTAGGAAAAGATGTAATAATTTCACTCTCGCTCGACAAGTTCCGCGTCCAGTGACGCTTCTTCAGGAGCGTGTCATGTGAACTAAACAGGAAATATATTTAAACATATAACATATATCATGAGTTTGTAATTTGTCATCATGCATTCAATAATGCTATAATACATTTAGAAACCCTTATAGAAAAAGGGAAGATATGTTTACACTTTTGTAAAGGAACTCGGAGAAGACCTAAATTATATATACTGACCTTGGAGACAGGGAAAAAGGTATAGAACGAACCCGACGGTCACTGTGGAGGCGTGCACCTATTATTCAATTGATAACATTAGATTAGTGAAAAATGCTTACTGTTAAGAACATCTGGTTGCTAGAAACCAGGATGTCTAGTGTTGTATAAATAATTTGGCTTCATATGAAAAAGATAATTTCCAAATTCCTATCGAGCAGAAATAGAATCCCTTAGAGATGGCAGGAGAGGAGGGGGAAATTAGAGCTATGGTGTTGTACTATATCGGTATTGTTGTATCGTCTCTTTTAGAACTTGTGAACTATTTTTATACAGAAATATTGATATGTTAGTTTATTATACAATAAAATTATTTTTTTATATAATTTGTGTATGGTGCCTAAAAAGTCCAAGTCCCTCCATCTAGCTTCTTCTATATTCAAATGTTAGGACGTGGCACGCCAGGTACTTTTTGTTGATATCCACAGTTACCACTCTGTGGCTGATACAACATATTCTCTCTCTCCGAAGTAAACACCCAAACCAAAAACACCACGTGGACTCTCTTATTCTAGTCTAAGAATTATGAGAAGTACCCACCACCAGAGCCTATGTTAGAATATGTGACATCTGCCACCATCAGCATAGGAGAAAACAAACGGTCTCTGGAATAAAACAAACAGACTCCCCCTGTGCCGCCCCCACAGGGGGGTAAGAAAAGGAAAGAAGCGGTCTGCCCCTTATTTTCTTACCTTAGGGCCCGATGCGACCGATGGCGCCTCCAGATCTGCATCTCTGGATCCTTCCATGTTGCGCGGCGCCATCTTTAGGTCCGGGTCCCTTAAATATGAGAGGAGTGGAGGTCCGGGGCGGCGCTGTGGATCCGACTCCGCCCCACGGCACAACACGCCTGTTATCTTCAACTAGGCTTCCAAATGGATGTACCAAGATGGCCGCCGCGAGACTTCCTGTCGTGTCACTTCCTGTTTTCTGCGCCGGAAGTGACACTCTAGCTGTGTGCCCAGCGCCATGCTGTTCTGGAGCTAGAGACTCCCCTCTGGAGATCTGTCTGCCCGGGAAGGATACCGGCCCCGAGCCTCCGCCAGGAGGATACCCTGCTGTGCCGTGGCTGGACCCACTGGATCACCTCCTCCACCCTCACAGGTAACCTCGCTGAGGATACACCCGACTTGGGAGGTGGGGTCCCATACCATCACCCATGACCCCTGTTTCAGGTCTCCTGGGTGGCCCCAAACTGACTCATACCCCAGGGGAACTACCCCTGTTGACTGGGTATGGCCGTCGGGGGGGGGGCCCTGCCGCCTGGCACGAAGGCCCAAAAAAAATAAAAAAAAATAACAAACATCCCTTGGATGGTGCCTGTCTAGCCTGAGGAAACACAAATACTGAGGGGCTAATGCATGAGTAAGACTTTTATGATGTGGATCATGTGTTTCCTGTTCTAGGTGGGAGGAGCCTATCTCTCTGTAAGCCGTCCTGGAAGATGACTTGGAAAAATGACATTAAAAACGATCGTGTGTACGGGGCATTAGAACCTTTTTTCAATGGTTCCAGGTGACTGGGTCGTTGTAAAGAAGCTTGAGGGATGAAACCACGCCAGCCACTGCAAGAAGCGGCTCAACCACACCAAAGAATGAGGAGTATCTTTGTTTATTTATATTTTTGTTGTTTAGTAAATTTTAGCGAGGGTAATGATGAAGCATCCCAAGTTATTTAAAGTGTATGTCCTGACTAGCTCAGAAAGCGAACAGGACCGATGGTCTGTTCTGAGTCTTCACCGAGTTTTAGTCCCCAGCGATGACAGCGGCACATGCCATTTATGATGGTATTATGGGTATGAGGAGTTTTGACAAACTAGTGAAGACTCCAAACAGACACTTGTCAATGGAATCTAACGATGCATTTTTAAAGGGTAAAATTGTTTTAGGCTTAATGGCTCTGTCTCTTGTCGGTTTGGGTATCTAGGTAGCCCACAAGTGGGTTTGAACTTTAGTTTGGTGTTTATGCGGATCTGCAGCTTATAAAGGTAATTCCCCCAAAGCAAGAGGTTCATGCGTGATGGTGAAGCTGTCCCAACATCTTAGGTCGCGGCCGATCGCGAAGATCTGATGGCGCAGGAAATTAAGAATGGCAGGGACAGCTAGAAGGGATTTGTTCACCAACCCCGACCAGGTCTGGGCATGGTGTCCTGCATGTACAAGGTGGGGGGGCTCGGGCTTGGGATACGATTGAACAATTCTCATCCGTTAAGGATAGGGTTCTTCATGTAATTGTTGAAGCCAGAGCTGTAGCTAAGTGAAGGTTGGGAGTCTATTTTAAGGGTCTGGGAATCTTTGGGGATCTCATTTTTATTTTACAGCGGATCGTGGTTAAAGGAAGTGGGAATATATATACTCATGTCGTTTTTATCTCTATTCTTTCTATGTCATGACGAGGTGCTCCTGTTGCCTGATTTGACGCGTGACCAGAGTTTCCTTGATGAGACGCCCCGAAGCCGGACCCACATACAAGACACAGAGGATCACAGACCGATCGGCGATTACTACAGCTCACCATGTCGTGTCCTCCTTTATAAGTCATGCCCCTGAAGAGTAGAGTCTACATGTCAAGCCGTGTTTTCCTTTTTATGGACTAAGGACTGATTCATTTCCGGGTGTAAGAAGCAGATCAACTTTCATTGAGCGACACATGGGGTGCATATGACAAAAAAGGGAGGACTGTTGTGGAGATTTTTATGGAGATGTATTTAATATGTATTGTCATAGTGTCACCCAGTGTTAGTACTTCCGCAACCCGCTCTAAAAGAAATGATTGAGGTAGTCTGAGGCTGGTTGAATCCCGTCTGATAGGGGAAAATGTCTTGAGGTTGGAGTGTGATGTTTGCAGGGTGCGGATATGTCCACCGACGTGGGGCCCTCTGTGCATTAGCACGGACGATCGTTGAGGAGGGGATGTCCTCGCTCTGCAACAAAATCATTGGTTATGAGCAAATGCGTGCTCTTGTCTCTGCTGTGTCTGATCAACATTGATTGGGATTCGTAGTGCGCATCTGCGGATAGCCTCCCTCCCCATTCAATAATAGTATAATCTTAATATGCGTTATTCTATGGAATAGCGCAGAAGAAGAATTCCTATCAACGGTAACTTTAGCCATCATACGTTATTGTATTCATTGTATGTATTATTGTATTGAATCCTTTAATCTATATTTCTTGAGTGGGATTCATGTAAGGCAACCTGTTGGAAGGGATGTCCTTGTATTGTCATTTTCCTGTGTGGAAGGGACATCCTGTGATATCCCCGCCCATGGGGGAGGGGATTGGTTGCTGCAGCCAATCACCTCCTGTGTGAGATCTTTTGAGTTTAATAAAAGCCTATGATTAGGCGTCGGCTTGGCAGTCATGCTGGTATGCTGAGATGAGAACATAGCTTTTGTGGTGCTGCCTTTCCTGGGATGAATGATGGGTCGAATGAACGGTTAGCGGATCTTAGCAAACTTAGCTAAAGATAGCATTATTGCAAAAAGATGAATCTAAAGTGTGTGCTTAATTAGCACAGGAAATATGGGCTGTGTGCTCTGCAGACAACCAATAATTCCACCACAACATACAGACTGACCCCCTGTGACATACAGACTGACCCCCCCCCGTGACATACAGACTGACCCCCCCGTGACATACAGACTGACCCCCCCCCCGTGACATACAGACTGACCCCCCCGGTGACATACAGACTGACCCCCCCGGTGATATACAGACTGACCCCCCCGGTGATATACAGACTGACTCACCCGTGACATACAGACTGACTCACCCGTGACATACAGACTGACTCACCCGTGACATACAGACTGACTCACCCGTGACATACAGACTGACTCACCCGTGACATACAGACTGACTCACCCGTGACATACAGACTGACCCCCCCCTACATACAGACTGACCCCCCCGTGACATACAGACTGACCCCCCCGTGACATACAGACTGACCCCCCCATGACATACAGACTAACCTCCCCCCGTGACATACAGACTGACCCCCCCGTGACATACAGACTAACCTCCCCCCGTGACATACAGACTGACCCCCCCCGTGACATACAGACTAACCTCCCCCCATGACATACAGACTGACCCCCCCGTGACATACAGACTAACCTCCCCCCGTGACATACAGACTGACCCCCCCGTGACATACAGACTGACCCCGCCGTGACATACAGACTGACCCCGCCGTGACATACAGACTGACCCCCCCGTGACATACAGACTGACCCCCCGTGACATACAGACTGACCCCCCCGTGACATACAGACTGATCCCCCCCATGACATACAGACTGACCCCCCCCATGACATACAGACTGACCCCCCCCCCGTGACATACAGACTGACCCCCCCCGTGACATACAGACTGACCCCCCCTGTGACATACAGACTGATCCCCCTGTGACATACAGACTGATCCCCCCGTGACATACAGACTGATCCCCCCGTGACATACAGACTGACCCCCCCCCCGTGACATACAGACCTCCTAGTGACATACAGACTGACCCCCCGTGACATACAGACTGACCCCCTCGTGACATACAGACTGACCCCCTCGTGACATACAGACTGACCCCCCGTGACATACAGACTGACCCCCCCGTGACATACAGACTGACCCCCCCGTGACATACAGACTGACCCCCCCGTGACATACAGACTGACCCCCCCGTGACATACAGACTGACCCCCCGTGACATACAGACTGACCCCCCCGTGACATACAGACTGACCCCCCCGTGACATACAGACTGACCCCCCCATGACATACAGACTGACCCCCCCATGACATACAGACTGACTCCCCCGTGACATACAGACTGACTCCCCGTGACATACAGACTGACCCCCCTGTGATATACAGACTGACCCCCCGTGACATACAGACTGACCTCCCCCCGTGACATACAGACTAACCTCCCCCCGTGACATACAGACTAACCTCCCCCCGTGACATACAGATTAACCTCCCCCCGTGACATACAGACTGACCCCCTCGTGACAAACAGACTGACCCCCTCGTGACATACAGACTGACCCCCCCGTGACATACAGACTGACCCCCCGTGACATACAGACTGACCCCCTCGTGACATACAGACTGACCTCCCCCGTGACATACAGACTGACCCCCCGTGACATACAGACTGACCTCCCCCGTGACATACAGACTGACCCCCTCGTGACATACAGACTGACCCCCTCGTGACCCCCCCGTGACATACAGACTGACCCCCCGCGACATACAGACTGACCCCCCGCGACATACAGACTGACCCCCCCGCGACATACAGACTGACCCCCCCGCGACATACAGACTGACCCCCCGCGACATACAGACCCCCTAGTGACATACAGACTGACCCCCCATGACATACAGACCTCCTAGTGACATACAGACTGACCCCCCCGTGACATACAGACCTCCTAGTGACATACAGACTGACCCCCCCGTGACATACAGACTGACCCCCCCGTGACATACAGACTGACCCCCCCGTGACATAGAGACTGACCCCCCCGTGACATACAGACTGACCCCCCCCCGTGACATACAGACCTCCTAGTGACATACAGACTGACCCCCCCGTGACATACAGACTGACCCCCCCGTGACATACAGACCCCCCAGTGATATACAGACTGACCCCCCCGTAACATAAAAACGAACCCCCCGTGACATACAGACTGAACCCCCCTGTGACATACAGACTGACCCCCCTGTGACATACAGACTGACCCCCCCGTGACACACAGACTGACCCCCCCGTGACACACAAACTGACCCCCCCGTGACACACAGACTTACCCCCCGTGACATACAGACTGACCCCCTCGTGACATACAGACTGACCCCCCGTGACATACAGACTGACCCCCCGTGACATACAGACTGACCTCCCCCGTGACATACAGACTGACCTCCCCGTGACATACAGACTGACCCCCCCGTGACATACAGACTGACCTCCCCGTGACATACAGACTGACCTCCCCCGTGACATACAGACTGACCTCCCCCGTGACATACAGACTGACCCCCCTGCGACATACAGACTGACCCCCCTGCGACATACAGACTGACCCCCTCGTGACATACAGACTGACCCCCTCGTGACATACAGACTGACCCCCTCGTGACATACAGACTGACCCCCTCGTGACATACAGACTGACCCCCCGTGACATACAGACTGACTTCCCCCGTGACATACAGACTGACCTCCCCCGTGACATACAGACTAACCCCACATGACATACAGACCCCCTAGTGACATACAGACTGACCCCCCCATGACATACAGACCTCCTAGTGACATACAGACTGACCCCCCGTGACATACAGACTGACCCCTCCATGACATACAGACTAACCTCCCCCCGTGACATACAGACTAACCTCCCCCCGTGACATACAGACTGACCCCCTCGTGACATACAGACTGACCCCCCCGTGACATAGACTGACCCCCCGTGACATACAGACTAACCTCCCCCCGTGACATACAGACTGACCCCCCTCGTGACATACAGACTGACCCCCCGTGACACAGACTGACCCCCTCGTGACATACAGACTGACCTTCCCTGTGACATACAGACTGACCCCCCCCGTGACATACAGACCTCCTAGTGACATACAGACTGACCTCCCCCGTGACCTACAGACCTCCTAGTCACATACAGACTGACCCCCTCGTGACATACAGACTGACCCCCTCGTGACATACAGACTGACCCCCTCGTGACATACAGACTGACCCCCTCGTGACATACAGACTGACCCCCTCGTGACATACAGACTGACCCCCTCGTGACATACAGACTGACCCCCTCGTGACATACAGACTGACCCCCCCCGTGACATACAGACTGACCCCCGTGACATACAGACTGACTTCCCCCGTGACATACAGACTGACTTCCCCCGTGACATACAGACTGACTTCCCCCGTGACATACAGACTGACCTCCCCCGTGACATACAGACTGACTCCCCGTGACATACAGACTGACCCCCCGTGACATACAGACTGACCTCCCCCGTGACATACAGACTGACCTCCCCCGTGACATACAGACTAACCTCCCCCGTGACATACAGACTAACCTCCCCCGTGACATACAGACTGACCTCCCCCGTGACATACAGACTGACCTCCCCCGTGACATACAGACTGATCTCCCCCGTGACATACAGACTGACCTCCCCCGTGACATACAGACTGACCCCCCCGTGACATACAGACTGACCCCCCGTGACATACAGACTGACCCCCCCCCGTGACATACAGACTGACTCACCCGTGACATACAGACTGACCCCCCCGTGACATACAGACTGACCCCCCCGTGACATACAGACTGACCTCCCCATGACATACAGACTGACCCCCGTGACATACAGACTAACCTCCCCCCATGACATACAGACTAACCTCCCCCCGTGACATACAGACTGACGCCCCCGTGACATACAGACTGACGCCCCCGTGACATACAGACTGACGCCCCCGTGACATACAGACTGACCCCCCCGTGACATACAGACTGACCCCCCCGTGACATACAGACTGACCCCCCCGTGACATACAGACTGACCCCCCGTGACATACAGACTGACCCCCCGTGACATACAGACCCCCTAGTGACATACAGACTGAACCCCCATGACGTACAGACCTCCTAGTGACATACAGACTGACCCCCCCGTGACATACAGACCTCCTAGTGACATACAGACTGACCCCCCCGTGACATACAGACTGACCCCCCCGTGACATACAGACTGACCCCCCCATGACATACAGACTGATCCCCCCGTGACATACAGACTGACCCCCCTTGTGACATATAGACTGACCCCCCTTGTGACATATAGACTGACCCCCCCGTGACATACAGACTGACCCCCCCGTGACATACAGACTGACCCCCCCGTGACATACAGACTGACCCCCCCGTGACATACAGACTGACCCCCCCATGACATACAGACTGACCCCACGTGACATACAGACTGACCCCCCCGTGACATACAGACTGACCCCCCCGTGACATAGACTGACCCCCCTGTGACATACAGACTAACCTCCCCCTGTGACATACAGACTAACCTCCCCCTGTGACATACAGACTGACCCCCCCGTGACATACAGACTGACCCCACGTGACATACAGACTGACCCCCCCGTGACATACCGACTGACCTCCCCATGACATACAGACTAACCTCCCCCCATGACATACAGACTAACCTCCCCCCGTGACATACAGACTGACCCCCCCGTGACATACAGACTGACGCCCCCGTGACATACAGACTGACCCCCCCTTGACATACAGACTGACCCCCCCGTGACATACAGACTGACCCCCCCGTGACATACAGACTGACCCCCCCCGTGACATACAGACTGACCCCTCCCGTGACATACAGACTGACCCCTCCCGTGACATACAGACTGACCCCCTGTGACATACAGACTGACCCCCCCGTGACATACAGACTGACCCCCCCGTGACATACAGACTGACCCCCCCGTGACATACAGACTGACCCCCCCGTGACATACAGACTGACCCCCCCGTGACATACAGACTGACCTCCCCCGTGACATACAGACTGACCTCCCCCGTGACATACAGACTGACCCCCCGGTGACATACAGACTGACCCCCCCGGTGACATACAGACTGACCCCCCCGTGACATACAGACTGACCTCCCCCGTGACATACAGACTGACCCCACGTGACATTGTTGTGGAGATTTTTATGGAGATGTATTTAATATGTATTGTCATAGTGTCACCCAGTGTTAGTACTTCCGCAACCCGCTCTAAAAGAAATGATTGGGGTAGTCTGAGGCTGATTGAATCCCGTCTGATAGGGGAAAACGTCTTGAGGTTGGAGTGTGATGTTTCCAGGGTGCGGATATGTCCACCAACGGGGGGCCCTCTGTGCATTAGCACGGACGATCGTTGAGGAGGGGATCTCCTCGCTCTGCAACAAAATCATTGGTTATGAGCAAATGCGTGCTCTTGTCTCTGCTGTGTCTGATCAACATTGATTGGGATTCGTAGTGCGCATCTGCGGATAGCCTCCCTCCCCATTCAATAATAGTATAATCTTAATATGCGTTATTCTATGGAATAGCGCAGAATAAGAATTCCTATCAACGGTAACTTTAGCCATCATACGTTATTGTATTCATTGTATGTATTATTGTATTGAATCCTTTAATCTATATTTCTTGAGTGGGATTCATGTAAGGCAACCTGTTGGAAGGGATGTCCTTGTATTGTCATTTTCCTGTGTGGAAGGGACATCCTGTGATATCCCCGCCCATGGGGGAGGGGATTGGTTGCTGCAGCCAATCACCTCCTGTGTGAGATCTTTTGAGTTTAATAAAAGCCTATGATTAGGCGTCGGCTTGGCAGTCATGCTGGTATGCTGAGATGAGAACATAGCTTTTGTGGTGCTGCCTTTCCTGGGATGAATGATGGGTCGAATGAACGGTGAGTGGATCTTAGCAAACTTAGCTAAAGATAGCATTATTGCAAAAAGATGAATCTAAAGTGTGTGCTTAATTAGCACAGGAAATATGGGCTGTGTGCTCTGCAGACAACCAATAATTCCACCACAGAATGGCGACTCTGATTGGACCAATTGCGGCCTCTTTGAGCAGCACATCAGCAGAGGGGGGAGAGTGGACCTGCGATGTGATGCGTGAAGAGGCTGTACTTTGTAAAAGAACAAACATTTTTCGTCTTTTTGAAATAATGCTGTTTGCAGTACGAGAGATGTGTGTGTGATTTTGTCATGGATCGTATGCCTGTGAATTTGTATGTGTGTGCCTGTGTGGGTATGCCTGGGTGTGCCTGGATGTTTGTGTGAGAGAAGCTGAAAATGGCTGCCCCCATGAGGTTTAGTGGGGGAGGGGCAGGCAGCATGGCTATCACTGCCAACATGTTTGAAAGTTGTGTGTATCTGACTTTCCAATTTTCAGAACAAAGTTGTGTGTAGTGTTTGAGACTGTGTGAATGCTGATGGAAACGGTATATTGTGTATGAAATGAAGGTATAGCTGTGATTATTTAGTGCAGCCTGCACTGAGAAGTTTGTAAATGGATGATTGTTTGTGAGCCATGTGCTTGAATGGGGGAAGGGCTTGCCCACTGCTTTGTATTGCTGGGGCTGTGCCCTGAGGGAAGGAATCTCTGAGCAGACATGTAGGACAACAATATACTGTATGTGTGTAGTGTTTGTGATTTCTATGAAAAATAGAAATGGATAAGATTGTGATTTTTGCCTTTATAGGGGACAAAGACACATGTCCCCATAAGTGTAAAAATATTTTAAGTAAAGAGTTTGGTTTTTGAGTTGAAAGTTCCCGCCGCATATCCAAGTGGCCAGGCATTGCTAGAAGGCAGACAATAGTATGTCTCTGCAATGGCTTGTTATGGAAGCTGAGGCCACTGTGTGTGTGAACTTTAGGTAGAGAAAAGTGGTGAATATCTCAGAGTATATTAACTTAGAGAAATGAATATGTTTTTAATATTGTCATGTAACTAACATTTATTGAATGTGCTGTTTAGTTGGCCAAAGGGTTTAAGTTTTTAAGTGTACATGTGGTCCTTGTAGAGTGTAGCTGACACCTTTTTCAGTGGATTTTGATGATCATTTAGAAAAATCTTAATGGTGTAGTCTGTCTTTGTGGAGAAAAACATTTTTGATTTTCTTTTGATGTCCCATGCTGGTTTTGGCGGGAAAAAGTAATGGCGCCATTCTTGGCTTTTGTTAGCCTTGCAGGTTTGTCTGCCATTTTGAGGCAGTTTTTTCTTAGCCTGTGGGTATCCTATAAGGGAAGGTGCAGCCACCTTTCCTTTGGGTATGATATCATGTGACCATGCTGTGGCATTCGTCAGCTATGTTGCTGGTGGAATTTATCAGCTTTTGGGGCAGATTTTGATGTTTGGTGCGAATTGGGTAGTGCGGTCTTTTCTGCGTTGGAACCTGGTGGAGGCCATTTGTGTTTTTCTTTGTGTGGGGGAACCCATGTGGTGTTCATTGTGACGTCTCATGCTGGTTTTGGCGGGAAATATTGCATGGCACCATTGTTGTTGTTGTCCATGAGGCTTGCGATGGTTCATCCACCATTCATGGGCTTGCCTCTGGTAGGCTGTTGCCTTACCTTTGTTTGCTGATGTCACTGTGTGTTGCACGGTCATCTGCTGATCTCAGCTTGTGATTTTGCAGGATTTATGCCTTTGCAGTGGGACTATTAATCCATAATTTTTAGCTCTATGATTCAGTATTGTGGTTTAATTTTTGGGGTTTTTATTGCATCATCTGGGCATTCATCTGGACTTTTGTCATATGTTTTATAATCATTGGCCATTGTTTTTTTGGTATCTAGTGGTTGGTGCACATCAGCCCCTGGATACTGTGTTGGCATTTGTTGATTGGCGCAGTTTTGTCCTGTTTAATGCGTTTGCTAGATTAAATAGTTTTTCTAAGGATCGCCTTTTGAGTTGAGTAGTGGTATCTTGAGATAGCGCGGTTTTACCCCGAGGGGTCACAACGTCCTTGCAGACACACGCACATGCTGGGGCCTATTTAAGGATGGGATCTGGCTGACCTACCAGCATTTGGAGTGTGGGGGGAGGCCAACGCAGACACAGGGAGGACATGCAAACTCCATGCACATGATGTTAGGAGGGGGATTTCTCTGTTTTCATTTAAGTGAATGTAAGCTATTGCAGGGTCAGCTGACTTTGCAGTATATGAGCGGCGGTTTTTGGTATTGGATTTCGTTTTTAAGTAAAAACTCCACTTTGCACTGAATTTTGCACAATGATGTGTTTTTATGTTTAAATTGGAGTCTTGATAGACACAGCAATGTGGCTAGGCTCCCCCCCTCCCCCTCCCTCTTCCTGAACAATTGATATGTAAATAAACCAGTTTGGTTTTTTTAAGTAGCTGAGCATGTAACCGGAAGTTTCTTTTCAGCATTTTATTTATCAGAGGAAAGTTGGTGGGAGGAGCTTGGGGTTGTCTGAAAGGTTGGCCAATGAGATTTGTGTTTGGAAGGAAAATGGAAAGCATTTTTGCGTTTAAAAGTCTTTTATATTTTGTTCCAGTTTTGTAAAGTTTTATACTGAAATACAGTTTTGGGTAGAGAGCAAACGGGGGCATCACCATTATTTTATCATCTAGATACAGAGAGAAGCCACATTGTTCTGCAGGTGGTAAACTGGCGTAAGTGTTCTGTGAGGCTTAGTCTGACAACACAGTGTATGGGTTGTGAGGGGGTTAGCTCGGCAGCGGGTGTGTGTGACCCCCGGGATGGGCTCCCCACCCAAAAACAGGCCCAGCAGACGGAGGTTGTGGTTTTCAAAATCAAAAAGGTGCGGTTTATTTTCTATTTACAGTGACAAAAACACAGCAAGGCAAAAAAAAACATAAACAAAATAAATCCTGGTCAACTTGACCTCTGACTAAACATACAGGTTTCCTAACTAACAACTGGGATCAGCCTAGTGCTGTCCTAGTCCCTAAGTCCCTGGTTTTAAATGTCCAAGCAAATATATAGCCACACAGGCTTTCTCTCACCGCACAGGGGTTCACTCTCCCTAGACAGTCCACACAGGTCTGCTTCCGGGCATGAGCTAACATCTAATGAATCTGGGAGTTTTTTATAGAGGCCTAAATGAGCTGACAAGCTTCAGCTGGCCTCATCAACTCCCTGTCTGCACGACGCCCAGCCCTCTCCCTAGAGGTATGAGTCATCAATGAGCCCACTAGTCTCAGCTGGGCTTATACAACTCTCCACCTAGCTGTATAAGTCGGCGTAAAGCCTGAATCTGGGCGAAATATATCTACCCCCCTGGATGCAACCAGGTGACTTTACCTTCCTGCTGTCACATACCCCCCCCTCTTGTTTTAACCTCGGGGTTGGAACACCAGCAATCAGGCATTCATGTACTCGAGACAAAGCATCCACATTCCCCATTTGAACGCCAGGGCGATGCTTCACTGTGAAGTTGAATTCCTGGAGGGCCAGGAACCACCTATTCACTCTTCTATTTGTTTCCTTGTTTTGAGCCATCCACTTTAACGGAGCGTGATCCGTAACCATGTCAAAGTGCCTACCTAGCAGGTAGTACCGAAGGGAATCTAGAGCCCACTTCACCGCTAAACACTCCTTTTCAACGGTGGCGTAATTTACCTCATGGGACTTCAACTTCCTGCTGAGGTAAATGACTGGGTGCTCTTCCCCGTTCCAGACCTGGGACAATACTGCTCCTAACCCCACATCTGACGCATCACTTTGTACGACAAAGTCTTTAGAGAAGTCGGGTGAGTACAACACTGGCTGGCTACATAAGGCTTGTTTCAAGAATTGGAATGCTGCCTCAGCCTCGGGGGTCCATTTAATCATGACCGACCCTTTCCCCTTCGTCAGGTTGGTTAGGGGCACAGCCTTAGAAGCAAAGTGGGGAATGAATCGCCGATAATACCCAGCGATTCCCAGAAAGGCTCGTACCTGCTTCTTGCTGTTGGGACGTGGCCAACTCTGGATGGCCTCGACTTTGTTTAGTTGGGGTTTTATTACTCCCCTCCCAATGGTGTACCCAAGATATTTGGCCTCCTCCTGCCCAATGGTACACTTCTTGGGGTTAGCCGTAAACCCTGCTTCCCGAACAGAGTCCAGGACTGCTTGCACTTTTGGCAGATGTGAGGCCCAATCTGTGCTATGGACAATTATGTCATCCAGGTAAGCCGCAGCATACTTCCGATGGGGCCTCAGCATCTGGTCCATTTTCCGCTGGAATGTGGCCGGCGCATTCTGTAACCCGAACGGCATTCTTTTATATTGGAACGCCCCGTCTGGGGTTACAAATGCGGTTTTCTCTTTCGCCGACTTGGCCAGGGGGATTTGCCAATACCCTTTTGTGAGGTCAAGAGTCGTCATGTATCGGGCTGTTCCCAGCCGGTCGATCAACTCATCTATACGTGGCATGGGGTAGGTGTCAAATTTTGTAACTTTGTTCAACTGACGAAAATCGTTACAAAATCGCCAGCTCCCATCCGGTTTAGGCACCAACACAATGGGACTAGACCAATCACTTTGGGACTCCTCTATCACCCCTAAGTTCAGCATTTTCTGTACTTCCTCCCGTATTGCCTCCCGTCGGGCCTCTGGGATCCGATAGGGTTTTAACTTCACCCTTTCACCGGGCGGGGTAATAATGTCATGCTCTACCCCAGATGTTTGTCCCGGCAGCTCAGAGAATACCTCCTTGTTGCGAAGCACAAACTCCTTAACCTCCTGTTGTTGGGGTTGTGACAAGGTGGCTGCGATTCCAACCTCAGGAATCACGCAACCAGTTTGAGCTGGTGACCAAGTGTCTGCGACTAGGGACTCTCTATCCCTCCAGGCTTTCAACAGATTAACGTGATAGATCTGTTCGGGCTTTCGCCTTCCTGGTTGTCTGACCTTGTAATTCACTTCGCTCACTTTTTCCATTATCTCGTAGGGGCCTTGCCATTTGGCAAGGAATTTACTTTCAACCGTAGGGACAAGTACCAATATCCTATCCCCCGGGGAAAAGGTACGGGTCTTGGCTCCACGGTTGTACACTCTCTGCTGTGCCAACTGCGCTTGGGCCAAATGTTCCTTCACGATGGGCATTACCTGTGCAATTCGATCTTGCATCAGGGCGACATGCTCAATCACACTCCTGTGGGGAGAACTCTCACTTTCCCAAGTTTCCTTGGCAATATCCAACAGCCCTCTTGGGTGTCTCCCATACAGTAACTCAAAGGGGGAGAATCCCGTAGAGGATTGGGGCACCTCCCTAATAGCAAACATCAAATAAGGAAGTAGACAGTCCCAATCCCTTCCATCTCTATCCACCACTTTCTTCAACATTTGTTTTAGGGTTTTGTTGAATCTTTCAACCAGCCCATCGGTTTGGGGGTGATACACAGATGTACGCAATTGCGTCACTTTGAACAATTTACACAGCTCTTTCATAACCCGGGACATAAAGGGTGTACCTTGGTCCGTAAGCAGTTCTTTACAAATACCCACCCGGCTAAAAACAAGAGATGGCTCTTTGGCTATGGTTTTGGCCGAGGTATTTCTGAGAGGGATCGCTTCTGGATAACGGGTGGCATAGTCCATTATAACCAATATGTACTGGTGCCCCCTAGCGGACTTGATTATAGGACCTACCAAATCCATTGCGATTCTCTCAAACGGGACCTCAATGATGGGTAGAGGGACCAGCGGGCTACGGAAATGTGGCATCGGGGCCGACCTCTGACACACAGGGCAGGAGGAACAATAATTTTCTATGTCCTTCATCACCCCAGGCCAATAGAATCTCTGTAATACCCTCTCTCGGGTTTTCTCTGTCCCCAGATGACCTCCAAGAATGTGCCCATGGGCCAACTCCAACACCAACTTCCTGTAAGGTTTGGGCACCACAAGCTGCTCAACGGTTTCTTCTGCCCTTTTTGCCACCCGATACAGTAGGTCCTTCTCTACGCTGAAGTATGGGTAAGTGCCGGTATTATCTGGGTTCACTAACTCGCCATCTATTTTCACTACGTTTTCCCGTGCCTTTATTAGGGCGGGGTCTTTCAACTGTTCTGTGGCAAAGTTTTCCCTGTGAACCTCAAGATCAGAAAACTCCACAGACGGTAGGTTTTCGTCTGAGGAGGTGGGCTCCTCTCCAGTTTCTTGAGTCTCCCCTGCCAATACTGACAAGGGAAATTCCGGAGAGTCCTCACCACTCTCAGGGGAGTTCTGGCTATCACATTCCTGGTACATAGGGGCACCAGTGGGGGGCTCAGGATCATCCCACAGTTCCCAGAACTTCGGAAAATCCCTTCCCACAATGGCGTCATGCGGTAACTGAGATACTAAGCCCACTGGATGAGAGAGGGTACCTTTGGGGGTCTCAAACACACTGTAGTCACTGGATACTCTCGGGTGTCCCCATGCACACAAATAACGGCTACCTTGCTATTCCCAGAGACCTCTGTTTTAACTAACTCAGCCTTTATCAGGGTCACAAGGCTACCTGAATCCAGCAATACCACAACATTTCTACCATTAATACACATTTTGCATAAATGTTTCTCAGTTCCCCGAATGGCAGTGCATGCGACTGTCGCACACAGCGACTGACGTCTGCCCGTCAGAAAGTCACACTGCATGGGTTCCTCCACAACCGGGCAATTTGCTGCAATATGTCCCGCTTGCCGGCAGCGGTAGCAAACGATCCTTCTTGCGGCCTCTTGAGCCGCTGATTTCCCAGGCTGTTCTCGCCAAACTTGGGGTAGAGCTCCCACCCTCTCACTCTCTCCACCCTCACCCCTTGGAATCCTCTTATCCGCCCCTGGGGATGGTCTGGTCTTAGGGTGGAAAGTCCGAGTGTCTCTGGAAGAGGCCGTCAGGTTCTCTGTAGCCAAGTATTTCTCCACACGATCCACAAGACCATCGGCCGTCTCTGGGTCTCCATGGCTTACCCACTTTTGGATGGCAGTAGGAAGAGCTCTCAAAAACCGATCCATTACAACACGTTCCACAATCTTTGGTGTGGACAAAGTCTCTGGCTGTAGCCACTTTCTGCTCAGGTGAATGAGATCATACATTTGAGACCTGGGGGGTTTTCCAAGCTGGAAAGTCCAGTTATGCACACGCTGAGCCCGGACAGCCAGGGTGACACCCAGCCTTGCCAATATTTCAGCTTTTAGCATCACATAGTCTTTTGCTTGGTTAGGCTCTAGGTCATAGTAAGCTTTCTGCGATTCACCAGTTAACAGAGGAGCCACTAGTCCAGCCCACTGCTCCTCAGGCCACTTTTCTCTTTCAGCGGTCCTTTCAAATGTGGTCAAAAATACCTCTGGATCATCCTCTCCAGTCATTTTTGTCAATAAACGACTCACCCCAAAGGACGCGGTATTAGTGGGACGGCTTTCCTCACTGGTCTGCGGACGTTGCTGCATTACTGCTTCCATCTGTTGTTGTAGTCTCTGCTCTTGCTTCTGCAACAGGTCTATGAAGCGGGCCTCAGATTGCTGTTGGGCTTGTTGCTGAGCCTCCAGACTCTGTTGTAAAGTTGCAAGGCTCTGTTGATGAGCTTGCTGCTGGGCTGCAAGGCTCCTTTGCAAACCTGCATTTGTCTGCTGTTGATTGGCATTTGCTAGAGCCAGCTGTTTCAGTATCTCCTCCATGCTGGTTTAAAAAAAAAACTGCCACTGGTTCTCCACCAACTGTGAGGGGGTTAGCTCGGCAGCGGGTGTGTGTGACCCCCGGGATGGGCTCCCCACCCAAAAACAGGCCCAGCAGACGGAGGTTGTGGTTTTCAAAATCAAAAAGGTGCGGTTTATTTTCTATTTACAGTGACAAAACACAGCAAAGCAAAAGAAACATAAACAAAATAAATCCTGGTCAACTTGACCTCTGACTAAACATACAGGTTTCCTAACTAACAACTGGGATCAGCCTAGTGCTGTCCTAGTCCCTAAGTCCCTGGTTTTAAATGTCCAAGCAAATATATAGCCACACAGGCTTTCTCTCACCGCACAGGGGTTCACTCTCCCTAGACAGTCCACACAGGTCTGCTTCCGGGCATGAGCTAACATCTAATGAATCTGGGAGTTTTTTATAGAGGCCTAAATGAGCTGACAAGCTTCAGCTGGCCTCATCAACTCCCTGTCTGCACGACGCCCAGCCCTCTCCCTAGAGGTATGAGTCATCAATGAGCCCACTAGTCTCAGCTGGGCTTATACAACTCTCCACCTAGCTGTATAAGTCGGCGTAAAGCCTGAATCTGGGCGAAATATATCTACCCCCCTGGATGCAACCAGGTGACTTTACCTTCCTGCTGTCACAGGGTGTATAGCGGAAAATGCTTGTGTATGCATGCACTGTGAGGGGTAGAGGCCTAATTCGGGGGTTGATCTGTGGTTGTTCTGTAGTTCCAAAAGTGTTGGGACAACAAGCCATAGCGTTGACGCCTCGGTTAGGGTTTCTAGTTGGAGGACTTGACCATATAGTGGTTGTAGTTCTTCAATTCACCGTATAAGAAGACACCGGGCGGTGATCTCCGAAAATGGGTGCAACGGTTTAACCTGGACGCAGGTTTAAGACGATAAGCCGATTCGAATCGCCATGGACACAAGGTCTGTGCAAAGGGAAGGAATGGAGGCTTCCCATAGTCAGACGGTCACACAGTGCACGAAGCCTAGTTTTGGGGCAAAGGCCTTTGAACCCCAAAAAGATTAACATAGGTGGTCCAAGGATACTATTTTGGGTATCCCTCTGGAATGGATGTAGTTGAGCTGCGGCTTCAGAAATCTGTAATGAGTGTTGATGGAGGTGTAGTACACGCTTAATTCTCATGCCCGTTTGTTTGAACTTTGTATGGCTGGTCCATGTAAGGTTCTCGAGCTGCTCTCATGTTCCCATTGTATTTTTTCTATTGCTGAAAGAATGAAGGTAGAATTCTGGCTGTTTTTATTTTTTTTCATTTGTGGTTTTGGAGACTATGAAGTATCTCCCCCACATTTGTATCGGAATGTTTATATGTAGTAACGTGAATATGTTCGAACTTACCGCGGCGATCCTTCGATGCGTCGCGGCTGTTGTATGTTTGTAGGAACGGGAAAAGTAAGGGTTACAGAGGGTTTTGTTTGAATCGGTTTTGAAAGAATGTCATTGACAATTTACCATTCTTTGCAGGTTAAATATGAAGGATAGAGTAATGATTTTGCTTATAAGTATTTTTCAGGTCCAAGGAGTTTGTACATAGAGAACAGGTGTATGTAGACAGCTGTACATATGGATAAATATGAGTCTAAGGGAGGTAAAAGTATCATAGGCTATTTCATTGTTTCTTTTTCCTGCACCACGCATTTCTTCCTTCAGTCTGTAATGAGGAAGAAAAGGGGGGAGAAGTGATAAATGTAAGAGTGACAGTTTTTTTTTTTTTGTCAAACGAATAATGTTAACCTCTGTAATTCTAACCAAGTTTGTGCCAAGACTGTCTTTCTTTGATAGAATTTGAATCGGTGAGCAGCAGTCTGGTGAAGTAGGTTCCCATCCCAGAGGCTTATGGCCCATACACACGATCGTTTTTCATGCCGTTAAAACTGCCATTTTAAAAAATGGCCCTGAAAAATGATCGTGTATGCTCCAGAGCATTTTTAACGACGTGAAAAACGGCCATTAAAAATTCCGGACATGCTCTCTTTTTTCACGTCGTTTTTTTTAACGACGTGAAAAACGATAGTGTGTATGCTTTCACGACGTGAAAAAAAACGCGCATGCGCAGAAGCAACTATGAGACGGGAGCGCTCGTTTTGGTAAAGCTAATGTTGGAAATGGAGATGGCACATTCGTCACGGTGGAATTAATAGCATCGTTTTAATGCTACGCATTCCGTTCTTCTTTTGATAATGCTTTAAAATTACCCTCTTTTGATAATGACATTGAGAGTTATGCCAAACTTGTTTCTAAAGTAATTCCAAATTGCTCTAATGATTATAAAATATTAATTATAAGCCACACCTCCCTCCTAAATAATAAAATAATGTAATTCTCCTTTTTTCTTTAAATTTTATTTTACTATTGTTTTTTTTTGTGGCCTTTTTTTTATTATTTTGGCTTAAATTATTCTTGTGTAAAGTTACCACAACAACCTTCCAAATGTGTCTCATTTGGCCTCAGGGAGGTTTGTGTCCCCTGATAATAACAATAATATAATTTGAGATGTCCCTGCCTGCTCCCTAGCAAGCTCTCTTTTGAAATACAAATCACATAGTCAAGTATTTTAAGGGCACTAATTTTTTTTTTATTTCAGAACATTAACAAATTAAAGGGGAAGGCAGCACTGGAGAGCCTGCTTGCATTTGTGCATCCCTTTGACCCCACAACAACCATCCAAGATGTCCAAACCAAAATAGAGATTAGATCCCCCAAAAAAAGGAGGCCAATCTTGTCTTGAGCTCCCAGAGGCCAGGAGCCACAGCAGATAAGTCCTATATGTCCCCAGTCTGTGGTACTACAGCAGGCATTATTTTCTCCTCTTCCTTGTAGCCTTCTCTCCAGCCTTCTCTGCAGCCTTGGTTGGTTTCTTCCTTGGAGGCTGGGGATCAGGAGGAGAGGTTGTGGCAGGAGGAGGAGGTGGAGGAGTAGGGACAACCTCCGTTATGTCCGTGTACCTAGTGAGTTCACCCAGCACGCCCTTATTGATGACTTTCAATAGCAGGGTCTCACTGAAATTTTTTTGCTGCAACTCCATTTGCCCTAGTTTGTGGGCGAGGACTGCGGCAAATCCCTCATCAACAGAGGGTGCCTCTCTGAGGGCCGCTGTTGCCTCTCTGAGGAAGGCCCTGGTTTCCTCTTCCACCTGCCTACCTCTCCTTGGCCCTCGTGGTTTAACTACCAGGGGAGGCATCTGGGCTCTTGTGCTGGGCCAAGCCTCCTCCTGGGTGCCACTGGGCCAAGCCTCCTCCTGGGTGCCACTGGGCCCTGCCTCCTCCTGATCCCCAACATCACCCTCTTCCTGGCTCTGCTCTGGCTGTAAAAAAAGAAAGGGACATTATTTATTTTGCCACATCATCATTCACAGACATTGTTCACCTCTAGACATTGTTGAAATCAATGCCAAAAGTTATGTCATTTTCATTGATTCCGCATCCTGGTTTTGTTGTCTTGTGCACATAAAATTAGGCCACTACTGTATCTTGCTCTTCACAAACTTTATTGGTAGAAGTGTACATACCTTTAACAATACTAACATCTATTTAAATTCTACAATTTTGTACGATATAAATATAGATATCAATACTTTACCTGGCTCCATATCTCCAAATCTGCCTCCTCAAGGCCCTGATCTTGATCCTCAGAGGAAGCCAGAGCAGGGTTGACAGGAAGGCTGGAGGACTGGCTGCAGGGAAGGCTGGAGGGTTGGGTACAAGGAAGGCTGGATTGACCTCTGGGGGGGAAGGGTGGAGAGAGATTCCCACACTTCCAGCTGGTCATCCAGAAAAGCAAGCTTACTGTAGTACCACAGACTGGGTTTATAAACCTTATCTGCTGGTGCACCTGACCTCTGGGACCTCAGGACCATAGTCCTCTGGGTCCTGTATGTCCCTCTGATGGTCGCAATTTTGTTTTTGACATCTTGGAGAGTTGTTGTGGGTATCTTTGTTTGCACAAATGCAAGCAGGCTCTCCAGTGCTGCTTTCCTGGCGTCTTTATTTTTATTACCGCCACTTTTTGTTTGCCATAATATAGGGAGCTCTTGCCATTTGTCGATGAACTCCCCCATGAAGTCTGGGTTTTTAAAAGTATTCATGATATCTGTAAAAGGCAACATTCCTCAACTGTGCATTGTCTACATATTTTGAGCACACAAATCTCCTCGTCTGATGAACCTCAAAAAGTAAAATTGTTAGGTACCTTCGTCACGACGTTCGTTGCTAACTCCCTCTCCCGACAAATGAACGTATTTCCCAGACATGGATCTTCACTTGATATACACAGCGCATGCGTGAAACTCTGCACGCTTTCCCCGCCCCTGACGTTCGATATTGTACTTTCCCCGCCCCTTCTCGCTCGTAGTGCTGAACAAAACATGGCGGAGACACAGGTGGCTGAGATTACCTCTACAGAGGATGAAATTACAGAGGAGCCCAAATCAAGACCCAGGAGATATAAGGCATCCAACATGTCATTCGAGGAAATGGTGGAGATGGTCGCCATTTTAAAGAAGGAGGATTATGATGCCAAGCATGGTCTGTATAAAAGGCCTAATCTGGTCAAGTCCAGAATTATGGGCAAAGTGGTCAAAAGTCTTCACAAAAAATTCGGGGTGTGCAGAACGAACGAACAGCTCAGAAAACGATGGTCAGATCTGAAGTTGCGGGAGGCCGACCAATATAAAAGAATCAAGAAAGTTATATTAAAAAGTAAGTAATTTTTTTTGAGTTTCCATGGTACATATTATTTTCTTGTATTCTGTCGTGTATTTTTAACTTTCATATAGTACACTGAAAGATACCATCTTTCAGGTTCGTCCGCACAGTAAACGGACGTATTAAACCTCTTTCTCCGTACAGTTCCTCAAATGATGTTTTAGGATCATCCAGTGTGAACACCCATGTATTTTGGTTTATTTGGGGGAGTAAATTTGGGCCTCACTTATTTTTTGTGTGCTAATCCAAAGGACATTTGTTCGTTTGAAAAAACGATATGCATGGTAATGTTAAAGGGAGTGAATGCTCAGCAGCTGATGAAACATCTGAACGCAGTAGTACAAGTGTGGGCCTAAAGCCAAAAAGCTTGAGGGTGTCACACACAGGTGATCCAGTGTAGATACTTTGGGGTGTTACAATGTTTCAAATTTGTGTTCAAAATGTATATGCTCTGGTTTGGGCTATGTATCCAATCATTTGTCCCGGTTGGCACAGGGGGTAAAATTTAAAATGGAGCATGCTTCAAAAGAATGATTACAAAGTTTTTTTCATGTTTCTTATTTTAGCAAAATTGAGTCGCTACTAATGAAACTATTCCTTTTATTTCAATCTCCCTAGGGATTCGAAAAGCTACCTCAGATGAGACGAGAATTGCAATACCTACAACAATACCCCCAGAACCCCAGGATGGAGAGGAATGTGATGTTGTGGAAGTGGAAAGTGGCACCACCAAAGGTCAGAGAGAAACCAGACACATGCATGTTAAATAGATGTAGGCCTACATATTCTATCCTACATATTTCTTTTTACATTTAGGTGCAGTTCTGGCCGAAGACCCCAATAAGTTGACACATCACAGTGCCCAGATCCTGATCCAATACCTGATGGTCTGCTGTCGTGACCTCGAAAAAATTAAGGGAGACTTGCTAGAGATCAGGGCAAATACAAAGCGGGTGGAGGAAAGGCTCCAAAATATCATGGCTGTGCTTGGGCGTGTCTAATGTTTTTACACCAAATAACGTTTTACTTGCAGAGTTTTATAAGTTTTTTTGTTATTTTACCCTTTAATGACTAGCACATGTTTATCTTTTTCAAAATTTTGACAAATATAGTTTGTTTATGCATGGCTGGTCATGCGTTTTAATACACCCGAAATTAAGGGAACATCCACATTTCTAAGGAAGTTTCCCACCTAAAAAAATAAATAAAGGTATTTTTACATAACAAATCATTGTGGCTTCATTATGTAAATGTGGTGCTGAGTGAACTAATCAATGTTTGGTGTTTACACTGACAATGAAGGCTAATTAAAAGATTGTTTAATCCACATGGCAAAACAAGTGCACTAGGTAAACCTACCAGAAACATCAAACATTATACAATAAAAAATCCAAACCAATCTTTACTCAAGAAAAAGTTTTATTTTTTTGGTATAAAATTATTATAGATTGTCTGGCATTTCAATGGCCCCCCTACCCATAAAATAGTCCACATATTGGTTACGGACCTCACGTCCGGTTGGGGGGGCCAAGCCAGGACGGCCAGGTTCCAGGGCCACCAAAGTTTCTGCATTGATTAAAGAGGCCTCAGGCCCACTCAAAGATATATAACTCGTTGAATGCACCCTTAGGAAATTATGCAGCACACAGCACGTCATAACCACATGGTTCCATTTGTATGGGGCAAGGTGGATGGAGGTAAGGAAGAGGCGAAATCGGCTGGCCATGATCCCAAACGCATTTTCCACCACCCTTCTGGCTCTGGCCAGCCGATAATTGAACACCCTTCTCTCAGGGGTGAGGGTGCGTTGCGGGAATGGCCTCATCAAATGGGGTCCCAGGCCAAACGCCTCATCCGCCACAAACACAAAAAGGTAGTCCCTCCACATTCTGCTCCGCTGGTGGCAAGGCCAGCAGATCCAAAAGGAGCCGTTCTCCAAACTCCGTCTGGGCAAAAACTCCTCCATCAGACATCCTGCCATTCTTGCCAACATCCACATAGAGGAACTCGTAGGTGGCCGACACCACTGCCATCATCACGACGCTGTGGAACCCCTTATAATTATAATAAAAGGATCCCGAATGGGGTGGTGGGACGACCCGAACATGTTTGCCGTCGATGGCTCCTCCACAGTTCGGAAAGTTCCATCGCTGGGCAAACTCGGAAGCCACATTCTGCCATTCATGTGGCGAAGAAGGGAATTGTGGAATTAAAGAAATAACAAATTAATACTTGGAGCCAGAAACATTGAAAGCTGATTTCATACACACATTCATGGCCAACATTGGTAGAAACTGTTCAAAACAAAAAAAAAAAAATTATGGGGGGGGGGGGGGGGGGTTGAAGATGAGTTGGGAATATCACACATGAAGGCTGTAGCACTCTGTATTGAAGTTAACAAAAATGAAACATTCCTAGGCAAAATTTAGGGTGCGTTTTGGGTAAAGCACTACGATGGAACATAGAATAAAAAACATGGAAATGACTAGGCAAGGTAGGTATGGCCCCAGGATAGCATGCTGGAGAGGTTAGGCAAGCCAAATTTACAGGTAGGCCTCAAACCCCAAACTTTAAATAATAAAACATGGGGAGAAAGGGGACATTCCCTGCAGCTAAGAATCATGTGAATTAGGGACTGCAAATAAAGCAAATTAAAAATATCCAAAAATAAAAACCATACAATGTGAATTTTGGAAGAAGAACACTTACCTTAATATAGTCCTCCTGCAAAACTTGAAGGATGGCAGAACAAGTCTCTGGTATAATGATCCCCAGAGCCTGGGGGGATATGCCTGTGGAGAACTTAAGGTCCTGCAGGCTTCTCCCAGTAGCCAGGTATCGCAACGTGGCGATGAGCCTCTGCTCAGCACTGATGGCTTCCCGCATAACGGTGTCCTGCCTGGTAATATAGGGGGACACCAAAGCCAACAGCTGCTGAAATACAGGGTCAGACATCCTGAGGAAATTCCTGAAATCATCAGGATTATTCTCCCTGATCTCCCGCAACAAAGGCATGTGACAGAATTGGTGCCGCTGGAGCAACCAATTCTTGGTCCATGAACTCCTCCTGACCCTGCTCATGGCATGGAGTCGGGATACAGCATGAACCCCTGCACCAACTACAGCACGAACTCTACGACGAGTACGTAGCCGCAACATGGCTAGATAACGGTCGGCTGAACAGAACGAACTAGAAGAACGCACGGAAGAACAGCAAGGCCTATGAAGAACAAGCTGAAAAACACGAACGTGCAGAGCAGGCCGCACTGAATAAACAGATACAAACTGACTACAAGCAGTGCTAAACAGATACGAACCCACAGGCGCAAACTGAACTCCCGAAAACGATCTTCAAAGCACGAAGACTGAAAAGCGCGAATCGTCTCTCACCAAACTTTTACTAACACGCGGTAACACGGAATTAGCAAAAGCGTCCCAAATGGTGGCGTCATTCGAACGGAACTTCCCCTTTATAGTGCCGTCATACGTGTTGAACGTCACTGCGCTTTGCTTGATCGTTTTTTTTAATGATGGTATGTACGCAAGGCAGGCTTGAGAGGAAACATGAAAAAAAACGAGGAGAAAAACGTTGGTTTAAAAAACAGTGTTATTACCTGTTAACTACTTTTTCCAGGAATCTTCCAGGATGGCTTACAGAGAGATAGGCTCCTCCCACCTAGAACAGGAAACACATGATCCACATCATAAAAGTCTTACTCATGCATTAGCCCCTCAGTATTTAACAAATAACCGAAGGCCTCCGAATCATTAAACCTGGATCAGCGTAGCTCTATCCTTATATATGCTTTACATCGCTACTCACCTCATAAAAAGGGAGGGAACTGACGCCGTCCTGGAAGATTCCTGGAAAAAGTAGTTAACAGGTAATAACACTGTTTTTCCAAGTCATCTTCCAGGACGGCTTACAGAGAGGACAATATAGTACTACCTGATCAGGGCGGGACCACAGCCTGCAGCACTTTCCTGCCGAAAGACTGGTCCTGGCTGGCAAGCAGGTCCAGTCTGTAATGCTTCACAAAAGTCTGGAAACTGGACCAGGTTGCGGCCTTGCAGATCTGGAGGGGAGATGCTCCTGCCCTTTCAGCCCAAGAAGTAGAAACCGCTCTTGTGGAGTGAGCATTTATACCCAATGGAGGTGTGCGGGAGACTGCCTTGTATGCCTCCGCAATGGCCGACTTCATCCACCTGGCGATAGTACCTTTGGATGCCTCTTTCCCCTTGTTAGGACCTGTGAATAAAACAAACAAGCTGGTGGAGCGTCGCCACTCCTTGGTGTGCTCTATGTAGGCAATCAGGCATCTCCTGACGTCTATTTTATTAAATCCTGCTTCCTTATCATTCTTTGGATTTCCGCAGAATGATGGTATCACGATTTCTTCTGACCTATGGAAGTTAGACGATACCTTGGGGAGAAAAGCTGGGTCCAGCGAGAGGATAATTTTGTCTTGTAAAATGGTGCAGAAAGGCTCGATCATTGAAAGTGCCTGGATCTCACTGACTCTCCTAGCCGAGACTAGGGCCACCAAAACTACTGTCTTCAGGGTTAACAGTTTTATGGGCAGTTCATCTATAGGTTCAAATGGTGCCCTACCGAGACCCTGTAATACTGTTGATAAGTCCCAGGGAGGGAACCTCCTTGCTTTGGGGACTCGTTTCTGGCTGATGGACACAAGAAATCTTTTGATCAGTGGTTCTTCTGACAGTCTTTGATTTAAAAAGTTGGACAGGGCGGCCACCTGAACCTTAAGAGTACTAACTGCAAGGTTTAGATCTGCTCCGGCTTGGAGGAAATCTAGAACCGCCGGGACCATGGCACCTGACACTCTGTTGTTGAGTCTGCGCCAGTCCCCAAATCTCTTCCAAATTTTATTATAAATTGTGTTAGTGGACGGCTTTCGGCTGCTAAGAATGGTATCGATTACCCTGGCCGATAACCCTCTCAGCTCTAACAGCTCCCTTTCAGAAGCCAAGCCGTCAGAGAAAGAGAGCTCAGTTCTGGATGATTCGCTTCTCCCTGGTATAAGAGGTCCGACCTGTAAGGTAGTCTCCAAGGTTCTGCAATGCTGAGTCTTAGAAGACCTGAGAACCAAGACCTCCTCGGCCAAAATGGCGCGATCAGGATGACCTTTTGTGTTGGACCCTCTTATCTTCCGGATAATCCTCGGAATGAGGGCAAACGGTGGAAATGCGTATACCAGATCTGCCTCCCAAGACTGGGATAGGGCATCTAGGCCCCGACTAAGCAGATCTCTCTGTAGGGAATAGAACTGTTTCCCCTGCCTGTTGTGTCTTGTAGCAAAAAGGTCTATCTGTGGGTCTCCCCACTTCTGCACTATTTCTTCGAACACTGTTCGATTCAAGCACCATTCTGTTGAAGACAGCGTCTCCCTGCTTAGGGCATCTGCCAGAGAATTTAATTCCCCTTTTAGGTGAATGGACGATAGGGATAACAGGTTTTCTTCTGCCCATTGAAGGATCTCTCTTGCTATCCTCATCAGACCCGGGACTCTCGTACCCCCTTGCTTGTTGAGGTAACAAACCATGGTAATGTTGTCCGAAAGGACCTGCACATGTCTTCCCCTTAGGGATGGGCAAAAGGCTACTAGGGCCTTTAGAACCGCCTTCATCTCCCTCGCATTGGAGGAGAGGCCGGCTTCCTGCCGGTTCCAGAGCCCCATGGCTATCAGAGTGCCTGAATGGGCCCCCCAGCCCTGCCCGCTGGCGTCCGTGGTGACTGCCAGAGGACAGTGTTGGGACCAGAGTCGGCCAGCCGAGAGGTTTGCAGGGATCAACCACCATTCTATTGAGAGCTTTACTTCCTGCGTAATTTCCGTCTGTCTCTGAAGTGAATTTGTTTGTCCGTCCCAGAGAGAAAGCATGAACGCCTGAAGCGCTCGAGTATGGAACTGAGCCCACTGGACTCCTGGGATGGCCGCTGTCATTAACCCAAGGACCCTCATTATACTCTGAATTGAGGTCCTTGAACAAGTGCAGAGGTTCCTCACCTCTGTCAAAATTGTCTCTACCTTTTCCTTTGTCAGGAATATCTTGGACTTCCTTGAGTCTATCAGGTATCCTAGGTATACAATGCTCTGAGTAGGTACTAATTGTGACTTCTCCTGATTTATCAGCCACCCTAGTTGCTGAAGGTGTCTGGTAGTTCTGCTCAGGTTCCGTCTGACTTCGTCTGCTGAGTCTGCAAAAATTAGTAGGTCGTCCAGATAGGGGATAATCTGAATTCCCTCTGATCTCAGAGTCCCTAGCGCTTCTGCCAGTATCTTCGTAAAAATGCGTGGAGCTGACGCTAGTCCGAAGGGCAGAGCATTGAATTGAAAATAGAGGGTTCTGAACCCTTTTCTTACTGCAAATCTGAGGAATTGTTGGGACTCCTCTCGAATAGAGACGTGAAGATAGGCGTCCCTTAGGTCTAATGAGACCATGAAGACCCCAGGGGTTAACAGCTCTCTGGTGGAGTAGATTGATTCCATCTTGAAACGTCTGTACTTCACGTACATGTTTACTTGTCTCAGATTTAGAATCAGTCGAAATTTTCCTGATGATTTCTTTATCAGAAAAACTTGATAGTAGAATCCTTCTTTTCTTAGAGATGGGGGGATGAAGCTTATCACCTTCTCTTCTAGCATACTTTGCAGGAGGGAAGACATAGCTGTGGCTTTTTCCGCGTCTCTTGGGAGACTTGTTATGAAATTTTTTTGAGGGGGGCAGCCTAAAAGTTCTATCCTGTACCCTGATGCGATCAGATCTAGGATAAAACGGCTGCTGGAGATGGTCTGCCACTGTGAAAGGAATGACCCCAATCTCCCCCCCACAGGCCCAACTGAGTCACTGGGAAGTGTTCTTAGGCTGGGAGGGTCTAAAGAGGAAACCTCCTCTGCCCCTTCCCCTCCTGTATTGCCAACCCCCTTTCTGGTCTTGGGCTCTGTTATTCCATCTCCTATCCCCCCGGTGAGAGTTCCTTTCACTTGACACCTGAAAGGGACGAAAACTCCTCTTTTGTTGTTGTTGTTGCTGCTGTTGCCTCTTGGGAAAAGGGAACCCCTTCTTTTTATCGGCCGACCTCTCTAGGACGGATTCCAGCTCCTTTCCAAAGAGCAGATCTCCATCAAATGGGAGGGAACAGAGTCTTGTCTTTGAGACAGAGTCTCCTCCCCAGGTCTTTAGCCAGATAGCCCTCCTGGCTTCATTAACCAAGGCTGTGGCTCTGGCCGAGAATGTGACCGACTCCGTGGATGCATCCGCTATATAGGCCACTGCCTTGCTTAGCGTGGGTAAAGCATCCAGGATCTCTTCCCTGGGAGTGTCTGACTCCAGAAGAGTGCGGAGCTGTTTAAGCCATAAGTCAAGTGTACGCGCCACGCATGTGGTGGCTAGTGCGGGTCTAAAGTTGGCGGAGCAAGCTTCCCACGCCTTCTTTAAATAGCCCTCCGCCTTCCTGTCCATTGGGTCCTTCAGGATACCTGTATCCTCAAAGGAAAGTTCTGAAGCTCTAGAGACCTTGGCTATGGAAGCGTCCGGTCTGGGACATCTATCCCACAGCTTTGTATCCTCCTCCTTAAAGGGGAACCTTCTCTTTAAATTTTTAGGGAAGAATACTGCTTTCTCCGGCTTCCTCCATTCATGAAGTATGGTCTCCCTTAGGGATCCATGCACCGGAAAGGTTTTGCCCTGTCTAGTCTGAAGGCTTTCATATAGGAGGTCATGCACTGACAACTCCTGGTTCTCTGGGGACTCCAGTTCCAGGGTGTCGTAGATTGCTTTCAGGAGCTCCTCTGTCTCCTCTGAAGGAAAAAGGAATTTTTGTATCTTTTCTGGCCCTTCCTCGCTCGGGTCTATCTCCTCAGGCTCTGAGGCTGAGCCTGAGTTGTTCTCCCCGTCCTCCCGGACTTGATGCTGGTGGACTGCCCGTACCTGGGCCCTAACTTCTGGCCTCACGGTAGTACTGGTGCCTGAAGTACCTGGGCTGGGTTCAGCAAGTGTCTCTTGCTGTGTGGGCTTAAAGGACTGAAACGTCTGTTTCATCCCTGACTTTAATGAGTCCATAAAGCCTTTGAGAACAGGGCCTGTTTCTTCTTTGACAAGTCTGTCTATGCAGTCCTGACAAGCATTCTTTTTCCACCCAATCTGCATCTTCCTGGTACATATTGGGCATCTTTTTCTAGGTGTTTCTTTCTTATCTCTGGGCTCGTGGGTCTTGTCCTGTAATACAGTAAATGACAAGCCCCTGCATATTACTTACACTGAAGTAAACACCCAAACCAGAAACACCACGTGGACTCTCTTATTCTAGTCTAAGAATTATGAGAAGTACCCACCACCAGAGCCTATGTTAGAATATGTGACGTCTGCCACCATCAGCATAGGAGAAAACAAACGGTCTCTGGAATAAAACAAACAGACTCCCCCTGTGCCGCCCCCACAGGGGGGTAAGAAAAGGAAAGAAGCGGTCTGCCCCTTATTTTCTTACCTTAGGGCCCGATGCGACGGATGGCGCCTCCAGATCTGCGTCTCTGGATCCTTCCATGTTGCGCGGCGCCATCTTTAGGTCCGGGTCCCTTAAATATGAGAGGAGTGGAGGTCCGGGGCGGCGCTGTGGATCCGACGCCGCCCCACGGCACAGCACGCCTGTTATCTTCAACTAGGCTTCCAAATGGGTGTACCAAGATGGCCGCCGCGAGACTTCCTGTCGTGTCACTTCCTGTTTTCTGCGCCGGAAGTGACACTCTAGCTGTGTGCCCAGCGCCATGCTGTTCTGGAGCTAGAGACTCCCCTCTGGAGATCTGTCTGCCCGGGAAGGATACCGGCCCCGAGCCTCCGCCAGGAGGATACCCTGCTGTGCCGTGGCTGGACCCACTGGATCACCTCCTCCACCCTCACAGGTAACCTCGCTGAGGATACACCCGACTTGGGAGGTGGGGTCCCATACCATCACCCATGACCCCTGTTTCAGGTCTCCTGGGTGGCCCCAAACTGACTCATACCCCAGGGGAACTACCCCTGTTGACTGGGTATGGCCGTCGGGGGGGGGGGGCCCCTGTCGCCTGGCACAAAGGCCCAAAAAAAATAACAAACATCCCTTGGATGGTGCCTGTCTAGCCTGAGGAAACACAAATACTGAGGGGCTAATGCATGAGTAAGACTTTTATGATGTGGATCATGTGTTTCCTGTTCTAGGTGGGAGGAGCCTATCTCTCTGTAAGCCGTCCTGGAAGATGACTTGGAAAAATGACATTAAAAACGATCGTGTGTACGGGGCATTAGAACCTTTTTTCAATGGTTCCAGGTGACTGGGTCATTGTAAAGAAGCTTGAGGGATGAAACCACGCCAGCCACTGCAAGAAGCGGCTCAACCACACCAAAGAATGAGGAGTATCTTTGTTTATTTATATTTTTGTTGTTTAGTAAATTTTAGCGAGGGTAATGATGAAGCATCCCAAGTTATTTAAAGTGTATGTCCTGACTAGCTCAGAAAGCGAACAGGACCGATGGTCTGTTCTGAGTCTTCACCGAGTTTTAGTCCCCAGCGATGACAGCGGTACATGCCATTTATGATGTTATTATGGGTATGAGGAGTTTTGACAAACTAGTGAAGACTCCAAACAGACACTTGTCAATGGAATCTAACGATGCATTTTTAGAGGGTAAAATTGTTTTAGGTTTAATGGCTCTGTCTCTTGTCGGTTTGGGTATCTAGGTAGCCCACAAGTGGGTTTGAACTTTAGTTTGGTGTTTATGTGGATCTGCAGCTTATAAAAGGTAATTCCCCCAAAGCAAGAGGTTCATGCGTGATGGTGAAGCTGTCCCAACATCTTAGGTCGCGGCCGATCGCGAAGATCTGATGGCGCAGGAAATTAAGAATGGCAGGGACAGCTAGAAGGGATTTGTTCACCAACCCCGACCAGGTCTGGGCATGGTGTCCTGCATGTACAAGGTGGGGGGGCTCGGGCTTGGGATACGATTGAACAATTCTCATCCGTTATGGATAGGGTTCTTCATGTAATTGTTGAAGCCAGAGCTGTAGCTAAGTGAAGGTTGGGAGTCTATTTTAAGGGTCTGGGAATCTTTGGGGATCTAATTTTTATTTTACAGCGGATCGTGGTTAAAGGAAGTGGGAATATATATACTCATGTCGTTTTTATCTCTATTCTTTCTATGTCATGACGAGGTGCTCCTGTTGCCTGATTTGACGCGTGACCAGAGTTTCCTTGATGAGACGCCCCGAAGCCGGACCCACATACAAGACACAGAGGATCACAGACCGATCGGCGATTACTACAGCTCACCATGTCGTGTCCTCCTTTATAAGTCATGCCCCTGAAGAGTAGAGTCTACATGTCAAGCCGTGTTTTCCTTTTTATGGACTAAGGACTGATTCATTTCCGGGTGTAAGAAGCAGATCAACTTTCATTGAGGGACACATGGGGTGCATATGACAAAAAAGGGAGGACTGTTGTGGAGATTTTTATGGAGATGTATTTAATATGTATTGTCATAGTGTCACCCAGTGTTAGTACTTCCGCAACCCGCTCTAAAAGAAATGATTGGGGTAGTCTGAGGCTGGTTGAATCCCGTCTGATAGGGGAAAATGTCTTGAGGTTGGAGTGTGATGTTTGCAGGGTGCGGATATGTCCACCGACGTGGGGCCCTCTGTGCATTAGCACGGACGATCGTTGAGGAGGGGATGTCCTCGCTCTGCAACAAAATCATTGGTTATGAGCAAATGCGTGCTCTTGTCTCTGCTGTGTCTGATCAACATTGATTGGGATTCGTAGTGCGCATCTGCAGATAGCCTCCCTCCCCCATTCAATAATAGTATAATCTTAATATGCGTTATTCTATGGAATAGCGCAGAATAAGAATTCCTATCAACGGTAACTTTAGCCATCATACGTTATTTTATTCATTGTATGTATTATTGTATTGAATCCTTTAATCTATATTTCTTGAGTGGGATTCATGTAAGGCAACCTGTTGGAAGGGATGTCCTTGTATTGTCATTTTCCTGTGTGGAAGGGACATCCTGTGATATCCCCGCCCATGGGGGAGGGGATTGGTTGCTGCAGCCAATCACCTCCTGTGTGAGATCTTTTGAGTTTAATAAAAGCCTATGATTAGGCGTCGGCTTGGCAGTCATGCTGGTATGCTGAGATGAGAACATAGCTTTTGTGGTGCTGCCTTTCCTGGGATGAATGATGGGTCGAATGAACGGTTAGCGGATCTTAGCAAACTTAGCTAAAGATAGCATTATTGCAAAAAGATGAATCTAAAGTGTGTGCTTAATTAGCACAGGAAATATGGGCTGTGTGCTCTGCAGACAACCAATAATTCCACCACAACATACAGACTGACCCCCTGTGACATACAGACTGACCCCCCCCATAACATACAGACTGACCCCCCCGTGACATACAGACTGACCCCCCCGTGACATACAGACTGACCCCCCCGTGACATACAGACTGACCCCCCCCGTGACATACAGACTGACCCCCCGTGACATACAGACCTCCTAGTGACATACAGACTGACCTCCCCCGTGACATACAGACTGACCTCCCCCGTGACATACAGACTGACCTCCCCCGTGACATACAGACTGACCTCCCCCGTGACATACAGACTGACCTCCCCCGTGACATACAGACTGACCTCCCCCGTGACATACAGACTGACCTCCCCCGTGACATACAGACTGACCTCCCCCGTGACATACAGACTGACCTCCCCCGTGACATACAGACTGACCTCCCCCGTGACATACAGACTGACCTCCCCCGTGACATACAGACTGACCCCCTCGTGACATACAGACTGACCCCCTCGTGACATACAGACTGACCCCCCGTGACATACAGACTGACCTCCCCCGTGACATACAGACTAACCTCCCCCTGTGACATACAGACTAACCTCCCCCGTGACATACAGACTGACCCCCCCGTGACATACAGACTGACCTCCCCCGTGACATACAGACCTCCTAGTGACATACAGACTGACCCCCCCATGACATACAGACTGACCCCCCCATGACATACAGACCTCCTAGTGACATACAGACTGACCCCCCGTGACATACAGACCTCCTAGTGACATACAGACTGACCTCCCCCATGACCTACAGACCTCCTAGTCACATACAGACTGACCCCCCGTGACATACAGACTGACCCCCCGTGACATACAGACTGACCCCCCGTGACATACAGACTGACCCCCCGTGACATACAGACTGACCCCCCGTGACATACAGACTGACCCCCCCGTGACATACAGACTGACCCCCCCGTGACATACAGACTGACCCCCCCGTGACATACAGACTGACCCCCCCGTGACATACAGACTGACCCCCCCGTGACATACAGACTGACCCCCCGTGACATACAGACTGACCCCCCGTGACATACAGACTGACCCCCCCGTGACATACAGACTGACCCCACGTGACATACAGACTGACCCCCCGTGACATACAGACTGACCCCCCGTGACATCCAGACTAACCCCCCTGTAACATCCAGACTGGCCCCCCCCGTGACATACAGACTGGCCCCCCCGTGACATACAGACTGACCCCCCCCGTGACATACAGACTAACCTCCCCCCGTGACATACAGACTGACCCCCCCGTGACATACAGACTGACCCCCCCGTGACATACAGACTGACCCCCCCGTGACATACAGACTGACCCCCCCGTGACATACAGACTGACCCCCCCGTGACATACAGACTGACCCCCCCGTGACATACAGACTGAACTCCCCCGTGACATACAGACTGAACTCCCCCGTGACATACAGACTGAACTCCCCCGTGACATACAGACTGAACTCCCCCGTGACATACAGACTGAACTCCCCCGTGACATACAGACTGAACTCCCCCGTGACATACAGACTGAACTCCCCCGTGACATACAGACTGACCCCCCGTGACATACAGACTGACCCCCCCGTGACATACAGACTGACCCCCCGTGACATACAGACTGACCCCCACGTGACATACAGACTGACCCCCACGTGACATACAGACTGACCCCCCCGTGACATACAGACTGACCCCCCCGTGACATACAGACTGACCCCCCCGTGACATACAGACTGACCCCCCCGTGACATACAGACTGACCCCCCGTGACATACAGACTACCCTCCCCCTGTGTTATACAGACTGACCCCCCATGACATACAGACTGACCCCCCCCGTGACATACAGACCCCCTAGTGACATACAGACTGACCCCCCCGTGACATACAGACTGACCCCCCCGTGACATACAGACTGTGTGTAGCCTATACAGCTTGTTGCTGTACCTTTGTGGCAACCGGCCTGTGACCCCTCGTCGTGTTCCCCGCTGTCATCCAGATGGAGCCAGGTCCAGTCTCACTGTGTCTTCTGGATGCAGCCAATCAATCGGCGCGTGAGGGGTTAATGTAACTCAGCTGTGTTCATCGGCAGTAGCTCTGCGCTCGATATCTTTTGTCTGAAACCGGCACATGCGCAGCAGCAGCATGGGAAGCAGATTTTCATGAGATACAGATTTTACTGCTACAGTTTTAGTGTATTATAAAACGCCTGCTAGTTACATAGCTTTTTACACGTCAGACCAAAAAGAGAAACGACAGACAAAGACAACAGGACAGATATATGGTTTTCAAAGAGGGACAGTCCCTCAGAATAAGAGTTGGGAGCCATACACAGTACTACAAAAAGGAGTGTTGTCCATACAGTTTAGGAACAAAAAAAAAAGCACGATTAGGTTTCAGTGGAACAAAGTCTACCAAATCGGCGGCATAACGAATTGGTAAGTGTGCTGAAATGCACGCCATCATTTTCAATGACTAGTATGGGAAACGAACGGTAAAGAGTTAAATAACCACAGCATGGCTTATGCAGAAAGCATAAATCCCTCCTCTAAAAGTGTATTGACCGAAACATAACCAATGAAGATACAGGGCTTGAAAGCTTTAGCCAACCAGCGGCGAAGGAGTGGAGTGGAGTGGGGTGGAGTGGAGTGGGGTGGGGTGGGGCTGGTGAGATCACCAAGCAGGAAGAGAATCGTCCTAACCTAGAGCGGAGGTGGGAAGGGTCTGCCTTGCCTTGTGATCGCCGTCTAAACAATTACAGCCTGCAGCAAGAATTAGCAGGTAAACTTCAGGGCGAATCTGACGATCAGATTGCTGACATTCAATACATTTGTCGATTGCCTATAATTTCACTTATGTGTCTGCAGTGCTGCACAGTGTAAAACGTCTGGTGAAATGTTCTGTGTCTGGTGGTATCCGCGTGTACCACAATATTCAGCAGTGTTCTCTACCTAATGGCGTTTATGCAACGTATAGGTCTTACAAATGCCTAAAAAACCAAAACCAACAAAAAACATACCTTGGCTCCAGCTTTTGGGAGACACAGGGGGTGCCTCCAGGGAGTGCAAAATACCATGAAATGTACTCCAGCATGTTGAAGCCAGAGCTAAGGCTCCATTCACACTAATGCGTTTTTTTTTTTTTTTTGCTTATTGCAGAAATGCAGGACTTTTTTTTTTTTTTATCATGGGTTCCTATGGAACATGTTCACATCAATGCATTTTTGTGCCCCAGTGCTTTCGGGAAAGGGTCAGGCAGTCCAACCCCCCCCCCCCGCGCAGAACGCAGCGTTTTGCAGGTAATAGACTTCAATGGACCCGCATCCAAAAAACAAGTACCGGTACTGCTTTTTTGCTGCAGTTTGCTTTTTGGCTTTACATTTACTGTATATAGCTGGTTGCTAAGGATGCAGCGGCTTGCTTCCCGACTCACTCCTTAACCACTTACCGACCGCCGCACGACTATATACATCGGCACTTTGAAGAGGGATATCATGGTAATGTCAGCAGCTGCTGCCATAACCGAGGTATCCATCTCTTCATGCGGCGGTCCGGTTAACGATAATGGTGGTCTCTGCGGCGGATTTGCAAAGAGATCACCGTTTTCGGCGGCGGGTGAGGGCTCCCGCCGCTCTCCCGTGCCCTCCGCCGCTTACCAGAGCAGTCGGCAGAGGCGATCGGGTCCTCTTCCTAGCTGGGTATGGATACGAGTGAGGGCAAGATGGGGGGACCCCCCACCCATCCTCCATACCATAGCAGGGCGGAAGCGACATCAAAACATCACTTCCGCCCAAAGCTCTTAACTGCTTGCCGACCAGCGCACAACGATATACGTCGGCAGAATGGCACAGACCGGCATATGGGCATACAGGTACATCCCACTTTAAGAATTGTCGGCGTGCGCCCACCCACCGCAAGCTCCGTGAGTTCGACCGCGGATTCGATGTCCGCCAGGAGTCCCGCGATCGTCTCACATAGAGGAAGAATGGGGAAATGCTAATGTAAACAAGCTTTTCCCCATTCTTCCTAGTGACAAGACACTGATCACAGCTCCCTGTAATCGGGAGCGGTGATCAGTGTTGTGTCACACGTAGCCCACCCACCCTACAGTTAGAACACATCCCTAGGACACACTTAACCCCTTCACTGCCAGTCACATTTACACAGTAATAAGTGCATATTTATAGCACTGATCACTGTGTAAATGTGAATGGTTCCAAAATAGCGCCAAAAATGTCCGATGTGGCGGCCATAATGTCGCAGTCACGATAAAAATTGCTGATCGCCGCCATTACTAGTAACAAAAATAATTATTACTAAAAATGCCATTAAACTATCCCCTATTTTGTAGACGCTATTACTTTTGCGCTAACCAATCAATAAGCACTTATTGTGATTTTTTTTTTTTTAACAAAAATATGTAGAAGAATACATATCGGCCTAAACTGAGGAAAAAAAATGTTTTTTATATATTTTTTTTTTTGGGGGATATTTATTATAGTAAAATATGATCAAATACCACCAAAAGAAAGCTGTATTTGTGGGGAAAAAAAGGACATCAATTTTGTTTGGGAACCATGTCGCACGACCGCGCAATTGTCAGTTAAAGTGACGCAGTGCCGAATCGCAAAAAGTGATCTGGTCTTTGGCCAGCCAAATGGTCCGGGGCTTAAGTGGTTAAAGGGCCATTTGTTTTGGTCATTTTTTTCAAATGCCAATTTTTTATTTTTTTTATTGCATTTTAGTCTAAATATGAGATCAAGTTCTATATCAAGGAATCTCCCCACTTCCTTTTCCCCTACTTCCCCCCCCCCCCCCATTTTTTTTTTTTTTTTTTTTTTTTTTTTTTGAGGGGGGGTTTTGTGTTGTTTAAAGGGAACATTAGGAAGCATAGGGAAGTATGGGTAAAGGATATGCAATGGTACGGGTGTGATAAATTTTATTAGGTGATTTTTTCAACTAATGCCTAGGTAACCTGGTGAGATTAGATTTATTGTATATATTAAAGCATTAAATGGGCGGGTTATGTTAGATATTGTACTATTTTTGTATTGTTTTGTGAAAAATTTATAAATGAAGATTATAAAACAAAATAAATATGAGATCTGAGGTCTTTTTTTGACCGCAGAAATCATATTTAGAAGGACCTTATTAGGCATGGATGTTATTAAGGAAGAAAATGTTTGCCTCCCTCCCCCTGTGTGTTTTTGTTTCTTTTCTACTTTTCCCCCATGGTTGGAACACCCCTTCTTCTTTCTTCTTTTTTTTTATAATATAAATCTAAAATTTTGGTGGTTTGTCTTGCGGGGGGAGACAGGATAGGTATAATGTAGATAAGTAGATTTTTTTTTTTTTTTTTTTTTTTGTGTGTGTATATATTAACCTGTTGTCCTGACCGGGTCACCTGCGCACGACGAACAAATATCTGCGGAATCTGCCGGTAGTGATACTACTGGGGTTTCAGTAGAGTGGGCATAATTATGCGTGGTGTGCACCTGTGGGTCATGGTGCACACTATGGGTGCGGTGCGCCCATATGCATATAGATATGGCTATCAAAGGGAGGGGGGGGGGGGGAGAGGCATATTTTATATCATATAAAACATATAGGTACTGGCCTCTATACTTTTGCCATATAGGAACAATTTTTTTTTATCCTTTCTTTCCTTTTCCCCCTTCTCCTCCAAGCAGAGCCACCCCCCAAAAGCGTGCTCGTACCCATGGGGGGGGGGGGGAAGGGGGAAAGAAAGGAGAAAAGAAAACATTGTTCCTATATGGCAAAGTATAGAGGCCAGTACCTATACATTTTATGATAGAGGTGTGTGTGTGTACACACACACACACACACACACACACGCGAAAAAAAAGCAATATTTTTAACTTTTTGTTATAATAAATATCCCCCCCCCCCCAAAAAAAAAAAAGTTTAGGCCGATATGTATTCTTCTACATATTTTTGGTTAAATAACAAAAATCGCAATAAGAGGGTAAGAGGGCATGATTCTTGTAGGAGGAGACTTTAATATGGTATTAGAACCCCAGATGGATTCCTCCTCTCAGCGATCAAATATTTCTTCTAGTCAGTTGAGAGCCCTTAAAAGAGAGTTGTTTGAACACCGACTGTTGGATCTCTGGCGTATCTTAAATCCTAAAAATCGGGACTATGCATACTATTTATCAGTTCACCAATCCTACAGTAGGTTAGATAAAAAAAAATTACGGGATCACAGTTATTGGAATGGAATCCAATTATGGATATTGGATCTTTCATTTGGTCTGATCACTCGCCTCTTTTTGACAATACAACCTCCGAGTCCCCAGACCCCTCGTTTCGATTGGTCATGGCGTTTAAATGAAACCCTTATGTTAGACCCACTATGTCATCAAGCAATTTTGGTACTGAATAAAAATGTTATCACTGACCATGAGCACGACGAGACCTCATTACCAATACAATGGGAAGCCTTGAAAGCGGTATTAAGAGGATTGTTTATTCAACATGGAGCCTGCATAAAGAAAGATCTGCGACTATACAGAAAGTTTTGTCAAGGCTTCGGGCTCTGGAGATGTCGCATAAAAGGTCTCCAACCCCAGAGTTATTGGCTGATTATATCTTTGGTACGGTCATCTTTTATTACAGTCTCTAGAGGTGTCCCAAAGTAAAAGTCAACATAGATATGCCTTGGGAAAGTACCGATATGGAGATAAGTCTGGGAGACCACTTGCAAGGTCATTGCATCCCCGCTCTTCTTCGGCGACTTTTATACCTAGTATTGCGTTACCATCTGGGGAAATTACTTCAGATCCACAATCTCTCCAAAAGGCCTTCTGTGATTTACTTTACAGCTTTGTACAGTCGTACCCCCCCATTATCCTCCGACTTAGATTCTCTTGGCCGTCGTATACAGGAATATGTGTATGAAACTGCTATCCCAAAATTAGACAAAGAGTAGGAATTCTTTGGATTCCCCTTTTTTACTAGAGGAATTATTGGAAGTGATTACTAATACACCGTCGGGTAAAAGTCCTGAACCCGATGATTTTACATCAAAATTTTATAAGATCTTTAAGGATTATATTACACCATTCTTGCTTGGGGTGTTTAATAGCATATCTGCTATTAATGGGTTTACACACCAGATATTACTTCCGAAACCGGATAAATATTTAAATTTTATGTTCTAGTTATTGTCCCATATCTTTAATAGGGGTAGATTATAAGATCTATGCTAAATTAATTGCCTTACGTCTCCAATCTCATATTCCAAATCTGGTACATACAGATCAAGTTGGGTTTGTACAGGGGAGCGAGGCATGCGACAACAAGCTTAAATCCCTTTTACTTATCGATTATACTCGGTCAGCAAAAATATCAACTTGCCTTCTCTCTGTTGATGCAGAGAAGGCATTTGATCGTGTAGGGTGGTCGTTTTTGGAACAAACTCAAATAGGATTAGGACCAATTCTGCTAAGGAAAATCATGGCACTGTATACTAAGCCAAGAGCAAGAATACGTCATAATTGTTATCCTCTAATTTCCCTATTCAAAATGGTATGGGTCAGGGGTGTCCGCTATCTCCCCTCCTGTTCGCCTTAGTAATGGAACATCTGGTAACAGCTCTTAATCCCCATACCCACTTATCAGTTTTCCTGCAGGTTTTTGTCTTCAGGTTTACCAAAACCATGTAGTAAAAGGGCCTGCCTGATTGCATACGAATTGAAACTCTTAAGGTTTGACCTCATATTAGATGGTTTTGGTAAACCTGAAGACAAAAACCAGCAGGAAAACTGATGGTGTGTATGGGGCTTCAGACAAAATTCTTGTATTACAGTTATACCGTTAGATGGGCAGGAGGTGAAGTTGGCAATATTTGCTGATACTCTGTTACCAACCCACGTTTCTATGCCATCTATTCTGTATGAATTTCAGCGTTTTGGAGCCCTGAGCAATTTTAAAATAAATTTGTGTAAATCTGAAATTCACAAGTTCAGGCTCTGGAGAATATTTTCCCATTTAAGATCTGTACTTCGACACTTAAGTATTTGGGTATAAAAATCCCACAAGATCTTTAATAGGCTATATATAGAAAATTATTACCCTCTTATGCAGCGTACAATACAAGATCTTAAAAAGTACAATCGAGCCCAGTATTCATGGTTTGGGAGGATAAATATTTTGAAAATGGATATAGTACCGCGTTTTTTCTTTATCTTTTCTAAACGATACCTATAGTGGCCCCCTGTTCCTTTTTTGTTACTCTACAATCTGCTTTTACAAGTTTTATTTGGGGTTCCAATAGACCTAGACTGCAAAGGAGAATCCTATCCCTCCCTAAAGCAAAAGGGGGTGTAGGGGCACCGGATCTACAGTCAGGTCCATAAGTATTGGGACATCGACACAATTCTAATCTTTTTGGCTCTATACACCACCACAATGGATTTGAAATGAATCAAACAAGATGTGCTTTAACTGCAGACTTTCAGCTTTAATTTTGAGGGTATTTATATTCAAATAAGGTGAACGATGTACGAAAACCAGAAATTGCCACTCCAGGCAGATTAAGTTTTGGAAAGATGTTTCTCTCTCTCAGAGACCAAGGGTGCCGGCAATGCACATGGCAATGAAAACAAAAATGGTGAGGACAGCCGCACTCCAATCCAACGTATGTTTTATTGAAGAAAGACAGGCACTACAAAAACCAGCATAAACCAGGACACTGACGCGTTTCACACTTGTTCAGTGTTTACTCATAGCTGAATAATACAAAAATGACCTCCTAATACACAACACTCCTAACCAAACATGTATGATCACAACCAGGTGTATGTTAAACAACTATTAATTAAGAAACAATTGTGGAATCACCAGAAAGCAACAATTTGTTTCTTAATTTATGGTCGTTTAACATACACCTGGTTGTGATCACATGTTTGGTTAGGAGTGTTATATGTATTAGAGGTCATTTTTGTATTCAGCTATGAGTAAACACTGAACAAGTGTGAAACGCGTCGGCTGTCCTGGTTTATGCTGGTTTTTGTAGTGCCTGTCTTTCTTCAATAAACATACGTTAGATTGGAGTGCAGCTGTCCTCACCATTTTTGTTTTCATTGCTATGTGCATTTCCGGCATCCTTGGTCTCTGAGCGAGAGAAACATCTTTCCAAAACTTAATCTGCCTGGAGTGGCAATTTCTGGTTTTCGTACATCGTTCACCTTATTTGGATATCATTTCTGGTTTTCGTATTTTGGATTTTGCACTTTGCTTTGCCTGCTCGCATATTTTCTACCTATACGGATTCATTAATTTGCTCAGTTACCCGTATTCACATGGATAACACAACAGCCACTACATCCACAGCAGAACCAGGATGCAGCAGAACCCTCGCAGCACTATCAGAAAACCCATTAAGATCGGGTTTACAAACACACATTCTACAGTCCACAGACGATAATGAGGTATCGCTAATCAGCATGTTTAAAATATTGGAAGGTCTATTGGCTAAAGAGATTAGATCTTTCTGGGATATTCATTTCCTGACCGAATAGGTGTCCCTGTTGCGAATACCACGAGGATTACGGATAAAAAAGTTCCCTACCTCTGAGTTGGTCAACGAGGACTTCAAAAAGGAAAGGACAGATACCCTTAGTTCCTGTTCCTTGAAATTAATGGACATACTTATATCATCCAGGAAAAAAGAAATGGAAGCCTTACAATCGGAGATTGAACATACACAGAAAGATCTCACCACCTTACAAACACTCCCTGAGTTTGCCCAACTCGATGGGCGACTTAATAAGAAATTGGACAAAATGGAGACAGCTGTCATTTTAAATAAAAAAGGCAAAATGACTAGAGACCGGGTCGACTATGAGAATAACACAGTATATACCTGGAAGAAATCCTCTTTTACTCCAGGTAGATTCCAGAAACATGGCAAACATGTAAGCTTTTCTGATCCAGATAATGATCTAATTGATGACACGCTAGCTTTCACAGGATCTGATTCATCACCTGAATCCACTAGAAGGTCATCCAGCTTCCAACAGGCTGCTGAAGGACAGAACTCTGGAAACCCTCAGTCATCACACAAAAAAAACAAAAATGAAAAACAACACAAGAAAACAAGGAGAGGAGGGAAGAGGCACCAGCACCCCAAAGAAGACCCATTATTCACTACGGGGAAAGAAGAAGTTACCATCCTAAATGTTTTAAACATTTCCAATAGAGTCCTAAAAGAAGAGGAGACCAAACTTCTATCAAGAGGACTCAATTTTTGTCCAACCAGACATTTCGACCTGTTTGGTACAATTTTGGACATTAACATATTTTCTAGGAGTTTAACGTTAAAAAAAATACATTACTTTTGATTTTCTCATGGAGGATGCATCTTCATCTGACTGTCAGGAGGTGGGTGAGTCCCTGTTTTCTCCCATTTTATTTCCAGATACATGTGCACTACAAGATCTCCTTGATCTGGCACTAGAAACAGATCCATGCCCCAGTGACCCCATAGACACTTATAACAAAGTGTCCTTTAAACTTGGGTCAGACTTCTACCCAGTGGGTTTAAGGGGTAAGGATCTAGATCTGTACCAGAAAATGGTTGAGAGGGATCTCACCCACCTAGCCCGTAATTGTCGGAAAAAGTCTGAGTTGTAATTTGTCCATGATTGAACGCACTGCCCTTAAAGAGCTAGAATCGGATACCACCATAGTCATAAGAAATGCGGACAAAGGGGGAACAGTTGTAGTTCCAGACTCTGGTGTGTACCAAAGAGAGGCACTGCTCCAATTAGATACTGATACATACCAGAGACTCAGAACAGATCCCACAGAGGCTTTTACAAAAATACTGTCCTCCCTTTTTAGATAGGGCGGTTGATGCTGGAATTTTTTCTGTTCCAGAAAAAGCACTCTATCCCAGTAAGCCCAATCATGCCCGTGTTCCATCACCTCCCCAAAATCCACAAGAGGCTCAACCCCCTTGTGGGCAGACCGATTTGTAGCAGGGATTGGCTCCTTAAACGAGCGTTTAGGTGAGTGGGTTGATAACCAACTTCAACCAGAGGCGGCTCTTTAATTAGGCGGTCGCCTAAGGCCTTGCACTCACAGGGGCCTCGTGGCAGGCTAATTTTGCCTCTGCTTGAAATTTGTTACCCATTATGGCCATGGTGGGGCCCCCGTGTCTAAGCTTTGCTTAAGGCCTCACAAAGCCTAGAGCCGCCTCTGACTTCAACCCCTGGTATGTGAGCTCCCTGGTTTTTTACAAGATGCTAAACGGCTTCTAATTAAATTACAAAATCTCAAATGGGAAGACAATTACAGGTGGCTCACTTGTGATGTGACCAGCCTGTACTCAAGTATACCACATCATCTGGGGGTTCAAGCTGTATCTGTTTTTCTAAAAGAGTCAGGTAAATTCTCCCTCATTATGCAGGAGTTCATCTTGCAGTCATTGGATTACTTGCTGACACACAACTTTTTTATGTTTTGACGGGGACTACTACCTCCAGAGATGCGGGGCCTCTATGGGCGCTAAGTTTTCGCCCTCCCTTGCGAACCTATACATGGGTCTCTGGGAGAGGTCCCGCATCTTTGGATGTGGTAGACCCCGACGCTCAGATACAGCCTTCTTTTGTCGCTACATAGACGACCTGTTGTTTATTACAATGGACAGCGAGATCTGCCTAGACTCCTGGCTTGCATACTTCAATGACAACTTATTTACTCTCCGGTTTACGGGGAAACATGCAGCCCAGTAGTATAGATTTTCTAGATGTAAAACTCTACAGTTCCAACGGCTTTGTAGCCACCAGTTTACATAGAAAGATCACTGCAGGCAATGCCCTCTTAAGGGCGGACTCGGCTCATCCCAGCCATACTATCAAAGGAGTCCCTTACGGACAGTTTTTGAGACTCAGGCCTCGTACACACGACCGATTTTTCTCGTCCAAAACAGTCAAGGAAAGTGCCGCGAGAGTTTTTTTGTCTAGAAAAACGTTTGTGTGTATTGTTTTACGACGAGAAACTTGCCGAGAATCTCGACGAGAAAATAGAGAACCTGCTCTCTCTTTTCTCGTCAGGATTCCAGATTTCCTCGTCGTGTTTCTCGTCGGCCTGTTTTGTGACGAGAAAATGGTTTGTGTGTATGCTTTTACGACTCTTCCAAAAGCGCGCATGCTCACAAGCAACTATGAGACGGGAGGGCATCTTCTGGTAAAACAAGCCTTCATAATGGAGAGAGCACATTCGTCACGCTCATAAATATTTCATCGTTTAAATGTTCTGCATTGAAATCTTCGTTAGAATGTTACATTAATCAAAACGAGTGACCTTCTTTTGCTGCTGATATTCACACAGAGTTGAGCCTTATTTTTAACCTTTTTCATGCTGCTCTTTATAAGATTTATGTGTATTATATCGTGCAAGTTTTTAGGAATAATTTAAATGGTTAGATTTTTCAAAATGATGTTAATTATAATTTCTCAATGTTTTGATAGCGATCTCCCATTTAATTTTGGAATCTATATTATTAAAATTTCACACCCATGTTTTTGTGCTAATCAGATTTAGTTATTCTTTTGGGGGGGTGATATCTGTGCCTTTTTATTGTCAGTCAAATGTATCTGCTTACTCCAAAGCTTGATTTTTTTATTTATTTAAAAATACACATAGTCAAGTATGAACTTAAACAAAAAACACATTTATTCATGTTTATAAATTAAATAAAGAGAAGGCAGCGCTGGAGAAGCTGCTGCCATTTGTGCATCCCAGGGACCCCAGAGCACACAGCAACCCTGTGTGGACACTAAAATTGGGAGCTTGAGAAGGCCCACATTTCAGAACACAATCTGATGCTGGCCTCCCAGAGGTCAGGAACAGCAGCAGGTGAGATATATGTCCCAAGTGTGTGGTACTACAACAGGCTGCCTTCTGTCCGACCACAATGAAGCAAGGCCATCACTTCCTCTTCTTCCTGGCAGCCTTTCCTGCAGCCTTTCCTGCAACCTTTCCTGCAGCCTTCCTTCTTCGTTTGGCTGGAGGCTGGCCCACTGGAGGGGTACTCCTGTCAGGAGGAGGAGGTGGAGGTGTAGCAGAAGGGGGTGGGGCAGAAGAAGAAGGTGGAGGTGTAGCAGAAGGGGGTGGGGCAGAAGGTGGAGGTGTAGCAGAAGGGGGTGGGGCAGAAGGTGGAGGTGTAGCAGAAGGGGGTGGGGCAGAAGGTGGAGGTGTAGCAGAAGGGGGTGGGGCAGAAAGTGGAGGTGTAGCAGAAGGGGGTGGGGCAGAAGGTGGAGGTGTAGCAGAAGGGGGTGGGGCAGAAGAGGAAGGTGGAGGTGGAGGTTGAGGTTGGATCAGTTGGGCCACCTCACATATGGCGGTAATTTGCTCCATCACCCCCTTGTTGAGCAAGGTGATGAGCAGGGGCTCGCATAGGAGGCGTTGCTCCATGCTCATCACCTTGAACTTAGCCTCCACTAGGCCGGCAATGGCTTCTTCTAGGGATGTGGGCTCCTTGAGGGTGGCATGGGCCTCTTTAATAAGGGCCATTGCTGCCTCACTGGTGGTCCTGTCCCTCCTGCCTCTTTTGTGAAGCCGGATGGGAGGCACCTGGGATCTTGTGCTTCTCCTTTGCCCTGCCACCTCCTGTCTGCCACTGGGCCCTGCCACCTCCTGTCTGCCACTGGGCCCTGCCACCTCCTGGCTGCCACTGGGCCCTTCCTCCTCCTGCCTGACAGTTTCCAGACCCTCCTCCTGGCTGATTTCATCCTGTGTATGAAAAAGGAACATAGTTTAATATGTTGGTTTAATCTTTGCATCAAACTTTGTAATCCTGATGGAAGCAATTAGAATGTAAATGCATAAATCCTTGCTTTAAATTTACCACTACATCAGCTTGACTATTTACCACACAATTAAGTGCAGAATAATATCTACAGATCCTGATTTCACTTGTGGAATACAAAATAATGTATGTTTCTCATCCTGACATATTTGGGAAACATTAATTTTATCCCAATACATTTTCAGTTAATACTATACCTGGCTCCAGATGGACAAATCAGGATCATCCAGGATGGCTGCCTCCTCTTGCTCCAGAGAAGGCTCAGGTTGGCTGCAGGGAAGTCTGGGGGGAAGAGTGGAGAGTGATGGCCTTGTCTCAATGTGGTCATCCAGGAAGGACATCCTGTTGTAGTACCACAAAATCGGGACATAAACATCATCTGCTGCTGCTCCTGACCTCTGAGAAGCCAGCACCTTAGAGCGTTCAGTCCTGTAGGTACCTCTCAAGCTCCCAATTTTAGTGTCCGCTTGTTCTGCTGTGGCTGTGGGCACCTTGGTATGCACAAATGGGAGCAGCTTCTCCAGCGCTGCTTTTCTCACCCCTTTTTTTTTATGGATGGGGTTTTTGGTCTCCCACAGAGCCGGCAGCTCCCTTACCCGGTCAATAAATTCCGCCAGGAACTCTTTGTCGCTAATAAAGACATTCATATTGTATCTGCAAGTAAAATAAATTATATTTAAATAATGTGAGGCAAACAGTCTAACCTCCTTCACATCCTAGTCACCATATATATCCTCCAACAATCTCAAGACTGTATAGGCCAACAATTTTTACAAGTCACAAAATCACATACCTTCGTTCGCACGTCCGTCACTTGAACTCCTCTCTCCGCACACCGAACGTACTATAGTCACATGTGTGTTTGCTATATACACACCACGCATGCGTCAAAATTCGAACACGTCGCTCCGCACACGTCGCCCGCCCATGACGTTCTAACTTGCATCTTTTCCCCGCCCCTTCTCTTTCGGCGCACAGACAGATATGGCGGAGCTACAGCAGGTGTCTGATAATTCCGCAACTAGCGAGGAGACAAGCACGGAGACCGAGGATACGTCACGATCAAGGAGGAGATTCAAGGCATCGAATATGTCTTTGGCGGAGATGGTGGACATCTTGGTCAAGGCTGATTATGATGCCAAGCATGGGCCGTATAGCAAACCAAATAGAAGGAAGGCCAAAATCCTCACTAAAGTTGTGAAGAGTCTGAGGGCGAAGTTCGGGGTGAAACGCTCAAATGAGCAGCTCAGAAAGAGGTGGTCAGACCTCAAACTGAGGGAGCCAGACCAGTTGAGGATCATAAAGAGGATGCTCGCTAAAAGTAAGTAAAATGACGACGTTTCTGCTATTAATCTTTTTAGAAACTGACTTTTTTATTTTTTTATCATATTGGACTCCCTTCCAAAATGTAATATTTTGAACTAGGTTGGGCACAGTAATCGTTCGTTACGTTACCGACACTTCGTTCGGCCACTATCCGCGGTTTTGGCTTATTTAAGAGCCACAAAAGTAATTAGACATCTGCCATTTTTGATCAAGTATTGTGGATAATTTTTAAGTCTAGATGATGTGTTTGTAAGGAGAATGAAATGCAAACTTTTATCAGTGTAAAGGAGAGGACACTCAGCAGCTGCTTCCACATCTGTACTTTGGAGCACTATAGTGTGGGCCAACAGACCCGCCTTTTTTGGGTGTCCCACACAGGTGCATCAGAGTTTATTTGTGGTGCCTCCATGTCCAAAAAATTACATCCAAATGTGAATACTAAACATATTTGGGGTCATAAATAATGCATTCTTCTTCTTTAAATTCCGCACAAACACACACTTGTACCCCACTTCCAAACAATTTATCCTTTTTTTAGTTTAACAAGGAGATTTACAGTGTGATAAATTAGACCTTTGGTTTTATTCTCATAGGGGAGAGAAGACTGGGAGGAGGACACTCCAGGGGGGACATGCACCCCACAACTTCCAAGCAACCCCAAACTCCCAAAGATCCACAACCGAAAGATGTGCAGGAAGTTGAGGTGGAGGAAGGAGAAGTGCAGGAAGGAGAGGTGGATGACGTTGTGGATCTGGTCACCACAACAGGTCAGTATCTGACACCACAGCTTAAGGTAAGCGAGGTAGGCCTGCAGAGTTTTATTAATTTTTTTTTTTTTGGTTTTTAGAGGATGTAAATGTTGTGAAGGATAGCACACGGTTCTCTGCTGACAGTGCCCTCCGCCTCATCCAGCAAGTGATGGAATGTAGCACGGAACTGGACCTAATTAAACAAAGAATCCATGTGATGGAACAAACATTTAAAGACATTCTCGATGTTTTGGGGAGAATTCAATAAGCCATCCAAACACATTTGTTTTTACATGTTTGTTTTTTTATTTTTTTCTAATTTTTTGAGTAACAAACCAGCCAAAAATTGAATATGCACACAGTGTGTGAACATGTGCTATCTGCCATCAGGGGATATCCATGTACGTCTTTTGTGGGTGCAACCCCTTCCTCGTATCAAAAGTCGGTGAACTGAGGAAGGGGATGCACCCCCAAAACACGTCCATTGATCACCCCTGATGGCAGATAGCACATGTTGACAATAGGGATCAGGATTGTAAACTTCCTATATGCAAAAAATTAAAAATGTGTGCATATTGAATTTTTGGCTGGGCAAGGGGTGGCAGGACCCCATATTAGGACGGGCACATAGAGACATAGTTTGTGTAAGTGAATGTCTCCGATTTGCTCAGAGGTATCCAATGTTGTAATTTTAGAAATGCAAGTGATATTTTTGTATTTTCATAAGCCAAAATTTGCCGGGTTGTGGCCAGGCCAACCCCAAAGTAAAACAAAAAAAAAAAAAAAAGAAGAGAATGTGCAGAGAGTAAAATATTTGACCACAAACAACGTGTAGCTTCTTTTTATAATACTCTGTAAGCTTATTTGGTTCTTTTGTAAGGTAACATAGTGAAATTGGTTGTTATTTACTAAAGTAAAATACACTTGCCACTACAAATGCACAAAGACAAACTAGGAGACAGGAAAGAACAAATAATTAAAGGTTTAAACAAGATTTTTATTGGGATACTTAGACATAGGCTGGCATAGGAATTGCCCCCCTACCCGTGAAATACTCCATGTATTTGTCCCGAACCACACAGGCATTTTGGGGGGGCAAGCCAAGACGGGCAGATTTCAGGCCCGGAAGGGGATTTGCAGGGAAAAGTCCAGCCTCTGGCAAAACTGAGGCCATATAGGAATTAGATTTTTGGCTCAGAAAGTTGTGTAGCACACAGCAGCATAACACTACATAGTTTATTTTGTAGTCCGCCAAGTGGATGGAAGTCATAAAAAGGCGGAACCGGCTGGCCATTATGCCGAAGGCATTTTCAACGACTCTTCGGGCCCTGGCCAGCCGGTAATTGAACACACTCTTCTCTGGGGTCAGGGTCCTCTGTGGAAATGGCCTCATAAGATGCCGTCCGAGTCCGAAGGCTTCATCAGCCAAGAAAACAAAGGGGAGTCCTTCAATATTCCCTGCATCCGGTGGCAATGCAAGGTCGTCACTCTGGAGACGGAGGGCAAACTCCGTCTGGATGAAGGATCCCCCATCGGACATCCGGCCATTCTTCCCTACATCAACATAGAGGAATTCATACCGTGCTGACACCACCGCCATCAGCACAATGCTATGAAACCCCTTGTAATTGTAGTAGTAGGACCCAGAACGGGGTGGCGGCACGATGCGGACGTGCTTCCCGTCTATGGCACCACCGCAGTTGGGGAAGTCCCACCGCGTGGCAAACTCCGATGCCACAGTCTGCCATTCCTGTGGCGTGGAAGGAAGCTGTGGAGTGAAACAAGATGAAATAATATTAGAAAAACAAAGGCATACATTACAAGGAAATTCTATCCCAAAAAATTAGAGACCAACATCAATCTAATTATACGTTTATTAAGGTGTGTAAAAAAAAGTATAATGGAAGGCTCATTTATCATATTCATCACCCCCTCTGATGGGCCATTACTAAATTATTTTGGGGGGGGGGAGATGTGTTTGGCCACAGGATAGCATTGCAGTGGCGGTGCGTCCAGAGTGGGCGCTGGAGCACTGTCCCCTCTCTCCTGTGCCCATCACTCAGAACAATACATAGGTTCATGCGTTGCATGAACCTATGTATTGTCTATGCCGCACACTATTCAGGTGGATGGCCTCTTGTAAAGCGACCGACATATGAATAATTGCGGCATTTAGGGGGTTAAAATTGCAGAGCAGAAACAGGTATTAAAATAGTCTTGCAAATTACAACCTGAGGGATGTAATTGGCTTCCTCAAAGAAAAATCGGGGACGCAAGGAGGGGGGCATTCCTTGTGTAAACACTGACTGGCTGCTCTGCCAATCATGTTCACCAAGTCTGTTTAATGGTAACATGATTGGCTGATGCAACATGAAGGGAAGGAGAAGACATCAAGGACAGAAGAAGGATGGCGCTGACCACAAGAAGGTAAGTGCAGGGCTGGGGGGAAACTGGCTGCATTAGAGGGGACTAAATGGCTGCATTTGAGGGAACAAAATGGCTGCATTGGAGGGGACAACTGGGGGCGTTTATTAGGCAACAGAGCAAAAAAGGAGGAAGTTTATTTCCTAAATTGGGGTTTGAACCCCCCAACATTTGGAGCAACAGGCGCCCCTGCTGGAAAAGTTAGTGAGGGGAAATATTTAGGGAGGATAAAAAAGGGGCAATCTAAAGCTTCCAACATGCATGGGGACAAAGGGGACATTCTCAGCATATTACAATCATGGTAATTAGGGAAGGATGAAAGAAATACAATACATTAGCATACATGTAATACATAAAATGTGATGTTAAGGGAGAAAACTTACCCTAATATAGTCCTCCTGCAGGACTTGTATAATGGCAGAACAGGTGTCTGGGATTATGAGGCCCAGAGCCTGGGGGGAGATGCCTGTGGTGAACTTCAAGTCCTGAAGACTTCTCCCTGTCGCCAGGTAACGCAACGTGGCGATGAGCCTCTGCTCAGCACTGATGGCTTCCCGCATAACGGTGTCCTTCCTGGTAATATAGGGGGACACCAAAGCCAACAGTTCCTGAAAAACGGGGTCAGACATCCTCAGAAAATTCCTGTAGTCCTCAGGATTATTCTCGACGATCTCCCGCAGCAGAGGCATGTGGCAGAATTGGTCCCGCTGGAGCAACCAATTCTTGGTCCATGAACTCCTCCTCACACCATTCATGGACTGGTCTTGGTCCAAAACAAGCAGACCAACACCAAGCGCATGCACAGCACGAACTCGACGACGAGAACGTCCAGGCGACATGGCTAGGAAACGGTCGTCTAATCAGAACGTACAGAACAGAACGCACTTTAGAACAGCAAGGCCTATGAATAACGAACTGAAATTCAGAAACGAACAGGCAAGAACGCACTGTAAAACAGATACGACCTGCCTAGATGCCCTGAAAGTCAAGATACGAACCCACAAGCACAAACTGAACGGCAGAAAACGATCTGAAAAGTACGAAGACTGAAAAGCGTGAATCGTCTCTTCCAAAACTTTTACTTCACACGCGGTAACACGAGATCAGCAAAAGCAGCCCAAGGGGTGGTGCCAAGAAAAAAGATCTTCCCCTTTATAGTGCCATCGTACGTGCTGGACGTGAGCGCAGAGAACCACGAGGAAATTGGGAAATGACAGTGTGTACGCATAGAAAGCTTGACGAGAAAATCGACAAGCTTAACAAGAATCTCGTCGAAAAAAACGACGTGTTTTTTACGACGAGAAAATCGGTCGTGTGTACGAGGCCTCAAACGTCTATGTAGTCAACGAGAGAACTATACCTTAGAAGCTGATTTAATGGCACAGAGATTCAGGAACAGAGGATATCCCAACAAAGTCATCAATAAAGCATTGATGGCAGTTGAGAGAATCTCCAGGGAATCGCTAGTATCCCATAAAGCCAAAACGCACCATCATACAGCCACATCATTCAATAATGTGCCTGTATTTTCTACTCCATTCAGCCTTGAGTTCAATCAAATTAAACACACTGTTGTTACCAAATACTTACCCATCCTATTTAATGATCCCATTTACCAAGAAATCTTATGTAAAGGTATCAAAACAGTCTCCCGTAGAGCACCTACTCTGGGAGGACGTTTGTCACCCAGCCTATTCCAGAGCAAAACCCCAGGCTCCAATTGGCTCACATTTAAGGGTACCTTTTTTAGATGTGGATGTAAGAATTGTAATTATTGCAAACACAATAAAACTGGCAACACTGTACACTCCTACACAAATAACAAGGACTTTGAGATTCAGAGCTTTATCAACTGCAATAGTAAATTCTTTGTATATGTCATTAATTGCAAGACATGCCATATACAGTATGTGGGGCGCACCATTCGCCGACTTAGAGATCGCTTATACGATCATCTCCACGATATTGAAAATAATCACAACACGAATGTTGCCAATCATTGGAACTCGGTGCATTCCAAGGATGTGTCGTGCCTTACAATTCAGGGAGTAGAAAAAATCAATACTCCTGTGAGGGGAGGCAATAAATTTAGGATACTATGTAAGCGAGAAGTATTTCATATATTTTCATTACACACTAGGATTTCAGCTGGGCTAAATTTTGAATGGGATGTGTCCCATTATTATGACTGAATCCAGTACGGCTATCCTCAATGTTATGTTTTTCTCCTCCTATTACTTACCTTCTTTCTCGCTACCTCATTCTATCGGTCTATATGTACAATTTGGTGATAGTTTGCACCTTGGTTCCTATAGTGCTAATGGTACATACTGTTTATGCATGTGTCTAGACTATTATTAGTTTGCTTGAGCCTTGGGCTATTTCTTATAATGGTCACAATGACTTAAAGTGGTTGTAAACCCACTTTTTTAACTTGCACCTACAGGTAAGCCTAGATTAAGGCTTGCCTGTAGGTGCAAGAAATATCTCCTAAACCTACACGGTTTAGGAGATATTTACTAAAAAGACAGGTGCCGCTGTCTACAGCACATGCACGCCGTAGACAACGGCGCATTCATGGGGTTAATCCCATTCACAAAATCGGCTACTTCCCAGCAATCGCTGGGCGTAGCCGAATGAAAACGCTCTCGCGCGCATGCGCAGAGTGACGTCTCCGCCGCTCCGGCCAATCGCAGCGCCGGAGTGGCGCTGTGATTGGCTGGTGCGGCGATACCCGGAAGTAACATTCCGGCTATCGCCGCAGTGATGTCTGTGGCTGGAGAGAGGGACACGGACTGCCTCGGGGGGCCCCGATCTAAGGTAAGTGGTAGGACATTCTTTTACATATGGGTGATCATACTTCTACCTCTCTCTTTGTATGATATATATTATATACCATCTACCTAGTTGTCTATGTATGTATGTGTGTGTGTGTGTGTGTATGTGTGTCCTTTTCTACTATCATTTGTTATGTGTGTTTGTTACACACAGGTTCAGTGTTTTGAGATGTAGAACTATACAATAGTTCTCTTGGTCACCCATGTATTTGTGTCTACTTCATACAGACTACAATACGCGTTAGTAGTTATGTTGGAAATTGGACCATGTTTATATTATATTTTACTTTTTTTTTTTAATGTTTACATATAGTATTATATATATTAATATACAATTTTGGAATTTGGACATATACTCCAAATTTCTTCCGATCCCTATACTACAGACCTTCTTAAATACCTGTGCATTTTACTCTCTTCCATACACGAACCACAACAGCAATATATGCCACTTTTTCGCTCTCTTTTTTTTTTTTTTTTTTTTCTTCTCCCCTTTCTCTCCCCCCCCCCCCCCCGCTTTTTTTTTTCTTTGTTTCTGTCCCGTTCAGTTTTAATTTGATTTCACATTATGTATTTACATTTTACCAATATTATCGGGACAAGAACCACACTATCACATCATCATCATCATCATTATTATCTCTACGGCACTTCACATACCTTTTGCAGATATATCCTCACCTGGGTCTTTCTGCCAAGAATATTTCTTGGTCAGAGACTCAATTGGATGTCTTTGCCATCTCTGTGTATGGTGCCTAGATATTTGTTTCTTCACGTGTGTGCGTCCGTGCATGCATGCGCCTCTATCTACGCGTGCATATGCTCACGCATGCATAATGAGACACCATTTTTGATGTACATATGCACATATCATATTTTAGAGTTTATGGCACTAAGAATAACAACACTAGGAACACATTTTAGTATATCATTTATTTTTATTTTTTATATATTGCATTTCATTCACCTATTACAGCAGTGTGTGTGTGTGTGTGTGTGTGTGTGTGTGTGTGTGTATATATATATATATGTGTGTATGTGTGTGTGTGTGTGTGTGTGTGTGTGTGTGTGTGTGTATATGTATGTATGTGTGTGTGTATATATGCGTGTGTATAATATATATATATATATATATATATATATATATATATATATATATATATATATATATATAAATTCATACGAATCCTATAATTGCTCACCTTTATGTAATATATATTTTCACTTGGTATATTTTATACTATCTACACAAGACCGATTAGGTCTCCACACTTTTGCATGTCATATGAATATAATTATATATATATATATAATTATATTCATATGAACTTTATGTCATGTGCTGTGTATTCCACGCATGCATGGTTTGTTCCCCTTCCCCTTTATATATTTTACACTTTATAAATATATTTTTCTTATATTTTCACATATATAAACAAAACTTTTGTATACACACTTGGTCGTTTTTTCACGCCACTTTTTCCCATATTATATGAAACAATGACCTACTACCACATACATGTGACTTTATATATTAATATCATACTATTCATGAGGAGGATATCATATACCATTCACATACTACCATTCTTTATTTTCACCATCCGGGCTAATACCCATATGATTCAGCTCCCATGAACCCCATCATAAAAAATAATAAATACATGTGTAGCGGGTATGTGCTTTTCTGTTTGAATCTGGTGAGGAAACTGTGATGTATGGTTCCCTGGGGCCCACCGGGTGGCGCTGTCACTTTGGGCCCGGGGTTTAGCCATCGTTGCAGTGTCGTACCTCCTTTTTGGCCTCTCAGCGGTTGTATGGTGGGGCGGGGAACCCGCCGTGCTTGCTGGGAGAGGGTATAAAGGGGCGGCCATTTTTGGTGGAGGGAGTCGAGTCCCGGGCACCTTCAGCCTGAGGGCGGTGGTTCGTGTCGGGAGTCTAGGCGGCCTAGGCCTAGAGGACGTTCGGAGGTCATGTTCCATCCCAGGCACCTTTTAGCCTGGGGTGAGGTACTGGGATTGAGTGTCCCGGACTAAGGCTCCGCGAGGGAGGGACTTCCTAGGGGACCCCGGGAGTGGGTACCCGAATCCAGTGGCGTAAGGGACCGGAGGGGGTACTTAACTGAAGACCTGATGCAGCAAATTGCCAGTGACGGGTGAGCCTTCGGAGACCGCCCGGAGGGATGTCTTCCTCGATTAGGAGCAGGAATCTACTTCTAGGAAGGAAGTAAGAGAGGTCATTGTGTCTGGGCATACTCGCATCCACACCCCCTGTCTGTTCTGTTCATTGAGGGAGTCCAACTGATTGTGTTCGCTTTTACATTGAGAAGAATAAAGGAGTGTTGGACTTTAATGGTGTGGGGCTCATTTACTGGCAGACACTGTTCAAGAAACCAGGAGGAGGCTCCAGATGCAGAACACCGACCCGAAGGTAAAAGAGGATTGTCTTCCACTACACACACATATGCAGTGGGAACTTGGCGTGGTGACCCCACACTCTCTCCTCCGAGGTACCCCTAGACAAAAGCCAGAGACAGAAGAACTGATACATGGAGGGAGAGAGTAGAGGCCGCTACACATGTATGTATATCCACCTAATGGTAGCAGAACCACTAATTGCATTGCAGTTTTGAGTTTAATCAAGCTGCATTGCATTCAGCAGCCTACAGCTGCTTTTCTAGTGATTCCACAATTGTTTCTTAATTAATGGTCGTTTAACATACACCTGGTTGTGATCACATGTTTGGTTAGGAGTGTTATATGTATTAGGAGGTCATTTTTGTATTATTCAGCTATGAGTAAACACTGAACAAGTGTTAAATGCATCAGCTGTCCTGGTTTATGCTAGTTTTTGTAGTGCCTGTCTTTCTTCAATAAACATACGTTGGATTGGAGTGCGGCTGTCCTCACCATTTTTGTTTTCAAGGTGAACGATGTAGGGATTACAACAGTTTGTATATGTGCCTCCCACTTTTTAAGGGACCAAAAGTAATGGGACAATTGGCTGCTCAGCTGTTCCATGGCCAGGTGTGTGTTATTCCCTCATTATCCCATTTACAAGAAACAGATAAAAGGTCCAGAGTTAATTTCAAGTGTGCTATTTGCATTTGGAACCTGTTGCTGTAAACTCTCAATAGGAGATCCAAAGAGTTGTCACCATCAGTGAAGCAAGCCATCATTAGGCTGAAAAAACAAACCCATCAGAGGGATAGCAAAAACATTAGGTGTGGCCAAATCAACTGTAAGAAACATCCTTAACCACTTCAATACAGGGCTTTTTGTACCTATTCAATACCGGGCCTATTTTGGCACTTCTCTCCTACATGTACAAATCATCATTCTTTTGCTAGAAAATTACTCAGAACCCCCAAACATTATATATGTTTTTTTAGCAGACACCCTAGGGAATAAAATGACGGTCATTGCAACATTTTTTCTTGCACAATATTTGCGCAATAATTTTTCAAACGCCTTTTTAAAAAAAAAAAAATGGTTTCATGAATTAAAAAATAACAAAACAGTAAAGTTAGCCCAATTTTTTGGGAACATATGAAAGATAATGTTACGCCGAGTAAATAGATACCTAACATGTCACGCTTTAAAATTGCGCACACTCATGGAATGGCGCCAAACTTCGGTATTTAAAAATCTCCATAGGCGACGCTTTATTTTTTTTTTTACAGGTTACCAGGTTAGAATTACAGAGGAGGTCTAGTGCTAGAATTGTTGCACGCGCTCTAACGCACGCGGCGATACCTCGCATGCGTGGTTTAAACGGCGTTTACATATGTGGGCGACTTATGTGTGCATTCGCTTCTGATCGCGAGCTACCGGGGACAGGGGCGTTTTAATTTTACTTTTAATTTTACTTATTTATTTTTTTACAATGATTTTACTTTTTTTTTTTTTTTTTTTTTTTGATCACTTTTATTCCTATTACAAGGAATGTAAACATCCCTTGTAATAGGAATGTGTGTGACAGGTCCTCTTTATTGATAGATGCGGGGTCAATAAGACCCCACATCTCTCCTCCAGGCTGGAAAGCATGAGATCAGTGAATTTTTTTTCACTGATTTCATACTTCCAGCCGCAATGGCGGCTTTGTTTACATTTGAGACCCGGGCGTGACGTCATCACATCGCGCCCGGGCCTCCGACGATCATAGAGATGACTGGTGACCATCTGGTCACCAGTCATCTCTATGATCATCACGTGACTCCACCAACGATGCCGGAAGATTCGCTCCGGGTCCCCGATCGCACGGGGGAGCCCGGAGAAGCACCGGATGGCGGCGGGAGGGGGGGGGGTGTCCCCTCCCGCTGCCTATAAGAACGATCAAGCGGCGGAACCGCCGCTATGATCGTTCTTATGGTGCATAGAATCGCCGGCACTTCAAAAGGATATCTGAATGATGCCTCTAGCTGCAGGCATCATTCAGATATCCCCCTACAAAGCCGAGGACGTCATATGACGTCCACCCAGGATGGGAGATCCCATCTGTGGACGTCATTTGTCTATGGCTGGGTAGGGAAGTGGTTAAAGAATGCACCGGAAGACCACGGAAAACAACTGTGGTGTATGAGCAAAAAATTATTTCCCTGGTGAAGAAAACACCCTTCACAACAGTTGGCCAGATCAAGAACACTCTCCAGGAGGTAGGTGTATGTGTGTCAAAGTCAACAATCAAGAGAAGACTTCACCAGAGTGAATACAGAGGGTTCACCACAAGATGTAAACCATTGGTGAGCCTCAAAAACAGGAAGGCCAGATTACAGTTTGCCAAACAACATCTAAAAAAGCCTTCACAGTTCTGGAACAACATCCCATGGACAGATGAGACCAAGATCAACGTGTACCAGAGTGATGGAAAGAGAAGAGTATGGAGAAGGAAAAGAACTGCTCATGATCCAAAGCATACCAGCTCATTAGTGAAGCATGGTGGTAGTGTCATGGCTTGGGCATGTATGGCTGCCAATGGATCTGGTTCTCTTGTATTTATTGATGTGTGACTGCTGACAAAAGCAGCAGGATGAATTCTGAAGTGTTTCGGGCAATGTTATCTGCTCATATTCAGCCAAATGCTTCAGAACTCATTGGACGGCGCTTCACAGTGCAGATGGACAATGACCCGAAGCATACTGCGAAAGCCACCAAAGAGTTTTTCAAGGGAAAGAAGTGGAATGTTATGCAATGGCGAAGTCAATCACCTGATCTGAATCGGATTGAGCATGCATTTCACTTGCTGAAGACAAAACTGAAGGGAAAATGCCCCAAGAACAAGCAGGAACGGAAGACGTTGCAGTAGAGGCCTGGCAGAGCATCACCAGGGATGAAACCCAGCATCTGGTGATGTCTGTGTTCCAGACTTCAGGCTGTAATTGACTGTAAAGGATTTGCAATCAAGTATTAAAAAGTGAAAGTTTGATTTATGATTGTTAATCTGTCCCATTACTTTTGGTCCCTTAAAAAGTGGGAGGCACATATGCAAACTGTTGTAATTCCTACACTGTTCACCTTATTTGGATGTAAATACCCTCAAATTAAAGCTGAAAGTCTGCAGTTAAAGCACATCTTTGTTTCATTTCAAATCCATTGTGGTGGTGTATAGAGCCAAAAAGATTATTATTTATGGACCTGACTGTATACTCTACCATGTTGCAGTGGTGTTAACTAGACTAGTAAACTGGTTCCCACCTTAAACAATGGGTACATATAAAACAGTCAATTACTCCTTTTTCGATCTCCAGGCACTTCCCTGGTTAGATAACTCTGTCCCGGGTCCAAGCTCTTCTTTGTCTTTTTCTTACTGCACATTTATTGCGTACATGGGATAAATTACAAACTCAACTAGGACTTTCCCCTAAAGTGGGAATAATGACGCCCCTGTTTGGTAATTCAGGGTTCCCTCCGGCAGTGGCACGGAGACATTTTTTGGTATGGAGTAAGGAGTCAAATATCTCGAACTTTGTCAGGGAGATTTTCCATTGTTATCAAATTTGATCCCTATACAGCAGCAATTAATTAAACACTGGCTGGAATATTGACAACTTTCGTCTTTTCTTGCTTCCTTCCCTGACAGGGATGTATTCAATTGAGAGCCAGATACCTTTTTTGAGTCCTTTCTATTACAAGAAAATGTACCAGAACACATTTTGTCTGCAGTGTATAGGGTTCTTATTCATAGACTCCAACTATGTCTCCCGGAGTTTACAAATAAGTGGAATATGGACCTGAAAGTCCAAATTAAATCAGAGGAATGGGAAAAAGCGTTTTACCCTTACACATAGTATGTCATTAGCAACTAAGGCACATTTAGACGAATTTCAAACTCCTTTCTCAGTGGTATAGATGCCTGTTGTTGCTCCACCGGATATATCCAAATGTCTCAGATCTATGTTGGCGTTGTCATTCTGCTAAGGCAGGGGTCTCAAACTGTTGGCCCTCCAGCTGTTGTGAAACTACAAGTCCCATGAGGCATTGCAAGGCTGACAGTTACAAGCATGACTCCCACAGGCAGAGGCATGATGGGACTTGTAGTTTCGAAACAGCTGGAGGGCCGCCAGTTTGAGACCCCTGTGCTAAGGGGTCGCTATTGCATGTTTGGTGGGAATGTCCTTCTGTGTTTTAATTTTTGGGATATGATACTTCAGCTTCATACTCGAGCAACTGGGTAACTATTTCCAACACACCACAAATTACTTTGCTATGCATTCTACCCGGCTTGTATAAAAGCATTAATAAAGGCCTTTTGAGACATTGGTTGACAGCTGCAAGAGCGGTTATACCGCGCCATTGGCTGTCGGCATATGCTCAATCATTGATTGGGTGTCAGATGGACAATATTGAGAGGATGGAAATTCTTCTGTCGCAGGAATTGGACACATGTGAACAATGCTGCCAATTTTGGCGTCCTTGGAAGGTACTAAGGGAATCCCTTGAATTACGGAATATATATATGGGCTAGAGGGAGGACGTTAAAATGGTTCAGAGTTGGGATGAGTGAGGAGAACCTGGTTTGAGTAGCTATTTCTGGTAGTTTTATTTATTAAAAAATTGTTTTCTCTTATTGTCCATGGACTGACACAGCCTCTCTTACACTGTACTAATTCATATGGGGGATTTCTCCCTGTCTCCCCCCTGTTATGCTGCTCTCTGCACCCTGTACTGGTGCTGTGCTGTGTGGGGGTACTTGGGGGTCGCTCTAGCCTGGCGGGGGGCGCTCATGTCTGTGTAGTGACTCTGGGAGAGGAGCAGAGTTCTGGTGTGTGAGTGTTTTGACTTTATTGTGTGTGCCATTAGCGCTGTGTGGTGATTTTAAAAAAACGCGCTCGGCGGCCATCTTGCCGTGGATCAATGGCACAGTAATGCATGCGCCGGCGGCCATTTTCTTGAAGGCGCTTTCACTTTCGGCCTCTATCGGCGCTGCTGCGGCGCAAATCTCCTCACGCTCACTCACGCTGCAGCACGGTTTCATACAGCGGAACTGAGCGGTCCTTAAGAGTTGGTGAGTCCTCTGGGTATCCCCGCCTCAGTGCAGCCAGTGGGTGGACCGTATTATTCACTGTAATAGTGTATAAGGTCTCTGAGGGTGGCAGTATGGAGTCTAGTTCACCTGCTTCTCCACACTTGTCAGAGGCAACTGGCAGTGCTCCTGCACCTGCGGTCCCTAGCGACTAGTTGTCGGCAGTCCTGGAATCATCCTTGTCAGGATGGAAGTGGTGTGAGAGCGCAAGGGAGCTGTAAAGAGCCCCCTCCCCACACTTTCTCCTGTAGGAGTGTTCTGTCTCAGATATGGGCCTAGCTACTGCTGCTCATTACCCTAGCTCTGAGGATTTTCATGTTTTTGAACAGGACATTCCTTGTGAGAAAGACCCCAGTTCTGAATAACTGACAGGGCGCTTGTAAGTGAACTCATTGATGCTGTGATGGACACTCTCAAGATGAATGTTGAGGCTGAGGAACCTCAGGTGGAAACTGTCGCCTTTTTTGGTTCCTTTAAAGCCATTTCTTCAAAAAAGGCCTTTCCATATGTGCTTTTTTTTTTTTTTTTTTTTTTTGATACATTCATTGACCAAGTCTGGGATAAGCTGCATAAGACTGGCGGTCCCGTGGCGCCTAGCCTTAAGAAGTGAGCTCTCCCCCCGGTCGCCCGTTTGAATAAGGCTACCACGCTCCCAATGAAAGGGACTCCTGCATTTAAGGATCCCACTGACAGGAGGTCAGAGGTGGTGAGCAGAACTATGTTTACCTTATTGGGGTCTGCCTTACCCCCTATAGTGGCGGCGACACTTGTGTCTCAGACACTCACAGGATGGGCAAAGATTTTGCACCAGACAGTACAGGAGCATAATCTCCCTCCTGAGACCATTGCCCTGGCTCACCAACTTGCGCAGGGTTTAGTCTGTGTGCGATGCCACTTTGGATGCGGCCCCTTTAATATCTGGGGCCTCTATCTCTGCTGTGGTGTTGCGTCGCCTTATCTGGCTGAAATGCTGCGATAAAACAACAAAGATCACAAGCGCTAAAAAAGTGGAGAAAAAAAAAAAATTTTTTTTGAGTAATTGATCACAAAAATCCCAAATATTCAGAAAAATATAAACAAAAGGGAGGACCAGAATCCAGAGCAGCAAGAAAAAATTCGTACCCGGAAGTACAAAACGCACACCATACACACACTATTATCCAGCGCTCATGGAAAGTCCCAATAACTAGTGAAGACTTTGGGAGTAATGATGAAAAACTTTGGCCGTTTATTAGTGACAATAGAAAGAGGGAATCCACTCCCAAATGTACAGAAAGCAGGTAAAACTTTTACTCTCTAGCCGCCATTGATATGCCCCTTATTAAACTTGCAAAGAAAAAAATCCGTGGAGCAAGGAGGGGTTAAAAGAAAGTCAGCACAAAGCCTGCAATCTGATCCCTCTGTGGGTACAGTACCTTGGATGATATGATCTGACCGAGCGGCGTGTGGAGGACCCTCCAGCGAGGGATACAGGACCAGGTTCGTAGTGCAGCTGGGACAAGAGGAATCGCTCACTGCGTTCCTCCGGATCTATGACATCACCCGGCTGCGACGCCAGCTGATGTGTCAGGGAGCAGACAGTGTGGTGAGACGAGAAGTGCTGTCCTGCGGGTTCCTCTCCTACGAGGATATCAGCGTCACTGCTCTCTGCTCTACTCTCAGCGTCACTGCTCTCTAGTGGAATAATAGAGGAATGACCACTTCCGGAAATAAAAAAATGTTTAAATCAACACATGAGCACAATAGCCAGGGAGGATCCAATGCAAAGCAATTCCTGAATAATAGAAATATATGAAAGATGTAATATCTTGAAGAGGGAAGGGGATAGTGCCTCGACTAACGTTTCACTGAGCGCTTTATCAAAGTCCGCTCGGTCAGATCATATCGTCCAAGGTACTGTACCCACAGAGGGATCAGATTGCAGGCTTTGTGCTGACTTTCTTTTAACCCCTCCTTGCTCCACGGATTTTTTTTTCTTTGCAAGTTTAATAAGGGGCATATTGTTGTGGAGATTTTTATGGAAATGTATTAATGTATGTTGTCAGATGTCCCCCCAGTGTCAGTTTTGCTGTAATGGTGGAAGATCGGTGGCGGGAAAATGTTCCTATGGAAACAGCGATGTTTGCTGCATTTAGAGATGTTGTTTTGCGCCCCGTTGGGGGAACTGGCCGGCCCCTGGCGGGGGGCGTTGAATGACTCCGAGCGCACATATCTGTGTCCACAGGAACAGTAGCATAACTATAGAATAATTGTGGTCCATTTGAGGCATAATTGTTGTGTAGTTTCGTCATTTGGTAGCAGTCTATGTCACTGTTAGTCAATTTGAATCAACATTGTATCTGTTTGGAAGGATGTCCTTGTATGGTCATTCTCATGTGGAAGGAACATCCTGTGATGTTCCCGCCCATGGGGGGAGGTGACTGGTTGCTGCAACCAATCACCTCCTGTCTTGAGATCTTTTGAGTTTAATAAAAGCCTATGATTAGGCGTCGGCTGAACAGTCTTTGCTGGAATGGCCTGATGAGAAGATAAGCTTTTGTGGTGCTGCCTTTCTTGGATGAATGATGGAATGAACGGTGAGTGGATTTTAGCAAACTTAGGCTAAAGATAGCATTATTGCAAAAAGATGAAATCTGATGTGTGCTTAGATAGCACAGGAATTATAGGCTGTGTGCTCTGTAAACAGCAACCTGGAATTCCACAACAATATCAATGGCGGCTAGAGAGTAAAGTTTTACCTGCTTTCTGTACATTTGGGAGTGGATTCCCTCTTTCTATTGTCACTAATAAACGGCCAAAGTTTTTCATCATTACTCCCAAAGTCTTCACTAGTTATTGGGACTTTCCATGAGCGCTGGATAATAGTGTGTGTATGGCTGAAATGCTGGTCAGCCGACCTAGCTTCCAAATAGCTCCTGGCTGACTTGCCCTTTAAGGGCGGTAGACTGTTTGGGGCCGCCCTGGATGACATTATTATGGATGTCACATGGGGTAAGAGCACCTTCCTTCCTCAGTCTGTTAAGGAAAAAGAGCCCCACCGTAGGCCGGGCCCTTCCTTTCCGGCAAAGAAGAAGTTTTTTTTGTCGGTCAGAATCCAGGGGTAAGCCCGCCCAGACTGAAAAAAGTGCGGCTGGGGGACATGAGCGTCCCTGGGTGCGTAAGCCTACCAAGCAAGCTCCCAAACCCACCGTCGCATGAAGTCTTGCCCCTGCACGACTCTGGGGTGGGGGGACGCCTTTGCAGGTTCACGTTTCAGTGGACCTCCCGGATCTCTGACCGGTGGGTGTGCGAGGTGGTCACCTCAGGATACAGGATAGAGTTCCGTTCCTGGCCCCCAGACAGATTCTTTCCCTCAATTCTCCCTCTCCTTCCTGCCCGTCGGACGGCCCTCTTGGGGGCCGTACAGTATTTATTAGGTCCGGAGTGATTGTGCCGGTTCCGTCACAGGAGAGGTTTCAGGGGTTCTACTCGAATCTGTTTGTAGTCCCAAAAAAGGACAGGGTTCGGACAATCCTGGGCTTCAAGGCCTGAATGCCTTTGTGATAGTGCAAAAGTTCTGCATGGAATCCATTCGCACGGTGATCGCTACACTCCATCAAGGGGATTTTCTGGCGTCCTTGGAGATCAAGGACGCCTACTTGCATGTTCCTATCTGCGCAAGTCACCAGTAATTTCTGCGCTTTGTGATCGGCGAAGTCCACTATCAACTTGTGGCTCTTCCCTTCGGCCTAGCCTTGGCACAAAAGGTGTTTACCAAGGTGCTTGCTCTGGTTCTAGCTTTGCTGAGACAGCGAGGCATTGCTATCGTGGGCTATCTGGACGATCTTCTTCTAAGAGCAGACAATGGCTCAGAATTAGAAAAAAGTGTTACTATCGTCAGTATGACCCTCAGGGACTTCGGGTGGCTCCTGAACATTCAGAAGTCGGTCCTGGTCCCGACTCAGTATCGGAGCATCTCAGTCTGATCCTGGACTCCTTGGAGGCAAAGGTATTCCTACCCCTGGAGAAGTTACTGACATTTCAGTCTGCAGTGCGGGTCCTGACGTCCCGAAAATGGACGTCAATACGTTTTTGCATGAGTCCTGGGTTATGGTGGCCTCGTTCAAGGCCGTTCCGTATGCCCAATCGCACACACGGGCATTACAGTAAGATCCTGTCAACTTGGGACAAATCCCCGTTGTCCTTGGATCTTCAGATCCAGAAGAGTCACCCAATCAGGGCGTCCCTGGCGTGGTGGTTGGGGTCCCCAGCTCTTCGGTCCGGGAAGTCGTTCCTCCCCATCCAGTGGAGGGTGATCACGACGGACGCCAGCCTGACGGGCTGGGGTGGAGTCTAGGGAGTCCTGTCAGCCCAAGGGCTTTGGACTCCGGACGAAGCCCGTTTACCGATCGATGTTCTGGAAATACGGGCAATCAGACTGTGCCCCTCCTCATGGTCTCTGTCGGCTGTCTACATTCCGGGAGTAGACAATTGGCAGGCGGACTATGTGAGTCGCCAGACGCTGGACCAGGGAGAGTGGTCCTTACACCCGGAGGTTTTTCAAATTCAGTGCCGGCGGTGGGGCATGCCGGATGTGGACCTGATGGCCTCTCGACTCAATCGCAAGGTGTCAAGGTTTGTGGCCAGGTCCAGGGATCCTTGGGCGGATGCCTCGGATCCGTTGGTGGCCCCATGGGGTCATTATCGCCTGATATGTTATCCTCTGCTGCAGCTGCTTCCTCGCCTGCTGTGCAGGGTGGCGGCCGAGGGGATTCCGGTGATCCTCTTTGCGCCGGATTGGCCTCGGCGTCATTGGTACGCCGATCTGCTAAGTCTCATCGCGGACGTTCCTTGGCGGTTGCCAATGAGGGAGGACCTTCTGTCTCAAGGTCCTATTTTTCATCCTGTTTTACAGTCTCTGGCTTCAACGGCATGGCTATTGACAGCCAGGTGCTGAGAGACCGAGGTCTCTCGGATTCGGTCATTTCGACCATGTTAAGGGCACGGAAGTCTTCTGCCAGAAAGATATATCGCATACCTGGGAAGCTTGCATCGTTATGTGCGAAGAGCTGGACTGGCGTCTTCTTTCAGCGACTGCTAGCGGGTCATTCCTTGGTTAGCACCTTTTTGTGCAGGGGGTTCGCCATGTGCTCCCTCCTGTTAAACCTCCTCTCCCTCCTTTTTGGGATCTGAATTTGGTGTTCTCGGTTCTCCAGGAACCTCCCTTTGAAAATCTCAGAGATTCCTCTCTTGACCTTGTCTCAGAAGGTGGCCTTCTTAGTGGCCATTACTTCTGTCAGACGGGTGTCTGAGTTGGCGGCCTTGTCCTGCAAGTCGCCCTATTTGGTTAAGGATAAGGCGGTGTTGCGTCCGCGACCTTCTTTTTTTGCCAAAGGTGGTCTCGGCCTTTCACCTAAATGAGGACATTGTCCTCCCGTCCTTGTGTCCTCACCCATCGCATCCCAGAGGGTTTGCGCTTCACACATTGGTTGTGGTACGTGCCTTGCGGGTGTACCTGTCTGCTACTGCTTCTATTCGGAAGTATGACTCACTGTTGTGTCCGTCTCTGGTCCAACACGGGGCCAAGCGGTTTCATCTGCCACCATTTCTAGGTGGATCAGACAGACCGTTATACAGGCCTATGTCCTCAAAGGGCAAGCGCCTCCCCTTCCGGTTACGGCACATTCCACCAGGGCAATTGGTGCTTCCTGGGTTTTCCGGCATCAAGCGTCGGTTGCACAAGTGTGCAAGGCGGCGACCTGGTCGTCCATTCATACCTCTTCTAAGTTCTATGAGGTTGAGGTGGCTGCATCTTCGGATGCTTCCTTCGGCCGCAAGGTGTTGCAGGCCGCTGTTTAATGTTGCACCTCCTCCGTTGAGGAGCTCTGCCTTGTTTGGAGTGAAGTTTTTGGTTTTCCATTTATACTGCTCCCATCCCTCTTGACACTGCTTTGGGACATCCCACGTGTAAAGTGTAAGAGAGGCTGTGTCAGTCCATGGACGATCAGAGAAAATAGGATTTTTGTACTCACCGTAAAATCCGTTTCTCTGACGTCCATGGACTGACACAGCACCCACCCTTCTTTTCAAGGTTTGTACTGCTTTGTTACGAACTGAGGTCTGCTGACTGCAGTGGGAGGGTTATGTCCAGAGGGACCGCCCCCCTGGGCGGGGCTGTTCAGCTCTGGCTTTTTAGAATGTATGTATAACCTTTCACATTCTGCCTAGGTCTTCTCCTGCAAGCAGGGACATAACCCACGTGTAAAGTGTAAGAGAGGCTGTCAGTCCATGGACGTCAGAGAAACGGGTTTTACGGTGAGTACAAAAATCCTATTTTTAATGCTTAGGGGATATACTTCCCAATCCTTTCCAATCAGAAGGGGATATAGACAGGGTTGCCCGTTGTCGCCGCTATTATTAGCTCTGGCGATTGAGCCGCTAGCGATTTAAAATTTGCGCATGCAGAGATGTTCAGGGAATTTTATTGCGGAGACTATGAGCACAAATGTTTACTCTTTGCTGATGATTTTGTTGCTGACCTTGACTTCACCGATCACATCACTGCCTATTTTATATGCTATTTTGCAACCATTTTCTGACATCTCTTTTTTTTTTTACATTTATGTTTATTGATTTTTCCATTGAACAGAGAAAAATTACAGAGCATATCAACATACACGCTTACACATTATTTTCTTGTATTCAGTAGCAATATACCAGTATTACACCGTGAAGCGGGAGCATAAACAATATAGTCTCGAAATAACATTCAAGCCTAATAAGGCCTACAGCTTGTGGCCACATGGCCACATAGGTGTCCCAGTTCCTCAACGGAGGAGAAGAAAAAAAAAAAAAAAGAAACACAAAACCCTAATACCAAAGGTGTATCGAGAGTATTTAACTGTGATTTTCACAGGACTCATTCGGTTATCCTTATTCAGTAATACTTAAGTGCTTGCATTCACTCACACAACACTCATACCCATTCACCCAGCACTTCCACCTATTTCCCCAGCCGAAACTACAGCTGGGTGGGGGCACTCCTCCTACTCCCCCCCCCCCACATTTATGTGGGATATGTTTCATGTCCCCAGCTTCTTTATTTAGGATAGGAGGTAGTTCTCCCCCCCCCCCCCCCATCAAACAGGAGGGGCTGAATCAGGGCCCACTACTGCTGAGACAGAGGGGTATCCTTCCAAAAGGAGCTGTCTATATCCAGCCAAGGTTGCCAGATCTTGTAGAATTTCTGTATACAGGCCCTTCCTTTATAGATTAGTTTAAAGGTTGGTACGACTTTGTTTATCATGCGGTACAGCAGTTGGATGTTGGGAGCAGATTCACACTTCCATTGTAGTAATATCAGTTTTCTGGCATAAAAGAGTATCAAGCGGACTAGGGTCCGTTCGTGGGTTCTGGGTATGTGGTCATTAAGGATGCCCAGGAGCCCCACTTCAACAGTGTGGGGGGTCACTAGGCATAGATTGTTTTCAAAAAAAGAGAATAGGTCCACCCAGAACCCCAAGAGGGCCGGGCAGGACCAAAACATGTGTACATAACCAGCATTGGTGCACTTACATCTAGGGCAGAGGGCCCCTGAAACATAACCCATGCGAGCCAGACGGGCCGGCGTGTAATGCAGTTGATGAATAAATTTGAACTGTATATATTGGTCGTTAGACCCAACAATATCCAAGAAACAGGCCCCAGAGGCCTCCTCCCACCCCTCCTCTGAAAGCCCAGGGATGTCGACCATCCACTTCCGCTGTGCAGCACGGAAGGGAGAACTCCCACCCGTCTGCAGTCGGGAGTAAATGGTCGTGGCTAATTTCGTAATGCCAGAACACGACATCAATGCCTCAAGCGGGGATTCAGCGAGCTCAAGAGTCAGGCCATGAAACTGCGCACGGACAGCGTGTCGTATGAGAAGATATTTAAAATAGAATTTATTTGATAATCCACTTGTAGCTTTTAGGACTTCAAAAGAGATAAATTCACCATTGAGAAAAATGTGGGCAGCGTGGGTAATGCCCAGCCGTGTCCACCACAATGCATCGGGGTGACCCATGAGCTCCAGAAGATTGGGGTTATGCCATAGGGGGGTTTTCGGTGAGACCCCCCCCAATTCTGAAATCGTCTTATTCCCTTCATGCCAGGCCAACCAACTCACTTCTATCGGGGAGCCGCGGGAGCATCGTTTTGGTAAAGATCTATGCATAATATCTACCAATGGGGTCTCTAGGCCAGCAAGTGCCTGCAGTAGATAGGTAGAGCAGGATGCGGAGGCCCCCTGGAACCATTCATAGACATAGGTTAATTGTGCTGCTATAAAATAGTGTCGCAAGTTGGGGCAGGCCAGTCCCCCATCACCCTTAGAGGCCTGGAGGGAAGCCTTCGCTATTCTGGGATTGGTCCCCTGCCATAGGAAGGAGGATAATAACGAGTCTATTCTTTTGAAGAGCTTTTTGTAGAGAAAAATAGGGGATGCCCTAAAGGCATATAAAAATTTAGGTAGGTATATCATTTTAAATATGTTCACCCGCCCTATCAAATTCAAAGGTAATGAGGCCCAAGTTTGCAACCTGGTCTCCATGTGTGTAACAACTGGGGCAATGTTAAGAGATTCAAAGAGGGCCAGGTCTGCATTAATGTGAATGCCCAAATATTTAAATGTGGATCTGACTGACAGGTTAGAGTGAGATAAGTAAGTATAATCCTGTTTGGGGCCTATGGGAAAAGCAACAGACTTGTCCCAGCCCACCTTTAGTCCCGAGACCCTCCCGAACTCCTCCACCACTTCCATTAAAGATTTAAAGGACTGTTCTGTGCCATCAAGGTATATTAATGCGTCATCAGCATATAATGAGATCTTCTCTGTAAGATTACCATAACATATGCCGCCCACCGACGCCGTCTGTCGCACCGCCAGAGCCAAAGGCTCTATGGCAAGTGCGAACAGGAGTGGCGAGAGCGGGCAGCCCTGCCGTGTTCCCCTGTGTAAAGAAAAGACATCCGATACATCCTTGTTAGTACATATTCTTGCCCTGGGATTGATATATAGCAGGCGAACCCATTTTATAAATTGGTGACTAAAACCAATTCGGTGCATGACTTCCCACAAAAAGGTCCATTTCACAGTATCAAAGGCCTTCATCACATCCAGGGACAACACCAGGCCACTTTTATGCTCAGTGTCAGCTCTATGGATATGTATGAACAATCGTCTAATGTTGTCATATGTACTCTTTCCAGGCATGAATCCAGTTTGGTCCCTATGGATAAGGTGTAGGATAATCTTTTGTAGTCTCACTGCCAGTACCTTGGCCAGTATCTTAACATCGCTATTGAGTAAGGAGATTGGACGGTATGAGCCACATAGCGTTGGATCTTTATCAGGCTTGGGGATCACCACAATCAGGGCCTCACACATGGAGGAGGGGAGAACGCCCTCCTCCATTGCCTGCCCAAACTGAGAGTGCAACCTCTGTGCCAAGTCCCCAGCATAGTGTTTGTACCATTCAGCGGGCAAACCGTCCAATCCAGGAGTTTTGTTCGGGGGGAGTGAGTATATGGCAGTGGTAATTTCTTCTACCGTCAAAGGTTCATTTAAGATGGATCTGTGTGAGTCCTCCAGTACAGGGAACCGGAGAGACTCGAAGAAACCCATAGTTTCCCATTCAGGTGGAGAGGGCTGGGACGAATATAGGTCCTCATAGAAGGATTTAAAAGTTAGATTAATGGTCCTAGGGTCTGAAGCGATGGAGCCATCCGGCACCTGGATTTGCGGAATAGTCCTATCAACACAGTCCATGCGGGAGAGATATGCCAACATCTTGCCATTTTTCCCACTGTGTTCAAGCAGCCTGGCCGTCAGATATCTCTGTTGTTTCTGCGTTACATCCACCCTGTGGAGGTCCAGGGCCCTATGCGCCCCCACCAGGACCCCGTGGGAGTCCGGGGTGGGGGACGCAGAATACTGGGTCCTCGCAATCTCCAAGGAGGACTCTAGGGCTAAAAGAGTGGCCTGGAGGTTTTTTTTATGTCTGGTAGTGTTAGAGATGTATGAACCCCGCACAGTCGCCTTAAAGGCGTCCCATGTGGGGCCAGGAGAGGCAGATCCTTCATTATCCGCCCAAAAGTGGGACATGTCCTGTCCCACCGGGTCCTGTATTTCGGGGGTGGAGATCCAGCAAGGGCTGAGCCTCCACTGCCGAAAAGAGGGTCGGTGACCCATCACCAACTCTATCTTAAGGGCCGAATGGTCTGAGATTGTCTGCGAGATGTATGCGACCGACTTAACATAAGGGACCATATCAGAGGTTCCCAGGGCATAATCCAGCCTGGAAAGAGTACCATATGTTCTGGATTGACAGGAGTATTCTTTTATCAGTGGATGGCCACGCCGCCAAAGGTCGACGTAACCAAAGGAGGCACACCAGTGGCTAAATAGCTTGGATTCATATTGGAGGGGCCTCAACCTGTCCAGACCTGGGTCCAGGACAGAATTGAAATCCCCCAGCACAAGGGTAGGCAGACCCAGCAATTTAGAAAACTGTAAACTTAAGTCAGTGAAGATTGCAGCCGTGACAGGGGGGGGGGGCATACACCACCACCAAGAGCAATGGGGTGGCGTGGATTTTACACAGTAAAAAAACGTACCGACCCATTGGGTCAATAACTACCTGGTCACAGGAGAAAGGGAGTCCCTTCCTTATGAGGACAGAGACTCCCCTAGCATAATTTGAGTACGTGGAATGATACCCCTGTGACACCCAGTGTTTTTTCAAAGCAAGTATTTTGGAGCCTAGGAGATGTGTCTCCTGTAGGCATAGTATCTGTGGCCTATGTGGCTTGAGAAATTCAAATAAGGATGCTCTTTTAAATTTAGAATTTAACCCCCGGACATTCCAGGAGATGCATGTGATTATAGACATGGCGGGGGGTTAAAAAGGGGCCCATATATGGTAATACAAATCAGACACTTGTCACCGGCGCGGCTGCAATCCAACACTGGGGGGGAGCAGGAGAAAAGGAGTACCCATGAACACATCCACACAACCACCATCCATGCAAACACACAAACCATTACACATACATTACCAGTTGAAATCCACATTGATTTCGTTACTACCCCTGCCGTACCCCAAGAACAAGGGGCCGGCTTTGTCCCAAAACTGCTAGTAGACACTAGGAACATGGCCAATACAGGCAAGTCAGCAAACTATTTCGATCAGTCAATGATCAGAGAACAAAAAAAAGAAAAAAAAAAAAAGAAAACCAAAGGGGAAAGAAAAAGGAAAACAACTGCAGCATCCCAATCTTCCCCTTAAAGATCCATAGCCTCTTGTCGAGCTGTAGAATAAGGTACCTGCCATAGGCACAAAGAGCCCCCGATTGGGGCGAGAAAAAGAAAATGAAGTGGCTTTGTAGCCTGTGCGGGGGGGATACCCCGATCAGGTTGCAGGTGGTCGGTCAGATGCGCGGCCGGGTTTGGACAGGGATTCATACCAGGAAAGCGCAGTAGCAGGGTTCTGAAAAAAGTGCACTTGGTCCTGGTGGACGACTCTCAGCGTCGCGGGAAATTGCATGGAGTATTGTATGGTCTGTTCTCTCAACTTCTGTTTAACATGTTGATACTTGGCTCTCGCAGCACGAACTGCTGGGGAGTAATCTGGGTAGAGGGAGACCGATGCGTTGTTGATTTTCAGGCTTCCCTTTATGCGGGCAGCCCTCAGGATAGCGTCCCTGTCCCTATAATTTAGGAGACGGATAACCATGGTGCGAGGGGGGTTTCCAGCAGGGAGCGGTCTCCCAGGGACCCTGTGGGGCCGTTCGATCACAAAACATGGGGACAGGCAGTCTTTGCCAAATTCCTGGGTAAACCAGCATTCAAGGAAGGATACCGGGTCTGCACCCTCGACCCGTTCTGGGAGGCCCACCAGGCGCAGGTTATTCCTACGTAAACGATTTTCCAAATCATCGATCTTATCTGCCAACGATTGAATTCTGTTGCCATGGGTTTTCAGCACAGGCAGGGCCGGGCCTACAGTGTCTTCCAGGTCACTAATGCGGCGTTCTGTCTCAGCGACCCGGTCCCTGACCTTATGCATGTCCTGGCGCATTATAGTAATGTCCAGCTTTAGTTCCTCCACCTTCCCCATAATATCAGAATGATTTACCTTCAGGATTTTGAGAACATCCAGCAAGGTGGGCTCCGGTTCCGGCCCCTCCTCGAGACCGTCATCACTCGGAGCGGGGTGGGCCAGGGGTATTGAAGGGGCTGAAGCTTTCTGACATCTCTGGGTTGGCAATTAATCATAGTAAGTCGAGGGCACTGAACTTATCATTGCTAAGCTCCACTCAGACAACGCTTAAAATCATTTCAATTCCGATGGGAATCAGCTGCTCTTCCTTATTTAGGCATACAATTGACCACCTCTGTCAGTAAGTTGTACAAAGGGAATTATCCAGCCCTTTTTAAATGGCTGACAGATGACTTGGCTAAGTGGCAGATTCATCCACCATCGTGGTTCGGCAGACTTCACTCAATAAAAAAATGTTCTATCCCGATTTATTGTATTTCTTCCGTACCTTGCCAGTCTCATTGGCCCGTGATGACCTTAAACGATTTCAGAATAAAGTTCTGCAGTTTATTTGGGGAGACAAGAGACCCAGGGTGAATATGAGCACTCTATATACGTTGAAGCGGAAGGGCAGACTTGGTCTACCAGATTTACTAAAATATTTCTATGCTGCCCAGGTGGCGCAACTCTCCAGGCTCCATTCCCAACGGGCGCAGGCCATATGGATGGCCATGGAATTTTACTCTTGCCGTCCCAAACCAATTTTTCATGTTTTGTGGCTCCCTATTAAAGAGCGACCTGCTATACTGTGCCCTACTTTATCTATGTCTTTGGAAATTTGGGACAGACTCTCCAGATCTCACAAATTCAAGTCTCCCCATTCTCCACTGGCACCTCTGCTTCCAAATAGAGCATTCACCCCGGGTCTCGCCCCCCTAGCGTTCGAATGGTGGACCAATAAGGGTTTCATGCACATAACTGACCTTTTGTGATCATAAGGGTATGACGGACAAATATCCTATGCCTCCAGCAGAAAGTTATAGATTTTCTCCGATTTCACATGTGCAAACCCTGGCTCGTAAGCGACCCTAACTCCCGTGGAACATCTATGCAGAAATTATGATAAAATCAAGGGACCCTTATCTGCTATATATTCGATATTGCTGAGCGCATCGCCGAAGCTGAACTATATGGTCCACTGGGAAACCGATTTGCAGGAAACCCTGGATTTGGATGAATGGCATAAGATAGCTGAGACAGCATCTCGTTCGCTCATTAATACTTCGATAATTGAGGCAAATTATAAGGTTCTGCTGAGGTGGTATATGGTGCCGGTCAGACTGGCAACTTTTGTGCCAGGGGCTACCCCACTATGCTTCAGAGGATGTGGCCAGATGGGCACCACCTATCATATTTGGTGGACATGCCCTAAGGTTAGGAGGTTTTGGGTCAGGGTATATAATTTAATTTACTGAAATATAGCATGGGACACTAGGTCCAAAGAAGTCCTTTTAAGCAGTTTGCTTTGTGGTGAGGTAACAGTCTTTTTGCACTTCTAGGCTGCCTTGCAAACAAGGGGGAGCAGAAGCTGTACTCCAGAGCATGTAAAGAGATAAAAAAACAGAGGCAGGCGCCGCTGAAGTAAAACTGTGATTTTAATATAGCAGTAACATTAAAACACTCACATTAAGGTGTCTTTAGATCGGCATGTGGGGGTCCTGTGGGATGTGCACCTCCGCTCATGCCGGCAATGTTCAAGCCCAGTGCAGTGGAGCCGGTGTTCAATCCTGTGGAGAGTTTTCCGGGTCTCGTGCAGCGGCCGAATGGAGGCCTGGAGCGCAAGCTGCTAGTCTGTGCTGAGGCGCAGCGTGGGGCGGGAGGGCGTCACAGGACCAAGATGCAATGCATTTCGGTGCATGCGCAGTGAGAGGAGGAACACATTACGCTCACCTTTTTCAAGCTGGCTTGTGTTAGCTATACACAGCCTTTTTATATGCCGGGGTGGTGTTGCCACCTAGTGGAGCTAGATGTAAGCACACATGTGATAGGAGTGGCTTACACTAGTGTTGGCAAGATTTGTATTGGACAGCTAAAATACATTTTCTACAAATATGTAATATAACTAAAAAATGAAGATTCATATAATACAAGAAGTAAAACCCGTAAGACATAATATGGTACTACTAACAGTAGAACAATTAGAAATCGCTTTTAAAAGAGACATTTTATCCATAAGCATTTAAAAACAAAAATCATGTGGGAAACACTGAAGAGCTGTGTGTGCATATATTTATGTGGAGTGGGTCTGTGATTCTTGCAAGACATCCATTAAAAGGTATTAATCAAAAGAATGCTTGCAAGAAAGAACAAATGATGATTTTACCAAATATGTGAAGGAATATGGGTATATAACTTATAATGATATATAATAAAATTACATATTCTTATTTAAGGGATAAATATGTGTATATCTATGTGTGAAAACATAAAATGAAATTTACAACAGGTCATATCCACCAGGTTGGTCAATATATGGGCGGCACAGTGGTGTAGTGGGTAGCACTCTCACCTAGCAGTAAAAAGGTTCGAATCCCAACCACGACACCACCTGTCCCGTGCCTGCGTGAGTCCCCTCCGGGTACTCTGGTTTCCTCCCACACTCCAAATTGATACTTACTAGATCAGAAGGTGACCCAAAACAATTAGATTTATAGGAGTGTCTGATAGACACATGAACAACAACACCTGATGGGGGAGACATAATTAGTAAGGATTTATAATATGGTGGATATTTCTAGCTCCTCATTGATACCTCCTGGATTGAGAGTATCTAATGAGTATATCCAAAAAGTCTCTTTCACATAGCTTTTGGAATCTCTCTGCTTCAGACAATGTATTAGGGATCTGTTCGATTACCCAAACAGTAGACTTCTGATGGTGCTCCGCAAAATGGCGGGGGACACTGTGTGCTTGTCCTTGCCTCCCTCTATTTTCCTCCTATGTTCACCAAATCTTTGCCGGAGGGAAAGGATGGTGCGTCCGACGTATAGGAGGTGACAAGGACAAGTTAGGTCATAAACCACAAATTCCGAACCACAGTTGAAGAAATTTCCCAAAGTGTACGTTTTTTCCCTTTGTGGTAAAATGTCTTCTACCACGGTTCACAAAAGCACATGTTTTGCAAATGTATTTTTATACACTCAAACATACCCAGATGATCCCTCTGAAAGGTATGTGGTGAAGGGGTGGCTTGTAGTATTCTTAGTTTGCTGGGTGCTACTTTGTTAAGGTTTGCCCCCCTTACTACTTGAGGACCCCCACCTCAAACCCATCCCACCCAATATCCCCTATAGAAGAGCGGCAAACCTTAAAAACAAAAAGTAGCACCCAGCAAACAAAGAATACTACAAGCCAGCCCTTCACCACATACCTTTCAGAGGGATCATCTGGGTATGTTTGAGTGTAAAAAATCCCTTTGCAAAGCATGTGCTTTTGTGAACCGTGGTAGAAGACATTTTACCACAGAGGGAAAAAACATACACTTTGGGAAATTTCTTCAACTGTGGTTCGGAATTTGTGATTTATGACCTAACTTGTCCTTGTCACCTCCTATACATCGGACGCACCATCCTTTCCCTCCGGCAAAGATTTGGTGAACATAGGAGGAAAATAGAGGGAGGCAAGGACAAGCACACAGTGTCCCCCGCCATTTTGCGGAGCACCATCAGAAGTCTACTAATATTCACCAACCTGGTGGATATGAGCTGTTGTAAATTTCATTTTATGTTTTCACACATAGATATACACACATTTATCCCTTTTTTAAATAAGAATATGTAATTTTATTATATATCGTTATATACCCATATTCCTTCACATATTAGTAAAATCATCATTTATTTGTTCTTTCTTGCAAGCATTCTTTTGATTTGATTTAATACCTTTTTTTAATGGATGTCTTGCAAGAATCACAGACCCATTCCACATAAATATATGCACATACAGCTCTTCAGTGTATCCCACATGATTTTTGTTTTTAAATGCTTATGGATAAAATGTCTCTTTTAAAAGCTATTTCTAATTGTTCTACTGTTAGTAGTACCATATTATGTCTTACGGGTTTTACTTCTTTTATTATATGAATCTTCATTTTTTGGTTCTATTACATATTTGTAGAAAATGTATTTTAGCTGTCCAATACAAATCTTGCCAACACTAGTGTAAGCCACTCCTATCACATGACGTGTGCTTACATCTAGCTCCACTAGGTGGCAACACCACCCCAGCATATAAAAAGGCTGTGTATAGCTAAAACAAGCCAGCTTGAAAAAGATGAGCCCAGTGTGTTCCTCCTCTCACTGCGCATGCACCGAAATGCATTGCGTCTTGGTCCTGTGACGCCATCCCACCCCACGCTATGCCTCAGCACAGACGAGCAGCTTGCGCTCCAGGCCTCCATTCGGCCGCCGCACGAGACCCAGAAAACTCTGCACAGGATTGAACACCGGCTCCACTGCACTGGGCCTGAACATTGCTGGCACGAGCGGAGGTGCACATCCCACAGGACCCCCACATGCCGATCTAAAGACCCCTTAATGTGAGTGTTTTAATGTTACTGCTATATTAAAATCACAGTTTTACTTCAGCGGCGCCTGCCTTTGTTTATCTCTTTATATAATTTCATATACTCCCTCACCCAGCTAAATCTGACTAAATCAGCGAAGCAAGCGCTACTGGGGAGTGGAGACGTGGAGGCCTCCAAGTCCAGCAGGCGGCTTTTGACATTTATATTTATTTCAGCCAAAATCACCATTGCAAGGAACTGGAGATCGGCTGCCCTACCATTCGAACAGCTTAAAGGTAAGTTGTCTTGATGCTAAACGAACGGTTGACTGCATTGGCTCAAGATAAAATGAAACTATTTCATAAAGTGTGGGACCCATGGCTTCGTTACCTTACGAATGACCCCAGGATGATTGCAGCTTAACTTTAGCTTTAAGTTGGGGGTACCCGGGTGCTGAATTGGGGCTCCTTCCCCATTGCCCCCTTCTCAACTATTCTTTCCTCGCTCTGTTTCCTCCCTTCTATTCCTTTGCCTCTATTTTCTTTTTGTTTGTCTATTTTTGGAGTCGGATCCAGACCTTAGAGGTTTGTACGACTCCCAGTTTTCTTTGGTTCCTAAGGGACCGTTGTCAGTCTGAACTGATCTGTGAGTTGCCCGCACGGTCTGGGGAGTTGCGCCCCCCCGACAAGCAGATGGGGGGGGCGGCTCTTCTAGGCGGGCGGTTCACTTGACGAGATCTGGGATGTGAAGAGGGGCCTGCGGCTCTGATGGGCGGTAGACTTATATGGGATATTAAGAGGTTATATTTTGTTCCAGTAAATGCTTGAGGGTTTTTTTTTTTTTCGTTTTTATAGATGCTATGGCATGGACCCCTGCACGCAGAGACCTTTTACTGTTTTAATCCCAAGTGCTGAAGTGAGACTGTACAATGCTATGTTGCGACTTTTATAACATTTTGTATGGAAAAACTTTAATAAATATATTGAAACATAAAAATTTGTTTTTCCTTTTATTTATATATAATTTGATTCTGCACTTCCGGCGGGTTGCTTCTGCTGTGAATGTTCACAGCAGAAGCCAATCTGCAGGTGCCGGGCACTGGATGTCCGCTGGCACCCACCTATCTGGTAAAAATACCGGCCGCTTTTGCTGTGATTGTTCACAGCAGAAGCCAATCTGCGAGTGCCAGGCACTGATTTCCACCGGCACCCGTCGATCTGGTAAAATACTGTACACATATTGGTGATCTGTTATGAGAACAAGGCAGATCTTTGTTATAACGGGGGACAAGGAATGGATTTTGTGTTCCTTCTAAGCAGGGAACAAAACTCATCTCTTGCCTTTTTTAGTAAAGGCACCTAACACAGTACACAAACACTGGCTAGGCACACAGTTAACCCTTTGATCACCCTAGATGTTTAACCCCTTCAGAGCCAGTGTCATTAGTACAGTGACCGTGCATATTTCTCTTTTCGTCCATGGATGGACACAGCCTTCTCAATCACTGACATATGGCTTATGTTCCTGTTCATAGGAGAGGACTAGGCAGAACATGTTAAATGTTTAAACACATGTTATATTATTCAGTTGAACAGCCCCGCCCAGGGGGTGGTCCCTCCAGACATAACCCTCCGCCCTGCAGTCAGCAGCTCAGTTTTTTTTCTGCCTAGCAGAGAAGGACGTGGCTCCCTTTTGGGCCCAGAGTCCTAAAGATATTTTTTTTCTTTTCTTTTTTTTTTGTGATATCTTCTATCACCTGCCGGCTGGGCGACAGGCTGGATATTCTAGATCATTGTAGTCTTCCCAGTTCCGGCCATCGAGCGTGCCAGTCCTTAGCTTCGCACTGGTTCTGCCACGACGTACCCCGTGACTCCAGGGGTGGCCGGTGAGCACATGCTCCGGGGTCCACATATGACTGTGCTGATCGTTGTCTCACTCACAGTGGACCGGGCCGATGGCTACTCCAACTCGGTTGTAGGCCTGTCGGGCTCACCAGCGAGTCCTCGCGGGATGGGTAAGTACTGTTCCAGGTGGGAACAGCTGGGCGTTTCAGGGAAATGGGGGTTCTCCTGTCCTCCCTTTCCCTGCTCTCACGTTTCCCTTTCTGCTCTAGCAGGGCGCGCTGCAACTGGGGCGTACCTGTGGGGGGGCTCCGGATCCCGGTGGGGTGCCTGGGCTCGCTTGTCTGTGAGGGGTGCTCTGTTCTGGTGAAGTCCCTGTGTTCGGCCTTCTTGTCCACATTGCATTGCTCGGGTGCCATTTTTGCGGTACCGCCGCCATTTTCTTGTATGCCTGCTGATATATGTAATTTTACCATTGGCGGCCATCTTGCCGCGGCCGCGCTGTGGCGCAGGTTATATTGCGGGCGGCCATTTTCTTGTGGTCGCGCCCTTTTCCTTCTGGCGGCCATTTTGGATGGGGTTTTGGCCTCTAGTGCTGGCTTCCTGTAAGGCGCGCAGCACAATTCTCCTCAGTTTTTCCACAGACGCTGTGTACAGACGGAAAGCGGGCAGCGGCACTGAGCGGTCTCTTGCTGGGTGGTGAGTCCCCTGGGTAACCACCCCCCTGGTCAGTGCAGCAAGGAGGATGAGAGCTATCAGTAATGGAGTCAGTGTCTGGCCCTTCTTCCCCAAACATGCCAGTGGCGGCAGCTGGTGCCCCTGCACTTGCGGTTACCATGGACACTTTTGTCGGCAGTCCTGGAATCCTTTTGTTGCCAGGGTAGAAGCGGCGTGCGAGCGTAAGGGGGGTAAAAAGCGCCCCATCCCCAGGGGAAATGCTCTGACTCAGACCCGGGCCTAGCTGCAGCACAGGACCCCGGTTCTGGGTTATCAGAGGATGCGGACCAGGACCTTCCTTGTGAGGAAACCCTTCACCCGGGTCAGCGCATGACAGGCCACTTGTTGGTGCGCTTATCAATGCTGTGAGGGACACTCGCTGGAAGGTGCAGCTGAGGTTTCCACGGAGGGGTCCGTCTCTTTTGGGTCACACAAATCGACCCGCTCTGTGAAGGTGTTTCCCTATGTGTCCTTCTTTGATAAAATCATAGATAAGGAATGGTAAAAGCCGCAGAAGTCCTTTTTTGTCCCTCAGCGCCTGGCGGTCAGGTATCCTTTTGAGGAGAGCCTTTTGAAAAAATGGGCTTCTCCTCCGGTTGTTGAACCCCCTGTTTGCTTGGTTAAATAAAGTAACCACTCTCCCTGTAGAGGGGGCCCCTGCATTTAAGGACCATACTGATAGGAGGTCCGAGGTGCTGAGCAGGTCCATGTTCACCTTGCTGGGGTCTGCGTTGTGGCCTATTTTGGCTGTTACCTTGGTGTTTCAGACATTCACTGAATGGGCAAAGATTTTGCACCAGACTGTGGAGGAACATCAGCTCCCTCTGGAGTGTGTAAGACTGGCCGACCAGTTGGTACAGGGCCTTGTGTATGTCTGTGATGCCACTCTGGATGCAGCCCCCTTAATCTCCAGGGCCTCTGTATCTGCGGTAGTAATGTGCCGCCTAATTTGGCTAAAATGCTGGTCCGTTGACCAGGCTTCCAAGAAAGCCTTGGCAGACTTGCCCTTCAAAGGTGGGAGGCTTTTTGGTACCTCGCTGGATGACATTATTAAGGATGTCACTGGAGGTAAGAGCACTCTTCTCCCTCAGTCCACTAAGGGTAAGGAGCCGTGCCATAAGCTGGGTCCTTCCTTTCCCACGCAGAAGTGGTATTTTCTCCTTTCGTCTTCCAGGACAGCCTCTGAGACATAGGGCTCCTCCCTCCAGGACAGGAAACACACACACACACACACACACACACACACACACACACCCCCATCATCTTTAAAGGTGGTCCTCCAGGCCTCCCTCTTCAGTTATTGTGTTTCCTGCCGGACGGGAAGGAGCACGCTATAGGAACCTAAGGGAGCTCCATGTCTCAGGACTGTCCTGGAAAGAGCCCCTGGCAATGACTATCCTCTGCCTGGGCACCCCTCTGTCCTGTCGGAAGAGCGAGGTTGCTGGCTCCACCACTGCCACTAGCTCGGAGAGAGCAGGACCTTTGACTATAGACCCAGTCCCTCTGTCTGCCTGTACCTGTGCTGGAATATTGTGTCCTGGCTGGCGGGCGAGAGACGCTCGGCTGGCCACGCCGATTCGGCCGGCACGTCCGGGTACAGCGCGTGGGGGCGGGGCTTCTGTGTTCCAGCGGGCGGAAGTGACGAGGACTTCAGACTGGTTCCAGTCTCTTAGGCGCAGTGGTGGATAGCCAGGCATTACCGGAGCGGTGAAAAGGCTCAGCGAGGCCGCGCAACCACCAGGGACCATAGAGACACCTGTTCAGGTTGTAAACTCCGGTTCATCAGGCTCCGGCGCCTCTCGGGTAAGGTGGTAAGGGTGGACTATTCCTTACGCTGGGGGGTCAGGGTATTGGACCCTATGTTCCCCTCCCTGGGTGGAGAACCTCTGGTGAGTGCTGGGCACTTCCTAGGCTGACTCGAGCACAGTAGTGGTGTGGGTCAGGGAGGCATATTGATGGCATTTTTTGTCCTTTCTCTTTTTTGTTTGGCTTTCAGGTTAAAGCCCAGGACAAGACTCGTATGCAGCCGCCTAGGAAAAAGTGTGCCATTTGTGGGGCTAAGTTAGGCTCTAACTGGGAGAAGCCTCTATGCCCTGATTGTGTCGGCAGTCTCGTCAAGGATAATTCTGTGGTAGAGTATCACAAAATCCTGGCTTCAGTTAAAGACGAGCTAGCGTCCACATTCCAATCATTTAAAGGAATGATTGATAGGGTGCATGGTCCCTCTTCTTCCCTGTACAGAGCAGCCAGCACACCCTCCCTGTCTGAGCCCAGTCAGGAGGAGGTGGTGGTCAGGGAGAGGGTACCAAGATCGCTAGCCTCTTCTCAGGCAGATTCAGCTGCCGGTTCTGAGGAGGAGGATGATTCCTTCAAGGGGGCCAGATACAAACTATCTCTGGATGATGTGGAAGATTTGTTGAAAGCGATTTATGACACGTTAGAAATTCGTGAGGAGCAAGTCCAACTTTCAAAGCACGACCTAATGTGTCTAGTGCACAGAAAGCCAGGGTGTTTCCCGTTCATAAAACTCTGAGTCGATTTTGCTGGAGTGGGAACAGCCGGAAAAGAGGTTCCCCTTTTGAAGCAGATGCTTCTCATCCATGGAATAAGATGCCAAAGTCTCTAAAAGGACAGACTTGGCCTTCGACGATCTGGGGCCGCTCAAAGATCCCATGGATAAGAGAGGAGATGTGCTTCTAAAGAGGGCTCGGGATACCTCTTCGATAGGGTTGAAACCGGCCCTAGCATCCACTTGTGTGGCAAGAAATCTGGAGTGCTGGCTCACACAGTTACAATCCCACATTGCTGCTGGTACACCTAGACAGCAGCTGTTAAAATCTTTCCCCTTACTATTTAAAGCAGTAGGCTTTCTGGCAGACGCCTCCGCAGAGTCGGTAAAATTGGCAGCCAGATCTGCCGCTTTAGTTAATGCAGCCAGAAGGGCTGTATGGCTAAAAACATGGTCTTGCGATCCCGCCTCTAAACTTAAACTTTTGTGGTTTACCCTTTTCTGATGACCATCTGTTCGGGCCAGGTCTACAGAAGGCTCTGGAAAGAAGTCAGGATAGGAAGAAGGCCTTTCCTGAAAAGGAAAAAGAAAAACAAGAGCAAATGTTTTTTCCGTGGCCCCAGGCAACAGGGCCAACAGGAAAGGGATGGCCGTCCCAAGAAACATTGGACGGGCCATAAGGGACGTGGAAGAGGAGGAATCCGATTTAATCCTCCTCAAACCACCCCAAAACCCCAGTGACTCCTGTGTCCCAGTGGGAGGGAGACTGGGGGAGTTCCTCCCACAATGGACCAATTCGACTCCAAGTCCGTTCATTTTGGACATTATAAGAAACGGTTACAGATTGGAGTTCAATTCTGTTCCCCCCCCCCTCCCCCCTCAATGTTCCAGCTTACCCAGCTGCCAAGAGACCGGGAAAAAGCAAAGGCTTTGGGTCTGTTAAAAGGGATCTAGTGGATCAGAGTCCTGAAGGAGCAGGGTCAGGGGGTGTATGCTCACGTGTTTGTCGTGAAGAAACCTTCCGGGAAGTTCCGGTTAATCCTGAATCTTCGTCCCCTGAACAAATTTGTAAAATACAAGCGGTTCTGGATGGAGTCAATATTTTCTGTAACCAACCTCCTGTTCCCAGGCTGTTAAATGGCCACAGTAGATCTCAGGGATGCCTACTTACATATCCCCATACATCAGGAATTTAAAAAATTCATAAGGCTGGCAGAACAGATCGATGCACAAGTCCTACACTACCGGTTCCGAGCACTCCCTTTCGGTCTATCCTCGTCGCTGAGAATCTTTACAAAGGTTCTGGCAGAGGCCCTGGCTCCACTGAGAGTCAAAGCTATCACGGTGATCCCCTACCTGGACAACCTCCTGTTTGTCGCCCCATCTTTTCACCAACTAGAGAAAGACCTACAGGAGGCCCAGAGTTTCCTTCTGTCTCTGGGGTGGTTGATCAACCAAGACAAATCTCAGCTGACCCCGTCCCAGGAGGTCCTTTTTACTTGGGATACAAAATCTCTTCGGTGGAGATAAGTGTTTGTTTTTTTTTTTTCCCAGGGAAAAGATTCTGAAGGTGGATCGGGCAGTAGCCCCGCTTCTATCCTGTCAGCCCCAATCAGGGAGGTTATGAGGGTACTGGGGTTGATGTCGTCCTGCTTCCCAGCTGTTCCGTGGGCAAGGCTGCACCAGCGCCCTCTACAGGGTCTCATGTTGAGCCACTGGGATGGCAAAAAAGAGCCTGTATTCTCCTATGCCCCTCCTCTACCAAGGTCAAAAGGACTTTATGGTGGTGGCAAGCCCATCACAACCTGGAGAAGGGTCTGTCATGGGCCAGGCATACGGCCATAGTGATAACTACCGATGCCAGTGCATTAGGGGGGCCCATCTGGAGGAAAACTTAGCCCAGGGGTCCTGGTCCCCTGTAGAGGCTCATCGATCCTCGAACCACAGGGAACTTCTGGCGATCCTCAGAGCTATAGTGACCTTTCAGTCTCAGATAGTTGGCCAGCACCTTCAGGTGCGAACCGACAATGCAGCAGCTGTCGCTTACGTAAACAGACAGGGGGGCACAAGGAGCCCAGCTCCGCAGGCCATAGCGAACAAAATCCTGTGTTGGGCCGAGGTGAACCTGTCCTCCCTGTCAGCAGTTCACCTAAAAGGCTCGCAAAATTCTCTGGTGGACTTCCTCAGTCGTCAGCACATAGGACAAGACGAATGGTCCCTCAACAGGGAGGTATTCATGGAGATTGTGCAGCATTGGGGACAGCCAGAGGTGGACCACTTTGCCTCGGAGGCCAACAAGAAAGTGCCTCAGTTCTTTTCTATCCACCCGTTGGACCAGGCCACAGGAATAGACGCCTTTGCCAATCCTTGGCAGTTCAACCTGTGTTATGCCTTCCCTCCAGTGAGGCTGATAGCCGCGGTTCTTCAAAGATTCTTGTCAGAATCTACGGACCTAATCATAATTACTCCATTCTGGCCAAAGAGGCCGTGGTTTGCCAACTTGAAGAGACTGGCCATTTTTCCCCTATTGACTCTTCCAGTCAGGGAAGATCTGATCTTCCAAGGACCTGTTCTCTACCCACAGATAAAGAACCTAAAATTAACGGCCTGGTATCTTAGGAACAACTGCTAAAAGCTCAGGGTTTTTCAGACAGAGTGATTAAAACTCTGCTGGAGTGCCGTAAGCCCGTAACCAGGGCTATTTATGCCAAGGTATGGAAGAGATTTCTTTCCTGGCTGGGAGAGCAGGGACTAGACCATCCTGGGATTCCAGTGGTACTGGATTTCCTCCAGGCAGGTGTAGAACTAGGCCTGTCTATCAGTACCGTAAAGGTTCAGACTGCAGCCTTAAGTATTTTCCTCCAGACTTCACTACAGCAAAATCAATTCGTTAGAAATGTTTTCAAGGCTCTAGCGAGATCTAGGCCAGTGAAGGTTACAACCTGCCCCACTTGGGATTTGTCTTTGGTTCTCAGGGCTCTTAAGGGTAGTCCCTTTTGAACCCCTGGAGAAATCATTACTAAAATTGATTGTACTCAAAACTGTTTTTTTGATAGCGATCACATCAGCCAGATGGGTGAGTGATCTACAGGCTCTGTCTATACGGGAGCCTTTTTTGTTAATTTTGGAGGACAGGATCATACTTAAGACAGATCCTAGTTTCCTCCCTAAAGTGGCATCTATGTTTAATAGGACGCAGGACATTGTCCTACCCAAGTTTCAACCCCACCTCAGAGGAAGATGAGGAGGAATCTTTAAGTTTGTTAGACGTCAAAAGATGTCTTTTAATTTATTTAGAAGTCCCTAAGAGCTTCAGAATCTCAGATTCACTTTATGGTAATTTTGCGGGGGTCCGCAAAGGTTATAGAGCATCTAAATCGACCATTGCCAGATGGATAAGGATGGCGATTTTAGAAACTTATCAGTTAGAAGGTAGACAAGCACCATTGGTTAAGGCACATTCTACCAGAGCAGTCTCAGCATCTTGGGCAGAGAGGGCCGGAGCCTCCCCAGACCACATCTGCAAGGCAGCAACATGGTCATCATATTCGACTTTTGCAAGACATTACCGTCGATTTGTTGTCTGACAAGGAGCAGACATTTGGACGAAAGGTCCTCCAGGCAGTGGTCCCGCCCTGACAAAGTAAGTTCCTTGCTTATCATCTCAGAGGCTGTCCTGGAAGACGAAAGGAGAAAACCGGAGTTAGACTTACCGGTAACTCTCTTTCTAGGAGTCTTCCAGGACAGCCTGGTTTTCCCACCCGGTGTTTGCTATTAACTAGGTGTTAACACACTAACACATCGTTGGAGTTATGTACTATGTCTTTCAGAGCCTTCCGGTAGTTCTTTGGTGAACTGAAAAGGGAGGCCTGGAGGACCACCTTTTTAAAGATGATGGGTGTGTGTTTCCTGTCCCAGAGGGAGGAGCCCTATGTCTCAGAGGCTGTCCTGGAAGACTCCTAGAAAAAGAGTTACCGTTAAGTCTAACTCCGGTTTTCGTCAGTCAGGGTCCGTGGGTAGACCCTCCCAAGCTGAAAAAGGTCCAGCTGGGGGACAGAAGTGTCCCTGGGTGCGCAAGCCCAGCAAGCAAGCCTGCCACTGCATGAAGTTTTGCCCCTGCCCGACTCATGGGTGGGGGCACGGCTTTGCAGGTTCACGGCACGGTGGACCTCCCTGCTCTCCGACCAGTGGGTCTGCGAGGTGGTCACTTCGGGGTACAAGATCGAGTTTCTTTCCTGTCCACCGAACAGATTCTTTCCCTCAAATCTCCCTCTTCTTCTGGCTCGTCGGTCTGCCCTGTTGGGGGCAGTGCAAGATTTGCTAGGGGCCGGAGTGATTTTACCTGTACAACAGGAAGAGAGGTTTCAGGGTTTTTACCGTATTTTTCGCTCCATAAGACGCACCTGACCATAAGACGCACCTAGGTTTTGGAGGAGGAAAACCAGAAAAAAATATTCTGAACCAAATGCTGTACTAAAATATTTACCAGTGCCCATGAAATGCAGCCTGACTTGTGCCATTATTGCAGCTTGACCATTGCCACTAATGCAGCCTGGATATTGCCATTAATGCACCCTTTACATATAGTTATTAATGCAGCATGACCATTGCCATTAATGAACAAAATGTAATTAAATTAAAAACACAGTCCACTTTGCTGCAAAGATAGTCACTGGCTGCTTGCAGGAAGAGAAATTATATATTATTGATCAGTGTACTCTGTACAGTTCTGCACAGCACAGGGAAATGAATTGTTTTAAATGATTTCAAGGTAAAACTGTGCTACTCCTCCTCAGTGATGAAGAGTGGAGGAAAAGGTTGGAAACATGCAAAAAGAAGGAAGGAGAGATTGTCCCTGAATATGTGCTCCTGGAAATGAGAGCCAACTTCGTTATCCCTGCAAAGGGTGATTTTCTAAAAGATGTTCTTTATGCTGGGGTTAGGAAGAGAGAGAGGCTAGTGAGAAGTGCAGACACTCACTTGGAATACTCCTGGGGGCTCCTCTCTAGCTCATTCAGTAGTAAATCAGTGTGTTTGTCGGCTGCTTCTTTTTAACCACCTCCCTACTGTGCACGAAAACCCCCTTCCTGCCCAAGCCATTTTTCAGCTTTCAGCGCTGTCACACTTTGAATGACAATTGCGCGGTCGTGCGACGTGGCTCCCAAACAAAATTTGTGTCCTTTTTTTCCCACAAATAGAGCTTTCTTTTGGTGGTATTTGATCACCTCTGCGGTTTTTATTTTTTGCGCTATAAACAAAAGAAGAGCGTCCAGTTTGGAAAAAAAACACTATTTTTTACTTTTTGCTATAATAAATACCCATTTATTTTTTTTTTTAATAAAATTTTCCTCAGTTTAGGCCGATACGTATTCTTCTACATATTTTTGGTAAAAAAAAAAATCGCAATAAGCGCGTATTGATTGGTTTGCACAAAAGTTATAGCGTGTACAAAATAGGGGATAGATTTATAGCATTTTTATTTTTTTATTAGTAACGGCGGCGATCTGCGATTTTTTTTTTTTTTTTTTTTTTTTTATTGTGACTGCGATATTGCGGCGGACGCATCGGACACATTTTTGGGACCATTCACGTTTATACAGCGATCCCTGCTATAAAAATGCATTGATTACTGTATAAATGTGATTGGCAGGGAAGGGGTTAACCACTAGGGGGCGGGAAGGGGTTAAATATGTTCCCTCAAAGTGTTCTTACTGTGGGGGTAGGGGACTGACTAGGGGAGGTGACCGATGGTTGTCCCTATGTACAAGGGACACACCATCAGCCTCCTCTCCCTCACAGGACGTGGATCTCTGTGTTTACACACAGAGACCCACTTTCCTGCTCGTTTCCCGGGCAATCGCGGGTGCCCGGCGGCAATCGCGGTCGCCGGGCACGCGCACCGGGGCCTTGTGAACGCGGCGCGCCGCTGGCGGCGAGCGCGCTCCTTCTAGCTCGTTTTAAAGGGAGGACGTCATATGACGTCCTCCCAGAACGAGAGTATCCTCCGCCCGCTTTCAATTGACAGTGGGCGGTGGACAAGTGGTTAATCTTCCTGCCCATCTCTCCTTCACAGACAGAACACACGAGCAGGGAGGGAGGGGCGAGAGAAGAGATGTGTGATGCTGCTCAGTCAGGACAGGTTGCAGGCATCCTGGAGGTGGAGTTGGATGGAGCAGTGTGAGGATTGGATCCTCTCCACGTAGGACAGCTACACTTCCTGAGCCGTCAGCTGCACTGTCTGCACAGTGCACACAGTGACAAAGAGCAGAGGACAGAGCGCCATCGGAGGAGGGAGAAGAGGAGCAGGTGGATGGGTTTTCCGTGGACAGGAACCAATTTCTCCACCCCTCACTTACTTCTCATGGCGGGGGGCGGGGCCTAATGTATATTCGCTCCATTAGACGCAGAGACATTTTCCCCATATTTTTGGGGGAAAAATATGCGTCTTATGGTCCGAAAAATACGGTATTTGAATCTCTTTGTGTACCCGAAGGACGGAGTCCGTCTGATCCTGGACCTCAAAGCCTTAAATGTATTTTGTGAAGGTGCGGAAGTTCCGCATGGAATCCATTCGTTCAGTGGTTGCTGCGCTCCATCCGGGGGACTTTCTGGCATCCCTGGACATCAAGGACGCATACTTGCATGTCCAAATCTGCACAAGACACCAGAGGTTTCTGCGCTTTGCAATTGGCGAACCACTATCAGTTTTGTGGCTCTTCCCTTTGGCCTAGCGTCAGCACCGAGGGTTTTCACCAAGGTGCTCGTCCCGATTCTAGCTTTGCTGAGACAGCGAGGCATTGCTATCGTGGGCTACTTAGACGATCTTCTGAGAGCAGCTTCTGGCTCAGAATTAGAGGAAGATGTGGCTATAGCCAGTCAGACCCTCCGAGAATTTGGTTGGGTGTTAAACATTCAGAAGTCGGTCCTGACACCGACTCAGCATTTGGAGTACTTAGGGTTGATTCTGGACTCCAAGGAGGCGAGAGTCTTCCCTCCTTTGGAAAAATTGCAGACTCTCCAGTCTGCGGTGAGGTTGTTGACATCCCGCAAATGGTCGTCTCTCCGCTTTTGCATGCGAGTTCTGGGTCTCGTAGCCTCCTTCAAGGCAGTACCGTATAACCAATTCCACACTCGAGTCTTGCAGAGGGAGATCCTGTCCAAATGGAACAAATCTCCATTGTCTCTGGATCATCAGAGTCAGGTCAGTCGCCTGGTCAGGGCTTCTCTGAGTTGATGGCTGAGATCCCCGGCTCTTCAGTCAGGAAAGTCATTCCTTCCCTTCCATTGGACTGTGATTACGACGGACGCCAGCCTCACAGGTTGGGGGGGGGGGGGGGGGAGTCTGGGTAGTCCAGTCGGCTCAGGGTCGCTGGACTCCGGACAAATCCCGTCTGATCGCCCGAAGTTCCAGGACATTGATCGGCAGACTGTGTGTCTCTCCTCATGGTCGGGGAGACTACAGGGCCGCCCGATCAGGATTCAATCAAACAACGCCATGGCAGTGGCTTATGTCAACCATCAGGGGGGAACAAGGAGCTCGGCTGCAGCGTCCGAGGTCCCTTACATCCTGCGGTGGGTGGAAAGAAGCGTGCCGGCTCTGTCGGTCGTCTACATTCCGGGCGTAGAAAACTGGCAGGCGGACTATCTGAGTCGCCAGATGCTAGACCAGGGGAAATGGTCATTGCACCCGGAGGTGTTTCAACTCCTTTGCCGGAGGTGGGGCACGCCGGACATAGAAACTCCCTGGCCTCTCGGCTCAATCGCAAGGTGTCAAGATTCGTGGCCAGGGATTCCTGGGCAGACGCATCAGATGCGTTTGTGGCCCCGTGGGGTCAGTATAGGCTAATTTATGCCTATCCCCACTGAAGTTGCTTCCTCGTTTGCTCCGCAGAGTGGAGACCAACGGGAGGACCTTCTGTCTCAAGGTCCCATACTTCATCCTGCTTTACAGTCGCTGGCTTTAACGGCATGGCTATTGAAAGCCAGGTACTAAGGGACCGAGGTCTTTCGGATTCGGTCATTACAACCATGCTGAGGGCACGGAAATCTTCTTCCAGGAAGACCTACCATCGTACTTGGAAGGCCTACATCTCTGTGTGAAGAGATTGAGTGGCGTCCACGGACATATTTGGTTTCCAGGATCCTGCTATTTTTTTACAGCATGGAGTATATCAGAAACTTGCCTTAAGCACCATTAAGGGTCAGATTTCAGCCTTGGCTGTTTTTCTTTCAACGGCCTTTGGTGACCCATTCCCTGGTGGGTACTTTTGTGCAGGGGGTTCGACGTGGCTCCCCCAATTAGACCACCTCTTCCTCCATGGGATTTAAATCTGGTGCTCTTGGTTCTTCAGGAACCTCCTTTTGAGAACATCAGAGAGATCCCTCTCTTGACACTATCTCAGAAGGTGGCCTTTCTAGGGCCATTACATCTGTCAGAAGGGTTTCCGAATTGGCGGCCTTGTCTTGCAAGTCACCATACTTGGTCCTCCATAAGGATAAAGCGGTGCTACGCCTGCAGCTCTTCTTCCTTCCAAAGGTTGTTTGTGCTAGACATTGTGCTACCGTCCTTGTGCCCTCGGCCGTCGCATCCCAGAGAGACTACGCTCCATACTTTAGACGTAGTACGTGCCTTGCGGGTGTACCTGTCTGTTACGGCTCTGTTTCGGAGGTCTGACTCACTGTTTGTGTCGGCGTCTGGTCCACAAAAGGGCCTGGTGATCTCGTCGGCCACCATTTCTCGGTGGATCAGACAGACCGTCATTCAGGCCTATGCCCTTAAGGGGCGGGCACTCCCCTTTCCGGTCACGGCACATTCAACCAGGGAAATTGGTGCTTCCTGGGCTTTCCGACGTCAAGCGTCTGTCTCACAGGTGTGCAAGGCGGCGACCTGGTCGTCCGTGCACACTTTCTTTAAATTTTACAAGGTTGATGTGAGTGCATCATCAGATGCTTCCTTCGGCCGCAAGGTTTTGCAGGCAGCTGTTTGAGATTGCAACTCCGCCGTTGAGGAGCTCTGCTTGTTTGGGGTGAAGTTAGTTGTTTTTGTTGCTGTTTCCACCCCTCGTTTTTTTGACACTGCTTGGGGACGTCCCATATGTCAGTGATTGAGAAGGCTGTGTCCGTCCATGGACGACAGAGAAAAGGATTTTACGGTGAGTACAAAAAATCCTATTTCTCATATTGTCCATGGACTGACACAGTTCTAATACTGAAACATGTGGGTATATGTCCCTGCTCGCAGGAGAAGATCTAGGCAGAATGTTAGATGTTAGAAACATACATTCTAGAAAAAACCAGAGCTGAACAGCCCCGCACAGGGGGGCGGTCCCTCCAGACATAACCCTCCTACCTGCAGCCTCAGCCTCAGTTTTTTTTCTGCCAAGCAGAAGGAGAAGATGTGGCTCTCTCAGGAGCCAGTCTCCTGGAAGATTTTTTATTCCTTTTGAGAATTTTATTTTATTTTTGAGACCTTCAATCAACTGTCGGCTGGGCAACAGGTTGGGTACACTAGTATCCTCGTAGTCTTCCCTGTCCGACAATCGAGCGTGCTGATCCTCGCCTTTGTGTGCGTGAGACTCAGTTCATGACATGCCCCATGACTCCAGGGGTGGCCGGTGGGCTTTTATGCTCCTGCGGTCCTCACAAGATTGAACAGTGCCTGCAGTATCTTTCGCGGTGGACGGGGCCGACAGCTACTCAGTACTACTCTGTGATAGGTCTGTCTGAAACACGCCAGTGGGTCCCTCCTGGGACGGATAAGTAGTCTCTTCTGCATTAGGTGAGTACATGCTGGCTGTGTTTCTCTGTATGGGGGGGTTGTTCCCTGTCTCCCCCCTGTATGCTGCTCTCTGCACCCTAATCTGACGCTGAGCTGTGTGGGGGTACCTGGGGGTCACTCTGGCCTGGCAGGGGGGCGCTCATGTCTGTGTGCTGGGGCTGAGAAAACGTGGGGTGTTTGGAGACGCCATTAGGCGCTTTGGCTGTAATTTTGCTGCGCTTGGCGGCCATCTTGCCGCGGATCAATGGCGCAGTATTACATGCGGCCGGCGGCCATTTTCTTGAAGCCGCGGTGCTTTCACTTTCGTTTTTGGCCTTTATCGCCGCTGCTGCGGCGCAAATCTACTCTCTCCTCACACTCTCCTCACACTCTCCTCACACTCTCCTCACACTCTCCTCACACTCTCCTCACACTCTCCTCACACTCTCCTCACACTCTCCTCACACTCTCCTCACACTCTCCTCACACTCTCCTCACGCTGGCAGTGCAGTGCATACAGCGGAGCTGAGTGGTCCTCTGAAGGGTTGGGGCCTCTGGGTGTCCCCTCCTCAGTCAGTGCAGCCAGTGGGTGGACTGTTTATTCACTTTATTGTGCATAAGGTCTCAGAGGGTGGCGAATATGGAGTCTGGTTCACCTGCTTCCCCACTCTTGTCAGAGGCAACTGGCAGTGCTCCAGCACCTGCGGTCCCTATGGACCAGTTGTCGGCAGTCCTGGGAAAAAGTTTCTTGTCAGGATGGAAGCGGTGTGTGAGCACAAGGGAGCTATAAAGCGCCCTCTCCCCACACAATCTCACACATGGGGAGTGCTCTGATTCAGATATGGGCCTAGCTGCTGCTGCTCAGGACCCTACCTCTGAATATTTTAATGTTTTTGAACAGGACATTCCTTGTGAGGAAGACTCCAGTTCTGAGTCAGTAAATGACAGGGCGCTTGTAAGTGAACTCATTGATGCTGTGAGGGACACTCTCAAGCTGGATGCTGTGACTGAGGTACCTCAGGCGGACGCTGTCTCCTTTGGTTTTTTTCAAGCTTTCTTTTACACAGCTTCCTCACTGTTTCTTCACACGCTGCGTCGAGAGCCGCATGAATGATACAGTGGTACACAGTGCCCCCCCCCCCCGGTCGGTGCAGCATGGTGGGGGGGGGGGACTTTATTTATTTCTATAGTCCCTGTGAGCCTTCTGTGTGTCTGAGGCAACAGGGTCTTTGTACCTGTGGTTTCCCGCCATTTCCTGGGGAACGCTCTAAGCTCTGACAGGACTACGGTCTAAGGTGTCTAAGGTTACCTTTTATCTGCATGATGCTTCGGCAGCACATTTAAGCAGGTTGGAATGATATAGAGAAGATTATGCGCCTCGGCGCCATAATTAAAACTTATCTTAACTCTACACTGGATACATTCACAGTGGTATGTACCGTATATACTCGAGTATAAGCCTAGTTTTTCAGCCCTTTTTTTTAGGGCTGAAAGTATACCCCTCCGCTTATACTCGAGTCAGTACCTCAAAATCGTGAAATTCTGCGGCCGGCGTCTATTGTTCAAATCTCGCGCCGTTCTCCCTGTCCCTTCGGCGATAGGCGTTTCCAGAAAACACTGTGATGAGTGTTTGCGCCTATCACGGAGGTCCTCTTGTCCAATGTCCGTGATTGGCCGAGCACTGAACACAGTGCCTGCTGGGAAATGGAGTCGGCGAATGAGAGGACCTCCGTGATAGGCGCAAACACTCAACACAGTGTTTGCTGGAAACGCCTATCACGGAAGGGACAGGGAGAACGGCGCGAGATTTGAACAATGGACGCCGCCGCGGAATTACAAGATTTTGAGGTACTGACTCGGGCACAGGGAGGCGGAATCGACACAGTAAGGGGGCACAGTGAGGTGACAGTGGGCAGTGAGATGGCAATGGGCACAGTAAGGGGGCACAGTGAGACGACAATGGGCACAGTGAGGTGACAATGGGCAGTGAGGTGGCAGAGTGAGATGCCAATGGGCACAGTAAGGTTGGGCAATGGGCACATCCCCCCCCCCCCCCCTCGGCTTATACTCGCGTCAATAAATTTTCCCAGTTTTTTTGGTAAAAGTGGGTACCTCGGCTTATACTCGAGTCGGCTTATACTCGAGTATATACAGTATGTGTTTATTGATCTCTGTGTCTGCGTGGGTTTCCTCCCACGTTCCAATGCTGTGTCTTCAGTGCCATATATGATATAAATATACACAATATGTTTATACACGACTCTAAATACATTCACAGTATATGTATCTATTATTATACTCTCTGGGTCGGCGCGGGTGTGCTTTCCCGCTCTCACGGTATGTGCGCTTCAGCTCTCTGCACAGTATAAACATGTTCAATATGTTTATTGCACATACTATAAATACTTACAGTATGTGTATGCTGTCTGCATGGGTTTCCTCCGGGTACTCCGGTTTCCTCCCACGCTCCCAATGGTAATGCACAGCATGAACATGTGCAATATGTTTATTCACATGCTATCATTCCTACACGGTGCTGTCTGCGTGGGTTTCTTTCGGGTGTTCCGGTTTCCTCCCTCGCTCTGACGGTATGTGCGCCTTTGGCTCTCTGCGCAGTTTAAACATGTTCCATATGTTTATCATACATACTATAGTACCTACTCGGTATGCGTATGCAGTCTGCGTGGGTTTCATCCGGGTGCTCCGGTTTTTCCCCCGCGCTCTGATGGTGTGCGTATTTTCAGCTCTATGCACAGCCTAAACATGTGCAATTTGTTTATTCGCATGCTAACATGCCTACACGGTTGTGTACGCAGTCTGCGTGGCTTGTTTCCGCCCACGCCCCAATGATGTGCACGCCTTTGTCGCTGGCACAGTATAACACGTTTAATATGTTTATCCACACATACTAAACTACATACGCCGTATGTGGTTGTACTAGGCTCTTTGTGGCTGAGGGGGTTTCCTCCCACGCTCTAATTGCGCGTTTTGAAGCAATACACAGTATAAACAATGTGTTTGTACAATCGGCACTTATCAATTGAGTAGCTGCTGGATGGAGCATTGTCATAGGGATCCCTGGTATCAGGGGTACCACCTTCCACCTGCCCTTCGGTGGTGATCAGAAGTGCTGGCCTGGACTGTGTTCGCCATGCTGAGGTTAGCGTTACGCCCGGTAGTGGCTGCGTTTCTGAAGGCCAATGACTGGGCAAAAGCCTCTGCTTCATCTATCAGTCGACCAGTAGGTGCACTGCAACTGCTTTAGCCTCTAGGGTCTCTGTGTCCAGGTGGGTCTGCGCCACCTGTAGAGGCTGAGTTACTGGTCCTCTGTCTGAGTTTCTAGGGAAGCTCTGTCAGGTTGCCTTTCTTGGCCAACAATTGAGGCACCCCGTAAGCCGGGGCCTCCCTTCCCCAATACATTGCGGGGTCTCCTTGGGATTATCATACCCATCCCGCTGCAGGACGGTCCTGTCGGCCGTGTGCATTCCAAGGGAAGGGTCCTTACATCCAGAGGTGTTTTTCACCTCCTTTTACTGGAGGTGGGGCACCGGATGTGGACCTTCTGGCCTCTCGACTCACTCGCAAGATGTCGAGATTCGTGTCATGGGATCCCTGGGCAGACGCGTTGGTGGCCCGTGGGGGCAGTATCGCCTGATGTATGCTTACCCTCCGCTACTGTTGTTGCCTCGCCTGCTTCGCAGTGTAGTGGTCGAGGCCATTCCGGTGATCCTCATTGCTCCGGAACGGCGACATTGGTACGCCGATCTAGTTCGGCTAGTCGCAGACGTTCCTTCGCGACTGCCTATTTGGGTGGACCTTCTGTCTCATGGGCCCATACTTCATCCTGCTTTACAGTCCTTGGCTTTGGCATGGCTGTTAAAGCCAGGTGCTGAGGGATCGAGGTCTCTCGGATTCGGTCATCTCATCTGTTGTGGGCACAGAAATCTTCCTCCAGAAAGATCTATCACCGTACCTGGAAGGCTTACATCGCTATGTGCGAGGAGCTTGATGGCATCCACGGACGTATTCCGTTCCCAAGATTTTTGCTGTTGTTACAGCGTGGTGTGACCCAAAAGCTGGCCTTGCATACCATTGAGGGTCGGATTTCGGCCCGGGCTGTCATTTTCAACCACAGCTAGCTGGCCATTCCTTGATTAGCACCTTTGTGATTTCCCCCCCCCCCCCCCCGCCTGTCAAGCCTCCTCCCCCCTCCTTGGGATCTGAATTTGGTGCTCTCGGTTCTCCAAGAACATCCCTTTGAAAATATCAGGGAGATTCCTCTCTTGACCTTGTCCCAGGTGGCTTTCTTAGTGGCCATTACTTCTGTTCGACGGGTGTCTGAGTTGGTGGTCTTGACCTGCAAGTCTCCTTACTTGGTCCTTCATAAGGATGAGGCGGTGTTGCGCCCACGACCGTCTTTCCTTTCAAAGGTGGTCTCGGCCTTTTACCTTAATGAGGACATTGTTCTTCCATCCTTTGTGTCCTCACCCATCACATCCCTGAGAGTTTGCGCTTCATACATTGGATGTGGTACGAGCCTTGCGGGTGTACATGTCTGCTACTGTTTCCATTCGGAAGTCTGACTCACTGTTTGTGTCTGTCTCTGGTCCAAAACAGGGCCAAGCGGTGTCGTCTGCCACCTTTTCTAGGTGGATCAGACAGACCGTTATACAGGCCTATGCCCTTAAGGGGCGGGCGCCTTCCTTTCCGGTTATGGCGCATTCCACCAGGGCAATTGGTGCTTCCTGGGCTTTCCGACATCAAGCGTCGGTTGCACATGTGTGCAAGGCGGCGACCTGGTCGTCCGTTCATACCTTTGCTAAGTTCTATAAGGTTGATGTGGCTGCATCTTCGGATGCTTCCTTCGGCCGCAAGGGTTGCAGGCTGCTGTTTAAAGTTGCAACTCCTCCGTTGAGAAGTTCTGCTTGTTTGGAGTGGAGTTTGGTTTTTCCTTTTCACTACTGCTCCCACCCTTTTCTGATACTGCTTTGGGACGTCCCATGTGTTTTAGTATTAGAGCTGTGTCAGTCCATGGACGATAAGAGAAAATAGGATTTTTGTACTCACCGTAAAATCCTTTTCTCTGACGTCCATGGACTGACACAGCACCCACCCTTTAAGGTTTGTACTGCTTTGTTACGAACTGAGGCTGCTATCTGCAGGTAGGAGGGTTATGTCTGGAGGGACCGCCCCCCTGGGCGGGGCTGTTCAGCTCTGTTTTTTTCTAGAATGTATGTTTCTAACATTCTGCCTAGGTCTTCTCCTGCGAGCAGGGACATATACCCATGTGTTTCAGTATTAGAGCTGTGTGAGTCCATGGACGCCAGAGAAAAGGATTTTACGGTGAGTACAAAAATCCTATTTTTCCTGGCGTCTGTACTAGCTTTACAGGCCGTTTTTTTTAAAACGTCCGTGGGCATGATGCTTTAGGAGCAGTTGGGCATTTTTTTCAGCTGCCCCTGAACTCTCCTCTGTTATCTTACCAGACAGGGTCGTTTATACTAGTTTCTGGGCAGTCGAGTTTAGCAGCATTTTTTGGAAAGCAAAAAGCACGTTTCTTTTACAGGCTTTATTCATTTTTGACTATTTGCAAAAAAAAAAACGCTAAAAGTTAACGTGCCAAAACGGACGTTTTTAAACATCGGTTACTATCTGTCAAGTTAAATCGTTCAGGAGAGGTTTTAAAATGTCCCATGTACATTAAGCCTAAACGTCCGTTTACCAGCAGCAGTGTACATGAAGCCTTGGGCCCCTTCCACACGGTGCAGATCCGCTCAGCGGGAGATCACTCCTTTGATCTCTGCTGAGCCGGCGGATGACAGGTCCGTCTCTGCTCACTGAGCAAGGAGGGCCCTGTTAGAGCCCCGCTGATTTCTATGGGAAATCGGACGAAACACATCTCCGACGACATCCGCCTGCCCATAGGAGTCAATAGGTGGCTGAAAAATGGACAGGCGGATCCGAGCGGGCTTATCGCGTGAAAGGGCCCTTCTCTGTATTAAATGTGAGTGTTTTTGAGATAAAAAGTATCAAAGTAACACTAAACAATAAAACTTATTGCACCAGGAGTTGATGCACTTTTTCTATTTGATCTTTGAAGTTGTCAGTTCTCCTGCTGGTTGACAGAGAGCAGCACTGCTCACTACATACCACACCGAGTTAACCCCTTCCTTGGAACACTTCGGATTCCTAAAAAAAACATTTTTTTTTTATTGCACAGGACAAATCTCCTTTTTCTGTGTTTTTTTTTTTTTTTTTGGTGTTCTTATTTTTGCTCTTTTTAAGACTCACTTAAATCTTTAAATATTCTTTTATTTTCCTTTTTTTTTCCACATAACAAAACATACATACACTATTACAATACCGCACATTGAGCATGTAAAAAATTATACCATATATACCCATCTTGTGCCCTCTACACAACTATATTACCTCTCACCCATCCATACCTTTCCCACACCCATTCTTGACGTGATCACCTCTCTATCCACTTTTTCCACATTTTATTAAATTTATGTTTATTTCCTTTCTTTTTGTATATAAATTCTTCTTTTACTACTGTATCCTCCATCACTATCTTCCACTCGCTTATTGTTGGGACTTTCGGCTTGCCATTTCTGAGCAATTATTTTCCTATCCTGGAACAGGCATCTTGTTATTGCTATCCGTTCATCTACTGGCAGTCCCTCTTCTTCCAGGAGACCCAATACACATAGTCTGGCTTCTGGGCGAAGGGATGTCTCAAACACCATATTTATCCTTTCTACTATTTGCTTCCAATATTGGTATAACTTGGGACAGCTCCAGACCATGTGTATTAAATCTCCCCTATTGTCCCCACATCTCTGACAACTCGGATCCAGCCTCCTACCGAACTGAAACAACCTTTGGGGCGTATAATATACTCTGTATAACAGGTAGAGTTGGGATATTGTTTGAGAGGGTGAGAGTAACACTTTGGGTCCTATCGCTACTATTTGCTCCCATTTGACAAACGAGGGGGGTGTGACCGGATGTTGAGTTGAGAGGCCGTAGCAACCCGGCCCCTGTACCTCGCTCCCATGTACCGCTGTGATCGAGGGATTGGTCGGAGGAAGTAGGAGAGGAGATGCGGCGGCGATGCGAGTGGGTCTGGTCGGCTGAACTTTGGAGGCTGGAGTGCTGTACGGAGCTGCACGAAGGATAGGTGGCAGTGTGCGCACCCGTGAGGAGGAGATAGGAACACATGATGGGAGCCGCGCGCCTGCTATCCGCCGCCTGAAGCATTAGCGTCCTGTGTTCAGACCCTGCCACCCTGCTGCGAGCTTGCCACAGCCGCCCTGCCAGTCAGTCATACAGCTATCCATGCACAAGGAGGCATGATTAAGGTACACTGCGGTGCAATTCCGGAGCCAGAGGTGAGCGGACTTCCTTTTTTATTGCATATGCTTAAAACTTAAACCCCTGGGCATACGGAATATATGGGGTACTACAGTACAACAGTACTAACAGTGACTCCTTATTTTTTTTCAAGTGTGGAGGAGGCTGAAGGAAGGTGAACGGTTTCATAGGGGTTTGTTTGGACATTGGAGCCCACAGAACGATAGTGTACGTGGAGTACTGGAAGTTGCTGTAAGGGGGAAGTTATATTACAGTACCCTCACGTTTTTTTTTTTTTTTCTCCTCCATAAAAATATAAAAGTATATCTACAGGGGAAAGAGAAATGCCGGGCACGCTATCCGTGATGACCAGCAACACCTCTAAGGACGGGTCAAGTGCAGGCATACAGCAACACCCCCAGTCTAAACCCCAGGCTCAGTCAACCAGGGGGGCTAAAGCAAGCCAGGCAGCGGCCGCGGCTAAATTGGAAAAGTTTGGGCACGTCCCGGCAGGTACAGCAGGTTACACACCTACAAAGGGACAAGGGTCTCAACAACTGAACCCCCAGCGGAAGAGCCTAGGCCAGATGGCAACTATAGCGACACCTGGGAAGGAGGTAGGGGGCACAGGGCCCAAGGGGAAAGTATCGGGCAATCTGGCAGAGCCAACTATAGGATCAATATCGGAGGGTGAACCCTCTATGAGAGAGAGCTTCTCCGCAATTCATAGCTGCAAATGCTCACTGTCTGAAATATTTGGCCAGCTGCGGGAGATAAAGGAAGATATGTCAGTATTAAAGCAAGATGTGCAGGGGATTGGCGTGAGGACCTCCGCTTTAGAGGAGAGGCTAAGCCAGGTCGAGGACGATGTTAGTCCTATGGTAACCGAGATGGAAACAATGAGAGAACAATTGAACACGTGTATTAATAAAATCAATGACATGGAAAACAGGTTACGAAGGAAAAATATAAGGGTACTAGGCCTCCCCGAGAAGAGTGAAGGTAACTGCCCTACAGAATTTATGGAAGACTGGCTAAGAGGAGTATTTGGTAAGGATTGCCTTTCAAAATACTTTTCAATTGAACGGGCCCATAGAGTCCCCTTTAGGGCGTCGGCCGAGGGAGGACGACCGAGACCAATGCTCATTAAACTCTTACACTTTATGGATAAAATTACCATTCTCCAAAAGGCAAGAGAGTTGAAAAATATACAAGTAAACGGTGCAAGAATTTTCCCCTGAATTGCAGAGACAGAGAGCTAAATTTACTGAGTGTAAACACAGACTTCAGCAAAAAGGAATTAGATATGCAATGTTCTATCCAGCACGTTTAAGGATAACTGCGAATGGGGAAAATAAGTTTTTTAACACACCCGCCGAGGTGACATCTTGGATGAACACAAGGGAAGGAGAACCACAGCAGAGTGGAACTGCTCAGTAATTACACAAAGGAACTTTAGTAACATTTCTTTTTTTTTTTTTTTCAACTTGCCTCTCTTTCTTCTCTCTCCTCTCCCTCCCTCCACCCCTCCTCCCCCCCCCCTCTCAAAAAGAAAGTGGAAACATGCACAGAAACTTAAGAGAAACTGCTCCCCCCCCTTTTTTTTTTCCCTTCCCTTCCCCCCTTGGGTGATTGTTTTTTGCACAACACATTTTCCTATTTGTTTATTTATTTGTTTATTTTTTTCTCTTTTGCACAATGAGAAAAAGGGAACGTTTTTTTTTTTTGATTCAACATGGGAGCGGGAGGGGGGGTGGGTAGGAGGGAAGGGTTGTGAAAGTGTACTCTCAGTATTTTTTGAGGGGAGTGGTACGAGGGTGGAGGGTAAAGAAGACAAAATATAATGCATGTAAAAAGTGCGTAAGTAAGATTGTTACACTCAAATCACTCAAAACACTAAAGCACATATTAAGAGGAGAAGTAGGGAGAGGTCTCACCTCAAAGGTAGGATGTGGTCACATTAGAAGCCCTCTACTTGGGCCCCAAGAAGGGCGTGGGGGGCAGGGGGTGGGATGGGGAGGGGTGAGTGGGAAGGTATGTTTGGGGCAGTAGAAGAGGGTGGTGTTTCACCAAAAACACAAATTTCTGAGCAAAGAGTAATAACGGCACATTTTGGTATGATGGGAGGTATAAAGACAAGAGCAGTCCTTAAAGGGGTAGATGACGGATAGAAGGGAGGTTGGGAAGAGAACCCCAAAACCTGGTAAAAATATGGATGTGTGTTCATGGAAGGTTCGGGGGGTAAAAGATTCAACTAAAAGACAAGTGATTTTCTCAACAGCAGAAAGGAAGGACATCAAAATGTTGTGTCTGCAGGAGACGCATCTGGACGGGGAGACTATTAAGATACTAAAACACAGGAAATACAAAACACAGTACCATTCTATACACACTTCCTACTCAAGGGGTGTGAGTGTTTTGATAGATTCGGGCATAGTGTTCTCCTGCAGACAGAGCAAGATAGATCCTAAGGGACGTTACGTGTTTCTCCATTGTTGGATAGAAACAAAAGAATATGTGGTGGCAAATATATATATCCCCCCCATATTTGAAACCGTAGTCCTTTGGGCGTTAATAGAGTTCGTTATGGATAAGGTGGGGGTCCCCGTTATAGTGGTAGGGGATTTTAATATGACCATGGATAAAGGAATAGATAGGTTCCCGGCAGGTGCCTCCGCAGGACATCCGTCTGTCAGCCCTCTCCTTCATTTTTGTGAGGAGGTGGGTTTGACAGACGTGTGGCGGAGGAGACACCCGGGGGAAAAACAATTCTCCTGTCACTCAAGGACGCACGGTACCCTGTCCAGAATAGACCTCGTACTCTGTAACGAGGAGGCACTAGAAGCAGTGGGGGAGATGGTATATGAAACAAGAAGTATCTCAGATCACTCACCAGTAATATTTGTAATAAAGCTGGATAAGGGGCATGGTAGGGGGGACTGGAAGAGAAACCCATTCTGGTTGGAAGTAATTGGGGACCCGGGAGGAATATGCGACAGTCTGAAAGAATTCGTAGTATTAAATACCGGATCAGCCTTTAATAGGAGTGATTTGGGATGCTATGAAAGCATTCTTATGGGGAATATTAATCTAAAAGGTATCAGTAGCTAAAAAACAGTCACGCACTAAGGAAACTGCAGGGAGAGAGTGTTTAGCTCAGAGCTCAATTATATAAGAAATCCAACCCCAGAAAATCATGCAGAATGGCTAGCGTCACAGGGAGAGTATCAAAAAATAGTAATAAGTAAGGCGGAAAATAAAAAAATATTCCAGAAGCAGAATTTCTACGGGGAGGGTGAGAGAGTGGGGCGTATCCTGGCCCTAATAGCTAGGGCAGGGGCCCCCCCATCGGTTATTCCGGTGATAAGAGATAAGGAGGGGGAAGTCAGGAGAGGTACATCTGAAATAAGAGACCTTCAAAAAATATTATCAGAGCCTGTATAGTAGTACAACAAATGACAACATAGAGAGGGAGATGGCAGACCTTTTTAAGGGCTTACAGATCCCTCGGCTTTCAGAGGAAGATGGGGAGAGCCTGGAGGCACCGCTTACTCTGGAGGAGTTACAAATGGTAATAAAGGAGATGGCAGGTCAAAAGGCCCCGGGGCCGGATGGCCTACCAATAGAAATATATAAAACCTTTGGTGAGGTGTTGCTCCCAAAACTCCTGGAGGTTTTCAACTGGGCAGCAAAAGAAGGGCAGTTACCCTGGTCTATGACTGAAGCGACAATTATCATACTATTAAAGGAAGGGAAAGATCAGATGGAGACACTCATACAGACCAATATCTCTTTTATGTGCAGATGTTAAAATCCTGGCTAAAACCCTGGCAAGAAGGCTAAATAGGATAATCCCAAGTTTGGTACATATGGACCAGACGGGATTTGTCCCAGGTAAGTCTACCTGCTCTAATATAAGAAGAGCATTCTTAAACACCCAGCTGCAGACGGAAATAGAGGGGTCTAGAGCGATATTGTCCTTGGATGCAGCCAAGGCTTTTGACAGCCTTGAGTGGCATTTTCTATAGAAAACGTTGGCAGAGTACCATTTTGGTCCTAACTTTATCCAATGGATTAAAATATTATATAAAGACCCCAGAGCGAGGGTAAGGATGAATGGAGAATGTTCAGACTGGTTCCAATTGGCGAGGGGGACAAGACAGGGATGCCCTTTGTCGCCCCTTCTTTTCGCCCTCGCCATGGAACCATTGGCCAGTGCTATAAGGACAGATCCAGGAATAAAGGGTTTCAAGAGGAGACTGGGGGAAGAGAAAATAGCTATGTATGCGGATGATATATTGCTCTTCCTAGGGGACTCGCAAACCTCACTGGTAGGGGCAATAAACATAATAGGGGAATTTGGAAAATTCTCCGGGATAAAAATAAATTGGGAAAAATCGGTTCTCCTACCGATTGACCCATTGATGGGAGAGGTAGAACAAGTGAAGGTGGTGTCCCAAATAAGATACCTAGGAATTAATATAACAAAGGATCCGAGGCAATATATAACTGGAAACTTAGTTCCCTTACTAGCAAAGCTCAGACAAAAATGCCGGGTGTGGAATAAGCTCCCACTTTCAGTAGCTGGTAGGTCTAATTTGATAAAGATGGTCTGGATGCCACAAATTTTATATATCCTCCAGAATTCTCCAGTATGGATCCCCAAACAGTGGTTTAAGAGAATAGACAGCGTATTCAGGGAAATGATTTGGAGGAACGGAACAGCAAGGATATGTCTCCGCGCCCTACAACAACCAAAAGAGAAGGGGGGACTGGACATCCCGAACCCTAGATACTACTTTTTAGCTGCCCAGATGCAGCACATGTGTGGCAGTAACCGAAGGGTAGAAAGTGAAATAAAGGGGTTAATTTTGAATGACACATGCCATGACACAGTAGTGGAGGCGGACTCCTTCTGCTCAATAGGCCCTATGGCCCAATTAATGGTAAAGAGCTGGAAAGAGGTCAAGAAGATCATGGGATATAAGGGATTTTCCAAATTCTCACCTATATGGAATAACAGCAATCTGCAAGAACTTAGTGTCATGGGTAGGGCTGAGGAGTGGGATAGAGTGGGAATACACTTGCTGGCACAACTCTATAAGGAAGGAAGAAAGAATAAAATCATTTCAAGAAATAGACGAGTATGCAGTCCCAAATAGATCCTTTTATAGATACTTGCAAATCAGACACGCGCTGCATGCACAATTTGGACAGAGTCCACCGGAATGGAACAACATGCCTATTTTACGTAATTTAGTAGACACAGAGATCTCTAGAGGGGTAATCTCTGACATATACAGATCTTTAGTAAGGGTTGATCAGGGAGAGAGTCTGGTTAATAAAAATAAGGTTAAATGGGAGAGGGATGTGGGCCCACTTTCGCAGAAGACTCACTGGACTTTAGCGCTATGTTGGTATTTTTTATTGAAGCCAAAAACAGCAGCTGTAAAAATGTCCAGTGTGCATGAGGCCTTAGGCTGGGTTCACACTGGTACGACACGACTGTTATACGACACTGGATCCGACTTTGCCCTGCGACTTGAAGTCCGACATGCGTCCGACTTTGATCCCCGACAAAACCAGTCACTGTGTCTGGTATGAATATATATCTTTAGGGGAGCTCCGCGCAAAATGTAGAAAAAAAAAACACCGGCGTGGGTTCCCCCCTCCAAGAGCATACCAGGCCCTTCTGTCTAGTATGGATTTTAAGGGGAATCCCCACGTGGACAAAAATGGCGTGTGGGTTCCCCCCAAAATCCATACCAGACCCTTATCTGAGCACACAGCCTGGCAGATCAGGAAAGGGGGTGGGGACAAGCGAGCGCCCCCCTCCTGAACCATACCAGGCTGCATGCCCTCAACGTGGGGGGTGGGTGCCCCCCACCCCAAAGCACCTTGTCCCCATGTTGATGAGGACAAGGGCCTCTTCCCGACAACCATGGCCGTTGGTTGTCGGGGTCTGCGGGTGGGGGGCTTATAAGAATCTGGAAGCCCCCTGATCCTGGCCCCCCACCCTATGTGAATGAGTATGGGGTACATTGTACCCCTACCCTTCACAAAAAAGTGTAAAAAAATTAAATGCAGTACACCTTACACGTGGGCGATGTGAGTGGAGGCCAATGGTTAACAATAAGGAAGCAGTACACCTTGTGAAGTAAAATCGGATGAACTATATGAAGGAGGAAAATCTAAGGAGGCCAATCAGAGGAGTGATTGTAAACTAAGGCACTATTGATAAGCCTATAAGGTGAGGGCACAACTGGTGTCGGTGACACAAGGAGATTTGTAGATGCACAGAGGTGGATAAATGTGAAGATTTTATCTCCATGTATAGTGATAGCACAAATCAACAAAAAGACTGTTGGTGCAAAAAAACTATCTATATGAATTTATAAGGACACTGAGTTGAATATGGAGCACATTGCACTTTTTTGTTAATTTTTTGGGGGGGATTATTGAATGTTATGTAAAGTGCAATCCTCTATTACGTATATATTTTTAGGCACTTTTTGATATTTGTAATAGCGCTGCACTTATATTCTGTATTCTCACATATTGAAGTGTGGGAAGTGCCGGCGGCTTCTAGGTATTATATAGCGGCTGACAGGGTTTCATCCAAAATTCTCAGTTTTCAATCCCATGTACTCACCCTTTGGTCCATGCTGACAGGCCTTGGTTGAGCCACATTTTTACGTTCCCCCAACTGCTCTCCCTTTTAGCTGCCGAGGTTGTACTCATGCTGTGGCCACGACAGGGAGTGTACCCCTAGGTGACTGGGGCCACGCTGCAACTATGTGCAATGCACGCAGCTGTGGAACAGTGATGCTGTAGTGACGGTGTTTAAAACAGGCGTTGAGGCAATATTTATCACCTCTTCACCACCTGTCAAATGCCTCAAAAGTGATTTGAACATGAATGGAGAAGCGGCAGTCCTTGCCTCCTTTTTTTGTGAACAAGCCCTAAAAAAAACCAAAAAAAAACCCAGCTCTAATCCTTCAGGAATAAGGGACAAGATTAAAGGTCATAAGTACATAGAAACACAACCTTTTTAAAGCAGAGTTCCACCCTTTTTTTATGTTTATTAAAAGTCAGCAGCTACAAAAAGTGTAGCTGCTGGCTTTTAATAAACATACACTTACCTGCTCCACTGTCCAGCGTCGCGCCGCCTGGAGCTCCGCTCCTCTCCCCCCTCCTCCGCCGGCACGTCCATTCACAGTGTGGGCACCCGGCCGTGACAGCTTTCGGCTTCATGGCCGGGCACTCACTGCGCATGCGCGAACAGCGCAGCGCTCTGTGAGTGGACAGGCGATCGCCTGGGACCTGTCACGTCCCAGGTGATCGCCTACAGGGAGGAGCCGCCACAAGGCGATATGACGTATCGCCTAGGCGGCTCCAGGGCGGAAGGAGGAAGTGGGACAGGAAGTCCCACGCCTACTGAAGCCCCCACTCCCCCCCCCCCAAAAAAAATTGCATGCCAAATGTGGCATGTAAGGGGGTGAGGAGTGGAATAAAAAAATTGGGTGGAACTCCGCTTTAAACTCTGTAACTACCTGCACTCGCTGCCAGGTACTGGACTGCTGGGTACTGCCCTGTAGGGGGAGGTGGAAAGCGCAGGACTCTACACTCCTCTACCCTCCTTTGACAGATCTGAATGCGCTCAGTACCAGAATTCCGCACACCCCTGCACCCCGGTCGAGAAAGTCCTGTTTTCTGATCGGTTTGGTTGCACTTTTTCCTGCCTCTTGATTTCTGTTTTATCTCTTTTTTTTTATTCTCTTTATTAAAGTTTTCTGCGCTATTGAGATACAAAACAGGGCCATTGGGGCATACCCCGGCCAAACCTTGCACATTACCACGTGCACATCAAAGAAAGAACACAAAGGAACACCCCCAAAAACACAGAGGGACATAGAGAAAAAGAGAACAAAAAAAAAAAGGACAACTTATCACATCTTAACACTAAATATATCTAACTAACATAACAGGGACACCTCTCGGGATACACATGGTAGGATTACAACAGGAGTTATTATTCCTTGCGGGACCTCTACTCGTTCCTAGATGTCTGGGTTGGGCTGGGCCTATCAGGAGCATGCAGGGGTAGGTGCTATTAATTTGAGCTATGCTTACACCTCCATTTATTTATTCAGAGTACGGACCTTAGCTCCTATCAGGACTGATGAGTACAGAGGAGAACTGATGAGTTACTCCTCTTGGGGTCGGTCATCTGTTGTGGACTCTGAATCAGTCCACAGATGCCAGACTTTTTCATATTTTTTGGGGCATCCACGAGACAGATACGTCGCTTTATAGAGGGGAACCACTGTGTTGACTAGATGCTTCCATGAGGTCAGGGTGGGGGGGGTGATTGACTTCCACTTTAGTACTATGGCTTTCCGTGCGTAAAACAGGAGGATACCTATTAGGGTACGTGGGGCTTTGGCAAGTGCCAGTTGCTCCACCAGGCCAAGAAGGCATACACTAATTGTCAGGGGAATAGAAATGGTAGTTAGGCTATGGATAAATTGTGTTACCTCCCGCCAATAGTCCCGAATCTGTAGGCAATCCCAGAATATGTGTGTGAAATCTGCAGGAGTATCAGAGCATCTCCAGCAGTTGGTTGGCAGGGCTGGGTATATGCGGTGGAGACGTTGGGGTGTGTAATAGATCCTGTGGAGGATCTTGAATTGGATCAATTTGTCCCTGGTAGCCACCAGCGGCTGAAATGGGTAGTCCCACATATCTTCCCAGTCCTCGCTGTCCAGCTCCTGCACCTCCGCCCGCCACAAACCACGCAGACCATCCAGACCCTCCTGGATGGACTGCAGGAGTGCTCGATAGATTCGGGATAGGGGTTTTGAGAGCTCGGCATCGTCTAGGAGAATCTCCAAGGTGTCAAGCTCCAGCCGAAGCTGGACCGACCTCAATTGCGAATTGAAGGCGTGGCGGAGCTGCAGGAACCTGAAAAAGAAAGAGTTCGGAAGCTGGAATTTATTCTTTAACCTATCGAATGTAAATAGCCCCAGCTCATCGCAGATATCCCGTAAATACTTGATGCCCTTGCCGGCCCACAGACCCGGATCCTGCAAAAAGTGGAACTCCCTGAGCCTCGGATTGCACCAAAGTGGTGTGTTAGGGGACCGTCTGGCCTTTGCCAAATTAGGTTTAATCACTACCGTGTACCATGCCTTAATGATCGCTTTCATAGCTAGGGTCGAGGGTGCCGCGTTGCGAAGGGCCTCGAAAGATCCTAGGTGTGCCGCCTCCAGGACAACTGACGCATTGGTGTCGTCCGAGACCAGCCAGTTATGTGCATGGGTGAGCATTGCTGCTAAATAGTAGGTGTGGAAGTCCGGGCAGGCAAGTCCCCCCTGTGTCCATGGTCTACACAAAATCTTTTTACTAAATCTGTCCGGGTGTGATTGCCACAAGAAAGAAGCCACTGAGGAGTCTAGTTGCTGGAGAAGAGACTTGGGGATCCATACCGGAGAGTGCCGTAAGATATACAGCAAGACCGGGAGTAGTTTCATTTTTATTAAGTTAATTCTCCCTATTAGAGATAATGGGAGGTTTGACCAAGCCTTCAGTTTTAGTTTACACCAGTGATATGCAATTAGCGGACCTCCAGCTGTTGCCAAACTACAAGTCCCATGAGGCATAGCGAGACTCTGACAGCATCAAGCATGACACCCAGAGGCAGAGGTATGATGGGACTTGTAGTTTGGCAACAGCTGGAGGTCCGCTAATTGCATATCCCTGGTTTACACCATCTGTTTTATCTCTTTGCATTGCTACTCATGTCTAGTTGTCCTCTCTCTCACTCACTCACTCACTCACTAGGGCAGTGTGGGTGAGCACAGTGTGCCGAAAAATGTTTTCAAAGAAATTGAGCGTGACAATTTTATAACAAAAAAAAATTACTTCACACTCTCAATCACAAAAAGGATTTTTTTTATAAAGTAAATGCTTTAAACTACTTGAGTAATGGTGACTAACATCCTGCACTCTCGTGCCTTAGATCAGCCCCAATTCCTGTACCTCTAGTCCTCAGATCAGCCCAAATTCCTGCTCCTTTACACCTGAATGAATGAATTCATTCATTTACCTTTTACACCTCAGAATCACAGTACCCCCTGCAAATCTGCCCCCCCACCACTGTACCCCACTGCTCTCATCTGCCCCAACAATGTAGCCCCTTTCTCATCTGCCCCACTACTCCCTGCACATCTGCTTCACTGCTGTACCCTCATGCTCTTCTGTCTCACAGCTGAACCACCTTCTCATCTGTCCCGCCAATGTAACCCCCTTCTCATCTGGCCCATCACTGAACCCCCCCTGCTCCTTTTTGTCTTACCACTGTAACCCCCTGCTCATTTGCCCCCATCACTGTAACCCCCTTGCTCTTCTTCTGTCCCACCGCTAAACTCCCTTCTCATCTGTTCCACTACTGTACCCCCCTACACATCTGCCCCACCATCGTACCCTCCTGCTCTTCTGTCCCACTGCTAAACCCCCCCTCCTCATCTGCCCCACCGCTGTACATTCCTCATCTGCTCCCCCTTCTCCTCTACCTTCTTCTCATCTATAATATGCGCAATATGCAGGAGTGGTGCAAGGAAGCAGAGATGAGACACATCTACCTGTCTTGGCACACATCCCTGCTGATCCACCTCTCGCATCCAGACCATGTGCTTGTATGTAATGTCACATACAATGAAAAGAAAAAAAGGCGGCTCCTAAGTGAAGAAGTAAAATTTTATATTTTCCAAAAGGGTTAAAAATACTTACAAAAGGGTGGATGGGTAGGAGCACATCATAGTAATATGGCAGGTGGTCCGGCGTTCTGGTAGTCCCAAGGAGTCTCGGGGATATCCAGAGGTGTAATTCTATGATGGCATATTCTGAAGTGGCCGGCAGATGGAAGCCACGACACTCTCTCGGATACTAGGAAGACAGCATGGAAGCCGTATCCAAGATGTGATTACAGCGGGAAGGGACCAACAACCAGCATGGACAGCAAACCAGAAGTGATGTCATCAACATGCCCCACGTTTCAGAACAGCTTATTGGTTCCTTCTTCAAGCAATGCCAGTCATTGCTTGAAGAAGGAACCAATTGGCTGTTCCGAAAAGCGGTGCATGTTATCACCTCCAGTTTGCTGTCCATGCTGGTTGTTGGTCCCTTCCGGCTGACATCACTTCCTGGATTCGGCTTTCATGCGGTCTTCCCAGTATACAAGAGTTGTGGCTTCCATCTGCCGGCCACTTCAGAATATGCTACTGTCAGAATGTTTATACTGAAATAATAAAACAATATTTTATTTATGGAATTATGCAAACATTTATGTTTGAGGAGATTTCAAAATTTTTCCACAAATACAACTAAGTAATTCAAGTTCGTTTTATCCGTGCTATTTTGAAGACAAGTGATAACAACGATATGCTAAAAATATATATAAACTAAAAATTCAGTGTAAATAAATATCAAAATATACAGATGATGATCACGTTTCTACCTCAAGTTCTTATTACAAAATACCTTATTTCAATACTTGAATGATAACTTGGTAAATTTAGACTTTGTAACTCTTAAGGCCTCATGCCCACTGGCGTTTTTACAGCTGCGTTTTTTGCAGCTTAAAAACGCCTGTCCATGTTATTGTAAATATATATATTTTTTTTTTTTTAGAAAAAAAAACAAAAAAAACGTCGGAGCTAAAAACGCGACCGCGCGTTTTTGCGCGTTAGTGCGCGTTTTTTGACGCTCGCGTTTTTTTCTGCCTAATTCTGACGCTGAGGAACGCACTGGTCCTGGTTTTTTTTTACAGCTTAACGTCTATGCTATTTGCAGCTCAAAAACGTCTAGGTGGGCATGAAGCTATAGACTAACATGGACAGGCGTTTTTAAGCTGTAAAAAACGCGGCTGTAAAAACGTCCGTGGGCATGAGGCCTTATTAATAGCTTTCTGTAGCTCCACGGACTTGTATAAACAGACTAGGTGTTGACGTTAACATTTATTGATTCCTTCTCAAAAAGACAGACCTTAAAGCTAAAAAACACTTTTTCATTTTTTGGATCATTTGGTTAAACATATACAAATTTGTTAATTTTAACCAAGACTATTTATTAATAAAAATTTAGAATGAATTTATTTTTAAACACATATCACGACAAAACCATTGTACAGACTTTTGGCCTTAGCTTTGTAGAGACAGCCAAAAATGTGTGTCTCTCAATATTTGGAATATACCGTATATATTCTCGAGTATAAGCCGACCCAAATATAAGCCGAGGCACCTAATTTTACCACAAATAAAAGGGAAAACTTATTGACTCAAGTATAAGCCTAGGGTGCCCATCTGCATGCATCACTGTGCCTAACTTTGCCCATGTGCATGCCTCACTGTGCCCATGCCTCACTGTGTCCAGGACTAGACTGACGTTTAACATGGGAGTCTATGGAAGGGGTGCCCGGCTTTGTAAAATCGGTGCTCCCCGGCCGTAGGTCCCCCGGACACCAAACTTTGCACACTTGTAGAGGAAGAGTGGGGCTACATGTGTGCCGGTACTGGGTCCCCAAAGTCCGGAAGATCAGGCACAAAAAGGGGTGACTCGTGTATACGCCGAGGGGGGCATTTTCAGCACAAAAAAATGTGCTGAAAAACTCAACTTATACTCGAGTATATACGGTAATTATTTCCTAGTCAAAAGATTTTTATTGAATATACATCAATCAGCAAAACATGCATATTAAATTAATAGCTTATGAACAGCTACAGTCATATTTTGCTATTGCATTGAAAATTAAGGATAAGAAAAAAAAAGAAAATTTATATATATATATATATATAATTATTTCATGCTGCAGGTAAAAATAATACAACTCCAGTTTGCTCTGCCATATATTTAAATGGCTTTGTTTTTGTATATGCTAAAACAATTCAATTGCCAAAAGGTAAAAATACAAAGATTAATACTTTACCAGGGCTTTAAAAATCAGTTTTGAGCATTTTTCATCTCAGGTTTATTGTGGGGAAATAAAATTTCAAATCACTCTATAGACTCTTTAAACCAAATAGTCTCAGTCTCAATTTTGGAATATGTATAACCAAAAATATAATCTTGCATCCAAATCTCCCCCACATGCATCCTTTTTATAGGTGATCCAAAATTCCACCAAATTGCACATGATTCCGCAGAACTCACTTGGTGGATAAATAATAATAATCTGACTTCCCTTTTCAATTTTATAGAAGGCACTAATTTCATCTTTCTCCTCCCTAAAATCCAAACACCAAATTCCTAATACGGAACATAATAAATTTCTTCGGATTAAACAATTCTTCAACACGCACTTACAAATTACAAACACACAGCCGCCTTCCTTTTTTGAGAACCTTTGCCTTAAATCACCAAGAAAGAGAGGTTTTGTCTCTGAAATATACTCTAATCTAATCAACAACACAGAAACAAACAAACTTCCATACATGTTCAAATGGGAACAAGAGGCAAACTTCAGATATTCTGCTGTTAGATGGGATAATTGCATAAATAATTTGCATAAATGCACTAAGTTTATCGCCATTTAAAGAGACTGCCCTGAAACTATTTACAAGATGGTACTTATACCCCAATTCAACTTCACACTATTTTCCCTACGCCCCCCCCCCCCCCTTCATGCTTTAGGGATTGCAGTTCCATAGGATCATTCTCGCACATCTTTTGGAGTTGCGACAAGATCACATATATTTGGAAACGGTTAGAAAAATTTGCTTCCAAAATCTCAGACAATAATATAGTTTTAACTTTACACAATTGCCCTCTCTTCTCTCCCATTATAGGTCTCTGTCCATAATATGAGATTAATACACACCATATGTGTTGCGATTCACTGGTTACCATATATACTCGAGTATAAGCCGAGTATTTCAGTACATTTTTTTTGTGCTGAAAATGCCCCCCTCGGCTTATACTCGAGTCACCTTTTTGCGTCTAATTTCCCGAACTTTGGGGACCCGGTACCGGCTGGCCGTAGGTCCCCTGGACTCCATGTAGCCCCACTTTTCCTCTACAAGTGTGCAAAGTTTTATGTCCGGGGGACCACCGATTTTTTTTTTTCAAACCCGGGCACCCCTTCCATAGACTCCCATGTTAAAAGGTAATTTCTCTGGTGACTTTGGGGAACCGGTACCGGCTGGTCCTAGGTCCCCTGGACCCGAAACTTGGCACACATATAGCCTCATTTCTCCTCAATAAGTGTACAAAGTTTTTTTGTCTGGGGGACCACAGATTTTTCAAAGCCGGGCACCCCTTCCATAGACTACCATGTTAAATGTCAGTCTAGTCATGGGCACAGTGGGGCATGCACATGGACACCCTAGGCTTATACTCGAGTCAATAAGTTTTTTTCCCAGATTTTTGTGGTAAAATTAGGTGCCTCAGCTTATACTTGAGTATATACGGTAATTGCATTTCACTGGAAATCACCATCTGTCCCACTAGCACATCTCAAAACAAGAATTAATAACATAAATGTAATGGAAAAAATTTATCATACAATACAGAATTCAAACCATATATACAAAAACAAATGGGATCCATAGTTCTAGCATTCCACCTTGTTCTTTAACCTGGACTAACAAACCCCTGCATAGTTTAAAACAAATATCGTAATGCCTGTCCTCAGTTCACGTATTAACCAAAATACATTACTGCTACCTATGTATGTTTTATGTTGTCAATATATACAAAATTACTTTCTGTAAAAAAAAAAAATTGTACTTGTGTCAAGTCGGTTTTGTACTCAATAAAAAAGTTTGTAAACAAAAAAAAAATCTGTTTTGAGAAGCATTAGGTTAGGTGTCCCTAAGGACTTCTTCCAACACTCCTAAATCTCTGCGCTTTTAAGATCTCAACACCCTCTCACCTGCCAAGATTCTTTCCGTCTCAAAATTCTTTCAGTCTCCTTCCAGCTTCCCCTTCTCTGCTACTCTTTTATCCCACCCAAAAAGTGGGTGTGAGTGTCACTACTACATAATGAATGATGTAAAATGACGGGTTGTTACCATGTAACTATAACCACTTGGTGACCACCGTGTGTGTAAAATATATACCGTATTTATCGGCGTATAACACGCTCCCTAACTTTAAGAGGGAAGTTTCAGGGAAAAACTTTCCACAGCCCCCTGTGTATAACACGCAGCCACAGTTTACCCTCTATTTTCAGGGTAAAAAAGTGAGTGTTATACACCAATAAATACAGTCTCTCCCTCTCCCCCAGTCTATGCTATACGGCATCTAGGACATGTCTGAACGCTCCTTGAAGCTAACGGCTGTATTCATCTGACTAGGGGCACTATTCCCCCCCCCCCGGAACACCAATGATGGGGCACTATTCCCCCCCGGAACACCAATGATGGGGCACTATTCCCCCCCCCGGAACACCAATGATGGGGCACTATTCCCCCCCTGGAACACCAATGATGGGGCACTATTCCCCTCCCTGGAACACCAATGATGGGGCACTATTCCCCCCCCTGGAACACCAATGATGGGGCACTATTCCCCCCCTGGAACACCAATGATGGGGCACTATTCCCCCCCTGGAACACCAATGATGGGGCACTATTCCATCCCCTGGAACACCAATGATGGGGCACTATTCCATCCCCTGGAACACCAATGATGGGGCACTATTCCCCTCCCTGGAACACCAATGATGGGGCACTATTCCCCTCCCTGGAACACCAATGATGGGGCACTATTCCCCCCATTCGGAACACCAATGATGGGGCATTATTATCCCCCCCAGGAACACCAATGATGGGGCACTATTCCCCCCCAGGAACACCAATGATGGGGCACTATTCCCCCCCCCCCCCAGAAACACCAATGATGGGGCACTATTCCCCCCCCCCCCAGGAACACCAATGATGGGGCACTATTCCCCCCCCCCAGGAACACCAATGATGGGGCACTATTCCCCCCCCCAGGAACACCAATGATGGGGCACTATTCCCCCCCAGGAAAACCAATGATGGGGCACTATTCCCCCCCCCAGGAACACCAATGATGGGGCACTTCCCCCCCCCAGGAACACCAATGATGGGGCACTATTCGCCCCCCCCAGGAACACCAATGATGGGGCACTATTCGCCCCCCCCCAGGAACACCAATGATGGGGCACTATTCGCCCCCCCCAGGAACACCAATGATGGGGCACTATTCGCCCCCCCCCAGGAACACCAATGATGGGGCACTATTCGCCCCCCCCAGGAACACCAATGATGGGGCACTATTCGCCCCCCCAGGAACACCAATGATGGGGCACTATTCGCCCCCCCAGGAACACCAATGATGGGGCACTATTCCCCCCCCAGGAACACCAATGATGGGGCACTATTCCCCCCCCAGGAACACCAATGATGGGGCACTATTCCCCCCTCCTCAGGAACACCAATGATGGGGCACTATTCCACCTCCCCAGAAACACCAATGATGGGGCACTATCCCCCCCCCCCCAGGAACACCAATGATGGGGCACTATTCCCCCCCCCCCAGGAACACCAATGATGGGGCACTATTACCCCCTCCCCAGGAACACCATTGATGGGGCACAATCCCCCCCTTGAACACAAATGATGGGGCGCTATTCGCTATTCTACCCCCCCAGGAACACCAATGAAGGGGCACCATTTCCCCCCCCAGGAACACCAATGATGGGGCACTATTCCCCCCCGGAACACCAATGATGGGGCACTATTCCCCCCCCAAGAACACCAATGATGGGGCACTATTCCCCCCCAGGAACACCAATGATGGGGCACTATTCCCCCCAGGAACACCAATGATGGGGCACTATTCCCCCCCCAGATGGGGCACTATTTCCCCCCCAGAACACCAATGATGGGGCACTATCCCCCCAGAACACCAATGATGGGGCACTATTCCCCCCCTTCGGAACACCAATGATGGGGCACTATTCCCCCCCAGGAACACCAATGATGGGGCACTATTCCCCCCCAGGAACACCAATGATGGGGCACTATTCCCCCCCAGGAACACCAATGATGGGGCACTATTCCCCCCAGGAACACCAATGATGGGGCACTATTCCCCCCCCCCAGGAACACCAATGATGGGGCCCTATTCCCCCCCCCAGGAACACCAATGATGGGGCCCTATTCCCCCCCAGGAACACCAATGATGGGGCACTATCCCCCCCAGGAACACCAATGATGGGGCACTATCCCCCCCAGGAACACCAATGATGGGGCACTATCCCCCCCCCAGGAACACCAATGATGGGGCACTATCCCCCCCAGGAACACCAATGATGGGGCACTATCCCCCCCCCAGGAACACCAATGATGGGGCACTACCCCCCCCAGGAACACCAATGATGGGGCACTATCCCCCCCCCAGGAACACCAATGATGGGGCACTATCCCCCCCCCAGGAACACCAATGATGGGGCACTATCCCCCCCAGGAACACCAATGATGGGGCACTATCCCCCCCCAGGAACACCAATGATGGGGCACTATCCCCCCCCAGGAACACCAATGATGGGGCACTATCCCCCCCCCAGGAACACCAATGATGGGGCACTATCCCCCCCCCAGGAACACCAATGATGGGGCACTATCCCCCCCCCCAGGAACACCAATGATGGGGCACTATCCCCCCCCAGGAACACCAATGATGGGGCACTATCCTCCCCTCAGGAACACCAATGATGGGGCACTATCCCCCCCAGGAACACCAATGATGGGGCACTATTCGCCCCCCCAGGAACACCAATGATGGGGGCACTATTCGCCCCCCCAGGAACACCAATGATGGGGGCACTATTCGCCCCCCCCAGGAACACCAATGATGGGGCACTATTCGCCCCCCCCAGGAACACCAATGATGGGGCACTATTCGCCCCCCCCAGGAACACCAATGATGGGGCACTATTCCCTCCCCCCAGGAACACCAGTGATGGGGCACTTGTCCTCCCATAAATACCAAGATGAATGCCTTGCCAAGTTCACTATATTTTAAAAGCAACCTGCTACCTTATCGCAGCTCACGTGTGTGTCTCTCTCTCTCTCTCTGCGAGCGGGGCTGAGAATACCGTGCTGGCGGAAGTGCCTGGTCACATGAGCGCCGCTGTATTCACATGAGAGTACGGCGCCGCCGGCTTGTACACAGACTTCATTAACACTGAGACGGTCGGAGGCCCGCATGCTTGGCCAATCACAGCGCCATCTGTACAGAGAGCCGTAATTGGCTTTGGCCAATCATGGCTCAGGAGTAGGTACACACCCCACGCTATATAAGGCCGCCTGGAAGTCGGCCTTGTGTAGTGTGTTGGCGTTTGTGAAAGAGAGAGTTACAGAGAGAGAGAGACAGTGTCATTTATATTGAGTTAGAGCAGGCAGGCGAGTTGATTAGCTGCGATTAATATACACTGTATTGAGTTTAGCTCCTATACTGTGACAGGCAGGCAGGTGATTGTGCTAGCTGCAGACAGTCAGTGTTTCACGACACATGATTTCCACACAAATGAGTATAATCAAAAAGATATAAACATAACAGATTTAATGTCATTGATACACATGATTGGTACAAGTAGAAACACTTAATAAATTCATTTGATACAAATACAGGTCCAATCAATTATAATCATAATAATATAAATATTCAGTAAAATTGTAAGAATTCATGATATAAGAACAAGCTTGGCCTGGCATCCTAGAGTCAAAACTCGACGCGTTTCATGGCATTACCAGCCATTCATCAGGAGTAGGGATGCATAGATTTAGGCTATAAAGTAAGATGGAAAAGTAAATGAATGGATCAGATCTTGTGAAATGTACCATAGACTCTAAGTGAGGGAACTAGGTTCTTATACGTTACCTAAGGTAGGACCCATATATGCATAGTTGGCCCAGCAGTGGCCCAAGATGTAAAGGGACAGTGGCTCTGAGGAAGCTGTCTTGCCCGGGGTTGAGGCGGGGGCAAACCCCCCCTTCCCCAAAAAGTAACATTATCGAGAGGGATCCAAAAAGGAGCCATGGACGCAAACAGCCGGGAAACGGGCCGGACAGCCCACGACACACCGCCAAAGAGAGAGTAGACCCATCCGGTATAAGTCAGGCCCTGGGTGGAGAAACAATGAAAAGGAATGATATAGGTGTGAAGCATGTGAGTGTAAGGATGTAATGTTGAGTGTATGATAGTTAGTGAGCAAAACAAAGGGTGAAAAGGTGTGTCGTATCATTTATACGACACAATATATGGCATACTGTATAATGTTTCATTGGTTGCAATTAAGTGATTGGATTTATTAATGTGTACTAATTACCCTATGGCCGCAAGCATACCCCTAAAAGGGACTTATGACATGCAACCTAAGTTTAACAGATACTCGTCCTCCTTTTGATTATGCACATATTCATGCCTCATACAAAGTCCCAAACCCTTCTTTCTTTAGTTTTTTCAAACATATATATGGGGATGGAGGCATGTCTATGTCACAATTTGGTTGGGTTTTATGGGGTCACTCCTTTTTCTTTTTCCAATAAACATGTTCATATGTTTCCTGCACCTGCGGTCCTTATGGACCAGTTGTCGGCAGTCCTGGAATCATTCCTTGTCAGAATGGAAGCGGTGTGCGAGCGAAAGGGGCTATAAGCCCCCTCTCCCCACAAAAATCTTTAGTGAAGGAGTGCTCTGATTCAGATATGGGCCTAGCTACTGTGCTCAGGACCCTAGCTCTGAATATTTAATGTTTATGAACAGGACATTCCCTTGTGAGGAAGACTCCCGTTCTGTGTCAGTGAATGACAGGGCGCTTGTAAGTGAACTCATTGATGATGTGAGGAACACTCTCAGGCTGGGTGCTGTGGCTGAGGTACCTCAGGTGGACGCTGTTTCCCTTGGTTCCTTCAAGATTTTCTTTTAAACAGCTTCCTCACTGTTTTCCTCACATGCTGCGTCAAGAGCAGCATGGATGATACAGTGTTTCCCTCCCCCTGGTCGTTGCAGCATGGTGGGGGTCTGTGTGATGTCCTGAGGCAACAACAGGGTCTCTGCACCTGTGGTTTCCCGCCATTTCCTGGGGAACGCTCTGACCTCTGACACACACACGGTCTGAGGATCAGAGGTTACCTGTTACCTGCATGCTGTTTCGGCAGCACAGTCAAGCAGGTTGGAATGATACAGAGAAGATTATGCGCCTCTGCGCCATAATTTAAACTCATCCTATACCTCTACACTGCATACATTCACAGTGTATGTATGTGTTATTGGTCTCTGTGTCTGCGTGGGTGTCCCCCCCCCACGTTCCAATGCTGTACATGATATAAACGTACAAAATATGTTTATGCACGTCTCCAGATACATTCACAGTATATGTATGTATTCTACTCTCTGGGTCGGTGCGGGTTTTCCGCCGGGGGCTCCGGTGTCCTCCCGCGCTCTCATGGTATGTGCGCTTCGGCTCTCTGCACAGTATAGACATGTTCAATATGTTTATTGCACATACAGTACTATACATGTTTACAGTATGGGTATACTGTTTGCGTGGGGTTCCTCCGGGTACTCCGGTTTCCCCCCACGCTCTATTGGAAATGCACAGCATAAACATGTGCAATATGTTTATCCACACACTATCATTCCTACACAGTATTTGTGTGCTGTCTGCGTGGGGTTCTTCCGGGTATTCCGGTTTCCTCCCACGCGCTGACGGTATGTGCTCCTTTGGCCTTCTGCACGGTTAAACATGTTCAATGTTTATCACGCATGCTATAATACCTACATGGTATGTGTATGCAGTCTGTGTGGGTTTCCTCTGGGTACTCCGGTTCCCTCCCACACTCCATTGGTATGGGCGATTCGGCGCTATACACAGCCTAAATTTGTGCGATTGGATGTCCACATACTAACATACCTACCCGATATGTCTGTGCAGTCTGCGTGGGTTTCCTCTGGGTCTCCGCCCACGCTACTTGACATGCGTGCCTTTTGGTGCAATACACGGTGTAAACATACACATTATGTTTATACACAACACTAAATACATTCACAGTAGTTGTAGGTATTGCATTCTCTGGGTATGCGTGGGGTACTTCGGTTCCTCCCACGCGCCAACGGTGTGCGCGCCTTCGGTGCTATGCACACATGGGCTTGTGCAAAATGTTTAGCACACATACTATAATACCTACACGGTATGCGTATGCAGTCTGCATGGGTTTCATCCGGGTTTCTCTCCTGCGTTCCAATGGTGTGCGCATTTTCAGCGCTGTGTACAGTATAAACAAATTGCAATGTTTATTCGCAGGCCAACATACTTACAAGGTTGTGTACGCAATCTGCATGGCTGGTTTACGTCCAAGCCCCGATGATGTGCGCACCTTCGTCACTGGCACAGTATAAACCTGTTTTAATAGGTTTATCCACACATACTAAACTACATACGCCGTATGTGGTTGTATTATGCTCTTTGTGGCTGGGTGGGTTTCCTCCCACACTCTATTTGCACGCTTGACGCAATACATAGTAAAAACTATGTGTTTGTACAATCAGCACTTATCCATGGGTAGCTGCTGGATGGAGCATTGTCACAAGGATCCCTGGTTTCAGGGGGACCTCTTTCCACCTGCTTTCAGTGGTAATCAGAAGCGCTGGCTTGGACTGTGTTCGCCAGGCTGAGGTTAGCGTTACGCCCATTAATGGCTGCGTCTCTGGCGTTTTTGTAGCTCAATGACTGGGCAAAAGCCTCTGCTTCATCCATCAGTCGACTAGCAGGTGCACTGCAATTGCTTTAGCCTTTAGGGTCTCTGTGCCTGGGGTGGGTTTGCACCACCTGTGGAGGCTGAGGTACTGGTCCTCTGACCGAGTTTCTAGGGACGTTCTGTCAAGTTGCCTTTATTGGCCAACAGTTGAGGCACCCTGTACGCCGGGGCCTCTCTTCTCCGATACATTGCGGAGTCTCTTTGGGATTTTCATACATCTCGCTGCAAGACGGTCCTGTCGGCCGTGTGCATTGCAGGGGAAGGGTCCTTGCATCCGGAGGTTTTTCCACCTCCTTTACCAGATGTGGGGCACCGGAAGTGGACCTTATGGCCTCTCGACTCACTCGCAAGGTGGCAAGATCGTGGCCAGGTCCAGGGACCCCTGGACGGAGGCGTCAGACGCGTTGAAAGCCCGTGGGGGCAATATCGCCTGATATATGCTTACCCTCCGCTACTGTTGTTGCCTCGCCTACTTCGCAGAGTAGGGGCTGAGGCCATTCCGGTGATCCTCATTGCTCCGGAACGGCGACATTGGTACGCCGATCTACTTTGGCTAGTCGCAGACGTTCCTTGGCGACTGCCTATTGGGGTAGACCTTCTGTCTCATGATCCCATACTTCATCCTGCTTTTACAGTCCTTTACTTTAATGGCAAGGCTGTTTAAAGCCAGGTGCTGAAGGACCGAGTTCTCTCGTATTCGGTCATCTTTTCTATGTTGTTGACACGGGAATCTTCCTCCAGAAAGATATCTCACCGTACCTGGAAGGCTTGCATCGCTATGTGCGAGGAACTTGAGTGGCGTCCTCGGATATATTCCGTTTCCAGGATTTTGCTGTTCTTACAGCGTGGTGTGACCCAAAAGCTGGCCTTGCATACCTTTTTTGAGGGTCGGATTTCGGCCCGGGCTGTCTTTTTCAACGACCGCTCCCGGGCCATTCCTTGATTAGCACCTTTTGTGCAGGGGGTTCGCCATGTGATCCCCCCCTGTCAAGCCTCCTCTCCCTACTTGGGATCTAAATTTGATGCATCTCGGTTCTCCAAGAACATCCCTTTGAGAATATCAGAGCGATTCCTCTCTTGACCTTGTCCCGGAAGGTGGCCTTAGTGGCCATTGCTTCAGTTAGATGGGTGTCTGAGTTGGCGCCCTTGTCCTGCAAGTCGCCTTACTTGGTCCTCCATAAGGATATGGCGGTGTTGCGCCCACGACCGTCCTTTTCAAAAGATGGTCTCGGCCTTTCACCTTAAGAAGGACATTGTTCTTTCGTCCTTGTGTCCTCACCCATCGCATCCCTGAGAGTTTGCGCTTCATACATTAAGATGGGTACAAGCCTTACGGGTGTACCTGTCTGCTACTGTTTCCATTCGGAAGTCTCTCTCTGGTCCAAAACAGGGCCGAGCGGGGTAGTCTGCCACCGTCTCTAGGTGGATCAGGCAGACCGTCATACAGGCCTGTGCCCTTAAGGGGCGGACGCCTCCCTTTCCGATTGCGGCACATTCCACCAAGGCAATTGGTGCTTCCTGGGCCTTTCGACATCAAGCGTTGGTTGCACAAGTGTGCAAGGCGGCGACCTGGTCGACCGTTCATACCTTTTCAAAATCTTATAAGGTTGATGTGGCTGCATCTTTGGATGCTTCCTTCGGCCGCAAAGCATTGCAGGCCGCTGTTTAATGTTGCAACTCCTCCGTTGAGGAGCTCTGCTTGTTTGCAGTGAAGTTTTGGTTGTTCCTTTACTACTGCTCCCACCCTTCTGATACCGCTTTGGGAAGTCCCACACGTTTACAGTATCCAGCTGTGTCAGTCCATGGACGATAAGAGAAAATAGGATTTTTGTACTCACCGTAAAATCCATTTCTCTGACGTCCATGGACTGACACCGCACCCACCCTTCCTTTTTAAGGTTTGTACTGCTTTGTTACGAACTGAGGCTGCTAGTTGCAGGTGGGAGGGTAATGTCCGGAGGGACCGCCCCCCCTGGGCGGGGCTGTTCAGCTCTGGTTTGTTCTAGAGTGTATGTTTCTAACATTCTGCCTAGATCTTCTCCTGCGAGCAGGGACATATACCCAAACGTTTACAGTATCCAGCTGTGTCAGTCCATGGACGTCAGAGAAATGGGTTTTACGGTGAGTACAAAAATCCTATTTTTTTAATACGGCTTACCTGTAAAATCCTTTTACTAGGAGTACATCACGGGACACAGACCAGCCATAGTAATTACTATGTGGGTTATACGCCACCTATTGGTATTCACCTATACACTGACACACCCAAAGACAGGAAGTCCCCCTCTATATAACCCCTCCCATACAGGAAGTACCTCAGTTTTTGTAGCATATATATATATATATATATATATATATATATATATATATATATATATATTATAACAATAAGTGGGGAGGGACCTCTGTGTCCCGTGATGTACTCCAAGAAAAGAATTTTACAGGTAAGCTGTTATAAAAATCCTATTTTCTTTATCGGAAATCACCGGACACAGAGCAGCCATAGTAATTGCTATGTGGGATGTCCCAAAGCAATGCCTCTGAGGGGAGGGAGACTCAAATAAAAGCAGGCCGCCATCAGACGTGAGGACCTATATTGCTGCCTGCAGTACACTGCGCCTAAAAGCGGCATCCTCTTGCCGTCTGTCAGAAACCATGAATCAGACAGAAGTACAGTTAAATCTCACTTGTTTAATAATAATAATAATAATAATAATAAAAAGGTAAACAGAGTAATCATAGTCAAAACATAGCCAGAGTTCAGTAACCGGATCGGGTAGTCGGCCAAGTCAAAGTCCAAGAGCCAGCTATAAAGGTAGTAGTACAGCAAGCAGGATCTGTAGCCAGAGGGGACGTCAGTCAAGCAGGTCTTCAACTGGAACGCAGGAGAAAGTCTCTTGTAATGTTAACACAGGCGAAGGGCAAATGAACTGTAAGTCAGTTAAGTAGGCAGAGCTGAGGAGTGGATTATCAACAGGTGGATCACTGTGGAGAGATGGAAGCTGGCAATTAGCTAACAGCTGAGCTGCCAGCACAGAGAAGGAAGGGCTGAGCCCAGCCCTGACAGGACCACCGCCTCAATGACCCCTTCCCCTCGGAGGACCACCGAGCTTGAGGGGAAAACGTCTATGGAAATCACGGAGGAGGACAGGGGCATGTACGTCCGAGGATGGGACCCAAGAGCGTTCCTCCGGACTGTACCCCTTCCAATGCACCAGGTACTGAATGAGCCCACGGAACTTACGGGAGTCAACAATGGACCGTACTTCATACTCCTCCATGGTTCTCAACCTGTATAGGGTGAGGACGTGGCACCGAGGTGGTAAAACGGTTGCAGACCAAAGGTTTCAATAAGGAGACATGAAACACATTAGAGATACGCATACTGGAAGGAAAGTCTGAAGCATAAGCCACTGGGTTTATCCTGCGAAGGATACGGAAAGGCCGAATTAACCGAGGTGCGAACTTAAGAGAAGGAACACGAAGTCGGAGGTAGCGAGATGACAGCCAGACCCTGTCCCTGACCTGGTAGGAAGGTGCAGGCAGGCGTCTGCGGTCAGCATGGAGTCTGTACCTCTCGTTAGCCTGTTGCAAAGCCTCCTGGACTTGTACCCAAGTGGAACGAAGACCACGGAAATGTTCTTCTAACGCAGGAATACGCTGAGGAACAAACGAGTCAGGCATCAGAGTCAGGCATCATGGAAGGTTGGAAACCATAATTCGCCATAAACGGGGACAAATGGAAAGCAGAATTCAGAGCGCTATTGTGAGAACTCTGCCCATGTTAAGAGGTCTGACCAGTTGTTGTGATGGTCAGAAATATAGCAACGCAGGAATTGCTCCAAGGACTAATTGGCTTGTTCTGCGGCCCCATTAGACTGTGGGTGATACGCAGAGGAGAAAGTAAGCTGAATTCCCAACTGTGCACAAAAGGCTCGCCAGAACCGGGACACAAACTGATTTCCCATGTCTGAGACAATGACCTTGGGTAGGCCATGTAAGCGAAAGACCTCCCGAGCAAAAATGGAAGCCAGTTCCTTAGACGTAGGCAACTTAAGTGGAATACAGTGAGACATTTTCAAGAACCGGTCTACCACCATAAGGATAACCGTGTTGCCCTGGGAGTTGGGTAACTCCACAATGAAATCCATAGACAGGTGGGTCCAGGGCCTCTCTCCATTTGGTATGGGTTGTAGGAGGCCCACTGGAAGGAGTCGTGGAGTCTTACTCTGAGCACACACGGAACAGGCAGCTACGAAGACGGCTACATCAGCATGTAGACTAGGCCACCAGAATTGTTAGGAAATGGCCCAAAAGAGTTGATTCTTCCCAGGGTGGCCAGCAGCCTTGGGAGAATGGTAAGTCTGGAGCACGGCAGTACGGAGACTCTCGGAAATAAAGCAGCAGTCACAAGGTTTCTCAGGAGGGGCATCGACCTAAGCAGCCAGAATTCTGTTACCCAAAGGAGAAGTGAGACTGGTGCGAACCGTAGCCAGAATACGATCGGGAGGAATCGCAGGAACCGACTCCATCTTGGAAGTGGAGTAAAATTGTTGTGACAAGGCGTCGGCCCTTACATTCTTAGTACCGGGTAAGAATGAGACAATGAAATTGAAACTCGACAAGAAAAGAGCCCATCGTGCCCTTCTGGGAGAGAGGTGCTTAGCCTCAGACAAGAATGTGAGATTTTTATGGTCAGTAAGAATGAGAACCGGCACAGTGGTACCTTTCGAGGAGATGTCTCCATTCTTTCAGGGCTAAAATAATCGCCAAAAGCTCTGTCACCTATCTCGTAATTGCACTCTGTAGGTGACATTTTCTTGGAAAAGTAGCCACACGGATGCATAGCGCTGTCAGAGCTTGGATATCGAGACAGAAGGGCGCCAACTCCAGTCTCAGAAGCATCGACTTCAAGGATAAAAGGCAACGCGGGATCAGGATGTGCCAACACAGGAGCATAAACAAAGGTAGTCTTAAGACTCTAAAAAAGCCTTAATGGACTCTGGAGACCAACTCTGCGGGTTACCGTCCTTTCTGGTCATATCGGTCAGGGGCTTGACCAGAGACGAGAAGTTACGAATAAATTTCCGATAATAGTTGGCAAAGCCAAGAAAGCGCTGCAGAGGATGTAAAGCCACGGGTCTAGGCCACTGTAGCACTGCAGAAAGTTTCTCCTGGGTCCATTGAGAAACCAGCAGTGGAAATGACATAACCCAGGAATTTAACCTGTTCACGGTGGAATTCGCACTTCTCTAGTTTACAATTAGAGATGGTTCTCTCTTCGTTTCTGAAGCACTCAACAGACATCTGTGTGGTGGCTCTCCAGGGACTTGGAAAATATGAGGATATCGTCGAGATAAACCACCACACATAAATTCTCCTCCTGGCAGGGTGGATACAACTGACTGGATTGACTCCATGCGAAAAGAGCTGACGGTTAGGAACTGATTTAGATCTTTGAGATCTAGCATGGGTCTGACATCTCCAATTGGTTTTGGCACCGTGAAGAGATTCGAATAAATCCCCATGCCCTGCTCTTCTGGGGGAATCTCTATGATTACACCCTGAGATGTCAGTCGGTCTAGCGCCATGAACAAAGACCTCCCTTTGCGTGGGTGCTTGGGAACATTCGTCCTTAGAAAACCAAAAAGGTGGAAACTCTTGAAACGCTAGTTTGTACCCTAGAGATACTGTGGAGATGACCCATCTGTCTTGGATCTCCTTCTGTTTGTCGTGATATATGTAGAGAGACAGCACAAACCATTACTGTACATAAGCCATGTTTACTGAAAAGCACCAGCAGGAAACAGGAAACACAACACAGGAAGAAGTACAACAGAGATGCACCATAGAGTTGCATTTAAAGAAACATGTCATCCATAACATCTCCCCCTTTTAGTGTTAATAAATGAACATTGTGAAATTTAAAAGAGACAAAGCAATAACACATTCTACAGGTTAAGTCTCATAGGTGGTTTTGAACATCTACCACTACGGGTGAAGACTGGCCCTTGTACAAGGATTCCTTTAGCCCTTTCTGAAGTTATTGGGCTCCTCTCATCACGTACTGGCATGCTCTGCGCTTGACAGCTGTCGGGTATACTTGGTTGCCCAGAACTGTCATTGCCGTTGGTATGAGGCATTCCCTCTGTACATGCCTCACTGTCAATGGGTGAGTCTGATCCATCAACGGGATACTGAGAATCAGTCTGCTCTGCCACTCTCAAATCCACTCGATTGCGGCGATAGAGAGTTCCTTCAACGTCCACAAGATAGGAGCGTGGTGCAACCTTTTGCAGACAAGTACCTATTCTCCAACGGCCTGTTCGATCCCCAGGTAATGGTTTTATACGGATTCGTTCTCCAATATTTAATTCTGGCAAATCTCTGGCCGATGTGTCATATCGTGCCTTTGACACTTGTCTCTTAATCCTTATCTTTTCTGGAACACCTTGTATAACAGAGGGTTCAAGCAGCCTATTTGATACTGGTAAGGAGGTCTTTAATCTCCTTGACATCAGTCTTTGTGCCGGGCTACTATCCATGCCTTCAGTCTGAGTGTTTCTCCAATGTAAAATGGCCTTCCATGGGTCTTTACCATCACTTTGTGCTTTCTTGCATACATTTTTAGCAATCTTTACAGCTGATTCAGCTTTGCCATTAGCCTGTGGATGACGTGGTGAGGAAGTAACATGCTCAAACTCCCATTCAGTGGCAAATTTTCTGAATTGTAGGCTTGCAAACTGAGGGCCATTGTCGGAGATCACTGTATCTGGTTGGCCATGACGTGCAAACTGAGCCTTGCACCTCTTAATTGTAGCTTCAGTGGATAAGTCGGGAAGAAGGTCTATTTCCCAGAAGTCTGAATAATGATCGACTAAAAGCAGGTATTCCTTGCCTGCGTAGTTGAATAAGTCCATACTGATAATCTGCCACGGACGTGTAGGTATCTCATGTGACATCATGGTTTCTTTCTGTTGCAAATGGGCATATTCATTGCAGGTGGGACAATTACTGACAAAGTCTTTGATTTCACCATGCATGTTGGGCCAGTAAAGAGTATCACGAGCTTGCCTGTAGCATGCTTCACCACCAATATGGCTGGAGTGTATGCGTAATAACATCTCTGCTCTCAGTGACTTCGGCACGATGACCCTTGGACCTTTGTACAAGATACCATTTTGTATGCTGATCTCATCTCTAAAGGACCAGTATTCCCTTACAATTCCAGGTACTGCATCTTTTTCATCTGGCCACCCACTCAAAACAATAGACTTCAAAGCTTGTAAAGTTGCATCACTGTCAGTGTGCTGTATGAGTTGATGTAGTCGTTGATCTGTGACATTAAGATAGTCTGCTTGATTGATATCGGCAAAGAAATTTTGTTCCTGTTCCAGCAGACAAATTGTACGATGCTCATGCTCACCTCCAGGTGCCACATTATCTGACGTAGCTCTGCTCAGGGTATCGCTAATATACATTTCACATCCTGGCTTGTAGACAACATTGAGGTTGTAATGCTGCAATGTAAGCATCATGCTCTGCAAACGCTTGGGAGCACACAAAAGGGGCTTTTTGAATATGGCTATCAAAGGTTTGTGATCAGTTTCAGCTGTAATTGAATCCCGTCCATAAAGATAATGATGGAAACGCTGGCAAGCAAATACAATGCTTAAACATTCCTTCTCAGTTTGAGCATAATTTTTCTCAGCTGATGAAAGAGCTCTGGACGCATATGCAACTGGCTGACCTTTCTGCAAAAGGCAACAACCTAGACCATTTTTACTGGAGTCACTTTGTATGGTAACCGGCTTTGTGACATCATAGTATTTCAACACTGGGGCAGAGGTGACCAAGTTTTTTATATCCTCTACTGCCCGGTCATGCTTGGGAAGCCAGTGCCAAACTGCATCTTTGTCCAGAAGTCGTCTTAGTGGCTCACACACCTCAGATAAGTGTGGCAGGAATTTTGCTAGGTATGTAACAAAGCCAATAAATCTTAAAGAAACATGTCATCCATAACATCTTCCTGCCAAGCCCCTGAAAACTAAAAAGAGGCCTTGGGACTCTGCTTTGCAGGCTTCTGCCCCCAGGGCGTCTTCTGGCCTTGTGGCTTACTACTTGAACCTGACGGCGGAGGCCGTCACGACTGCCTGGAGACTTTCGCAGCTGGTACCAGGGAAGAAGAACTTTTAAATGAAGGATGTCTACTCCTCCTTTTAATGGGTAAAAGGGCATTCTTACCACCTGAAATTTTTTTGCATGCATTTATCCAAATCATCCCCGAACAACCGTTCCCCATGAAAGGGAAAACCTGCATGGCAATTCAGCTGACTAATGCTTCAATCAGAGAATTCTACACATATAAACTGATAAGAGAGCAAGGCATGACACCTGATGAATAGAATCTTTTAAGAGCGTCCACTGCAAAACATAAGGCCCTAGGTAGCTCAGCTAACTCATGGGCCGCTTCCCCTTGACCAGGGACACCTTTAATGACCTGCTTAAGCTGGTCTTTTAGGGATTGACAAATGCCTATCACTGCTACTGCAGGCTGTGCTGCTGCACCCGCTACAGCAAACGAGGCTTTGAGTAAAGATTCCAGCTTCTTATCGGCTGGATCTTTAAAAACCTGGACATTGTACACTGGACAAATTAGACTCTTATTCACTGAAGAGATAGCAGCGTCTACTGCTGGCAAACTCCACTTCTTTAGTGAACTTTTCCTCCATAGGATAAAGAAGAGAAAATCTTCTAGAAGAAATAAAATGCCTGATCTGGGTGATCCCAGTCAGCTTATATCAGCTGCTCCAGCAATGGGTGTACCGAAAATGCATGTGGACCCTGTGGAGGCCTTAACCCAAAGAGGAAAAGGGGGGGCCTCAACTACCTGTGCTGGGGGCAACTTGTATCCAGAATGGACCAAAGCCATAAGGGATTGCACTAGCAACTTCTGAGATTGCGAGACTGAGAAGGGCTTTTCTGAGCCTGAATCCTCAGAGGAGGAGTCTTCCGCCTGCCCTTCTTCCCGGTCACCCAATGGTATCTCAACATCATCTGCCCATTCCTGTTCCAACACTGGAAGGTCAGGCGGTGGAGAAGGGGACCTATCACATTTTTTTTTCCCAGATTGGGAGGAATATGCAAACATATATCGGCCATTTTTCCTTCCAAACCAGCTAATGCTGAAGCCAAATTGTCCTTGGTGACGTATGCAGAGGCTGAAATATTGGAAGTGGCTACTATGCCTGAGAGCCTGAATGACTCTGACTCAGACTGGCCAGATGCTTCTGGTCTCTCAGGGGAGTATAGAACTGTGGAAGCGTGACTAGGTTCCTCAGTCCCCGACCGCAGCGCCCTTGCGTTCCTCCCTTCTGTATTTTTCCCACCTCTCTTTTGGGAAGACATAGTCCTAAGCACAAAAAGGCAGAGGTACTTCAATGTGCATCTACTGCCGAGCTATAGTCCAGCAATAGAAATATGCCACTATCACTGCTCAGCCTGATGGTGAGTAGACGTGCCTTTTATAAATGCTTGTAACCAACACTCATACAGTGCTTACATGCCCTCGTATTCTCTGTTTCCCTCCATCAGCCACCAGACTTTCCAGAGTAAAAAAACGTTATAGGCAGTAAGCCTTGCGCCTGCGCTGTGTATTAGGTGAACGTTGCTTTCCATGTGCGCGTCAAGCCACCTAGGATAGCTTTTTTTAAACAGAGCTATTCCCACACACGTGAACGAATGGACCTGCAAGCGGGATGCTCGGGGGGGGGGGCTGTCTCACCAGGGAAATGCCCACCTTCAGAGGCGGCGATCCTCAAGCCCTTTCGGCAGCCATGACAGAGCGGAGTAAGGGGCCACGCTGTTCCACAGGAGCACTGCCGGACAGTGAACACACAGCAGGGGAAGCATGGTAATGTTAAACACCAGGTATGTTACAATTACACCCTTTATTGGTAAAAAAAAAACAGGCAAGGCATTGTTTTACGCAGAAGTCCATAAGTGAACCATATGTATTCCTTAGGATCTTTTTTGACTTGCCATTCCCGCCGCAGGATACTGCTGGAAAACACAGCCAGACCCAATCTTCACCCATCATGGCGGGCCATGTCATGACAGACCTTCAAGGACCGGGTCCCTTTTGCATACTGGGGTCCACACCCTTGGACCCGTACAGCACCCTGCCAGGACAACCTTTTGGTTTAGTCATGTAACCAAGGAGCTGGATCCCAGGGTCCAGCCCACAACAGAGGAGCATTACAGGCAAGTGATCTCGTGTTCTCTTCCTCAAGGCTCGGGTACCATCCATTTTACCCATTACTTTTTGGCATTTTGAATGGATCCGACTGCATAGCCCCTTGATCCTGCTTAAGGATTTTCGCAACAGGGCTTCTTCTTTAGCATAGCACTTCATCAACCCTGACCAACACCTTGAGACTGTCGAAAAAACTGAGGTACTTCCTGTATGGGAGGGGTTATATAGAGGGGGACTTCCTGTCTTTGAGTGTGCCAGTGTCCATTCACCTATAGGTGGCCTATAACCCACATAGTAATTAATATTGCTGCTCTGTGTCCCGTGATGTACGATCAAATAAAAGGCAAGTGTATATCCCATCCACATAAAGGGTATGACATTATGATCAAACGTTATTACACTTGCCAATCGTCATATGTGCAATAAAATGTTGGTTACTGGTATATTGGGGAAACCATTCAGAAGTTCAAAGACCAGATTTGCGAAGCATGAATATTCAACCAGGGACAAATTAGTATAGTTGCTTCTGGCTAGACATTTTTTGGAGAATGAACACTCAATCGCCCAATTGAAATTTATGGTGCTAGAGGGGATAAGCAAAAATAGGAGAGGTGGTGATTGGGAACTAATTCTAAAAAACGCGAGGTACACTTGATTCTATTGCCCCTAAGGGGTTAAATACAGACTTGGACCTATGTTTGTTTGAACACGCTTGATCCTATGTTAATGGTAAGAAAAATAGAAAAATAATCATATGTGACTACAGATAGTGAGTGATATATTTATGTATATATTCCTTTTAACAGACTAACGTTTGGAGGCTTTTGCTGAAATAATGGGAAGGGCATATATTCTGCTAGCCATTTCTGAACCTGTGATATAAAGACGTATGAGTCCGGGTTCACACTGGTGAGACAAACGTTCCGACATTGGGAGCTCATGACGTGTGAAAATCAATGTTTCCCTATGGGAGTCGTCTTAACTGGTCCGACACAAGTCGGTCCGACTTTGAAAATGCTCCCTGCACTACTTTGGTCCGACTGATCCTACTTCAGCCCATTGAATATCACTGAAGTCGGATCGCCGTCTTGCATGATCCGACTTTGACATGCGATTTGTGCTCCGATGATCTTGAGGGGGAACTCCACGCAAATTTTTTTTACAAAGAACTGGCATGGGTTCCCCCTCTAAGAGCATACCAGGCCCTTTCGGTCTGGTATGGATTTAAAGGCATGGGGTCCCCCCAAAATCCATACCAGACCCTTATTCGAGCACGCAGCCCGGCCAGTCAGGAAAGGGGGTGGGGAGGAGCGAGCGCCCCCCTCCTGAACCATACCAGGCCGCATGCCCTCAACATGGGAGGGAGGGTTGGGAGCTTTGGAGCAGGGGAGCTCTGCGCCCCCCACCCCAAAGCACCTTGTCCCCATGTTGATGACAAGGGCCTCTTCCCGACAACCCCTCACCCGCAGACCCCAATGGCCAGGGTTATCGGAATATGGGAGCTCCCTTTTAATAAGGGGGGCCCCCCGATCCTGGCCCCCCACCCTATGTGAATGAGTATGGGGTACATCGTACCCTACCCATTCACCTGAAAAAAAGTGTCAAAAATGAAAACTCACTACACAGGTTTTTAAAGTCATTTATTAGGCAGCTCCGGGGATCTCTTCTGACTTTGGGGGGTCTCTTCTGACTTTGGGGGGGTCTCTAAGGCCTCTTCTCCGGTTCTTCTCCCACTGTCCAGTGTCTTCTGCCGGGCTCCTCTGCTCTTTTGCCTGCTTATTTGCCAGCTCTTGCCCGGTCTTCTCCGTTGTCTTCCCTCTTCTCCTCTTCCGATGTTGACGCGACGCTCTCTCCCATTGTAATAACCGTGTGCGCGTGCGCAACGACTTATATTGGCATGGGGCGGGGTCACCGGGTGATGTCATCCGGTGACCCCGCTCCCTTATGACGTCACCACGGTGCATGAGGAGACGGTGATGTCTTAAGGGGGTGGGGTCACCGGATGACATCACCCGGTGACCCCGCCCCATGCCAATTGCAATACAGCGAGAGAGAGCGTTGCGTCAACATCGGAAGAAGATGACGGAGAAGACCGGGCAAGAGCTAGCAAAAGAGCAGAAGATAGTGGAGGAGCCCGGCAGAAGACACTGGACAGCGGGAGAAGAACCGGAGAAGAGGCCTTAGAGACCCCCCAGTCGGAAGAGACCCCGGAGCTGCCTAATTACTTTAAAAATTTGTGTAGTGCGTTTTATTTTTGACACTTTTTTTCCAGGTGAATGGGTAGGGGTACGATGTACCCCATACTCATTCACATAGGGTGGGGAGCTCCCAGATTCCGATAAGCCCTCCGCCCGCAGACCCCGACAACCAATGGCCAGGGTTGTCGGGAAGAGGCCCTTGATCTTATCAATATGGGGACAAGGTGCTTTGGGATGGGGGGCGCAAAGCACCCACCCCCACATGTTGAGGGCATGTGGCCTGGTACGGTTCAGAAGGGGGGCCCACTCGTCCCCACCCCCTTTCCTGACCAGCTAGGCTGCGTGCTCAGATAAGGGTATGGTATTTTGTGGGGAACCCCCACGCTGTTTTTTCGGCGTAGGGGGTTCCCCTTCAAATCCATAAAAGACCGAAGGGCCTGGTATGCTCTTAGAGGGGGAACCCATGCTGTTTTTTTGTAAAAAAAAAATTGGCGTGGAGTTCCCCCTCGAGATTCATACCAGACACAGTGCCTGGTATTGTCGGGGATCAAAGTCGGATTTCTGTTCGTTGAAGTCGGACGCATGTCGGACTTCAAGTCGCAGGGCAAAATCGGGTCCAAAGTAGTACGACTATCATCGTACCAGTGTGAACCCAGCCTGAGAGAAGGGTGTCATTTGGATTAATTGATCAAATAATTGATTCCAAATGTGTTGAGTGAAGTTGTTTAAATAGACACGAGTGTATATGGAACTTTAAATGCTGTGTAGATCTGATGAAGGACGTAAGCTTGTAAACCTGAAATGGAAATGATGGACGTTCACATCATGTACTGCATTATACAAGCTTGAACAATGGGTTCAATGAAAAGATTTTAAGTGCAGCCATCCTGTGGACTTCTTATATCTCACACAGGGTCCTGATGATGATTTTCAATATGGAGATTGTGAAGCGACTTTATATTCTATGAATGTCTTTAGCTGGTGAAATTGTTACAGGAAAAATAATTCCTTTCTGTGAAGGGCTCGGTCTGTGTTTTATCTTTCTCAGAGCTGAAACAATGACTGGTCACTATATAACTAGCCTTGCAGTCATTTTTATCCATAAGTCCATCTGAATATATCTAGTGCCTTCACACTCCACTTTTGTGTAAACATCAAGCCAGTTTGTTTATTACCTCAGGTATGTGTGCATATCACAAACCGTTATTTCTATCCCCAGTTCTGTAAGCAGGCTTGTTAACAGACCTTCAGCAAATTGAGAACAAAAACAATGTCTCAGGTTGAAACTTTGGTGACTTGTCCTTTATTTGACCCTTTATCTGGGGCTTATTCAGACTTGGGCCCCTTTCACACGATAAGTCCACTCGGATCCGCCTGTCCGTTTTTCAGGTGAATCCGAGCGGGCCTACAATTGACTCCGATGGGCAGACGGATGTCAGCGGAGATGTGTCCGCTGACATCCATCTGCCATCCAATCCACTAAAAACAGACGGCTGGCGATGCGTTCAGCCATACGTCGATTGGATGAGATCCGATGAAAACCAACATGCTGCCCGTTTTCGTCCGATCTCCCCATAGAAATCGGCGGGGCTCTGACATTTACCTCCCTGCTCAGTGAGCAGAGACAGACCTGTCATCCGCCGGCTCAGCTGAGCTGATCCACCCCGTGTGAAAGGGGCCTAACACATCCGTATTAAAATTGTGAAAATCTATCCATTTCTTCATCAGGGTTCTGACTAAATACCATTTTTAGTATATATCTCGTAGTTTGTAGACTTTAACTTTCACGCAAACCAATTAATATACACTCATTGGGATTTTTCTTTTACCGAAGGCAGAATAAATTTTGGCCTAACGTTATAAACGTTTTTTTTTTTTCCAGAATTTTCAGTCTCTCCTTTTTTTTATATCGCAAAAAATAAGCAATTGCCAGTTAACCACTTCAGCTTCGGAAGGTTTACTCCCCCTTCAAGTCCAGGCCATATTTTGCGATACAACATTGCGTTATTTCAACTGACAACTGCCTGGCCGTGCGACGTTGTACCCAAATAAAATGTGTGCCCCCCCCCTGCACAATTAGAGCTTTCTTTTCGTGGTATGTGGTTTTTATTTTTTTGCGCTATAAACAAAAAAAAAGACCGACTATTTTGAAAAAAATATATTTTTTTTACTTTCTGCTATAAAACGCATCATATAATTAATTACTTCTCTACCGTGTATTGTCATATGACGCCCGCAGGAACCCTCTTGTCCCTCCAAACGGGTGTCAATCGGGAGCCGATGCGTGTGCCCGGCGGCTGTGATGTCCGCTGGGCACCCGCGATTGCTCGTCACAGAGCAGGGACGTGGATCTGTGTGTGTAAACACACAGATCCACGTCCTGTCAGGGAAGAGGAGAACTGATCGTGCGTTCCTTGTATATAGGAACACCGATTGGTCACCTCAAGTCAGTCCCCTCCCCCCTCAGTTAGAATCACTCCCTAGGACACGCAGTTAACACCTTGATCGCCCCTTGTGTTAACTCCTTCCCTGCCAGTGAAATTTTTACAGTAATCAGTGCATATTTATAGCACTGATCGCTGTAATAATGTCAATGGTCCCAAAATAGTGTCAAAAGTGTCCGATGTGTCCGCTGCAATGTCAGCCATGATAAAAATCGCAGATTGCCGCCATTACTAGTAAAAAATGTAAATAAAATAAAAATGCCAAATCTTTCCCCTATTTTGTAGGCACTATAACTTTTGCACAAACCAATCAATATACGCTTATCGCGATTTTTTTTTTTCTTTTTTCTTTTTTTTTTTTTTACCAAAAATATATGTAAAAGATTACATATTGGCCTAAACTGAGGAAAAAAAATTGTCTTTAAAAAAAAAAAAAAATTGGAATTTTATTATAGCAAAAAGTAAAAATATTGTTTTTCTCTTCCGTTCATGGACGGACACAGCAGCATCTTGACATTAGGGTATTATCCTCCTGTTAGGAGATTGACTAGGCAGAAAAAAACAGCATGTGAAGTGTTAAAACGCATCACACAGTACCGCCCAGGGGGCGGTCCCTCTGGGTACATCCCCCTCTCCCTGCATCTCGCAGCCCAGTTTTTTTTCTTCTGTCTAGCATAGGAGAATGACATGGCTCCCTGTGGGCCCATGTGGCCTGGGGGATTTTTTTTTCTATTTTTTGTTTTTATTTTTTGATCCTGTGATCGATTATCAACTGCCGACTGGGTGACAGGCTGGATCCTCGATCCTTGTAGTCTCCCCAGTTCGGCCATCGAGCGTGTGCCGGCCTTTTAGCTACGCACTGGGCCGTCCACGACATGCCCCGTTGCTCCAGGGGTGGCCGGTGAGCTATATGCTCCGGGGCACACATATGACCAGGCTTTATGTCAGTGTCACAGTGTGCCTGGCCGACAGCCATGCCGTAACCACGCGGACGTTGGGTCTGTCTGGAATGCCTTCAGCTGGTCCTCGCAGGACGGGTAAGTAGCAGTTCCCCTGCTCCGGCAGGGCGGTACGGCTGGGCGCTCCTGGGGAGGTCGATAGAGGGTTCTACCCTTCCTTTCCTCTCTCCCTTCCTCCCCTCCTCCCTAGGCTCTGGGAAGCTAGGATGGCTGCGATACGGGGGCCACCTGGGGGGGCTCCATCCTAGCACTGGGGGCTGCGCTCTCCGGGGGGTCCTGTCTGGGTGCCGTGTGTGTGGGGGGACCGCCTTAGGGGGTCCCAGGTGTTCACTGCCATTATGTGCTGTTTGTGCATGCTTTTTACTTTCACTCGCGGCCACCATTTTGGATGCACCCAGCGCTCTTATACATGGTCGGCGCCCATTTTCTTGTAGCCCGCGTGCTCTGCTTACAGAGCGGTGGGTCGGCGGCCATTTTGGGTGGTGTTTTGGCCTCTAGTGGCCAGATTCTCGGCGAACGATTCCAGCACACTTCCTGAGGGACAGCAGTTTAGGAGGCTTAGGCGGACGGCAGCTGTGCGGTACCTGCTCTGGGGGGTCCCTCGTCTCTCTGCGGCAGCTAGGAGGGTGGTCCGTGTGTCTTGCCTTACGTCCCTACGGGTGTCAGGCGGGTGGGTCAGCATGGCGTCGGAAGCGGACGCCTCTTCCCCAGACATATCTGAATTGGCGATAAAAAGAAATAAATGCACTACCCAAAAAACACATAAATAATAACAACTCTATAGAGGGAGGTGAAGCAGCTGTGCTGGAATGTGACAAATTCAAACAAAATGGAAGGTAATAGTACAGCGCTACATATAGGCCAGTAAAAACTGGACTGTAACTCAAATGTGACCATAAATGGAAACGCACAAAAAAGTGAGAAGGGGCAGGCTGAACGCCCTACCCAATATATATAAAATGTCCACAATGATAAACAAAAACCAAAAAATTATGAGTGTCCAAAACAGTGGGTAAATAACAAGGAATGGATGTAAAACTTCTGGCACAATTCTTCACGTGGATGGTGACATTCATGTGTGCTTACCAGAAACGTTGGACCCGAATGTCATACGACAGCGGATCAATCGAGCTTGAGAGTATCTCCAACGGCTGCTCCACAGGAACGTCCCCGGATCTCTGATGGATGTAGAGGTATACCGGCTAGACGATCGGATGTCTTCAATCCTGGGTGGAACTGATGGATGCAGTACTTCTCGGGTCTCCAATACCCCCAAGGCTGGAGATCCCACCAGAAGACTGGCACTCTGGATCCCGGTATTCAACCGGACGATGGAATACGATCAAACTTAAATGGAAAATACCCTGACAAGGGTATTGTAGAAGGACCAACTGGAGAAAACTGAAAAAACTTTTCCTCACCGATTTCATGCAAAGAGAAGAAAAAAATAGGGGGCTCCAATGGTGTAGGTCAAAAAAAATTGGGTTTTTAATCAGAAAAACACCAACATACAAAGATAAAAAGTGATCACAGTTCATATATTAAAAGACAACATGGGAAGCAAAATGCATAGCCCAGGATTGAAGACATCCGATCGTCTAGCCGGTATACCTCTACATCCATCAGAGATCCGGGGACGTTCCTGTGGAGCAGCCGTTGGAGATACTCTCAAGCTCGATTGATCCGCTGTCGTATGACATTCGGGTCCAACGTTTCTGGTAAGCACACATGAATGTCACCATCCACGTGAAGAATTGTGCCAGAAGTTTTACATCCATTCCTTGTTATTTACCCACTGTTTTGGACACTCATAATTTTTTTGTTTTTGTTTATCATTGTGGACATTTTATATATATTGGGTAGGGCGTTCAGCCTGCCCCTTCTCACTTTTTTGTGTGTTTCCATTTATGGTCACATTTGAGTTACAGTCCAGTTTTTACTGGCCTATATGTAGCGCTGTACTATTACCTTCCATATCTGAATTGGCAACTGGTGCCCCTGCACCTGCTATTTCTGTGGACGCTATGTTGGCGGTCCTGGAGGCCTTTGTTGCCAGGGTGGAAGCGGCGTGTGGGAAAAAGGGGGGTAAAAAGAGCCCCTCTCCCCCCGCCGTCTTCTGGGGATACTTCTGACGCAGAATTGGGCACAACTACTGCTCCCGGCCCTGGTTCTGATGTGTCAGAGGCTGCGGACCTCGACCGTGCGGACAGTGAGGATGACTCTGGCTCAGGGTCAGCGCATGATAGGGAGCTTGTAGGAGCACGTATCGCCGCAGTGCGGGATACTCTGAAAATGGAGGATACGGCAGAGGCGACAGGGATGTCGGTCCCTTTTGGGTTCTGTAAGCCGGTCCGCACTGCTAAGGTGTTCCCTTGTGTACCTTATCTGGATAAACTTTTGTACACGGAATGGGATCGGCCGCAAAATTGACTTCTCCCCCAACAGTGGACCCCCCTGTGTCCAGACTGAATAAGGTGACCACAATACCTGTGGAAGGGGCTCCTGCCTTCAAGGACCCCGCAGACAGGAGGGCTGAGGCAGTGGCCTGCTCCCTGTTAACGGTGGTGGGGTCAGCGGTGCGACTGGTCATGGCCGGGGCTCTAGTGTCTCGGACACTTACTGAATGGGCAAAACTGTTGCTCCAGGGGTAGGAGGAGCATCAGGCTCCCCAAGCCTGTGTGGCTCTGGCCGAACAGTTGGTGCAGGGCCTTTAAATTGGGTTTGCAAGTCAGCCCTGGATATGTTGCCCTTGCTCTCCAGAGCCTCGGTCTATGCGGTGGTGTTGCGCCGCCTGGTCTGGCTGAAGTGTTGGCCTTGGTGGACTTACCCTTTAAGGGAGAGACTCTGGATGACATTATAAAGTTTGCCACGGGAGGTAAGAGCACTCTGCTCCCACAATCCAGTAAAGGTAAGGAGCCTCGCTGTAGGCAAGGGCCCTCATTTACCGCTCACAAGCGTTTTTTTTTCATCCGCCCGGTGCGACAGGTAATCGCTCCCAAGCCGCTAAGGCGCCTGCTGAAGGGCAAAAGCGTCCCTGGTTTCACAAGCCCAACAAGCCTGCGGGCAAGTCTGCTTCCGCATGAAGGTCTACCCCCGCCCGACACTCGGGTGGGGGGCCGTCTTTGCAAATTCGCGGCTCGGTGGACTTCTCTGCTCTCCGATCGGTGGGTTTGCAAAGTAGTTTCCTCGGAGTACAAAATAGAGTTCCTCTCTTGCCCGCCGAACAGATTTTTTCCATCCAAACCTCCAGCTTCCTCCGAGTCGTTGGGAGGCCCTGTTTGGGGCAGTTCAGGATCTGCTGGTACGGGGGGTGATCGTTACTGTTCCCTTACAGGAACAGTTTCAGGGGTTTTACTCCAATCTGTTTGTGGTCCCCAAGAAGGAAGGGGTCCGTCCAATTCTGGATCGCAAGGCCCTCAATTGCTTTGTGAAAGTGCAAAGATTCAGGATGGAATCAGTCCGCTCTGTCGTCGCTGCTCTCCATCCGGGGGATTTTCTGGCGTCCTTGGACATCAAGGACGCATACTTGCATGTCCCCATATGCTCCAGGCATCAGAGATTTGTTTGCTTTGTGATCGGGGAAGACCACTATCAATTTGTGGCTCTCCCCTTCGGTCTGGCTTTGGCGCCGAGGGTATTCACCAAGATGCTCGCCCCGATTCTGGCCTTGCTGAGGCAGCGTGGAATCGCTATTGTGGGTTACCTGGACGACCTTCTTCTGAGAGCCTCTTCAAGCTCAGAATTAGAGGAAGATGTGTATCACCTCCCGGACCCTCCGAGAATTCGGTTGGGTGTTAAACATTCAGAAATGGGTGTTGGTGCCATCTCAATGTCTAGAATACCTGGGGCTGGTCCTGGATTCCTCAGAGGCAAGAGTTTTTTTCTTCCCAGGGAGAAGCTGCAAACTGCGGGCTGCGGTGCAGCGGTTGACATCTCTAAAATGGTCGTCGCTCTGTTTTGCATGCGAGTCCTGGGTCTGTAACCTCCTTCGAGGCGGTGCCGTATGCTCAATTTCACACTCGAGTGTTACAGAGAGAAATTCTGTCGTGTTGGGACAAATGCCCATCGTCTCTGGTTTGTCAAATCCGGGTGAGCCACCTGGTCAGGACCTCCCTGGTGTGGTAGCTGACGTCTCTGACTCTTTAGGCCGGGAAGTCGTTACTTCCGTTTCACTGGATGGTGATCACGACGGACGCCAGCCTCCTAGGCTGGGGGGGAATATGGGGAGTTCAGTCGGCCCAGGGGCGCTGGACTCGGGAAGAATCCCCCCTGCCGATCAATGTCCTGAAACTTTGGGCGATCAGGCTGTGCCTCTCTGAGTGGTCTCAAAGACTACAAGGTCGTCCAGTCAGGATCCAGTCGGACAATGCCACAGCAGTGGCGTATGTCAATCATCAGGGAGGAACAAGAAGCTCGGCGGCGGAGGTTGCTCACATCCTGAGGTGGGCAGAACGGAGCGTGCCGGCTCTATCGGCCGTGTACATTCCGGGCGTACAGAACTGGCAAGCGGACTACCTAAGTCGCCAGACGCTGGACCAAGGAGAATGGTCGCTACACCCGGACGTGTTTCAGCTTCTGTGTCTGAAATGGGGCATGCCAGACGTGGCTCTCCTGGCATCGTGACTCGATCAAAAAGGGGTTGAGGTTCGTGGCCAGGTCAAAAGACCCGTGGGCGGACGCATCAGACGCGTTGGTGGCGCCGTGGGGTCAGTATCGGCTACTTTATGCCTTCCCTCCTCTGAAGCTTCTTCTCCGCAGAGTGGAGGTCGAAGGGGTTCCGACGATCCTCATTGCTCCAGATTGGCCTCGTCGTCCCTGGTACGCTGGACCTGGTGCGTCTGGTAGAAGATGTTCCTTGTCCTCGCGCAGTGGCAGGCGCCCTTCTGTCGCAAGGTCCCATATTTCATCCTGCTTTACAGTCGTTGGCTTTAACGGCATGGCTATTGAAAGCCAGGTGCTAAGGGACCGAGGTCTGTCGGACTCGGTGATCTCTACCATGCTGCAGGCATGGATGTCAACCTCCCGGAAGATTTACCATCGGACGTGGAAGGCTTACATCTCTGTGTGAGGAGATGAGGTGGCATCCGCGTGCATATTTGATTTCCAGGATCCTGCTGTTTTTACAGCGTGGAGTGGACCAGAAACTCGCTTTTAAGTACTATTAAGGGGCAGATTTCGGCCTTGGCTGTCTTCTTTCAGCGACCCTTGGCGACGCACTCTCTAGTGCGTACGTTTGTGCAGGGGGTTCGACATGTGGCCCCTCCGGTACGTGTTCCACTGCCTCTGTGGGAATTGAATCTGGTCCTCTCGGTACTTCAGAAACCACAGTTTGAGAACATTAGGGAGATTCCCTTGTTGACTCTCTCCCAGAAGGTGTCTTTTTTGGTGGCGATTACATCGGTCAGACGGGTTTCTGAATTGGCGGCCTTGTCATGCAAGGCTCCCTATTTGATCTTCCACAAGGATAAGGTGGTGCTACGTCCACAGCCTTCGTTTCTTCCCAAGGTTGTTTCGGCCTTTCACCTTAATGAGGACATTGTTCTTCCGTCTTTGTGTCCTCGGCCGGCGCATCCCACAGAGGCTGCGTTGCATTCCTTGGCCGTTGTCCGAGCTCTGCGGGTGTACCTGTCTGCGACTGCTTTGTTCCGGAGATCGGATTCACTGTTCGTGTCGGTGGCTGGTCCTAGGAAGGGTCTGGCGGTCTCGTCGGCTACCATCTCTAGGTGGTGATTCAGGATAGGATTTTTGTACTCACTGTAAAATCATTTTTTCTGAGTTCATGGACGGACACAGCACCCACCCCTTCTTCTTTTTTTTATGTTTGTACTGCTTTTTTACGATCTGAGCTGCAAGATGCAGGGAGAGGGGATGTACCCAGGGGGACCGCACCCTGGACGGTACTGTACTGTGTGATGTGTTTTAACACTTAACATGCTGTTTTTTCTGCCTAGTCAATCTCCTAACAGGAGGATAATACCCTAATGTCAAGATGCTGCTGTGTCCTTCTATGAACTCAGAGAAATTGATTTTACGGTGAGTACAAAAATCCTATTTTTTTTTAATTTGTCGGTCTTTTTCTGTTTTTATAGCGCAAAAAATAAAAACCGCAGAGGTGATCAAATACCACCAAAAGAAATCTCTTTTTGTGGGGAAAAAAAATGTTCATTTGTGTACAGCGTAGCATGACCGCGCAATTGTCATTCAAAATGTTACACCGCTGAAAATTGGCCTGGGTAGGAAGGGGGTGAAAATGGCCTGTATTGAAGTGGCTAAAAGAAAAAAATTGAATTTCTTCATTAATCTAGGCCAATATGTATTCTGATACATATTTTTGGTAAAAGAAATCCCAATAAGCATACATTGATAGCGTCTACAAATGATGGGATATATTTTTGGAGTTTTCATTTTTTTTTTTATTAGTAATGGCAGCGAACCGCGACTTATAGCGGGACTGCGATATCGTGGCGGACAAATCTTACCCTTTTCTCTTACCGTCCATGGACTGACACAGCATCTTCATTCTTGACAAAGTGGGTTATGTTCCTGCTCATAAAAGAAGACTAGGCAGAATGTTGGATGTTTCAACATACATTCCCTTACCAGAGCTGAACAGCCCCGCCCAGGGGGCGGACTCTCCGGACATAACTCTCCTACCTGCAGCCAGCAGCCTCCGTTTTTTTTCTGCATAGCAGAGGAGAGGACGTGGCTCTCCTTTTTTTGGACTTTTATTATTTTATTTTTGAGATTCTTCTGTTGGCTGGGCAACAGGTTGGGTAGTTCGCTATCCTCGTAGTCTTCCCAGTCCGACCATCGAGCGTCCTGATCCTCGCTCTGCGTGAGATCAGTTCGCGACATACCCCGTGGCTCCAGGGGTGGCTGGTGATCTTTTGCTCCAGGGTCCACAAAAGATTGAACAGTTTTGCTGTATCTTTCGCGGTGGACTGACCGACAGCTACTCAGTACTGCACTGTGATATGCTTGTCAAGAAAACACCAGTGGGTCCTAGCTGGACGGCTAAGTACTGTTTCCCTGCCTCAGCAGGTAAGTACATGCTGTGTGTTCCTATGGTAGGGGAGTATACCCTGTCTCCCCCTTGTTTTTACTGCTCTCTGTCACTTCCACTATGGTGCGCTGACTGGGGGGTGCCTGCGGGTCATTCTGCCCTGGGGGGGGTCCGCATGCAGTGTCAGTGTTTTAGCTGTGTCAGCGGGGGCCTTGCGCGCCGTTCGGCGCCATGTTTTCACTGTATTTCTTTTGCTATTGAAAACCGCATTGGCGGCCATCTTGCCGTAGCCGCCTGTGGCACACTTATTATTGCGGCAGCCATTTTCTTGTAGCCGCACGCTTTTTGTACTGGTTTGGCCTCTATCGCTCATTGTACGGCGCAATTCTCCTCAGTCTCCTCACTGTTCAATCGCGGGGGCCGTTCTGTAGAGGGACAGACACAGGCAGCGAAACTGAGCGGTCCTAGCCGGGTTGGTGAGTCCCCTGTTTAACCCCCCCCCCACAGTCAGTGCAGCCGGAGGGTGGACTTTGTGCCTCATATGGACATAGTCTCAGAGGGTGGTATCATTGAGTCTGTGTCACCTGCTTCCCCTTTCATGTCAGAAGCAACTGGCAGTGCTGCTGCACCTCCGGTCCCTATGGAACAGTTGTCGGCATTCCTGGAATCATTTTGTTGCCAGGATGGAAGCGGCGTGCGAGCGCAAGGGGGCTATTAAGCGCCCTCTCCCCCCACCATCTCCAGGGGAGTGCTCTCATTCAGATATGGGCATTGCTGCTGCACAGGACCCTAACTCTGAATTTTTTGATAATTATGACCAGGACATTCCCTGTAAGGAAGACTCCTTATCTGGGTCAGTACATGACGGGGACACTTGTGAGTGAACTCATTGATGCTGTGAGGGACACTCTCTTAAGCTGGATGCTGTGGCTGAGGAACCTGTGGTTCTTCTCAAGCTACGCCTTTTAAAAAGGTTTTCCCTCTACACCTTTTTTTTACAGATTCATAGACTATGCTGGGATCCGCGCTGCGTCTTCTTGTAGCAGCGACCCTGGTGACTCAGATGCTCACGGAATGGGAGCAAAGCTTATGCACCAGTATGTGCAGGAGCATAATCTTCCTCCGGAATGCATTACACTGGCAGACCAAATGGTACAGGACCTGGTGTATGTGTGCGATGCCACTATGGATGTTGCCCCCTAATATCTAGGGCCTTACGGAGACACAGGATACCCCAGCTGTGCTGCCCCAGGTCAGGTCGCTAATTCTAGTCGCAATGGCGACCTGGCGCCCGGGGATTGTCGAGCCCTGCACTAAGTGTGCATAATGTAACATATTTATACACAAAAAATTCTGTGAAAAAAACAAAACAGTATAATTTCACTGAGGAGCGTATCCTATGATGGATCAGCACAAAGATCTCCTAATGGAAAATAGAATAAATTGGAGCTGTATCAGGCTCCAATATAGGGAGTCTATATATAGGTGTCTATGCATGGTAAAGGTGACGATGTCCCAGGGAAAGGAGAATAAGGAGGGGGTGGCAGTCCTGGTGGTGAGGAAATGAAGGAGAGAACCCCCTGGGGAGCCTAGGATCTGTTGACAATAAAAAATATGGGTACTCTTACCATGTAACGTGACCCAAGCACCGGCTAGGGGTGGGTCAAAACAGTAAGAGTAATGATCCTGTAGCTTCTCCTGGTGTCTATCTCTTGTTGATTTGCAGTCACATCCGTCCGCTCACTTCAGGGATCCCTTCCACAGCAGGCATGAAGACTCGGCAGCCGCACTCATGGATCTCAGAGAGTGAAATGATGTATGGCAGAAATACCCCTCCAGGGGTTAACGGCATAAAAAATGCATTAAAAAAAAAATGGAAAAAGAAGAAAAAAGCCTCCACATGGCATAGATCAATATGACAAAGGACTTTAGTATAAAAAAAGTTAAAAACAAAAAATGGATAAAAATATAAAGTAAAGTAAAAATCCAGAGATTCCTGCAAGGTGATAACAAATATATGAGGGCGCAGTACAGGCAGCATATGTAGGACCCTATGCATTTCGTCCTAAAGGACTTTTACAGGTGAAATGCTGGTCAGCTGACCTGGCCTCTTAGAAGCTCCTAACGGATTTGCCTTTCAAGGGCGGAAGGCTATTTGGTGCTTCCCTGGATGACATTATTAAAAATGTCACGGGGGTAAGAGCACCCTTCTTCCTCAGCCTCCTAAGGCGAAGTAGCCACGCCGTAAGCCGGGTCCTTCCTTTCCCACTCAGAAGAGGTTTTTTCGTCAGTCAAATCCCGCGGAAAAATTCAACTGACAAGTGTGCGGCTGGGGGACAGAAGCGTCCCTGGGTGCGTAAGCCAACCAAGCCGGCAAACAAGCCCGCCTCTGCATGAAGTCTTGCCCCCGCTCGACTCTGGGGTGGGGGGACGGCTTTGCAGGTTCGCGGATCGGTGGACCTCCCGGATCTCCTACCGGTGGGTATGCGAGGTGGGTACCTCGGGGTACAGGATCGTTCCTTTCCTGGCCACCAGACAGATTCTTTCCCTCAAATCTCTCTCTCCTTCCAGCGCGTCGGGCTGCCCTGTTAGGGGCAGTGCAGGACTTGCTGAGGTGCGGAGTAATTGTGCCGGTACCGTCAAAGGAGAGGTTTCAGGGATTTTATTCAAATTTTATTCAAATCTGTTTGTGGTCCCAAAGAAGGACATAGTCCGTCCAATTCTGGGTTCTCAAAGCTCTAAATGCCTTCGTGAAGGTTCGGAAATTCCGCATGGAATCCATTCGCTCTGTGATTTCTGCGCTCCACCCGGGGGATTTTCTGGCATCCTTGGACATCAAGGACACCTACCACTTGCATGTCCCAATCTGCGCGGGTCACCAGAAGTTTCTGCGCTTCGCAATAGGCGAAGACCACTATCAGTTTGTGGCTCTTCCCTTCGGGTTGGCGTCAGCACCGTGGGTTTTCACCAAGGTGCTTACCAAGATTCTAGCTTTGCTGAGACAGCGAGGCATTGCTATCGTGGGCTATCTAGACGATCTTCTTCTAAGAGCAGACTCTGGCTCAGAATTAGAGGAAAATGTGGTGATAGCCAGTCAGGCCCTCCAAGAATTTGGCTGGCTGCTAAACATTCAGAAGTCGGTCCTGGTTTCCGACTCGGCATCTGGAGTACCTCGGCTTGATCCTGGACTCCTCGGAGGCGAGGGTGTTTCTACCCTTAGACAAGTTACAGACTCTTCAATCTGCGGTGCGGGTGCTGACGTCCCGCAAATGGTCGTCACTCCGTTTTTGCATGAGGGTCCTGGGACTCATGGTGGCTTCCTTCGAGGCAGTGCCGTACGCCCAATTACACACTCGAGTCTTGCAAAAGGAGATCCTATCTTGCTGGAACAAGTCTCTCTTATCACTGGACCGTCAGATCCAGGTGAGTCACCTGGTCAGGGCATCCCTGAAGTGGTGGCTGAGATCCCCGGCCCTTTGGTCGGGGAAGTCGTTCATTCCTGTCCCGTGGACTGTGATCACAACAGATGCCAGTCTTTCGTGCTGGGGCGGAGTCTGGGGAGTTCTGTCAGCCCAAGGGCTCTGGACCCCGGATGAGTCCCGTCTGCCAATCAATGTCCTGGAACTCCGAGCAATCAGACTGTGCCCCTCCTCCTCGTGGTCGGGGAAACTGCAGGGACACTCGGTCAGGATCCAATCAGACAACGCCACGGCGGTGGCTTATGTCAACCATCAGGGGGAAACTCGGAGCTCAGCGGCGGCGTCCGAGGTCGCTTACATCTTAAGATGGGTGGAAAGAAGCGTGCCGGCTCTGTCGGCCGTTTACATTCCAGGAGTGGACAACTGGCGGGCGTACTATCCTAGCCGCCAGATGTTGGACCAGTGGGAATGGTCCTTGCATCCGGAGGTGTTTCACCTCCTTTGCCGGAGGTGGGGCACTCCTGATGTAGACCTCCTTGCCCTCTCGACTCAATCGCAAGGTGTCGAGATTCGTGGCCAGGTCCAGGGATTCCTGGGCAGACGCGTTGGTTACCCTGTGGGGTCGATATCGGCTGATTTATGCCTATTCTCCACTGAAGCTGCTTCCTCGATTGCTTCGCAGGGTGGAGGCCGAGGTGATTCTGGTGATCCTCATGGCTCCAGATTGGCCTTGACGTCCTTGGTACGCCGATTTTGTATGCCTAATGGTGGACATTCCATGGCGACTGCCGCTGCAAGAGGACCTTCTGTCTCAAGGTCCCATACTTCATCCTGCTTTACAGTCGTTGGCTTTAACGGAATGGCTATTGAAAGCCAAGTGCTGAGAGACCGCGGCCTCTCGGATTCGGTCATCTCGACCATGCTGAGGGCACGAAAATCTTCCTCCAGGAAGATATACCACCGTACCTGGAGGGCCTACATCGCTATGTGCGAGGAGCTAGATTGGCGTCCACAGACTTATTCCGTTTCCCGAATCTTACTGTTCTTACAGCATGCTATGACCCAAAAGCTTGCCTTAACCTCCCTGGCGGTATGATTCTGTCAGATTTTAGGTGCTGAAAGCGGTACCATTATTCTGCATGGAAATTTGGCGTTTTATATTGCAGGCCTGTAATTCTTAGAAATAACTCACTTAAATCTGTCCAAACCAGAGTCTAGTAGACATCCCGGGTATGATAAAGTTAAAAAAACAAAATTATACATTATAATAAAATAAATAAATATAAAATAATTATAACAAATAATAATATAATAATAATAAAAGTGTTTTTCAGTGTTTGATGACGAATTTCCCCACAAATCACTATCGCTTAATTCTGCGAGTGATTCTAATTTATTATCGCTGTTTTTTAGCTGGTCTAAAACCACTTTTGACATAAAGGGACACTTTTTGGTTGCTATGGACAATCTCCAGTTTCCAGGCAGAAAAGAAAAGTTTTTTTTTTTTATAAAAGTGCATGCAGGACACTGGGCAGACCACTAGGGACAATGGGGGTGTGTAATTATTACAAACAGTACTGTAATCTGTAAGATTACAGTGTACTGTATGTGTACTGTGTTTTAACTTTTTTGAATTTGGCGCCGATCTCCGTCCCCGTGCGTCGTAACGTCGCAGGGAACGGAGCTCGGCGGCACTCAGAAGTGTGTGAATCGAGCGAGGAGACGGCTCGATCACACAGCGGGGAAGCATCGCAGGATCCAGGGGACAAGGTAAGTAACTCCTGCCTGGATCATTGCGACGCAGCCCGAGTCTGGCTCGGGGTTACCGCTTTTGGTGCTGAAATTTAACCCCGAGCCAGACTCGGGAATACCGCTAGGAAGGTTAAGCACCATTAAAGGTCAGATTTCAGCCTTGGCTATTTTCTTTCAGAGGCTGATAGCGGGCCATTCTTTGATTAGTACCTTCGTACAGGGGGTCCAACATGTGCTCCCCCCTGTTAAACCACCTCTTCCTCCTTGGGATTTGAATTTGGTGCTCTCGTTTCTTCAGGAACCTCCTTTTGAAAACCTCAGAGATTCCTCTATTAACCTCATCTCAGAAGGTTGCTTTTCTGGTAGCCATCACTTCTGTCAGACGGGTTTCAGAGTTGGCGACCTTTTCTGCAAACCGCCATACTTGGTCTTCCCATAAGGAAAAGGCGGTGCTACGCCCGCAACCTTCTTTTCTCCCGAGGGTGGTCTTGGCCTTCCATCTTAATGAGGACATTCTGCTCCCGTCCTTATGTCCTCATCCGTCGCATCCCAGTGAGTTTGCACTCCACACGTTAGACATGGTACGTGCACTACCGGTGTACCTGTCTGCTACAGCTTCGATTCGGATGTCTGACTCGCTGTTTGTGTCTGTGTCTGGTCCACAACGGGGCCAAGCAGTTTCGTCTGCCACCATTTAAGGGGCAGGCGCCTCCCTTTCCAGTTATGGCACATTCTACCAGGGCAATAGGTGCTTCCTGGGCTTTCCGACATCAAGCATCTGTTGCACAAGTGTGCAAGGCGGCGACTTGGTCGACCGCACATACCTTTTCGAAGTTCTATAAGGTTTATGTGGCTGCATCTTCTGATGCTTCCTTCGGCCGCAAGGTTTTGCAGGCGGCTGTTTAATGTTGCAACTCCTCCGTTGAGGAGCTCTGCTTGTTTGGGGTGAAGTTTTTTTTCTTTTTTTCCTTGATACTGTTCCCAACCCTCGTTTTTGACACTGCTTTGGGACGTCCCATTTTGTCAAGAATGAAGATGCCGTGTCCATGGACGGTAAGAGAAAATAGGATTTTTTTTGGACTCACCGTCAAATCCTTTTTTCTGACGTCCATGGACTGACACAGCACCCAGCCCTCTTTTTTTGAGTTTGTACTGCTTTATTACGAACTGAGGCTGCTGGCTGCAGGTAGGAGGGTTATGTCTGGAGGGACCGCCCCCTGGGGAGGGCTGTTCAGCTCTGGTAAGGTAATGCATGTTGAAACATCTAACATTCTGCCTAGACTTCTATGAGCAGGAATATAACCCACTTTGTCAAGAATGAAGATGCTGTGTCAGTCCATGGACGTCAGAGAAAAGGATTTTACGGTGAGTACAAAAAAATCAATTTTTTTTTTTTTTTTACCCTTTTTGGGGACCAGTGACACTAATAACAGTGATCAGTGCTAAAAAAAAGATGCGCTGTCACTGTATTAATGACGCTGACAGGGTAGGGGTTAACATCAGGGGTGATCAAAGGTTTAAATGTGTTCCTGTGGGGGGGGGGTGCATGTACTGAGGGAAGGCAGAGATCCGTGTTTCTGCTTGGCAGAAACACAAGATCACTGCCTTCCCTTGTCACAGAACTGTAATCTGCCTTGTTTACACAGGCAGATCACCATTCACGTACATGATTTTGCACAGAGCGACCGCCCTGCCACAGTAAGTTTTCGGCACGGAAGTGCAGACGCTGAGACAGCATGGTGTGAAGGAGTGTGGGAACTGCCCCCCCACACTGTGACCGAGAGCGGGACATCAGGACCATCGTGGTGGTGGAGCGGGAGCAGAGGAGGCGTGAAAACAGCCAGACCGGGATGTGGTAGGTCGAACGGGAGAGCCGGCGGGTAAGTGTAACCGCAGACCGGAGGGGGAGTGGGACAGACCAGGGAAGCAGCGAGACTGAAGTAACTGACTGACAAGCCCTGCAAGTGTCAGATTACAGGGGCGGCTGAGCAGAGACACAGACACAACTAATAGTAAAGACTTAATGTGTGTAGTGGGGACACCTGTGTATCGTTGGGAGACTGAGTATTGGTGGTTGGTGTGGGGTAACGGCGTATTCTTGGGTATAGTTTGGTACCTGGGTATTGTGGGTATTGTTGGGTGACAGAGTATTGTGTGCTGAGCAACTGTGTGTGTGAATGAGTACTGAGGAGTAAACTGTGCTGAGAATTAAGTGTCAGGAAGCTAGATATCAGTTAATCGGACAGAGTATAATTCCCAATCCCCATTTAATTAGTGGGTACGATGACTGACGGGTGTGGAAATGCGACTCGGTGCACAACTTGTGGCATGTATGCGTTCCTCGATTATCTGATCGAGTGCAAATACTGTTGCGCAAATGTAAGCACATTGTTTCCCTGGAAGCCCAGGTGCAAATTTAGGAAAGCAACTGTCAACACTGAGAAGAATCTCCATACTAAAGGAGAGTTGGGAACGTACCTGGCAGGTGCTGGCAGATACCAGCACAAAGGTGGGTGGAAATACAAGGGTGCAGGCACCAGAGCAGAGTTTATGGGTGACACTCAGGAAGGGTAGAAGAAAGAGCTGGTGTAGAAAGGAGGGGTTTGGGTTCCTGGAGAACTGGGCCGACTTCGCAGTCGTTTGCCGACTCTTTAGCAGGGACGGACTGCACCTAAATAGGGAGGGTGCAGCTTGGTTGGGAGAGAAGATGGCCAAAAAGTTAGAGGGGCTATTAAAACTAGGTGATGGGGGGGGGGGGGAAAGAGTCCAGATGTAGAGATGGCCAGCGTGGCACAAGGTTTAGCGGGTAGTGTTGGGGGTATTAGCGGTAGGGTGGTTAGAATACCTAAACCCAAGGTAAGTAAGTTAATAAATACAATTTGCAGCTCATGACAACTAACAAGGAGATAGTATGTGAAAGAGTCATGTAAAAAGCCCCCCTTGTGTTTTTGCAATCTAATACACGAACTGCGCCTTTAAGTATCATTTTGCTGATCAAGTAAATATATATTTTTTAAAAAGTGAACTGACTGACATAATATAATGTGACATGATGGGTTTGCTTAGATAAAGTTAATGACGATGGTTGATTGTATGTTAAAAGTAGGGATGCGCCGAACTTTTGGCGGCTGAAACATATCGGCCGAAAATTGTGTTTTCGGCACTTTGCTGAAAGAGTAATCTTGCCAAAAATCGCGCATGAGCAGTAGCGGTGGGAGAACCAGCGGGTGACGTCACTCGTGTGGGCGGCGTGCACGTTCTGCGTGGTTAAGACGCCGAACTCGCATAAGCACGTTTTCTGCGGTTGAGACGCTGAAGTTAGAAGCACCTTCCCCGCGGACGCTCCCCGTGGTTGAGAGACTTTTCTGGGACCCGAGAGACGCTGCTGGGACCCGAGAGACTGCTTCATAGAGGGATGCATAGCATACTCATAGTACGAGAGTGGGCACTGTCCCTCCTGGATGGCTACCATTACTACTATTTGCCGGTGAGCATTGCCGCTTTTCCCTTAAACTGACAATCCAACTAGTATTATAGTACTGAAATGATGATCTTTCTATAGCAGTCAAACAACATGCATTACTTGGTCTTTTTTAACAAGCCAGCACTCTTGCCATGCAATACTATTTTTAAAATGTCTGCACTGCAGTACATCTGACTTGTACCAAAAAGATTTTATATATTGAACTGATTAAATTTGATTTGAAATGGAATGGATTGCATGTTATTTGTTTGAGCTATTCTGTAGTATACTAGTAGTACTAGTAAGTGGTACTACTATATATTTATTGCGTACTGTCATGTTTAAAAAATTAACACGCTTGCTGTCATGTCAGTGTAGTATAACTTATACTACACTGACAAAGTGAAAAATTCAATGATAACAAGCATGAATTTTTTAAACGTGTAGCTCAAACAAATGGCATGCAATCCATTCCATTTTTAATCAGTTCAATATATAAAATCTTTTTGGTACAAGTCAGATGTACTGCAGTGCAGACGTCACATAACTACCTTGCATGGCAAGAGCGCGCTGCACCGTTAAAAATAAAACTAACCAATCTTTTATTTTTTATTTTTTAAAGCTGCCTGGGGTTTAGCTTTTAAATAGATTTTCGTCTTTTGTTTTTGTTCCCCCTCAGATTTAACGCCCACTATAGATCATTCTATGCTATTATTCTGCGCTACCAGCAAAGTTGGACCATGTCTGCAGTGTGGAAATATATTTTAAAGTTTCTGATAAAGACCCCAAATTTGCAATCTTTGCTCAGCAGAAATTTCAAGAGTGGGTACAGTGCCAAGGCATTTTTTCAACAACAGGTTTGATACACCACCTGAAAACACGTCATCCAGTTTGGCATACAGAATACAAGAAAACCGTACCACTTTCAAAAAGTGCCTCAGGCTTAACACCATCTGTGGCCACAGTCTTTGAAAAGGTTCAAAAATTGCAAGTGAAAGTACCAAAGTTTGTGCCATTACAGATAAAATTATGGAATTTATTGCATTAGACGACAAGCCATTCTCTGTTGTGGAGGACATTGGATTCCGTAGGCTCATGCAACATATTGAGCCGCGTTACTCACTACCAAGCAGACGCTAATTTGCAGATACCTGTCTACCTGAATTGTTTTGCAGTGTTAGAAAACACTTTCATGAGCTCATGACTACCGACATAATAACAATCAGTTTTACTACCGACATTTGGAGTTAACACGTCAGTCCCACGAGCATGCTAAGCCTGACAGCGCAGTGGATAGATGACAAATTTTTCAATTGCAAAACATCCTACTTAACGCACGTGAGGTTGTTGGATCACATACTGCAGCAGCAATATCTGACACTTTAAAAACTGTACTTGGCAGATTGAGAAGTCTAAAGTGCCTTTGTCTGAGATAATGCGCGGAACATGGCAATGGAGGACAGTGAACTTAAAAGCATACCGTGTATGGCACACACACTGCAATTGGCTGTGAATGAAGGATTGCTGAGTCAGCGCACCATATCTGATATCGTATCAAAAGGAAGAAAAATAGTGGGTCACTCGTTGGAACAGCACCTACTATATGCTGCAATTTTTTTTTTAACAAAAGCGTGTTTTAGCTGCATACATTGCAGATTACGAGCTGCCGGCAACACTGAGTGTACATCAGTGGATGTTAGTTGAAAATAGTTTCTCTTCTATCTCCATTTGAACAGTTAACAAAAGAAATAAGCTCAACTAATGCTTCCATTGCTGAAGTTATTCCCTTGATTGCTGCACTGAAGCGTCTGCTAGGAAAAGAGGTAGAAACGGGTGTAAAAAGGGCTAAAACCACTCTACTGGAGGCTGTTACCAACCGGTTTCAAGACACCGAGTCCAACCCTCTGTACTGCATTGCAACAGTTCTAGATCCTCGATTTAAAGAGCATTATTTTAATGTGGAGAAAAAGCAGCGTGCACAGGAAATGATACAGGCACAAATGTAGGTGGTGGAAGCATCTGGTAAAGGTGTAGCACAGAGGAAAGTGAGAAGAAACGGTCGCATTCAAGTGAAGAGGAAAACACTCCCTCGATATCCGATATGTTTGAAGACATTTTACATGATTGCACTCCGGTCCATAGCGGTGCCACAAGTGCAGCTACCCAACAGCTGGACATTTATTTGGCTGAACAGCCTATCGCCAGAAGCGACAATCCCCTTGAGTACTGGTGCATCAACAAACAACGTTTTTATTTACTTACACAGATTGCACGCAGATATTTATCTGCCCCAAGCACCAGTAAAGAGAGTGAGAGACTATTCAATCTAGCATCTCCTATATTCTTGATGAGAAGAGACTTTTGTTAAAGCGAAATCTGCCACTTTTACTGAAATAGATTTAGAAATCCGTAGCATAGACCAATTTATTTACCATGTTGAACATTGTAAATTAATTGGTATTGGACTGTGCTATTGGACAATTGGAATATACAACATAGTATGACTGACTGCCTAGTATGTTCCAATTGTCTAGTAGTGCCATTGGTTGTTCATTGTAGTTCTTCTACAGTTTTTTGCACTTCTTCAATTTAAGAGAGAACTCCAGCTTTTGAACTACTGTACATAGTTTGTTGCTGTTGGGCCAAATTATGTCTCTCCTTAAAGGGGTTGTAAAGGTTTATTTCTCTTATCATCCATGGACTGACACGTGTCTCTTTACACTTTACACGTGGGTTATGTCCCTGCTTGCAGGAGAAGACCTAGGCAGAATGTGAGATGTTATACATACATTCTAAAAGCCAGAGCTGAACAGCCCCACCCAGGGGGCGGTCCCTCCGGACATAACCCTCCCACTACAGTCAGCAGACTTCAGTTTTTTTATGCCTAGCAGAAGAAGACGTGGCTCTTTCAGGGGCCAGTCTCCTGACCTATTTTTATTCCTTTTTCTGGAATTCTTTTTTATTTTATTTTTGAGAATCTTCTATCAACTGTCGGCTGGGCAACAGGTTGGGTACAGGATATCCTCGTAGTCTTCCCTGTCCGACCATCGAGCGTGCTGATCCTCGCCTTGTGTGCGTGAGACTCAGTTCACGACAGGCCCCATGACTCCAGGGGTGGCCGGGTTTGCTTTCTTGCTCCCACGGTCCTCTCAAGACTGAACAGTTCCTGACTGACTGTATCTTTCGCGGTGGACCGGGCCGACAGCTACTCAGTACTGCACTGTGATAGTCCTGTCAGAAACACACCAGTGGGTCCCTCAGGGGACGGGTAAGTAGTCTCTCCTGCCTGCAGGTGAGTACAAAAAGCTGTGTGTTTCTCTGTGGGGGATTTTCCCTGTCTCCCCCTGTATTTCATTGTCACTCTCTGTCACCATTGCTGGCGCTGTGCTGTGTGGGGTGCCTGGGGGTCACACTATTCTTGGGGGCTCATGCTGGTCTGCAGATATGCTTGGGGCCTTTTTTTGTGTGTTTTGGGGCCTGAGCGCCGAGTGGCGCTGTGTGTGTGTGCTGTTTTTTTCACTTTAGCTGCGTCATGGCGGCCATCTTGCCGCGGATCGCCTCAGTGAAGTGCGGCGGCCATTTTCTTGTAGCCCGCGCGCTCTTCAGCACTAGTTTTGGCCTCCTGCGCTGCTGTAACAGCGCGAATCTCCTCACAATCTCCTCACAGCTCACCAGCGCTGACACAGCGCGGTACAAACAGCGGAACTGAGCGGTCCCTGGTCCGGTTTGGTGAGTCCCCTGGGCGTCCCCTCCTCAGTCAGAAAAGCATGTGGGTGGACTTTTTATCTGAGGAGTCTCAGAGGGGGGCAATATGGAGTCTCTGTCACCAGCTTCCCTTAAATGTCAGTGGGCAACAGGCAGTGCTTCAGCACCTGCGGTCCCTAGGGACCAGTTGTGGGCAGTCCTGGAATCATTTCTGACCAGGATGGGAGCTGTGTGCAAGGGAGCAAAAAAGCGCCCTCTCCCCACCTTACTACATGAGGGCAGTGCGCTGATTCAGATATGGGCCTAGCCACTACCGCTCAGGACCCTAGTTCTGAATGTATTGGATGGTTTTGAACAGGACATTCCTTATGAGGAAAACTCCAGTTCTGAGTCAGTAAATGACAGGGCGCTTGTTAGTGTACTCATGACTGCGGTGAGGGACACTCTCAAGCTAAAATGCTGCGGATGCAGGACCTCAGGCGGATACAGTCTCCTTTTGGTTCTTTTAAGGCCAGGCCTTCTAAAGAGGTTTTTCCATATGTACTTTCTTTGACCAGCTCATTGATAAGGTCTGGGAAAAGCCGCAGAAGAATTTTTTTATGGTCCCGCGGCGTTTGTCTTATCAGATACCCCTTGACGATGCTCTACTTAAAAAGTGGGCTTCTCCCCCAGTGGTCGACCCTCCAGTCGCCCGGTTGAACAAGGCCATCACTCTCCCGATGGAGGGGACTCCTGCATTTGAGGACCCCACTGACAGGAGGTCAGAAGTGGTGAGCAGAGCCATGTTTGCCTTGTTGGTTCCGCCCTACGGCCTGTGGTAGCGGCGACCCTTGTGTCTTAAACACTTACAGGTTGGGCAACAATGTTGCACCTAGCTGTACAGGAGCATGATCTTCCTACAGACACAGTTGCGCTGGCCCACCAACTGGTTCAGGGCCTAGTTTATGTGTGCGACGCCACGTTGGATGCGGCCCGTTTAATATCCAGGGCCTCTGTCTCGGCGGTGGTATTGCGTCATCTTATCTGGTTGAAATGCTGGTCTGCTGACCTAGCCTTAGGAAGCTCCTGACGGATCTACCATTTAAAGATGGTAGACCTTTCGGTGCTGCTCTGGATGACATCGTCATGGATGTCACGGGAGGTAAAAGCACTCTTCTTCCTTAGACTAGCAAGGGTGAGGAGGCCCGCCGCAAACAGGGGCCTTCCTTTACAGCAAAACGGGGTTTTTTCGTCAGTCAGAATCCACGGGTAGGCCCTCTCAGACTGACGGCAGTGGGGCTGGTGGGCACAAGTGCCCCTGGGTGCGTAAGCCAAACAAGCGGCTCCCAAGCCCGCCTCCGCTTGAAGTCTTGCCTCCGCCCGACTCTGGGGTGGGGGGACAACTTCGCAGGTCACAAATCGGTGGACCTCCCGAATCTCCGACTGGTGGGTGTGCGAGGTGGTCACCTCAGGATACAGGATAGTATTCCGATCCTGGCCCCCAGACAGATTCTTTCCCTCGAATCTTCCTCTCCTTCCTACCCGTCGGGCAGCCCTCTTGGGGGCTGTACAGGATTTGATCAGGTACGGAGTGATTGTGCCAGTTCTGTCACAAGAGTTTTCAGGGATTCTACTCGAATCTGTTTGTCGGTCCATAAATAGGACGTGGTTCGACCTATCCTGGACCTCAAGGCCCTGAATGCCTTCGAGAAGGTGCAGAAATTCCGCATGGAATCCATTCACACGGTGATCGCTACTCTCCACCAAAGGGATTTTCTTCTGGCGTCCTTGGACTTCAAGGACGCCTACTTGCATGTTTTCCGATCTACGCAAGTCACCAGAAGTTTCTGCGCTTTGCGATCAGCGAAGTCCACTATCGATTGTGGCTCTTCCTTTCGGCCTAGCCTCGGCACCAAGGGTGTTCACCAAGGTGCTTGCTCCGGTTCTAGCCTTCTGTTACAGCGAGGTATTGCTGTCGTGGGCTATCTGGACGATCTTCTGCTAACAGCAGAACGTGGCTCAGACTTAGAAGAAAGGTGACTATCGTCAATTAGACCCTCAGGGACTTCGGGTGGTTCCTGAACATTCAGGAGTCAGTCCTGGTCCCGACTCAGTGTCTGGAGTATCTAGGTCTGATTCTGGACTCCTTGGAGGCAAAGGTATCCTACCTCTGGAGAAGTTGCTGGCACTTCAGTCTGCGGTGCGGGTGCTGACATCCCGAAAATGGTTGTCAATCCGTTTTTTGCATGAGAGTCCCGGGACTCGTGGTGGCCTCCTTAGCGGCCGTTCCGTATGCCCAATCACACACCAGGGCATTGCAGAAGGAGATCTTGTCCACCTGGGACAAATCCCCGTTGTCCTTGGATCTTCAGATCCAGGTGAGTCACCTGGTCAGGGCGACCCTGACATGGTGGTTGAGATCCTCGGCTCTTCGGTCCGGAAAGTCGTTCCCCTCCCATCCAATGGACGGTACTCACGACGGACACCAGCCTGACGGGCTGGGGTGGAGTCTGGGGAGTCCTGTCGGCTCAAGGCCTTGGACTCCGGACGAGCCCGTTTACCAATCACTGTTCTGGAAATACGGGCCATCAGACTGTGTCTCTCCTCAGGTCGGAGAGGTTACAGGGTCGCTCCATCAGGATCCAGTCGGACTACGCCACGGCGGTGGCGTATGTAAACCATCAAGGGGGGACTCGGAGCTCAGCTGCGGCTCCCAAGGTAGTCCGTATCCTGAAGTTGGCTGGAAGAAACGTGCCGGCTCTGTAGGCCATTTACATTCTGGGCATAGACAATGGGCAGGCGGACTATCTGAGTCGCCAATCGCCAGACGCCGGATCAAGAAGAGTGGTCCTTGCAGATTTCAACTCCTTTGCCGACGGTGGGGCACGCCGGAGGTGGACCTGATGGCCTCTCGACTCAATCGCAAGGTGTCAAGGTTGTGGCCAGATCCAGGGATCCTTGGGCGATGCCTCGGATGCGTTGGTGGCCCCATAGGGTCCTAATCACCTGATATAAACTCCGGTGATCCTAATTGTTCCAGATTGGCCTCAGCGTCACTGGTGCGCTGATCTGGTACGTCTCGTCGCGGACGTTCCCTGGCGGTTGCCGATGAGGGAGGACCTTCAGTCTAAAGGTCCTATGTTTCATCCGGCTTACAGTCTCTGGCTTTAACGGCAGGGCTGTTGAAAGCCAGGTGTTGAGGGACCGAGGTCTCTCGGACTCGGTCATTTTTGACCATGTTAAGGACACGAAAGGCTTCCTCCAGGCAGATCTATCACCGTGCCTGGAAAGCTTATATCGCCATGTGCGAAGCGCTGGACTGGCGTCCTCGGACGTATTCCGTTCCCAGAATCCTGCGTCCTCTGCAGTGTGGAGTGACCCAAAAGCTTGCTTTTGAGTACCATCAGGGATCCGATTTCGGCCTTGGCCGTCTTCTTTCAGCAACCTCTAGCGGGTCTTTTCTTGGTTAGCACCTTGTGTTGGGGGGTTCGCCATGTGCTCCCTCCTGTCAAGCCTCCTCTCCCACCGTGGGATCTGAATTTGGTGCTCTCGGTCCTCCAGGAACCTCCTTTTGGGAATATCCGGGATATTCCCCTCTTGTCTTGTCTCAGAAGGTGGCCTTTTAGTGACAACCACTTCTGTTTGACGAGTGTCTGAGTTGGCGGCTTTGCTCTGCAAGTCGCCATATTTAGTCATCCATAAGGATAAGGCGGGTTGCATCTGCAACCTTCCTTTTTGCCAAAGGTGATGTCGACCTTTCACCTACATGAGGACATTGTCCTCCCGTCCTTGTGTCCTCACCCATCGCATCCCAGAGAGTTTGCGCTGCACATATTGGATGTGGTACGAGCCTTACGGGTGTACCTGTCTGCTACTGCTTATATTCGGAAGTCCGACTCACTGTTTGTGACTGTCTCTGGTCCATAACAGGGCCAAGCGGTTTCGTCTGCCATCATTTCTAGGGGAATCAGACAAACAGTCATTCATGCCTATGCTCTCAAAGGGCGGGCGCCTCCCTTCCGGTTACGGCGCATTCCACCAGGGCAATTGGTGCTTCCTGGGTTTTCCGACATCAAGCGCCGGTTGCACAAGTGTGCAAGGCGGCGACCTGGTCGTCTGTTCATGCCTTTTCAGTTTTATAAGGTTAATGTGGCTGCATCTTCGGATGCTTCCTTCGGCCGCAGGGTGCTGCAGGCCGCTGTTTAAAGTTGCAACTCCTCCGTTGAGGAGCTCGGCCTTCTTGGAGTGAAGTTTTTGGTTTTTCCATTCATACTGCTCCCATCCCTCTTGACACTGCTTTGGGACATCCCACGTGTAAAGTGTAAAGAGACAGAGGCGTGGCCTGACGCAGCATGTGAGCAGACGTTCCTCTCTGCAGCTCCGAGATTCCTCTGCACAATCCTTCGCAATCCTGCTAACCTGCCAAACCAATCGGCCCAAAACTTTCTCCGGACACCCAAGGGAGACCCTGCTACTCATCCACGGAAGAATTTTGGTCAGGATGAACATTAACACACTTTCCTCTCAAGATGGCCGCCGCTCCACCATGCTACAAGCGCCTCTCTCCTCTACACCGGAACTCTTCGGTGACGATCTGGACCCCTCATTACCACCATCCCCTGGGGCTTCAGCCCCTTCAATACCCTTGGCCCACCCCGCTCCTAGCGATGACGGTCTCGAGGAGGGGCCGGAACCGGAGCCCACCTTGCTGGATGTTCTCAAAATCCTGAAGGTAAACCATTCTGATATTATGGGGAAGGTGGAGGAACTAAAGCTGGAAATTACTATAATGCGCCAGGACATGCATAAGGTCAGGGACCGGGTCGCTGAGACGGAATGCCGCATTAGTGATCTGGAAGACACTGTAGGCCCGGCCCTGCCTGTGCTGAAAACCCATGGCAACAGAATTCAATCGTTGGCGGATAAGATCGACGATTTGGAAAATCGTCTACGCAGGAACAACCTGCGCCTGGTAGGCCTCCCAGAACGGGTCGAGGGCGCGGACCCGGTATCCTTCCTAGAATGCTGGTTTGCCCAGGAATTTGGCAAAGACTGCCTGTCCCCATGCTTTGTGATCGAACGGGCCCACAGGGTCCCTGGGAGACCGCTCCCTGCTGGTAACCCCCCGCGCACCATGGTTATCCGTCTCCTAAACTATAGGGACAGAGACGCCATCCTGAGGGCTGCCCACATAAAGGGAAGCCTGAAAATCAACAACGCATCGGTCTCCCTTTTCCCTGATTACTCCCCAGCAGTTCGTGCTGCGAGAGCCAAGTACCAACTTGTTAACCACTTAAGCCCCGGACCATTTCGGGCCATTAGGACCAGGCCTGTTTTTGGGATTCGGCACTGCGCTGCTTTAACTGTAAATTGTGCGGACATGCAATGTTGTACCCAAATGAAATTTGCGTCCTTTTCTTCCCACAAATAGAGCTTTCTTTTAATGGTATTTGATTGCCTCTGCGATTTTTATTTTTTGCGATATAAACAGAAAAAGACCGAAAATTTTGAAAAAAAATGATATTTTCTACTTTTTGTTATAAGAAAAATCGAATAAACTCAATTTTAGTCATACATTTAGGCCAAAATTTATTCAGCCACATGTCTTTAGTAAAAAAAAATGTCAATAAGCGTATATTTATTGGTTTGCGCAAAAGTTATAGCGTTTACAAACTAGGGTACATTTTCTGAAATTTACACAGCTTTAAATTTATGACTGCCTATCTCATTTCTTGAGGTGCTAAAATGGCAGGGCAGTACAAAACCCCCCCAAATGACCCCATTTTGGAAAGTAGACACCCCAAGGAAATTGCTGAGAGGCATGTTGAGCCCATTGAATATTTTTTTTTTTTGTCCCAAGTTATTAAATAATGACAAAAAAAAAATAAAAAATTACAAAAAGTTGTCACTAAATGATATATTGCTCACACATGCCATGGGCATATGTGAAATTACACCCCAAAATACATTCTGCTGCTTCTCCTGAGTACGGGGATACCACATGTGTGGGACTTTTTGGGAGCCTAGCCGCGTACGGGACCCCAAAAACCAAGCACCGCCTTCAAGGTTTCTAAGGGCATAAATTTTTGATTTCACTCCTCACTACCTATCACAGTTTTGAAGGCCATAAAATGCCAAGATGGCACAAAACCCCCCCAAATGACCCCATTTTGGAAAGTAGACACCCCAAGCTATTTGCTGAGAGGCATGTTGACCCCATTGAATATTTTTTTTTTGTCCCAAATGATTGAATAATGACAAAAAGAAAAAAAAAAAATGTACAAAAAGTTGTCACTAAATGATATATTGCTCACACATGCCATGGTTATATGTGGAATTGCACCCCAAAATACATTCTGCTGCTTTTCCTGAGTACGGGGATACCACATGTGTGGGACTTTTTGGGAGCCTAGCCGCGTACAGGGCCCCAAAAACCAAGCACCGCCTTCAGGATTTCTAAGGGCGTAAATTTTTGATTTCACTCCTCACTACCTATCACAGTTTCGAAGGCCATAAAATGCCAAAATAGCACAAAACCCCCCCAAATTACCCCATTTTGGAAAGTAGACACCCCAAGCTATTTGCTGAGAGGCATGGTGAGTATTTTACAGCTCATTTGTTTTTGAAAATTAAGAAAGACATTTTTTTTTCTTTTTTTTTTTTTCTTTTTTTACATTTTCAAAACTTTGTGACAAAAAGCGAGATCTGCAAAATACTCAACATACCTCTCAGCAAATAGCTTGGGGTGTCTACTTTCCAAAATGGGGTCATTTGGGGGGGTTTTGTGCCATCTGGGCATTCCATGGCCTCCAAAACTGTGATAGGCAGTGAGGAGTGAAATCAAAAATTTACACCCATAGAAATCCTGAAGGCGGTGCTTGGTTTTTGGGGTCCCGTACGCGACTAGGCTCCCAAAAAGTCCCACACATGTGGTATCCCCGTACTCAGGAGAAGCAACAGAATGTATTTTGGGGTGTAATTCCACATATGCCCATGGCATGTTTGAGCAATATATAATTTAGTAACAACTTTTTGTACATTTTTTTTTTTTGGTCATTATTCAATCACTTGGGACAAAAAAAAAAAATATTCAATGGGCTCAACATGCCTCTCAGCAAATAGCTTGAGGTGTCTACTTTACAAAATGGGGTCATTTGGGGGGGTTTTGAACTGTCCTGGCATTTTATGCACAACATTAGGAAGCTTATGTCACACATCATCCACTCTTCTAACCACTTGAAGACAAAGCCCTTTCTGACACTTTTTGTTTACATGAAAAAAAATTTTTTTTGCAAGAAAATTATGTTGAACCCCCAAACATTATATATTTTTTTAAAGCAAAGGCCCTACAGATTAAAATAGTGGGTGTTGTATTTTTTTTTCCACACAGTATTTGCGCAGCGATTTTTCAAACGCATTTTTTGGGGGAAAAACACACTTTTTTTATTTTTAATGCATTAAAAAACACTATATTGCCCAAATATTTGATGAAATAAAAAAGATGATCATAGGCCGAGTACATGGATACCAAACACGACATGCTTTAAAATTGCGCACAAACACGCAGCGGCGACAAACTACATTCATTTTTAAAAGCATTTAAAAGCCTTTACAGGTTACCACGTTAGATTTACAGAGGAGGTCTACTGCTAAAATGACTGCCCTCGATCTGACCTTCGCGGTGATACCTCACATGCATGATGCAATTGCTGTTTACATATGACGCTAGACCGACGCTTGCGTTCGCCTTTGCGCAAGAGCAGGGGGGGACAGCTGTGCTTTTTTTTTTTTTTTTTTTATTATTTATTTGGCTTTTTTATTTTATTTTTAAACTGTGCCTTCCATATTTTATTTTTTTACCATTTTTATCGTTATCTCAGGGAATGTAAATATCCCCTATGATAGCAATAGGTAGTGACAGGTACTCTTTTTTTTGAAAAAAATTTGGGGGGTTAGACCCTAGATCTTTCCTCTGCCCTCAAAGCATCTGACCACACCAAGATCGGTGTGATAAAATGCTTTCCCAATTTCCCAATGGCACTTTTTATATCCGGGGGGGGGGGACATTCCCTCCCACTGCTTGTAAAAGCAGTCTAGAGGCTAATTATCTGCTAGAATTGCTTTTACATGAAAGCCGGCTGCTGGCTGAAAAGAATGATACCAAGATGATACCTAAACCCGCAGGCATCATTCTGGTATAAACATTCAAAGTCCAGCAACATACCAGTACGTTGCTGGTCCTTGTTGGACATGTATTGTAATCTTTTTTTTCATACAGCCTATTGGCTGAACGAAAAAAAGAGATTGATTGGTGGGTATGCCCACCATTAGAATACCTCCCTTCATCCACCCACTTCTAATGATGGGCATATATGCCGAAGCATGGGGGCATCCTCCCGCAAAAAAGTTATGCCGCGTACACACGGTCAAGCCTTCGTCGGAATTTCGACCGTATGTACGCGGCATAAAAGGTTATGCCGCGTACACACGGTCGGACTTTTCCACGGGCAAGCCTCCGTTGGAATTTCGACCGTATATACGCGGCATTAGGAGCAAAATCGCTCCTCTGCCCCCATGCTTCGGCATATATGCTCTTTTTTTTTAACTGTGGTGGTGAAATCACCTCCTACAGCGTTGGAGTCACGGCTTTATGTATCGTGGGAGCAAACGCTGTTGCTGTCAAGATAAATAGATCCGTGCTGCAACTGAATGGCGTACCTGCTAAGCAAATGGTGGTTAACATTAAAACAAAGTAACATTACAGTACAACAGTAAGACCTTACCATGCCATACCTGCAAAGCAAATACCAAAACAAAACCTAGTAAAAAATAAAAAAATGTTTTAACGCAACCTGTGCCTAAAATATATATATGCCGAAGCATGGGGGCATCTTCCCGCAAAAAAGTTATGCCGCGTCCACACGGTCGGAATTTTCCACGGGCAGGCCTCCGTCGGAATTTCGACCGTATGTACGCGGCATTAGGAGCAAAATCGCTCCTCCGCCCCTGCTGCCCCCATGCTTCGGCATATATGCTCTTTTTTTTAACTGTGGTGGTGAAATCACCTCCTACAGCACTGGAGTCACGGCTTTATGTATCGTGGGAGCAAACGCTGTTGCTGTCAAGATAAATAATTCCGCGCTGCAGTTGAATGGCGCACCTGAAAACAAAAAATTACATACCTGAAAAGCAAGCATGATAAAACATTGCAGAATAGAATACAGTAAAAAAGAGCAGAACAATAGAGAGAAAATAGAGAGAGAGAGAACAATAAAACGACAACTATTTTTGGTTTTTTTATTTTATATTTTTTTTGTGTTTTGTTTTTTACGTTTTTTTTTTTCTTTTTTACACTTTTTTTTGTAACTTTACAACTGTAATGGTTCGGGTCTCTCAAAATGTAATGGCATCTTGGGAGACCCTGTGTAAGTGTGTCCTTGTCTGTGAAATGCTGTACCCTACGCTAAAACTTCACTTTTGAGTGGTAGCGTTCAAAACATTCACCTTGGCAAAGACCAGGCTTGTCAGGACAGAGTGGACAAAAACTACGGGTGTCACGCCTAAATCCGCGCTTGCTACAGACACGACATCTTTTTTGGGGGTGGCTTTGGGTAGGGGTACTCGGGAGGACATACGAATAATGACTCTCATGCAGCCGGCTTACTGCATTTGGTTGGGGATGGTGAGGTGCAGAACCGCCTGGATACAGGAGTTCTGTGACTATCTCATTCTGGAATTTTAGAAGAGATAACGTCCCGCCTGAAGCTCTGTATAGCACATGAGCGTTCAGCAAAGCCAATTGGAATAATGATAGAGACACTTTTTTGTACCAGCGTCTCGCCTTACGGTCAATTAGATACGGCGCCATCAACTGGTCGTTGAGGTCCACCCCTCCCATATTTTGGTTATATTCGTGGACACAGAGGGGTTTCTCCACAACACCAGTCGCCGTACGAATTTGGACTGTCGTGTCTGCATGAAGGGAGGTAAGAAGGAAAACATTCTTATTGTCCCTCCACTTCATAGCGAGCAAGTTATTACACTTCAAGCAGGCTCTCTCCCCCAGCCTAAGACGGGCATCTACAAGCCGCTGGGGAAAGCCCCGGCGATTAGGTCGCACGGTGCCACATGCTCCAATCTTATGATCAAACAAGTGACTAAACAGTGGCACGCTCGTGTAATAATTGTCCACATACAAGTGGTACCCCTTTCCGAATAAGGGTGACACCAAGTTCCACACTATCTTGCCAGCGCTCCCTATGTAATCCGGGCAGTTGACCGACTCAATCTGACTGTCTTTTCCCTCATAAACCGTAAAGTTCACTACATAGCCTGTTGCCCTGTCACAGAACTTATAGAGCTTGACCCCGTATCTGGCACGCTTGCTGGGAAGGTACTGCTTGAAAGACAAGCGGCCAGAAAATTTAATCAGGGACTCATCAACGCAGACAACTTGATCGGGAGTAAACAAGGCTGCAAAACGTTCGTTGAAGTGGTTTATGAGGGGCCGAATTTTATAGAGCCGGTCGTATTCAGGGTCCCCACGTGGACGACAAAGTTCATTGTCGTTGAAGTGCATGAACCGCAAAATCTGCTCGTATCGTGCCCTGGACATGGAGGCAGAGAACACGGGCATGTGGTCAATTGGGTGCGTGGACCAATAAGCACGCAATGACGGAAATTTATGTGTGCCCATGTTGAGGGAAAGGCCCAGAAAGGTCTTAAATTCGGAAACCGTAATTGGTTTCCAATTTCTGGCAATTTTAGGCAACTGGGGGTTAGCGGCGATAAATTGACCAGCATATAAATTACTCTGGTCCACAATAGATCTATAGAGATCTTCCGTGAAAAACAGCGAATAAAAATCAATTGGAATAAAATCAGCTGTTTCCACCTGAATACCGGGTTGGGCAGTGAATGGGGGAAGTACGGGTTCTGCAGAAGTGGTGGGGACCCAATCAGGATAGGCGAATTCTGCAGGAAGGGCAGTATGGGCACAACGGGCCTGCCTTTGTCTTCTTGGTGGCAGCGGGACACTACTTGTGCTTGCCACCTCGCCAGCTTGAACTGCACTTATGGGACTCGCCACGTCACCAAGTGTTACTGCAGTGCTGGATGTACGTCCAGGCTGTACTAGGCCGCTGGTGCTTGCCAGTTCACCAGAAGGAATAGCGGCGCTAGTACTACTCTGCTCCATGATACGAGAGACCTGCGGTTCTTGCTCCTCAACAACCTCAGAAGATCGGGATCGGGTACACCTGACCTTAGCAGGGACCTCAACTTCGTCGTCAGAGCTATCTGACGTGGGGCCGCTGACGTCACTGTCTTCTACGGGAAGATATTCTGAGCCTGAATCTGACAGATACGTGACCTCCTCTTCACTATCTGTCATGCTCAGAATCTCGTAGGCCTCTTTACTAGTGTACCTTCGTCTTGCCATTTTGGGCTCTAAATTTAGGGGTACACTAGTAAGATTCACAGGAAAAAAAGCACCTGACTGTCGTCAGCAAATATATCAAACGCTACAAAAAAACTGTTAGCGATCGCAGGGATCAGGCCTGTCTCTGCGAACGCTGCAGTTATGTGTGTTGTGTTTGGTAAGTGACAGTGATCGATCGATACTGCACTTGGGTGGGCTGGGCTGGGCGGAGGGGCTAAACGCAGGCGCTAGCAGGTATCTGGGCTGATCCCGCTAACACTGCGTTTTTGGGAACCCTAAACCGCTGGGGATGCTAGTATAGATCTGATCAGATACTATACCACTAAGGGGGGTGTATGCTTTGCGCGTGGGTGTTAGCGTTACTGGCACTAACCTAACACTGCCTGGGGCGACGCAGACCCTCTCTGGCGCTAAAACCTAATTGATCTCACCCGCCGGGCGATCAGGGGGGTTAAACCTTTATTGGGTTATATACGGCGGGTGCCCTGATGCTATAAAAAGCAAACTAATCAACCAGCGTCACCCGTAACCTTTATATGGTGATCACTGGTGAAAGGGTTAACTAGGGGCAATCAGGGGGTTAAAACCTTTATTAGGTTAAATATGGGGGTACCTGACACTATATAAAAACCTGACGGGTAACCTAAATAACTAAATAACTTACTGGCTAACCAGTGACACCAGTGACGCTTATACGGCGATCACTGGTGAAAGGGTTAACTCTAGGGGCAATCAGGGGGTTAAAATAATATATGGGGGTACCTGACACCAATAAAAACCTGCGGCGAACCTATAAAAAAAATAACTGCCTATCTAAAACACCAGCGGCACGAATACAGCGATCGGAAAAACAATCGCTTAGTGACGCTGAAGTTAGGGGATGAAAGGGTTACCTGGGGGGTGATCAAGGGGTTAAACCTTTATTAGGGGGGGTTAGGGGGCTACCCTGGACCTAAAGGGGCCTAATCCTAACTGCCCTGCAACTTTTTACAATCACAGATGACACTAAATGCAGTGATCAGTAAAATAAATGATCACTGCAATCAGTGACACTGTGATTGGGGGCTTTGGGGTGACCTGGGGGGTGATCTGGGGGTGACTGGGGGGTGATTTGTGTGCCTATGTGTACCTACGTGTCAGTGGACTGTTGGAGCACTAACCTCTGTCTTCTCTCCTCGGCGCCGGGAACGAAAAGACCGCGGCGAGGGAGATGACATCACTTCCTCCAGCCTGTGTTTACATCACATGGCGGAGGAAGCATTTTCATTGGCCGGGAGCGATCGCGAGGGGGGGGGCGGAATCGAGCGGCCGCCCCCTCATGCCTGATCGCTCCCGAACACTTAACGGCCGCTCACTGCAGTGAAGGGGGGTCCGGGTGGACCCCCCAACTGCACAAAGGCGATCACGTAGATCTACGTGATTCTGCCTGTCCGTGCCATTCTGCCGACGTAAATCGGCGGTGGGCGGTCGTTAAGTGGTTAAACAGAGGTTGAGAGAACAGACCATACAATACTCCATGCAATTTCCTGCGACGCTGAGAGTCGTCCACCAGGACCAAGTGCACTTTTTCCAGAACCCTGCTACTGCACTTTCCTGGTATGAATCCCTGTACAAACCTGGCCCCGCATCTGACCGACCACCTGCAACCTGATCGGGGTATCCCCCCGCACTGGCTACAAAGCCACTTCATTTTCTTTTTCTCGCCCCAATCGGGGGCTCTTTGTGCCTATGGCAGGTACCTTATTCCACAGCTCGACAAGAGGCTACGGATCTTCACTGGGAAGATCGGGTTGCTGCAGTTTTTCTCTTTGTTTTTTTTTTTCCCCTTTTTGTTCCCTGATCATTGACTGATCGAAATAGTTTGCTGACTTGCCTGTATTGGCCATGTTCCTAGTGTCTACTAGAAGTTTTGGGACAAAGCCGGCCCCTTGTTCTTGGGGCACGGCAGGGGTAGTAACGAAATCAATGTGGATTTCAACTGGTAATGTATGTGTAATGGCTTGTGTGTTTGCATGGATGGTGGTTGTGTGGATGTGTTCATGGGTACTCTTTTTCTCCTGCTCCCCCCCAGTGTTGGATTGCAGCCGCGCCGGTGACAAGAGTCTGATTTGTGCTATCATATATGGGCCCCTTTTTAACCCCCCGCCATGTCTATAATCACATGCATCTCCTGGAATGTCCGGGGGTTAAATTCTAAATTTAAAAGAGCATCCTTATTTGAATTTCTCAAACCGCATAGGCCACAGATACTATGCCTGCAGGAGACACATCTCCTAGGCTCCAAAATACTTGCTTTGAAAAAACATTGGGTGTCACAGGGGTATCATTCCACGTACTGTAATTATGCTAGGGGAGTCTCTGTCCTCATAAGGAAGGGGCTCCCTTTCTCCTGTGACCAGGTAGTTATTGACCCAAAGGGTCGGTACGTTTTTTTACTGTGTAAAATCCACGCCACCCCATTGCTCTTAGTGGTGGTGTACGCCACCCCCCCCCCTGTCACGGCTGCAATCTTTACTGACTTAAGTTTACAGTTTTCTAAATTGCCGGGTCTGCCTACCCTTGTGTTGGGGGATTTCAACTCTGTCCTGGACCCAGGTCTGGACAGATTGAGGCCCCTCCAATATGAATCCAAGCTATTTAGCCAATGGTGTGCCTCCTTTGGTTACGTCGACCTTTGGCGGCGTGGCCATCCACTGGAAAAAGAATACTCTTGTCAATCCAGATCATATGGTACTCTTTCCAGGCTGGATTATGCCCTGGGAACCTCTGATATGGTCCCTTTTGTTAAGTCGGTCGCATACCTCTCACAGACAATCTCAGATCATTCGGCCCTTAGGATAGATTTAGTGGTGGGCCATCGACCCTCTTTTCGGCAGTGGAGACTCAGCCCTTGCTGGATCTCCACCCCCAAAATACAAGACCCGGTGGGACAGGACATGTCCCACTTTTGGGCGGACAATGAAGGATCTGCCTCCCCTGGCCCCACATGGGACGCCTTTAAGGCGACTGTGAGGGGGTCATACATCTCTAACACTACCAGACATAAAAAAAACCTCCAGGCCACTCTTTTAGCCCTAGAGTCCTCCTTGGTGGTTGCGAGGGCCCAATACTCTGCGTCCCCCACCCCGGACTCCCATGGGGTCCTGGTGGGGGCGCATAGGGCCCTGGACCTCCACAGGGTGGATGTAACGCAGAAACAACAGAGATATCTGACGGCCAGGCTGCTTGAACACAGTGGGAAAAATGGCAAGATGTTGGCATATCTCTCCCGCATGGACTGTGTTGATAGGACTATTCCGCAAATCCAGGTGCCGGATGGCTCCATCGCCTCAGACCCTAGGACCATTAATCTAACTTTTAAATCCTTCTATGAGGACCTATATTCGTCCCAGCCCTCTCCACCTGAATGGGAAACTATGGGTTTCTTTGAGTCTCTCCAGTTCCCTGTACTGGAGGACTCGCATAGATCTATTTTAAATGAACCTTTGACAGTAGACGAAATTACCACGGCCATATACTCACTCCCCCCGAACAAAACTCCTGGATTGGACGGCTTGCCCGCTGAATGGTACAAACACTATGCTAGGGACTTGGCACAGAGGTTACACGTCCAGTTTGGGCAGGCAGTGGAGGAGGGCGCTCTCCCCTCCTCCATGTGTGAGGCCCTGATTGTGGTGATCCCCAAGCCTGATAAGGATCCAATGCTATGCGGCTCATACCGTCCAATCTCCTTACTCAATAGCGATGTTAAGATACTGGCCAAGGTACTGGCAGTGAGACTACAAAAGGTTATCCTACACCTTGTCCATAGGGACCAAACTGGATTCATGCCTGGAAAGAGTACATATGACAACATTAGACAATTGTTCATACATATCCATAGAGCTGACACTGAGCATAAAAGTGGCCTAGTGTTATCACTGGACGTAATGAAGGCCTTTGATACTGTGAATTGGACCTTTTTGTGTGAGGTCATGCACCGAATGGGTTTTAGTCACCAATTTATTAAATGGGTTCGCCTGCTGTACACCAATCCCAGGGCAAGAATATGTACTAACAAAGATGTGTCGGATGACTTTTCTTTACACAGGGGGACACGGCAGGGCTGCCCACTCTCGCCTCTCCTGTTCGCACTTGCCATAGAGCCTTTGGCTCTGGCGGTGCGACAGACGGCGTCGGTGGGCGGCATCTGTTATGGTAATCTTACAGAGAAGATTTCATTATATGCTGATGACGCGCTAATATACCTTGATGGCACATAACAGTCCTTTAAATTTTTAATGGAAGTGGTGGAGGAGTTCGGGAGGGTCTCGGGACTAAAGGTGGGCTGGGACAAGTCTGTTGCCTTTCCCATAGGCCCCAAACAGGATTATATCTACCTATCTCACTCTAAACTGTCAATCAGATCCACATTTAAATATTTGGGCATTCACATTAATGCAGACCTGGCCCTCTTTGAATCCCTTAACATTACTCCAATTGTTGCACACATGGAGACCAGGTTGCAAACTTGGGCCTCATTACCTTTGAATTTGATAGGGCGGGTGAACATATTTAAAATGATATACCTACCCCTATTTTTCTCTACAAAAAACTCTTCAAAAGAATAGACTCGTTATTATCCTCCTTCCTATGGCAGGGGTCTAATCCCAGAATAGCCAAGGCTTCCCTCCAGGCCCCTAAGGGGGATGGGGGACTGGCCTGCCCGAACTTGCGATACTATTTTATAGCAGCTCAACTAACCTATGTCTATGACTGGTTCCGGGGGGCCTCTACATCCTGCTCTACCTATCTACTGCAGGCACTTGCTGGCCTAGGGACCCCACTGGTAGATATTATGCATAGATCTTTACCAGGACGATGCTCCCGCGGTTCCCCGATAGAAGTGAGTTGGTTGGCCTGGCATGAAGGGAACAAGATGATTTCAGGAATGGGAGGGGTCTCACCGCAAACCCCCCTATGGCATAACCCCAATCTTCTGGAGCTCATGGGTCACCCCGATGCATTGTGGTGGACACGGCTGGGCATTACCCACGCTGCCCACATTTTTCTCAATAATGAATTTATCTCTTTTGAAGTCCTAAAAGCTAACAGTGGATTATCAAATAAATTCTATTTTAAATATCTTCTCATACGACACGCTATCCGTGCGCAGTTTCATGGCCTGACCCTTGAGCTCGCTGAATCCCCGCTCGAGGCATTGATGTCATGTTCTGGCATTACGAAATTAGTCACGACCATTTACTCCCAACTGCAGACGGGTGGGAGTTCTCCCTTCCGTGCTGCACAGCGGAAGTGGATGGTCGACATCCCTGGGCTTTCAGAGGAGGGGTGGGAGGAGGCCTCTGGGGCCTGTTTCTTGGATATTGTTGGGTCTAACGACCAATATATACAGTTCAAATTTATTCATCAACTACACTACACGCCGGCTCGTCTGGCTCGCATGGGTTATGATTCAGGTGCCCTCTGCCCTAGATGTAAGTGCACCAATGCTGGTTATGTACACATGTTTTGGTCCTGCCCGGCCCTCTCGGGGTTCTGGGTGGACCTATTTTCTTTTTTTTTTAAATAACCTACGCCTAGTGACCCCCCGCACTGTTGAAGTGGGGCTCCTGGGCATCCTTAATGACCACATACCCGGGACCTACAAACGGACCCTAGCCCGCTTGATACTCTTTTATGCTAGAAAACTGATATTACTACAATGGAAGTGTGTATCTGCTCCCAATATCCAACTGCTGTATCGCATGATAAACAAAGTCATACCAATCTTTAAACTAATCTATAAAGGAAGGGCCTGTATAAAGAAATTCTACAAGATCTGGCAGCCTTGGCTGGATATAGACAGCTCCTTTTGGAAGGATACCCCTCTGTCTCAGCAGTAGTGGGCCCTAATTCATCCCCTCTGTTTTGACGGGGGGGGTGAAGAACTACCTACTATCCTACATGAGGAAGCTAGGGACATGAAACATATCACACATAAATGTGGGGGGGAGTAGGAGGAGTGCCCCCCCCCAGCTGTAGTATCAGCTGGGGAAATGGGTGGAAGTGACGGGTGAATGGGTATGAGTGTTGTGTGAGTGAATGCAAGCACTTAAGTATTACTGGATATTGATAACCGAATGAGTCCTGTGAAAATCACAGTTAAATACTCTCGATACACCTTTGGTATTAGGGTTTTGTTTTTTGTTTTGTAATTTTTCCTCCGTTGAGGAACTGGGACACCTATGTGGCCATGCGGCCACAAGCAGTAAGCCTTATTAGGCTTGAATGTTATTTCGAGACTATATTGTTTATGCTCCCGCTTCACGGTGTAATACCGGTAAATTGCTACTGAATACAAGAAAATATTGTGCAAGCGTATATGTTGATATGTTCTGTATTTTTTTTTTTCTCTCTGTTTAATGGAAAAATCAATAAACATAAATAAAAAAAAAAAAAAAGTGTAAAGAGACACCGTGTCAGTCCATGGATGATAAGAGAAAATAGGATTTTACGGTGAGTACAAAAAGTAGGATTTTTAAAACGGCTTACCTGTAAAATCCTTTTCTTGGAGTACATCACGGGACACAGAGCGGCATAGTCATTACTATGTGGGTTATATAGAATTACCTTCAGGTGCTGGCACTGGCAACTTCCAAAAAGGAAGTACCCTCCCCTATATAAGCCCCTCCCATCCGGGAGCACCTCAGTTTTGTAGCAAAGCAATACGTGTCCCCAAAAGAGGGGTGGGAGCTCTGTGTCCCGTGATGTACTCCAAGAAAAGGATTTTACAGGTAAGCTGTTTTAAAAATCCTACTTTCTTGTTCATACATCACGGGACACAGAGCGGCATAGTCATTACTATGTGGGACGTCCCAAAGCAATGCCAAATGAGGGGGGGGATATACCATACATAAGCTGGGCGCCATCAGGCATGAGGATCTTTTGCGGCCTGCAACACACTGTGCCCAAAGGCGACATCCTCCTGACTTCTAACGTCCACCTGGTAGAACCTAGTAAACATGTGTACTGAAGACCATGTTGCGGCCTTACAAATTTGAGCCAGGGAGGCCTGGTGATGCACTGCCCATGAAGTTCCAACTGCTCTCGTGGAGTGCGCCCTAACTTTGAACGGAGGCGGTCTACTTCTCAAGCCATAGGCTTGTATTATGACCTGTCGAATCCACTTGGCTAAAGTAGATTTTGATGCTGCCTGACCCTTTCTGGGGCCTTCCGGCAGAACAAACAAAGAATCCGTTCTACGAATGTGAGCAGTGGCTTTTAGATAAGCTTTAACTGCTCTTACTACATTCAAAGAATGCAATAACTTTTCCTCTACCGAGCTCGGTTTGGGGAAAAAGAAGGAAGAACCACATCCTGGTTCAAGTGAAACCTTGATACCACCTTAGGAAGAAAGGCTGGGTGAGGACGTAATACTACTCTGTCCTCATGAATAACCAGATATGGCTCTTTACAGGACATGGCGGCTAATTCCGACACTCTTCTAGCCGAGCATATGGCTACTAAAAATATCAATTTTCTGGTGAGTAGAACCAAGGAAATGTGCCGCAAAGGTTCAAATGGCTGCTTCTGCAGAACCGACAGAACCAAATTTAGATCCCATGGGCATATGGGAGCTTTAATCGGTGGAATAATACGAGTCACCCCTTGCATAAAGGATTTGACAAGTGAATGCATAGCCAGGGGCCTTTGAAATAGTATTGATAAGGCCGAAACCTGACCCCTGATAGTACTTAAGGCAAACTTCCTGTCTACAGCCCACTGTAGGAAGTCCATAATTCTGCCTATAACGTACTTACGTGGATGCCACTTTCTGGCCTCGCACCAAGTGATGTACGCCTTCCAAACTCTATAGTAGATCTGCCTGGATACAGGCTTCCTGGCATTGATTATAGTTGATACCACAGAGTTAGAGAGACCTCTCTTCTTTAAGATGTGGGATTCAATAGCCAGGCCGTTAAACTTAGAGTTAGTAAGGAAGGGTGGTATATCGGCCCTTGCGAAAGCAGGTCCGGACGACGTGGAAGGGTCCAAGGACTCCCCACAGACATTTTTATGATCTCCGCGTACCAGGCCCTTCGGGGCCACGCTGGAGCCACCAAGATCACCGGCTTCTTTTCCAACCTGACTCTGCGAAGGAGTCGAGGCAACAATTGTAGCGGAGGGAATGCATATATCAGTCTGAACTGATTCCAAGGGAACACCAGAGCATCCGAGCCGCAAGCGAGGGGATCCCTTGTCCGGGAGACAAATCTGTCCACCTTTGCGTTGAATCTGGATGCTAGCAGATCTACATCCGGTGTTCCCCACCGCTGACATATTGCTCGGAAGACCTCGGGATGAAGGGACCATTCCCCTGGGCATAACTGTTGGCGACTTAGAAAGTCCGCCTTCCAATTCTCCACCCCTGGAATGAAGACAGCTGACATACATGGGACATGCTTTTCTGCCCATTCCAGGATGTGACTTACTTCCCTCTGGACTGCACTCCTGGTGCCTCCCTGATGATTGATATATGCCACTGCTGTGGCATTGTCTTGATTGAATTCTGACAGGGGACCCTTGGAGTCTGGATGCCCAGGCTACTAAGGCATACCGGGCTGCTCGTATCTCTAAGAGATTGATGGGCAGGGTTTTTACTACATTTGACCATCTGCCCTGGAGAGACCATTGCTCCAGTACTGCCCCCCAGCCTATAAGGCTGGCATCTGTAGTGACCACCTTCCAGGATATCGGACTGAAGGGTTTTCCCTTCTGGAGATTCTGGGGGATCAACCACCAGCAGAGACTCTTCCGAACGGAAGGGGACAAAGCCATCGGGAAGTCTAGAGCCTGAATTTTTCCGTTCCAGGCTGACAATATGGCCCTCTGTAAATTCCTTGAGTGGAATTGGGCGTATGGCACAGCTTCGAATGATGCTACCATCTTTCCTAGCAGCCTCATGCACAGGCGTATGGACGGCTGTCTTTTTGCACAAAGCAGACGGACCAAGCCCCTCAAAGAGGATACCTTGCCTAGAGGTAAGAAAATCTTCCTCTGGTCTGAATCCAGCCGTAGCCCTAGATATACCAGGTTTTTCACTGGCTGTAGGGCTGACTTGTCCAGGTTGATGACCCAACCGTGAGATTCTAGATACTTGATTGTATCGACAATTACCACTTCTAGCTTGGCAACTGAGTGGTCCATCAACAACAGGTCGTGTAGGTATGCCATTATCGTTACACCTCGTGTACTTAGATCGGCCAACAGTGGGGCCAGAATTTTTGTGAACACTCGTGGTGCTGTGGCCAGACCGAATGGTAAGGCTCTGAACTGAAAATGGCGCCCTTCTACTGCAAAGCGTAGAAATTTTTGATGACCTGGAAAGATGGGAACATGCAAGTAAGCATCTTTGATGTCGATCGAGGCTAACCATTCCTCCCCCTGTAGGGCAGCGGTGACCGATCGGATCGACTCCATCCAGAAGGACCGGACGTTTAGAAATTTGTTTAGACTCTTTAGGTCCAATATGGGTCTTATGTCCCCGTTTTGGTTTCGGGACTGTGAAAAGGTTTGAGTAGAAACTCAACCCCCACTCTTCTATAGGAACCTCCATAATTACTCCTTGGAGCAATAGTTGTTCTAACGCCACTAGGAGACACCTTCTTTTCAGAGGGTCTTTTGGCATGCCTGACCACATAAAATGGGAAGGAGGAGACTCTTTTAACTCCAACTTGTATCCCCGAGTTACTGCGGAGAGCACCCATCTGTCTTTGATCGTCTCCCGCCAGGTCTCTGTGAACAACTGAAGTCTTCCCCCCACCCGTTTGAGTGGGGGCAGCCCTTCATAGGCTTGACTTGGAGGCTGGTTTAGTACCTCTTCGGATCCAGGGCTTTTTATTACCCTGTGACTGTCCCTGATTTTTACCTCCTGAGTTTGACCGAGGAGGCCGTCGGAACTGCTTAGTAGCAGACGTCCCAGGGATAGGAGAGGTAGTCCTCTTAAAAGACGGACCCCTAGACCTCTTTTTAATTGGTAAGAGAGTACTTTTACCACTGGAAATCTTCTGGATATATTTATCCAGGTCTTCGCCAAAAAGGCGTTCTCCATGAAATGGGAAGCTAACTAAGAGCTTCTTACAGGGAGCCTCAGCAGACCAGTTCTTGAGCCACAGAAGCCTACGCATATGTACCAAAGACAGCGTGAGGCGGGAGGCCTGATGGATAGAATCCTTGATGGCGTCAACCGCAAAGCATAATGCTCTAGGCAGATCAGCCAGAGCCTGGGCCTGCTGGTCTGGCAAATCCCTCAGGACCATTTTCATTTGATCCTTTAAAGCTTGGCAGACCCCAATAGCTGCCACTGCTGGCTGTGTAACAGCCCCTGCTGTGGAAAAAGCAGATTTTAATAAAGATTCCAATTTTTTATCTACTGGATCTTTGAACATTTGAACATTATCTACTGGACATGTCAGTGATTTGTTCACAGAAGAAATGGCTGCGTCCACCGTAGGAACATTCCATCTCTGGGTGAATTTTTCCTCCATGGGATAGATCACCTGAAATTTCTTAGGTGGAACAAATAGTTTATCAGGATGTTCCCAGTCCTGGTATATAAGTCCTTCCAATAATGGATGAATTGGAAAGGAGCAATTAATCTGGGGAGCTTTTAGCGACCCCAACGAGGAGACAGCAGTAGTTGATGGTTCAACAAGAGGCATTTTAAATGCAGATCGAACCATGTCAGTTAGGGTCTGGACCCACAATCTTTCAGTCTGTGATGCTGAAAATGGTTCATCTACTGTCGATTCCTCAAAAACAGAGTTAACCTCCTCCTGATCCCCTTCAGGTAGGTCAGTCCCTTCCTGGGACTGTTGCTCTGCCAACAGGCACTCTAATGGAGGGGATGGAGATCTGGCGCGCTTTCTTTCCTGTAGAGAAGAAGCGATCAATGCTGCCAATCTCTGCTCCAATCGATCCAGAGTTGAGGCAAAAAACCTCCTCTGTTATATATGCAGGAGCAGGTGGACTGAGGACAGCCGCAGTACCTGGCACTCCCGGGGTTCCTTATGGGTATTAACCTCTGATTTCTCAGGGGAGGAAGGTGCAGATGACTGCTCCAGATCCTCAGAGCCCGATGGAGACCCCCTACACTTCCTGAGAGGTATATCTCGGAGTTTTTTAGGCGGCATATTCCTTAGTTCAAAGCTGAGGTATTCCAGCCGCAATACACCCCTTTACTGAAATAGTCTAATGCAATTTGCTGCTATGTACATCAGTGGGTGTCTACTAATGCGTCTTTCTGGGGATGCCTGTATCAACCGCCCGCTGTAAGCCCCTATACCATGCTACCAGCTCCTTTTCATGCTCTGTGTCCATAGCAAGCAGCGTGGACTGAGTCCTTTTATCTTGCTGGGACGCCCGCACATGCGTAGAAGCGCTGGGCGCACAGAGCGCGTCATCCGCCAGGCTCCGCCCCCTTTTTTGAAGCTAAATCTTATAAAAAGAAAGCGTGTGTGCGCGTGCACGTGTGCGCTCTTGGCGCCATGTAGGGAGAGGAGCCAGGGTCCCTGTTTCACCAGGACTCGGGGATGGAAGGAAACTACTTGGCAGCATGACAGAGGAATGCAGCTTCCCTGATAGAGAGCTCACTCATCTGCCTGGACTTTCACCATGGAAGGAATAGTCCCAAGAAAAAAAGACGTTCCACAGCGGCCTCTAGTGGACAAACACAGGTATCGCACTTTTGTCTTTTTTTTTTTTTTTTTTAAAACCTCCTTTATGAAAAACATTTCTAGGTTTACAGTTTTTAGAACTTCCTTATGAAAAGACATTTCTAGGATTTCTTAGGCATATACAGCTATTAGCGGGAATACCTTTAGGTAACAGGCAGAAAGACATATTAGGCTTGGGGGTCCCCTCAATAGAACCAAGTTCCTGAGGGGCCCCCACTTACCTTTTCCCCGCCGCAGGACTTTGTTTGGTCCACAGAAGCCCAAACTTCACCTCTCACGGCAGGCATTGTACTAGACCTTCAGGGACCGGGTTCCCAAGGATTCCACTCCCCTGGACCTGTATAGCACCCTGCACAGATAGCCTCTTGGTTTTGGGTATGACCAGAGCTCTGGATCCCAGGGTCCAGCCCTCCTAAGAAAGGCATTACAGGCAAAACCCTGCTCTTCTCTGCAAGGCCCGGGTACCGACCGTTTAGCTATGAAGCTTTTTTTGGTCGGATCCGGAATAGCTTGCTAAGGCCCAGAGAACCTGTACACAAGCCCAGATGAATACATGTTAACCTTGGCCAACACCTTAGACACTGGCAAAAAACTGAGGTGCTCCCGGATGGGAGGGGCTTATATAGGGGAGGGTACTTCCTTTTTGGAAGTTGCCAGTGCCAGCACCTGAAGGTAATTCTATATAACCCACATAGTAATGACTATGCCGCTCTGTGTCCCGTGATGTATGAACAAGAAAATCCTATTTTTCTAAATAGGTTCCTTTAAGCTAGTGCATTGTTGGTTCACTTACCTTTTTCCTTCCATTTCCCTTCTAAATTATTTTTTTCTTTGTCTGAATTCCTCACTTCCTGTTTCTCCTCACTAAATTTCACACCATCATCCGAGTGGTGTGGAGTCAGCCAAAACAGCTTACTGAACAGCTTACTGAGGAGGAACAGGAAGTGAGAAATTCAGACAAAGAAAACACAGAAAAAAAATATTTAGAAGGAAAATCTAAGGAAAAGGTAAGTGAACCAACAATACACTAGCTTAAAGGAACCAATTTAGAAAATAAAAAACGAACCTTTACAACCCCTTTTAAGATGTCAGCCCGCTGCATGTGCAAAACTGTATGTTCTGTATCTGTGGCTGCTTACATACTGCAGTACTATACACTATACCGCACTGTGTTCCGGGTATGGGCGGAGACATAGTCTACATTGCTTGCTGTGATTAGCTGAGTGCCGCTGCTGTAGACTAGTCTGTGTATTCCAGGAAGTCTCCGCCCATGCCTAAGGGCCGGTACACAGTGCAGTCTACTGTATGACTATGTATGTAACCCGCAGCTACATACATACTTTTTTTGCACATGCAGCCGCTGACACCTTAGGGAGAGAGAACTGAATTACTAGTTCTGATTCAAGTTGAAAATTAATAAAATACATTTCTCTTTCGTCCATGGACGGACATAGCCTTCTTACTCATAACTGTAGGGTTATGTTCCTGTCTATTAGGAGAGGACTAGGCAGACATGTTAATAGTTAAAAACATTAATCTTTAGCACAGCTGAACAGCCCCGCCCAGGGGGTGGTCCCTCTGGTCATAACCCCTCACACTGCAGTTAGGCAGAAAAAAAACTGGGCTGCTAGTAGAGAAGGACCTGACTCTCTTTGGGCCCATGGTCCTGAAGACTTTTTATTTTTCTATTTTTGATCCTGAGATCTTATATCAACTGCCGGCTGGGTGACAGGCTGGATAATATAGATCCTTATAGTCTCTCCAGTCCGGCCATCGAGCGTGAGCAGACCTTGGCTGGGTTGGCCACGACATACCCTACGGCTCCAGGGGTGGCCGGTGAGCTATATGCTCCGGGGCTCACATATGATTGGGCTACTGCTGTCTAAGTCACAGTGAACCGGGCCGACAGCTACTCCGTACTGCTCGGATGTAGGTCTGTCAGGAACGCGCCAGGACGGGTTCTTTCCTCCTGTTTTGGCAGGTTGGAACAGCTGGGCTTTCCTGAGGGGGGGTCCTTAGGGGGTCTCTTGTCCTCCCTTTCCTCTTCCCACTGTCCCTTCCCTCCTCCCCTTGCTCGGGTCTGCTGTGACTGACCGGGGAGTACCTGAGGCATTTCACGTGTCCTGGCCGGGGGCTGCGGGAGTGTCCGTGTCCGCTCTCTGTGTGGGTGGTCTGCCTGTTAAAGGGCCCTCCTCGGGGGCCACTATGTGGTATGGCCTTCTCGTTCGCCTCCTGGTGTTGGCGCAGCTTTTTTATTTAAATCGGCGCCCTTTTCCTGTGGCCGCGCCGCTGTTATAGCAATACAGCGGGCGGACATTTTCTTGTGGTGGCGCTGGCATTCAAGCGGGCGGCCATTTTCTTGAGGCCCGCATGGTTTTCACTGAGGCGAACGGTGGCCATCTTGGTGTATGTTTTGGCCTCTAGTGTTTCTATGGCTTTTGAACGGCGCGAATAGCGCAGTTTTTACTTCCAGAGACACCCAGACACCACAAGCTGTGGAAGAGGCAGCGGGACGTGGCACTTAGCTGAGCGGTTCTGGTCAGGTTGGTGAGTCCCCTGGTCGGTTGCAGCACGGAGGGTGGGCCACCTTTTTTTTGAGTGTACCTTATACATGACTGTAGTCCCTGGGGATGTCAAGTGAGCGGGTCAGCATGGCGTCAGAAGCTGGCGTTTTCTTCCCCAGATATTCCAGTAGTGGCAACCGGTGCACCTGCGGTTCCTGTGGACGCTTTGTCGGCGGTCCTGGAATCATTTGTTGCCAGGGTGGAAGCGGTGTGTGGGCGCAAAGGGGGTAAAAAGCGCCCCTCCCCTACCTTCTGGGGATAGCTCTGACTCGGACCGGGCTGGGACCCAGGGCCCCTGTTCTGAGGTATCAGAGGATGCGGACCAGGAGAGAGTGACTCCATGTCCGGGTCAGCGCAGGATAAGGCACTTGTTGGAGCACTTATCACCGCAGTGCGGGAAACCCTCAAACTGGAGGATAAGGCTGGTACTTCTGCCGAGGTATCTGTCCCTTTTTGCCGGCCTGCACTGCAAAAACTTTTCCTTTTTTATGTGACTTATTTAGACAAGGAATGGGAACAGCCACAGAGGTCCTTCTCGGTCCCAAAACGCTTGGCAGTCCGTTATCCTTTTGAGGAGAGCCTTCTGAAATATGGGCATCTCCCCCGGTTGTGAACCCCCCGGTATCTAGGTTAAACAAAGTGACCACGATTCCGGTGGAAGGGTCTGCTGCATTTAAGGATCCTGCAGATAGTAGATCTGAGGCGGTGGGCCGGTCCTTATACAAGTCAGACCCTCCGAGAATTTGGCTGGGTGCTGAACTTCCAGAAGTCGGTGTTGGTGCCGACTCAGCGCCTAGAATATCTGGGGTTGATTCTAGACTCCTCAAAAGCAAGAGTTTTTCTCCCTTTGGAAAAGTTTCAGACTCTACGGACTGCGGTGAAGCTGCTAGCATCCCGCAAATGGTCATCGCTCCGCTTTTGCATGTGGGTCTTGGGCCTGATGGTAGCCTCTTTCTAGGCGGTACCGTATGCTCAATTCCACACGAGTTTTGCAGAGGGAGATTCTGTCCAAATGGGACAAGTCTCCGTTGTCCTTGGATTGTCAAATCCGGGTGAGCCAACAAGTCAGGGACTCCCTGGTCTGGTGGCTGAGAACTCCGGCTCTTCAGTCCGGAAAGTCGTTCCTTCCCTTTCAGTGGACGGTGATCACGACGGACGCCAGCCTGACCGGTTGGGTAGTAGTTTGAGGTGTTCAGTCGACACAGGGGCGCTGGACACAGGAAGAATTTCACCTGCCGATCAATGTTCTGGAGCTCCGGGCGATCAGGCAGTGCCTCTCCACTTGGTCACAGAGGCTACAAGGGCGTCCGATCAGGATCCAGTCAGACAATGCCACAGCGGTGGCGTATGTCACCCATCAAGGCGGAACAAGAAGCGCGGCTCCAACCTCAGAGGTAGCTCACATCTTGAAGTGGGCAGAGAGGAGCGTACCGGCTCCATCGGCCATTTACATTCCGGGCGTAGAAAACTGGCAAGCGGACTACCTCAATCGTCAGATGCTGGACCAAGGAGAATGGTCACTACACCCTGAGGTATTTCACCTCCTTTGCCTGAGATGAGGCGAGCCAGACGTAGATCTCCTGGCATTTCGACTCAATCGAAAGGGGTCGGTTCGTGGCCAGGGCACAGAAGTCTTCTTCCCGGAAGATTTACCACCGCACATGGAAGACCTACATCTCTGTGTGAAGAGATGAAGTGCCATCCACGTACATATTTGGTTTCTAGGATCCTGGTATTTCTACAACGTGGCGTGGATAAGAAACTTGCCTTAGGCACCATTAAGGGGCAGATTTCAGCATTGGCTGTTTTCTTTCAACGACCCTTGGCGTCTCACTCCCTGGTGAGTACTTTTGTTCAAGGGGTTCGGCATGTGGCTCCGCCGGTTCGATCACCACTACCACCGTGGGATCTGAATCTGGTGCTTTCGGCACTTCAGGAACCCCCCTTTGAGAACATCAGGGAGATTCCGCTCTTGACTCTCTCCCAGAAGGTTGTTTTTCTGGTAGCCATTACTTAGGTTAGACGTGTTTCTGAGTTAGCGGCCTTGTCTTGCAAGGCCCCCTACTTAATCCTCCATAGGGATAAAGCGGTGCTGTGCCCGCAGCCTTGGTTTCTACCAAAGGTATGAAAAACAAAAAAAGGGGGAGGGTGACCTCAATACGCCCAAAACAATTGTTTCATGCACATGCTTCCATCCCCATGTATATATAGTAAAGGGAAAAAGAAAAGTTTTGGGAATTTGAGTGAAGCATGTGTATGTAGCATGATCAATGGAATGGAACTTATGTTTTCCGGGTCATGTGTTTTGATTCCCGATATGGGGCAGCACAAGATCCTTTAACAACAATGTCAATTGTTAATATTAATTATATATTAATATATAATAATATTTCGGCCTTTCATCTAAACGAGGACATTGTACTTCCATCCTTGTGTCCTCGGCCGTCGAATCCAAAAGAGGCTGCTTTTCATTCCCTAGACGTGGTTTGTGCTCTACGGGTGTATCTGTCTGCTACGGCCCCGTTTCGGAGGTCAGACTCTGTTCCTGTCCGTATCTGGTCCCAAGAAGGGCCTGGCGGTCTCGTCGGCCACCATTTCTCGGTGGATCAGATAGATCGTGGTTCAGGGAAGGGACAGGCGCCTCCTTTTCCTGTTGCATCACATTCTACCAGGGCAATTGGTGCTTCCTGGGCTTTCTGGCATCAAGCGTCTGTCTCACAGGTGTGCAAAGCGGCGACCTGGTCATCCATTCACACTTTCACCAAGTTTTATAAGGTTGATGCGAGTGCATCTTTGGATGCTTCCTTTGGCCGCAAAGTTTTGCAGGCGGCCGTTTAAAGGTTGCAACTCCTCCGTTCAGGAGCTCTGGTTGCGTTGGGGTGACGTTAGTTTTTGATTGCTGTTCCCACCCCTCGTTTTTGATACTGCTTGGGGACGTCCCTACAGTTAGGAGTATAAGAAGGCTGTGTCCGTCCATGGACGAAAGAGAAAATAGGATTTTTGTACTCAAAATCCTTTTTCTCTGACGTCTGTGGACGGACACAGCACCCACCCCTCCTTTTACGTTTTGTACTGCTTTTTGACGAACTGAGCTGCTAACTGCAGTGTGAGGGGTTATGACCAGAGGGACCGCCCCCCTGGGCGGGGCTGTTCAGCTGTGCTAAAGATTAATGTTTTTAACTATTAACATGTCTGCCTAGTCCTCTCCTAATAGACAGAAACATAACCCTACAGTTAGGAGTAAGAAGGCTGTGTCCGTCCATGGACGTCAGAGAAAAGGATTTTACGGTGAGTACAAAAATCCTATTTTTTTTTTTATTCTATATATTTATCACATCTGTTATCTTTACAGAAAAACTGTGAAACAGAATAACGGCCTTCTGCCATATTTCTGTTTATGGTTAGTTCTTTAATTTTATAAGTTTGTTTTTGCAATTTTTTGCACAGTAACTTTGGCATTAAAGGGATATGAAACGGAATAGGAAAAGTAACACACAGAGGTTGATTGATTTACTAAAAACTGGGACAAAAAAAATGGAAGCAGATTGGTTAACCTAACCTACGCAGAGCTGCACCAGATTTTGCACTCTCTGTTTTTTTTTTGTTTTTTTTTGTCAAAGCTTTGAACAAGCCTAAGAACTTCGAAGCTCATTGGCTAGCCTAATATACTCGGCTGCGCTAAATTTTTCAATCTCTCTAATTTTAGTAAATAAACTATACAATCTCTGGTGCTTGGAAGTGGGCCCCAGACTGTTAGCTACATTTTTCCCTGATTGCTTAACTGGACATGCCTCGCCTTGATGCCCTATGACTAGGGAAGTCAGTGAATAATAGTTGCACTGTCTGAAAAATAAAACAAGACAGAGCGCACCGGCCTAGTGCAATTATCTTAAGGAAGACCTCTCTTTGTTAATAATATGGTAACTTAAGTAATATACAGAACAAACCAACAGGTGTACTGTCAACCTTGTCGTCAAAGTAAGCTTCCAGTCCACAATACATCATATCACATTACCTATAGCCTAGGACAACTGGAAAACCCAACAGGCTAACGTGTTTTGAGGACTTGCCTCTCCTCGGAGCTCTGGCTCTAAGGAAGAGGCAAGTCCTTGAAACACCTTAGCCTGTTGGGTTTTCCATTTGTCCCACTCCCATTATGTGATGTGAATGATGTATCGTGGGTTGGAAGCTGATGTTTTACTTTGACAACAAGCTTTGATACAACTGACCTGACGGCTTAGTAGTATGATGTGTATAATAGCCCGTGCGCCCTCTGTCTTGTTTTTTATGGTTCTTCTATTTTTTAACAATATAAACCGTGCAAATACTCAAACATAGAGGCTCTTAGATGTATGAATTTTAACAGCGCTGCGAAATATAAGTGCTAACACATAATACAATCTAAACACAATGTGAAAATATATAGAAATATGAAGGTATTGGGACTTTTAAGGTGCAACAACTACACAATATTCAATATAAAAAATATAATTTTATTACAAAAAATATATGAAAAATCATATGTACAAATATACATGAACCATCAAAATAAACATAATAGAGTTTCCAAAGTGCATACAGACAAAATTCTCTACATGTTTCGCCATTTTGTAGGCTTCCTCAGGAGTTTGTCATGCAAATACTGGAAACAAAGAAAGAAAAATAATAAATACATAATAATATTTTACTCAAATTTCAAACTCAAAATTACAAAACAGACTATTATTAAGAAAAAAAGGATAACTGAAAACCATAACCAGCCCAATGGTTGCTCAAAAGTTCATCTCAAAATTAGATCTATTTATTCAAGGTATATGACCTTATTAGTATCAGTTGTAAGTACATTACCTGTAAATTTTGATGGTACAATCTAAAATGAAGAATGACCAGATAGCCAATGTGAAAATATCAAGTGCTATGTAGGGCTGGGCGATTTTCCCCCCCCCCAAAAAAATCTGCGATTTTTTTATAAAAAACTCGATTTACAATTCGATTCGATTTTTTTTTTAAATTATATTAATTAAAGTGCATCAACAAACAAAATTGCAAAGGCAAACCCTTTCTCTAACTGCAAAGTCAGTTTGCAGTGTGCAACAAACACACAATATAATCCAGCGCTCATGGAACATACATTATTAACTATTGAAAACTCTTGAAACTCTGTGTGTGATTCCTTCTGTCCCAGCCTTGCTGCGATCCTGGCTCTGCATCCTTTTGGGTTGGAGGGCCCTCCACACGCTGGTCTGCCTGTTGTCCATCATTTCAAGGTACTGTGCTCACACGGAAATCATGCCACAGGCTTTGTTTTGACTTTTTTAACCCCTCCTTGCTCCACAGATGTCACTGCAAGTTTAACAAGTTTGTCACCACTGGCAACTGGAGAGTTAAGATTTATTTGCCCTCTGCACATTTGGGATTGGATCCCTCTCTTTATTGTGATAAATGGACTAAGCTTTTTTATCAATTCTTCAAGAGTTTTCAATAGTTAATAATGTATGTTCCATGAGCGCTGGATTATATTGTGTGCATGTTGTGTATTTTGTACTTCTGGGTACGGATTTTTTCTTGCTGCGCTGGATCCTGTATTTTCCCCCTTTTTGGATACTTTGTACTTCCCAAAATATTTGGGATTTTTTTCTTATTATTATCATCCATTATATTTTTTTCTTTATCCACCAATTTAGCGCTTGTGACCTTTTGTTGTTTTTTGCAGTGTGCAACAAAGATTGTTAAACATCCAAATTATTAATACTGTATTTGGATTTAGCTAATAAAACAACAAAAAATCCTGAGGTTACTCTTAGTTGAATTGAACTGTGTCCATGCCTCACTGTGTCCATGCCTCACTGTGTCCATGCCTCACTGTGTCCGTGCCTCACTGTGTCCGTGCCTCACTGTGTCCGTGCCTCACTGTGCCCGTGCCTCACTGTGCCCGTGCTTCACTGTGCCCGTGCTTCAATCACTGTGCCCGTACCTGATGCAGATTTTCATGGTATACAGATTTTACTGCTACACCGGTGGCCATTCCAGTATTCAAAAGCCGCGCCTCCTCCTCGTCTGTGATAGGCGGAACACTCAATTTCCCAGCATTCAGTGTTCCGCCTATCGTGGTCATCCTCATAACACAGACGAGGATGAGAGGATGTCCATGATAGGCTGAATACTGCCTGCTGTGAAATTGAGTGCTCCGCCTATCACAGACGACGAGGACTCGGGAGGCGCGGCTTTTGAACACTGCAATGGCCGCCGTCTGTCTGCATGACACGCTGATCAGGTAGGCAGATGGCGGCTGCGGCGAGTAGATGTAATTGGGGTAACGCTGCCCAGTGCCATTCTGGATACGCCCCCTGCAGTCCTGCTACGGAGACTTTGAAGGAAAAAAATAAATAAAAAAAAATAAAAAAAAAAATTGAAAAAAATCGATTTTCTTCAAATCTGAATCGATTTGAGCTCAAAACTCGATTCAAGATTAAAATTGATTTTTTTTCCCAGCCCTAGTGCTATGATATAGTGATATAAAGTGCTAAGTTCCAACAGCAATTGATGTTTCTACGTTGAAAGGAATTCCAAAAATCGCTCTCCCCTCTTGTGACCCCACTCACCAGAGTTAATGGACCCTCAGCTTTGCAGTCCAGGGGTCAGAATATGCTTATGAATTTCGGATCTACGCATTGGATCTCCAGATTCAGAGAAGCTTCCACAAACAATTATTCATTTGGACCGAGGGAGATAATAAAAAAAGAGATAGAAGGTACATAGTGAAGTACTGCCGGAACTGAATCACTGCGCATTTACACAAATGCCACTCACGAGACGGCTCAGCAAAACGGGCATCAGTGTGTTCTGGGTTCGCATCTGCAGCGTGCGTTCCACAGATACCGGAAGTTGCGTCACTGGTATGTGAAACCGGAAATGCGTTTATGCGTTTCGCCCCTCCAGGACATCATTAAGGACATCACTTCCGGTTTCGTATGGTGGAATTTATATGCAAGGGAGCCATTGCCTCCCTGCTGTTAGCCAGTAGTGTGCGAGTAAAACCATCTGGTGTAATCAAACACCCACTTCCCTTCACTCACACCACTTCCTGTTTATTGCCAAAATTTAACAAAAAACGTAATTGACAAATAACTTTAAGACTTTGTAACACGAGAATTCATTAATTGGAAATTAATATGGATAAGCTAAAATTCAATAATTGTATGCAAATTTGGTAGTCAGCATAAAACATAAATATAAATATAAAAAATATATAAAAATAAAATAAAAATGTGCTGACCGCTACCAATTAGACAAAAAACTGTTCAAATCTAGTTCAATATTTAATCCATACGGACTCATAGTACTCAACCTATGTATCCACTGGGTTTTGTTTTGTGAAATGGCTTTCTTAAGATTGGAGCCCCTCCAATGTGCCTCAACCCTATCAATTCCACTAGGGTTGCACCGATACCGATACTGGTATCGGTATCTGTGCCGATACTAAGCATTTGCAAGAGTATCGGTACTCTTGCAAATGCCCCGATACTCAAAACCGATACCTTCGGGCTCTGTACTTTCAGTTGTCAGCAGGAATTCCCCACTAACAGCTGAAAAGTAAAGAAAAAAATGCTGGCAATTATTGGTTGTTAAGGAACAGGGCCGCGGCGTCCTTAACAACCAATCACGTGTCCTTGTGATTTCCCTCCCCGCCTCCTCCTCCCCTCTCGCCAGCTGTCACCAGGCTTGGGACTGCATATCTGTGGAAACTTCCTGCATTAGATGTGAGCAAGCCCAGCTCCCCCCATTCCACTGTCCTCCCCCTCCTGCTGGGTGCAGCTCTCACATTCAGCTCTGCTCATCGCGGCTCCGCTAATTCTGTCACAGTCTGGTGAGCAGGAGTGAGTCCTGTGTGATCTCCACACAGATCTGACTTTTCCCTGGCAGCTGCAAGGCTCTGCACACAGCGAGGCTTCTCCCAGTGCCCTGAGTGTCCGTACTCAGCCTGGAGGAGCCCCCCCTCTCCAGCAAGCAGAGGCACAGACACACGGCCAGCATCACTGCAGCAGGTCAGTGTGTGATTAGATCCCCCGCTGATGTGTCAAATACTAATTATCTACATAGTGTTAAATACATGAAACTGACATAAAAAAGTGAATCCTAATATCAATGCCTTAATATATCTTGGAGTGTTATAATCTAAAAATTTCAGATAGTTCAGGCTGGGTGTAACAAAATGTCTGCTACTGCTTTTATGTGGCCAAGTGCAGGGTGTAGCAAGATGGACGTTGCAGGCAGCATAGAAAAATAGTTTAGGTTCCTTTCATGTCATTTTTCTTTCTCGTACATCACGGGACACAGAGCGACATAGTCATTACTAATGGGTTATATAGATACCTTCAGGTGCTGGCACTGGCAACTTCCAAAACCGGAAGTACCCTCCCCTATATAAGCCCCTCCCATCCGGGAGCACCTCAGTTTTTTGCCAGTGTCTAAGGTGTTGGCCAAGAAGTAACATGTGTTTTTCACTGAGCTTGCGTACAGGTTCTTTTGGGCCTCAGTAAGCTATTCCGGATCCGACCAAAAAAGCTTCATAGCTAAACGGTCGGTACCCGGGCCTTGCAAGAGAAGAGCAAGGTTTTGCCTGTAATGCCTCTCTTAGGAGGGCTGGACCCTGGGATCCAGAGCTCTGGTCATACCCACGACCAAGATGTTTTCTGTGCAGGGTGCTATACAGGTCCAGGGGAGTGGAATCCTTGGGAACCCGGTCCCTGAAGGTTTGATTACAATGCCTGCCGTGATAGGTGAAGTTTGGGCTTCTGTGGACCAAACAGAGTCCTGCGGCGAGGAAAAGGTAAGTGGGGGCCCTCAGGAACTTGGTTCTATTGAGGGACCCCCAAGCCTATTTTGTCTTTCTGCCTGTTACCTAAGGTATTCCCGCTAATATTCTGTGTATGCCTGTTACTACTGAGAAAATGTAAAAATTTTAATAGTAGGCAAGAAAAAAAAATAAAAATGTAAGACCGCGGTACCTGTGTTAGACACTAGAGGCCGCTATGGTTCTTTTTCTTGTAATGTGGATTTTTTTCTTCCAGAATCAAATCCAGGCAGTTGGTATGTTCTCTCCTGGGAAGCTGTCTCCTCTGCCCTGTTGCTGCGCTCATCCATCCCCGGGCCCTGCGGCAAAGGGACCCTGGCTCCCATCTAGCTCCTTATGGTTTTCAAAAAAGGCGCCGAAGGCGCACGTGCCCGCGCGCGTGCGCGCGCCTCTGTATATAGAGGCGATCTGGAAAAAGGGGCGGAGCGGGTGGATGACGCTCAGGTGTGCGCCGCGGCGCTACTGCGCATGTGTGGGCGTCCAGCGTGTTTTGAAGCACATTATAGCTGGCTATTGAAGTGCACAGACAGAGCTAGCAACAGTATAAAGGCACACAGAGGCGGTTGATGCAGGCATCCCCTAGAAAGGCACTTTAGTAGACACCAACTGTGATATAGCAGCAATTGTGCTAGACTATTCTCAGTAAAAGTGGTGTATTACGGCTGGAATACCTCAGCTTTAGGCTTAGGAATATGCCGTCCAGAAGCTCCGGAACTGAATCTTCCAGGAAGCGAAGGGGGTCTCATCGGGCTCTGAGGATCTTGGGCATGCTTCTGCTGCACCAGTCTCCCCTGAAGTTCAGAGGTAAGTGACCGTAGAGACCCCGCAGGGGTACTTGGTACTGTGGCTGTCCTCAGTTCACCTGCTCCTGTGTATGTAACAGAGGAGGTTTTTTCCTCAGCTCTGGGAGGATTAGAGAGAGATTGTCAACATTGATCGCTGCCTCCCTGTCAGGGAAAGCACGCCCGATCTCCGTCTCCTCCTTCTGAGTGCCTGTTAGCAGAGCAACAGTCCCATACAGGGATCGACCTGCCTGAAGGGGATCAGGATGAGGTTGATTCTGTTATAGAGGAATCAACAGTGGGGGAACCTTTTCTCAGCATCTCAAGCTGAAAGATTATGGGTTCAGTCTTTGACTAACATGGTCCGATCAGCATTTAAAAATGCACCTTGCGGAACCATTAACCACTACTGTATCCTCGTTGGGGTCGCTAGAAGCCCCCAGACTGTCTGTTCTTTTCCACTTCACCCTTTACTGAAAGGGCTCATTTACCAGGATTGGGAACGTCCTGAGAAAATATTTATTCCCCCAAGAGATTTCCGGTGGTCTATCCCATGGAGGATAAGTTCATAAAAAAATGGAAGGTCCCTACAGTGGACGCAGCCATCTCTTGTATGTATAAATCACTGACATGTCCAGTGGATAATGTCCAAATGTTCAAGAACCCAATAGATAAGATTGGAGTCCTTATGAAAGTCTGCTTCTTTCTACAGCAAGCTTGGTGACACAACCAGCAGTGAGGTCTGCTAAGCAGTGAAGGATCAGTTGAAACAGGTCTTGAGGGACTTGACAGATCAGCAGGCCTTGCCCTAGCTGATCTGCCTAGAGCCTTAGGTTTTGCGGTTGACGCCATAAAGGATTCAGTCCATCAGGCCTCCCGCCTTACGCTGTCTATAGTACATATGCGTAGGCTTCTATGGCTCAAAAACTGGTCTGCTGAAGCTCCCTGTAAAGAATGGCTGGTTAGCGTCCCATTTCATGGTGAAAACCTGGACAAATATATCCAGAAAATTTCCAGCGGTAAAAATACGCTCTTGCCGGTTAAAAACAGAGTTAGAGGTCCCTCTTTAAGAGGCCTGCTTCTCCAGTCCCTGGGGCATCGGCTGTGTAACAGTTCCGACGGCCTCCTCGGTCAATTCCCGGGGGTAAAAAACAGGGACAATAGCAGGGTAATGAGAAACCCTGGGTCAGGGGAGGTACAAAACCTCCCCCAAAGTTAAATTCATTAAGGGTTGCCCCCACTCAGTCGGGTGGGGGGAGGACTCCAGTTGTTCGCAAGAGACCTGGCGGGACACGATCAAAACAGATAGGTGCTCTCCGCAGTATGTTTGGGATACAGTTTGGAGTTAAAAGACTCTCCTCCTTCCCATTTTTGAGGTCAAACGTGCCAAGGGATCCCCGGAAGAGAGAGTCCCTCCTGTTGGCACTAGAACAACTATTGCTCCAAGGAGTAATTATGGAGGTTCCCCTGGAAGAATGAGGGTTCGGGTTTTACTCAAACCTCTTTACAGTCCCGAAGCAAACGCGGACGGGAGGCCCATATTAATTCTAAAAGGGCTAAACAAATTCCTGTACATCAGGACTTTCCGATGGAGTCGATCCGATCGATGGCCACTGCCCTACAAGGGGAGGATTGGTTAGCCGCGATCGACATCAAAGATGCTTATTTGCACATTCCCATCTTTCCAGTCCACCAAAAATTTCTACGCTTTGCAGTAGAAGGGCGCCATTTTCAGTTCAGAGCCTTACCCTTCGGTCTGGCCACAGCACCACGAGTGTTTACAAAAATTCTGGCCCTTTATTGGCCAATCTAAGAACACAAGGTGTAATGATAATGGCATATCTAGATGACTTGTTGCTGATAGACCACTCAGTGAAAAAACTAGACGTGGTCGTTCACAAGACAATCAAGTATCTGGAATCTCACGGTTGGATTATCAACCGAGACAAGTCAGCCCTAAAAAACAGTCAAAAGTCTGGAATACTTGGGGCTAAGGTTGGATTCAGGCCAGAGAAAAATATTCTTGCCTCGAGGAAAGGTGTTGTCTTTGAAAGATTTGATCCACTTAGTGGGTACAAAAAGACAGCCATCCATACGCCTGTGCATGAGGCTGCTGGGAAAAATGGTGGCATCATTCGAAGCAGTACCCTACGGTCAATTCCATTCAAGGAATTTGCAAGGGGCCATACTGTCAGCCTGGAACAAAAAAGTTCAGGCCCTAGACTTACAATGTCCTTGTCCCCTTCCGTTCGCAAGAGCCTCCGTTGGTGGTTGGTTCCCCAGAATCTGGAAAAAAGGAAATCCTTCAGTCCAATTTCTTGGAAGGTGGTCACTACAGATGCCAGCCTTATAGGCTGGGGAGTAGTACTGGAGCAATGGTCTCTCCAGGGCAGATGGTCGGATGCAGAAAAGGCCCTGCCCATCAATCTCTTAGAGATACGAGCAGCCCGGTATGCCCTAGTAGCATGGACATCCATACTCCAAGGGTCCCCTGTCAGAATTCAATCAGACAATGCCACAGCAGTGGCATATATCAATCATCAGGGGGGCACCAGGAGTCGTGCAGCCCAGAGGGAAGTAAATTACATCCTGAAATGGGCAGAAAGATATGTCCCAGCCATATCTGCGGTATTCATTCCAGGAGTGGAGAATTGGAAGGCGGACTTTCTAAGTCGCCAGCAATTATGCCCAGAGGAATGGTCCCTTCACCCCGAGGTTTTCTGGACAATATGTCAGCGGTGGGGAACATCGGATTTAGATCTTCTAGCATCCAGATTCAACGCAAAGGTGGACAGGTTTGTCTCTCGGACAAGGGGTCCCCTAGCTGCGGCTCGGATGCCCTAGTGTTCCCTTGGGATCAGTTCAAGCTGATATATGCATCACACCGCCACAATGGTTACCTCGATTACTCCGCAGAATCAGGGTAGAAAAGAAACCAGTGATTCTGGTGGCTCCAGCGTGGCCCCGAAGAGCGTGGTACGCGGAGATTGTAAAATGTCAGTGGGGAGTCCTTGGACTCTCCCACGTCGTCCGGACCTGCTTTCGCAAGGACCGATATACCACCCTTCCTTACCAGCCCTAGGTTTGACGGCCTGGCTATTGAAGCCCACATTCTAAAAAAGAGAGGGCTCTCTAATCCTGTGGTATCTACCATGATCAATGCCAGGAAGCCGGTATCCAGGCAGATCTACTATAGAATCTGGAAGGCGTACATCGCGTGGTGTGAGGCCAAGAAATGGCATCCACATAAGTACGTAATATCCTACAGTGGGCTGTAGATAGGAAGCTTGCCTTGAGTACTATCAAAGGTCAGTTTTCGGCCTTGTCAATATTTTTTCAAAGGCCCTTGGCTTCGCATTCACTAGTCAAAGCCTTTAGATAAGGAGTGATGCGTATTAGTCCTCCGGTTAATATTCCCATATGTCCATGGGATCTAAACCTGGTTCTGTCGGTTCTACAGAAACAACCATTTGAACCATTACAGCATAGTTCCTTGGTTCTTCTCACCAGGAAATTGTTTTTTCTAGTAGCCATTTGTTCGGCTAAAAGAGTGTCGGAATTAGCAGCTATGTCCTGTAAAGAGCCATATCTGGTTATCCATAAGGACAGAGTAGTGTTACGTCCTCATCCAGCCTTTCTTCCTAAGGTGGTATCAAGGTTTTCGTTTGAACCAAGATGTGGTTCTTCCTTCTTTTTTCCCCAAACCTAGTTCGGTAGAGGAAAAGTTATTGCATTCTTTGGATGTAGTAAGAGCAGTTAAAGCTCATCTAAAAGCCACTGCTCAGATTCGCAGAACGGATACTTTGTTTATTCTGCCGGAAGGCCCCAGAAAGGGTCAGGCAGCGTAAAAATCTACTTTAGCCAAGTGGATTCAACAGGTCATTATGCAAGCCTATGGCTTGAGAAGGAGACCGCCTCCGTTCAAAGTTAGAGCGCACTCCACGAGAGCAGTTGGAACTTCATGGGCAGCGCATCACCAGGCCTCCCTGGCTCAAATCTGTAAGGCCGCAACATGGTCTTCAGTACACACGTTTACTAGGTTCTACCAGGTGGACGTTAGAAGTCAGGAGGATGTCGCCTTTGGGCGCAGTGTGTTGCAGGCCGCAAAAGATCCTCATGTCTGATAGCGCTCAGCTTATGTATGGTGTATCCCCCCCCCTCGTTGGGCATTGCTTTAGGACATCCCATTAGTAATGACTATGTCGCTCTGTGTCCCGTGATGTACGAGAAAGAAAATAGGATTTTTATAACAGCTTACCTGTAAAATCCTTTTCTTGGAGTACATCACGGGACAAAGAGCTCCCACCCCTCTTTAGGGACACTTATTGCTTTGCTACAAAACTGAGGTGCTCCCGGATGGGAGGGGCTTATATAGGGGAGGGTACTTCCGGTTTTGGAAGTTGCCAGTGCCAGCACCTGAAGGTATCTATATAACCCATTAGTAATGACTATGTCGCTCTGTGTCCCGTGATGTACTCCAAGAAAATGATTTTACAGGTAAGCTGTTATAAAAATCCTATTATTTCAGTGCCTGCCCATAAGTGCCATCCATCTGTCAGTGTCCATCCATCAGTACCAGCTATTCATCAGTGCCCATCCATCAGTGCGTGCCATCTATCAGTGCCAGCCATCAGTGCCATCTTTCAGTGTGTGATACCCATCAGTGCCATCTTTCAGTGCGTGCCATCTTTCAGTGCGTGCCACCTATCAGTGCCATCTTTTCGTGCGTGCCACCTATCAGTGCCAGCCATCAGTGCATGCCACCTATCAGTGCCATCTTTCTGTGCATGCCACCTATCAGTGCCATTTTTCAGTGCCAGCCATCAGTGCGAGCCACTCATCAGTGCTGCATAATAAGTTCCCATCCATCAGTGCCACTGCCAGCCATCAGTCAGTGCCACCTTTTAGTGCCCATCAGCCAGTGCTATCCATCAGTGCGTCACATGACATAAAAAAAAGTATCGGTATCGGCGAGTACTTGAAAAAAAGTATCGGTACTTGTACTCGGTCTTAAAAAAGTGGTATCGGGACAACCCTAAATTCCACAAAACTTTAAACCCCTGGGATCCCTATTATGAAACTATCGAAAATGGTTAGACAAACTGTGGTTTAAAACCCTTTCCAATTCTATTCACGTGTTCTCTTAATCTAATGCCCAATCTCCTAGTGGTTCTCCCCACATATTGGAGGCCACAAGGGCAGGACAGAAGGTAGGTGACATGGGTAGTTCCACACGTGATGAATTATTTTAAATCATAGGATTTACCCTGGGAATGAGAAGTAAATTGTGTGGTCTTCCTAATCCTATGTTTGGAGGTTTGACAGATCACACATTGGACATAACCCTCCTACCTGCAGCCAGCAGCCTCCGTTTTTTTTCTGCCTAGCAGAGGAGAGGACGTGGCTCTTTTCAGAGCCAGTCTCTTGAAGAAATGTTTTGTTCTTTTTTGAACTTTTATTATTTTACTTTTGTGATTCTTCTATCAACTGTTGGCTGGGCAACAGGTTGGGTAGTTCGCTATCCTCATAGTCTCCCTAGTCCGACCATCGAGCGTGCTGATCCTCGCTTTGCGTGAGATCAGTTCACGACATGCCCCATGGCTCCGGGGTGGCCGGTGAGCTTTTTGCTCCAGGGTCCACATAAGATTGAACAGTTTTGCTGTATCTTTCGCGGTGGACTGGCCAACAGCTACTCAATACTGCACTGTGATAGGCCTGTCAGGAACACACCAGTGGTTCCTAGCTGGACGGGTAAGTACTGTTTCCCTGCCTAAGCAGGTGAGTACATGCTGTGTGTTCCTATGGTAGGGGGTTTTCCCTGTCTCCCCCTTGTTTTTTTGCTACTCTGTCACCTACACTATGGCGATGCGCTGACTGGGGGTGCCTGGGGGGGTCCACAGGGGTCTGCATTGAGGTGTGGGGGTTTAGCTGTGTCAGCTTGGGCCTTGAGCACTGTTTGGCGCCATGTTTTTCCTGTGTTTTACTTTACATTGAAAACCGCATTGGCGGCCATCTTGCCGTAGCCGCCCTATAACGCATTTGTAATTGCGGCGGGCATTTTCTTGTAGCCGCGCGCTCTTTTGTGCTGGTTTGGCCTCTATTGCTGACTGGAACGGCGCGATTCTCCTCAGTTTCCTCAGTCTCCTCACTGTTCACTCACTGAGGGCAGACACAGGCAGCGGAACCGAGTGGTCCTGGTTGGGTTGGTGAGTCCCCTGGGTAACCCCCCCAGTCAGTGCACCTGGAGGGTGGACTTTCTCTCTCATATGGACAAAGTCTCAGAGGGTAGTGGTATAATGGAGTCAGTGTCACCTGCTTCCCCTTTCATGTCAGAAGCAATTGGCAGTGCTGCTGCACCTGTGGTCCATATGGACCAGTTGTCGGCAGTCCTGGAATCATTTGTTGCCAGAATGGAAGCGGCGTGCGAGCGCAAGGGGGCTATAAAGCGCCCTCTCCCCACACCATATCCAGGGGAGTGCTCTGATTCAGATATGGGCATTGCTGCGGCACAGGACCTTAGCTCTGAATATTTTGATATTTTTGACAAGGACATTCCTTGTGAGGAAGACTCCTTATCTGGGTCAGTACATGACAGGACACTTGTTAGTGAACTCATTGATGCTGTGAGGGACACACTCAAGCTGGATGCTGCGGCTGAGTAACCTGTGGTGGAGTCAGTCTCCTTTTTGGTTCTTTTCAAGCTAAGCCTTCTAAAAAGGTTTTTCCCTATACACCTTTATTTTAACAGATTCCTAGACCAGGTTTGGGACAAACCACAGAAGACCTTTGCGGTCTTGCTGCGTCTGGTGGTTAGGTACCCCTTTGAGGAAAGCCTGATTAAAAAATGGGCCTCTCCTCCGGTGGTCGACCCCCCCCCCCCGGTAGCCCGGTTGAATAAAGCCACAACTCGCCGGTTGAGGGGACCCCTGCTTTTAAGGACCCTACGGATAGGAAGTCGGAAATGGTGAGCAGAGCCATGTTCACCATGCTGGGATCCGCGCTGCGTCCTCATGTAGCGGCGACCCTGGTGACTCAGACGCTCACAGAATGGGCGAAGCTTATGCACCAGTATGTGCAGGAGCATAATCTTCCTAAGGAAAGCATTACACTGGCAGACCAAATGGTACAGGGCCTGGTGTATGTGTACGATGCCACCATGGATGTTGCCCCCCTAATATCTAGGGCCTCAGTGTCTGCAGTGGTTTTGCGTCGCCTAATCTGGTTGAAATGCTGTTTAGATGACCTGGCCTCTAAGAAGCTCCTTAACAGATTTGCCTTTCAAGGGCGGAAGGCTATTTGGTGCTTCCCTGGATGACATTATTAAAAATGTCACGGGGGGTAAGAGCACCCTTCTTCCTCAGCCTCTTAAGGTGAAGGAGCCGCGCCGTAAGCCGGGTCCTTCCTTTCCTACTCAGAGGTTTTTTCGTCAGTCAAATCCCGGGGAAAAATTCTCCCGGACTGACAAGGGTGCAGCTGGGGGACCTAAGCGTCCCTGGGTGCGTAAGCCAACCAAGCAGGCAAACAAGCCCGCCACCGCATGAAGTCTTGCCCCCGCCCGACTCTGGAGTGGAACGATGAGTTTGCAGGTTCGCGGATTAGTGGACCGCCCGGATCTCCGACCGGTGGGTATGCAAGGTGGTTACCTCGGGGTACAGGATTGTTCCTTTCCTGGCCACCAGACAGATTCTTTCCCTCAAATCTCTCTCTCCTTCCAGCGCGTCGGGCTGCCCTATTAGGGGCAGTGCAGGACTTACTGAGGTGCGGAGTAATTGTGTCAAAGGAGTTATTTAGTAATGAACGTTAAATTAACAAAAAAAAAAAAGAAAAAGAGCAGCCAAGAAAACTCTGAGAATTAAGGTCTTGGGATTGCAGTGGAAAAGTTCATGGAACTTGCCACTCATAGGCCAGGTAGAGCTCACATCTAGAAGCTTAGGAACACTGTGTCTGCATTTACTTCCATTATCAAAGGTAAAGGAGTATGCTACCGATAGGTCTACCATACAGTTCAGAGACAAGACACGCAGTAAGTAAAATAGTTTAAAAACGGAAAGTGACGGTACGGAGCTTAGAGGTTTAAGGGGGACATTGAAAAACATTAATGGCGAAGCCTGCCATACCTGACAATTGTCCATTTTTGCTGTAGCATTGCAGGAAAATTAATTTTCATGTATTGATTATGAAGAATATTTGAACCAAAGGATGGTCAGGAATTGCATGAGATCGTCAAGTACTGTCTAGATCGAATGGATGATAGCTGGTTTAATATGAGGAAGTTATTTTTTTTGTGCAGCCTATTTTAAAACTGCACACTGGATATTGAGAAATTTTGAGACGTGTAGGCCCATGTATTGATCTTGAAGCTAAGAAAAGGGGAACTTGCCATTCAGCATAATATTGCTACTTATTTTAAATGAATATTGAACAAATACAGACCATTTTGTCACACTTAGATTTTAACACATATAATATTGCCATCTTTGTTCTGATAATTCAATAATAAAGGTTGGAACAGAAAGGTAAGATTTAATAGGTTAACCTGAACATAGAATAAATGTAAGAAGTATTGTATAGCAGAGCTTTGGAGTGTGTATCACTGGTAGCATTTTTTTTTTTAAGCTCGTGAATTACTAGTTATTAGGTAAGGGAAAGTTGTCATTAGTATAGGGAATTCTCTTCCACCTGCTCAGAGAGAAATACTTAATTTTATGTGCATGTGAATTTTTTGTCTTGTCTTGAAATTCCAATTTTTTGAGTATAAGTTGTTTTTTTCTTCTGAATGCAAATGGATTGTTAAGTAGTTGATATGTCTTTTTTGATCCTGCCAAGACGAACGTTACCAAAGTGGGCAGATGAGAGGGGCAGAACAGGGTACTAAGCTGTGTGTGGTGCTTTAAGAAGATTGAATCCGCGGATAAGGACAAGTTACTATTTGAGTGATTTCTCCTATCCAAATTATTGTTTAGCACAATAAACAGAGGTACATATCCGCTCGCATAAATCTGCTACTTTGCTTCAAGTGAAAAACGGGCAAATCCCAAGGTAAGGGGATCAAACCGCCACCCATACCTTCGCCACTGCTTTCGCAGAAAGCATTAAGGACCCTTTCACACTGGGGCGTTGGGAGCGTCGGCGGTAAAGCACTGTTAGTTTTAGCGGCGATTTACCGTCTTAGCGGCGCTTTTTGGCCGCTAGCTTTTAACCCCCGCTAGCGGCCGAAAAAGGGTTAAAAGCGCCCGCAAAGCATTGCTGCCCATTGATTTCAATGGGCGGGGGCGCTTTAGGAGTGGTGTATGCACTGCTCCTAAAGTGCCTCAAAGAAGCTGCTTGCAGGACTTTTTTTGACGTCCTGCCAGCGCACCACTCCAGTGTGAAATCCCTTGGGCTTTCACATTGGAGTGACAGGCGAGGCGCTTTCCAGGTGCTATTTTTAGCGCTATAGCGCCTGTAAAGCACCTCAGTGTGAAAGGGATCTAAAAAATTTGTAAACAAGCGTATCAACTGTTTTGTAGATTGTTGGATAAGACACCAAGTGCTGGATCACCAGAGACCGTGCCATCAGCCGAAAAATTAAACCTGTAAGGAGTTTTTTGCGAGAGTATCACCCGAGGATTACTTTTACATTGATGCTTTTGTGGACATGCTCGCGGGTTACACAGAAAATATCCATTCGTCTGATCCTTTTCCCCGGGATGGGGCAAATTATGATTTTCACATGAACACGGTTAGAAGGTTATGTTTGGGAGAGAAGGATGTATTTTCTTTATTTAGGCCCCGATCATGTATAGGATGTGGCCTACATGAGGGAGGTGGCGCAAACTGGCTGGCTTATGCACCAAGGTATGGTACCAATCCGGAAAATACAATGGGTGGTGGCGCAGGTTATAGTATAGTAATATGCAATGTAAATCATGTGGTAGTCCTTTTAAACTGGATTAGTTCTGTGTGGGTTATGCAGTCTTTTGTTGATAGGGCAGCCTTGTGAAGGGAGTTGAAGCCACTCTAAATATGGAAGAGAGAAAAATTTGCAACAGGCGCCTCTTAGTAAGGCTGATCAAAATTCAGCATGATGGTGTGCTCTGTTTGTCCAAGTAGCCGGCGTCCTGTTCCTTGTGGCAGGAACCAAAGCGAGGCCTGGAGCGCAGCCTGACGATCACAGAGAGGGCTGGGATGCAGAGTTCAGCAATGTGACGTAGCTGGCATACAGTGACCAGTTTCCGAGCATGCGCACCAGGAAATTGTACGAGGTGCGCGCTCCTTTCTCAAGCCGGTGTGTAAAGGCTGTGTGGCCTATTTTTGTGCCTTGATGGTGCTGCCACCTAGTGGCGAGATATGGTAATGTTCGACAATGATAACTGCTAATGCACAGAAGCACTATTGAACAAATTGACCAATGTAAAATGACAAAAAGAGGAAAGTGCATATATAGAAGTATATCTTGCATATCTCTCACAGAAAACTTTTTCAGAACATGATGTATAATATTAGTAACGGATCTCGGATACAAAAGGGGATCGCTCTATAATTACCTCCATATACTGCATGTGTGAATTCATTGCACACAACATCACACAATAACATGAATTCTATTATCTCCATGTGTTACTTTTTAAAAAAATATTTCCTGTTAAAATCAAATTACTAACTCTAGTATCCCATAATTTTTATAAATGTTCTTGCTAAGCTTTTTCATAACATATATTTTTTGTATTTTATTCTGAATATATGTACCCCACTCCATTGATCCCCCACACCAATCGATTAATTTATTGATTGATGTTTTTAGAATTTTATTGACTAACTTGTCCATCTGTGTTTTTAAGTTCATTTCATATACCGGTAAGTATATTTTATTACCTTTTTGTATCTAAGATCCGTTACTAATATTATACATCATGTTCTGAAAGTTTTCTGTGAGAGATATGTGATATATATGTCTATATATGCACTTTCCTCTTTTTGTCATTTTACGTTTGTCAATTTGTTCAATAGTGCTTCTGTGCATTAGCAGTTATCACTGTCGAACATTACCATATCTCACCACTAGGTGGCAGCACCATCAAGGCACATAAATAGGCCACACATAGCCTTTACACACCAGCTTGAGAAAGGAGCGCACACCTCGTACAAATTCCTGGTGCGCATGCTCGGAAACCGGTCTCTGTATGCCAGCTACGTCACACTGCTGAACTCTGCATCCCAGCCCTCTCTGTGATCGTCGGGCTGCGCTCCAGGCCTCGCTTTGGTTCTTGCCACAACCCCGGAAGTCTCCTGTGAACAGGACGCAGGCTACTTGGACAAACGGAGCACACCATCATGCTGACTACAGAAATGAAGCGTGACAGTACTGGACTTCCCTGTGCCTGACTACACTTGCCTAAATGTGAGTTTAATACATCTTGTCATTAAGTTTTGATCAGTCTTACTAAGAGGCGCCTGTTGCTTGTTTTTCTCTCTATGGTACCAATCCGAGTGTGCCTTCTGTTTCCATGTCTACGTTTAGCTCTAACATCCCTTTAAACAACCACCCCCTTACACTCAATTGTATCCCAGCTTGTCTAAAACAGATGATATGGATGATATAATGAGGTCATGAAACTCCCGTCACCTACAGCAGCGACTGCAGGTTGCTGCTCAGGCTCGAGCGACAGCTGCTGCACCACTGGCTGCACAGGTTGAGGTAGCTGTTCATGCACAGTCCCCTCCGGGTGAGGCACGGGCTATTCAAGCCGAGGCTTCACCATCTCCTGTGGCCAATGTTTCATCAGCTCCTGTAATACAACTAGGCAGCCCGGAACAGCGTCAGTCACCAGACTCTTCCCAACTCGACTCTGACCTTCTGCTATATACACCTGATCATGATGAGGTGGAACTTACTCCCCCTCAGGTACAGGTTCAGCAGAGGGAGGCTACGGTGTCGGTCCTTTCTGAACACACCAAGAGTGTTCTCTTCTTGTACAGAAAATTTGGGTTTTTATAATGGCTTACCTGTAAAATCCCTTTCTTTAAGTTGGGCCAGGAATACTGGCCCTTGCGATAGCAGGTCCGGATGATTTGGAAGAGTCCATGGCCTCCCCAATGTCATCCTGATGATCTCTGCATACCAAGATCTTCTGGGCCATGCTGGGGCCACTAGAACCACTGGCTTTCATTCCTGCTTGATTCTGCAAAGGAGCTGTGGAAGCAGCTGAACACATAACACAAGTCTGTGAAAACGGATCCCATTGGGTCACTAATGCATCTGTCCCGTATGCGAGTGGATCCCCTGTTCTTGACACAAAGTGGTCCTACTTTTTGTTGAACCTGGACGCCAATAGATCCATGTCCGGGGTACCCCATTTTTGTCATATGGCCAAGAAAATGTCGGGGTGGATAGACCATTCTCCCGGGAGAATTTGTTAATGGCTCAAATCTGCTTGCCAATTCTCCACCCCAGGAATGAAGACTGCTGATAGGCAAGGAACATGCTCCTCTGCCCAGACCAGAATATGATTCACCTCCCTCTTCGCTGCTCAGCTTCTGGTGCCCCCTTGGTGATTGATATATGCCACTGCTGTGGCGTTGTCAGACTGTATCCTGACGAGACAACCCCGTAACCTGTATGTCCAGGCTATTGGTGCTACACGTGCCGCCTGAATCTCTAGGACGTTGATGGGCAAGGTCTTCTCGGACACTGACCACTTCCCTTGGACAGTGGTCTCTTCCAGGACTGCACCCCAACCCAAGAGGCTGGCATCTGTTATGACCTTCCAGGTAACCGGCATGAAGGATTTCCCCTTCAGCAAATTTTTGGTCACAAACCACCAATTGAGACTCTGGAACACCCTTAGTATCAGACACATTGGGTGATACAAGATTTGGGTATCTTTGTTCCAAACAGAATGCTGTTTTGCAGCAGTCTTGAATGAAACTGGGCATAGGGCACCGCCTTGAATGATGCCACCATTTTTCCCAGTAACCCCATGCAGAGGCGGATGGAAGGACCCTTCTTTGTCCTAACCACTTGGACCAGCTCCCTTATGGCGTTGACCTTTGCCTGGGGCAAAAACACCCTTTTTTGGGCTAAGTCTATGACCAGACCTAAATACTCCAGCCTTCTTACCGGATGCAAGGAATATTTCTCTAGGTTGACAATCCAACCCAGATGTTCCAGATACTTGACCGTGCTGAACACACCCTGGTTCAACCGTCCACTGACTGATCTATCAGCAACAGTTCGTCCAAGTATGCCATTACTACTATACCCTGACCCCTTAGTCTTGCAAGTACTGGGGCCAGAACATTCGTAAATACGCGGGGAGCGGTGGCCAGCCCAAAGGATAAGGCCACGAATTGAAAGTGGCGGGGTTCTACCGCAAAACGAAGAAGCTTCTGGTGAGCAGGAAATATTGGCACATGCAGGTATCCCATTTTTGATATCTATTGATGGTAGAAATTCCCCTCCCTGCAGGGTAGAGACGACTGACCAGATTGACTCCATGCGAAAGGAAAACAAGAAAATCATCTGACATCTGTAGGTCAATAGGCACCACGTCCCTTGTGATTTGAAAATATGAATAGAGAAAGATGGGACTTTTGAGGTGCACTCAAACACAGTATTGATAAAAATATAGTTTTATTTAGTAGAAAGATTACATTTCATAAATGATAAAATCATCTCAATTACAGTAAAAAACAATGGAGTTTATACAGACAGAAAATCTCGACGTTTCGCCAATTATACTGGCTTCTTCAGGAGTATTAATTTTTGTCATGTATTACTGAAACACAAGATGTACACAATGAATATACAAAAAAGTACACTAATATATTACTATACAATATAATATTGAAATATTCGACAGAGAAGTGATATAAGGACATATTCAAAATCACTGCATCAACCCTTCATTACCTGTGCATTGTTGAGGAAATCAAGAGAAACAGCTGGTATCAGAGGAGTATTCTCATAATGGAGTCTTGTGGTGAACCTTAGAGAAGGTGCTAGCTCCTAAAAAGCACAGGATTATATGATGTGCTGATAAAGACAATGGGAGGTGAATAGTCACCTGGAGGAGGGAGAAGAGAGCAATTAAATAAAATCTAACAGGTGCTGTAACAAAACTAAACGTATGGAATCAGATTCTATAGGAATACCTGAATTTGGGGCCATTCAGGGACTCCAAAGAGGAACAGAAAATTGTGTTCACACAGAGGGTATCTGTAGAGGAATGGAATAGGGTCAAAAGGGCTTATGTGTATAAGGAGAAAGGAAAAAGGGGATATTAATGAAAAGGTATGGGAAGACAAATACCTTGTTCATCCACTTCAACATTTAAATCTTGGAGAATGGATAGAGAATCAGAGCAAAAAAGTGCCGGTCAATGTTAAAAAGGACCGACGGGGGGCGTGTCCGGGAGCCGACTGAGGAAGACGTGCAGACATTGAGCTCTGCAACCATACCTTACATCCATAGCCATCCTCGCTACTTATTACTTGGAAGATACTCCAAATCTACCCCCATTGCTCCTGAGGGTCTCCTACCTGCAATCCGGTGTACATTTTTGACTTTGGGCCGGCCGTCCAGAACTTGCCAGGCCAGTTTCATGCAGCTCGGGCCCAACGCCATCTTGGGGCCCACAAAGCCTCCAACACCTCCCAGGGGGTCTACGGATACCCACAGGACACCCTGCGTCTCCATCCAGGCTTGGATGGGGGTGTCTATACAGTAAGGAGCCCCCTCGGTCTTCTTCCTGGCCCGTGGTCGGCTCCGGAGCCTGACAGCCATCTTGCGGCCTACAATAACATCTGCATCCTCCGGCCTGGAGTGCCGCGGTCGGCGGGGTTTACGGCGAGAGGCTCGGCCACACCTGTGCCTGCACTGGATGGAGCTAGCTGCCTGAGAGATCCCGGAACGCTCGGCCTCACACATCCGCGGCGGCCAGCCTTAGGAAAGTCCGCGGCTCCGGCCTACCTCTGGAAGTCGGCGGCCATCTTGCTGCTCCCACTACACCCAACGCAGCATCCAGCAAGAAGGACCATCCCACACAGGGTAAGCGGGGCAGGGGTGAAATACAGGACATTAGACCTAGGCTAATCCCCCCCCCTGGCTGGCAGACGGGAGTACCTGGTGGGAGCCCTGATCCCATAGGCTTAAGGGGCGGCCATCTTGCTACACCCGACCATAGTGCTGCTGGGTCCCCCCCCTGCCCACTTGAACCTGCTTCACCCTATACATCAAATCCTGGCTATTCTGGCCTACGGGGCAGCTGAGCCTATACCTCATCCATCTCGCCCTCCCTGCACTCCTCCAGTCACACACTGACAAGGAGTGTAGCGGCCATCTTGCTCCACCCGGACTCAGTGCTAACTCTTACCACAGACCTCCATCCACTCCCTACTCGGCCACCGGTACTGCCTAAACTGCCGTGTCGCTGTGCTGCAGCACATGCACAGGCTCTCCAAAAGGACAGTAACATCACAGTAAGCACTGATCCCCATTTGCAACACGGGTCGCATCCTCTGCTCATCCGTTCCACCTTTGATGATGCGTGGCTGAGGATGGAGGGCTGAAGACATGCACCGCTGAGCTCTGTGCTCTCCCGACGACCGCAGGCTACGTTCCCAACCAATCACGCCCAACCGGCTGATGGCGGCTTCCAGCTCTACCTCTGCTGACTCCGCTGAACTGCAACAAGGTACTATTCAACGGTACCTGCTACGCACAACATCGCAGGACTCCCGTGCAGGGAAGGATAAACCTTCGTCAACCCGAGCCTCAGGCAGATCACAACCTCCTCCCCCGACTGCAGCAGCTTCCTCTGCCGGTGGGACCGGCCCGGGTACACACCCGACTCCTCTGATGGATCCCACTGCCCTTGGCGAGGGCACTGTCTCAGCGGAGACGCTTTCCCCAGGCGCCACATCCACTGCCATACTGTCTGCCTTCCGAGCTGACTTTGATTCCTGGGCTTCCAAAATGGAAACTTCTCTCCATGTTGAACTAAATGCCCTCAAACAACGGGTCTCCGCGTCTGAGGTCACGGTTTCTGCAATGGTCACCACCCAAGAAGACCACTCAGCCCGCATAACGGCGCTTGAAAATGCATCTACGGCTCATCTCTCCCGTCTAAGGCAACACCAGCTCCGGATAGAAGATAGTGAGAACCGGAGTCGCAGGAACAACATCCGGCTGCAGGGGGTCCCGGAGGCGACCTCAGGTACTGATCTCAAACCCACTGTCATTGCTATCCTTAACCAGGTCCTGGGCAGGGAAGTTACATCTCCCATTGAATTAGACAGAGTACACAGAGTGGGAGGCATAGGAGGGGATCGCAGGGACCGCCCTCGTGACGTCCTCTGCCGGGTGCACTACTATACCCTAAAGGAGGAGATTTTGCGCAAGGCCTGGCGCCTGGGGCCACTAGACTTTCACGGATCATCTATACGCCTCTATCCGGACCTTTCCCGCAACACGCTGTACATGTGGCGAATGGTCCGCCCTCTGCTGGACTTGCTTCGCCAAGTAGGCGCCACGTACACTTGGGGTCACCCATTCAGCATCAAAGTGACCCGGGAAGATAACCACAAATTTGTCCTCTCAGACCCGGACCAGCTTCCTGCCTTCTTCCTGTTCCTGGGCCGGGACCCTGTTGTCGTCCCGAACTGGTTGGACCCCGCAGATGACCGTCAGCGGCTACCGGGCCCTCCTCTGCAACGTCGAGGACGCCCTCAGTCTAGATCGGTACCTTCTGGTCCCAGAGAGCGGCGAGCCACGTCACCAGAGGACTGATCCGGACTCTGTCGTCTGAGACCTGAAATGGTTCTTTCTGCTATGTCCTTTTACCTACTAGGTGGATACAGCTCTTTTATGAGACTCCGGCCAGGTCCACCTTCTGTTTTCCCTGTTTTGTTATGTCTCCACAGTGTACTTGCACTCTCAGCCCACTGACTCTTGCTAACGTTGTTATTTAAATGCTGCTGACAGTTTAGTTGTCTCACATGGCTTGAAAAGCAGTTTCGCTGCCCTCGGCTGGTGCGGTTGTACTTGATGGGGTTCTGGAAAAGCGGCCAGTGATGTTGATATGTTCTCTCACGGCTCTGGCTCTGCGGGTTGGCTTGGGGTTTCCCGGACATAGCCCTTTGGCTTGTCCGGGGACCTCCGGGTCTTCCCTTGGGCTCTGGGCATTTATGTCCTTGGGGCTTGAAACTGGCTGACCTTGGCACTGACACCTTCTGTGCGTTTACACAGATATCTGAGCTGAGCCGTGATGACAATCATAGTTAATGCTGCTATAAATGTAGCAATTGATGTTTCCTACCCCCGCATGATTACGCGGGAATACCTGTGCCTTTATCTTGCCACCAGTTTGTATACACCTTGTTCTTCACTGATGTTCTTTTTTATTTTTTATGTCATTTTTGATTGTTTATTGTACTCAAGCGTACCAATGGTATTTAATCTGACATTGCTCTTTAGTGACTAGACAGGTGAGCTTTAAATACCACGGTCATTGGGTGTGTTACTTTACAGTTATGTTATTTATGCCTGCTAGGTTGTCGGGAACACAACTCAGCTGTTCTAAACCCGTTCTCTCCCCCTAAATAGGATTGGCACAGTTCGTGCCTACTACGTGATATTTCACGAAGTGTTACGTTTTTGCGCACACTTTAGTATTTTTGAGCCACCTTCCCCAGGTGCTCTCTCTGTTCAATCTCTTCCCCACATCGCTCTACCTCCTCTCTTCCTCCCCTGCTGTGTTTTCCCCCTTTTCTGTTTCTTTCCTTATTTCTCTCTCACCTCCCCTCACCCTCCCCCCCTGTCGCTCCGTCATGGCTCACACGGTGATCTCTCGCCCTAGGCTACAATTCTGTTCCTACAATGTCAATGGGCTTAATATTGCCACCAAAAGAGGACAAATCCTGTATCAAATGCACAAACGCCAGGTCAATGTGCTTCTTCTCCAGGAGACACATTTTCACTCTGCCTCCACCCCTTCCTGCTCCAGCAGATATTTCAACAGGTGGTTTCACAGCACTAGCCCAACCCAGAAAGCCAGGGGAGTGTCTGTGGCTTTTCATAAGACGCTCCCTATAGAGGTACTTGATCATCTCTCGGACCCACAGGGGAGGTATGTTTTTGTGAAATTCATGTTATGGGGTACCAAATTTACGGTAGCCAACATTTACCTCCCTAATATTAACCAAGTATCGGCCGCGTTACAATACTTGAGGGTTCTGTCGGGATTCATGGAGGGTAAGCTCGTACTGGGGGGAGATTTTAACACCCCTCTTGAACCACTTTTAGATTCCTCCACCTCGCGATCGTGTATCTCCTTCCCCAAACTGAGGGCTCTAAAACGGGCATTTTACGATTTGCGTCTAGTGGATGTTTGGAGGGTGTTGCACCCCACGGCCCGCAACTATACCCACTTCTCCCATGTCCATCAAACCTATAGTCGCATAGACTACCTAATGAGTGACCATAGCTGTCTAGACTGGTCCCCGGACTGCACCATAGACCCAATGGTCTGGTCTGACCACTCTCCTATACATATGACGTTCTCGCTCCCCTCCACTCCGAATAGGGAGTGGTCATGGCGCTTGAACGATTCGTTGCTTACGAATCCAGAATGTGTGAAAAGGGTTTCGGATACAAGATCTAACTTTTTTGCGGACCACGCTTCAGATACGACATCGTTGCCCTTTCAGTGGGAGGCACTGAAGGCGGTTCTACGAGGTGCCTTTATCCAACTGGGTACGCGTCTTAAAAAGGAGCGCTCAGCCGCCATTGAGGCAGCAAGCCAAAAGCTTAGGAACTTAGAAACTGAACACAAACGATCCCCGACAGTGACAACACTGGCGGACGTTTCTAAGGCGCGATCACAACTCAGAGAGCTTTATGAAGCCTCTGCACGCACATATGCAGATAAGCTCGCTTTCCATCAATACAAGTTTCGAGATAAATGTGGTAGGCCATTGGCTCGCGCCCTGCACCCAAAAGCGACTTCCACCTTTTGTGCCTCATATTCGGGGGGCGCAGGGAGAATTGGTCTCCTCACCCACTAAGATGGCAGAGGAATTCAGGGACTTCTACCAGTCCCTGTACAATATATCTAAGACTCAAGGGACTGGTTCCCCTTCTTCCAGGGTGGAAGACCAGGTGTCATATATCTCAGAAACCGCGCTCCCCACATTAGATGATGACATCATCGCTGATCTGGAAGTCTCAATCACAGAAGAGGAGGTTGCCAAAGCCATAGCGGGTACGCCGAGTGGAAAGAGCCCGGGCCCAGACGGCTTCACTCCTAAGTTTTACAAACTTTTTGCCGCCCTCCTCACACCTTTTCTAACTAAGATGTTCAACTCTTTGTCGGAGGGCTCCTTGTTCCCCTCACAAACACTTGAGGCCCACATATCCCTCATCCCAAAGCCAGGCAAAGACCCTACTCTATGTGCAAGCTACAGGCCGATCTCTTTGATTGGGGTCGATCTGAAAGTCTTTGCTAAAATTCTAGCCAATAGAATACAACCGTTGTTGCCTGGGATAATACACTTAGACCAGGTCGGCTTTGTGAGTGGCCGTGAGGCTAGAGATAACACCCTGAAGACCCTTCTTCTAACCAACTATGCCCGGTCCCACGATATCCCACTATGCCTCTTAACAGTCGATGCCGAGAAGGCATTCGACCGAGTCGACTGGCAGTTCCTTCGATTATCCCTGCAACAAATAGGTGTGGGAACTAATATGATGGCGAGAATAATGTCCCTTTACTCCTCTCCGTATGCTAGGATTAGACTGAATGGCTCGCTCTCTCCAGCCTTTTCTGTATCCAACGGGACACGACAGGGATGCCCACTATCCCCCCTCCTGTATGTTCTCACTATGGAACATTTGGCTACTGCTCTACGTAACAATCCCTCTATCCAAGGCATAACAGTCGGGCCCACACATACGAAACTCGCTCTTTTTGCAGATGATCTGCTCTTGTTCGTGACACATCCACACACATCTTTGCCCTCGGTATTGCAGGAGTTTCAGAAATTTGGAGAAGTTAGCAACTTCAAGGTTAACTACAATAAATCGGAAATCCTTAACATATCTCTGCCCACATCGGCCCTACGACGACTAGCGTCTACTTTCTCCTTCAAAACTGGTTCCCCCTCCATAAGGTATCTCGGAATTCAAATACCGGCGGATGCTTCCCAACTTTTTTCCCTGAATTTTGCCCCCCTACTCCTTAGGACCCAAGCAGATTTAACCAACTATGCGTCCAAACAGCTCTCTTGGCTGGGTAGAGTGAATGCCCTGAAAATGGACGTTCTCCCTAGGTTCTTATATTTGTTTCAGACCATCCCTATTCACATACCCAACTCGTACTTCAAGAAAATACGCCAGCTGTTTTCCAAATTTATTTGGAATGCGGCCCGTCCAAGGATACGGTATGAAACACTGTCTCTCCCAAAGGCTCGGGGGGGGGGGGCTGGAGCCCCAATTGCCTCCCTATACCATAAAGCAGCGGTGCTTACCCGCATACTAGACTGGTTTCACCACTCTTCCACCAAGCTTTGGGTCCAATTAGAAGGCCACATGAACCCAATTGAACTCTCCACTCTCCCGTGGACCTTGCCCACGGTCCGGGGGGGTTCAGGCCCTCTCAATGACCTTACCCGTCAAACGATTCGGATCTGGGACCGCATGTTGTCCAGAAGGGGCTTATCAAACCACATGGGGCCTATGACTCCCTTCTTTGGGACACCGGCCTTTCCACCAGCTATGTCTAACAAGATTCGGACCATGGCGAAAGGAGGATCATAGACGACTTGCCCAGGTCCTTCGTGCAGACCCCACTTTACGGTCAGATACCCCTGCTGGTCCGACCCCCCCGTCACCCCATGCAGTGGCTTCAGAGGCAACAGACTATCTCCTACATCCGGACTTTCCCGTCTATTACAGACATTCTTGCTGAACTGACGAGATTCGAGGAACTGCTCATGCAGGTGGAGCCTCCAACACATGTTGTATCTCAACTGTACTCCATTCTGCTCGATATCCACTCCCCTGACCTTCCACCGTACACGGTGGCCTGGGAGACAGATCTGCATCACCCTATCTCCCCTATTGACTGGCAAAAATGTTTCATCCTCACACACAAATTATCCCTAGCCACTAAGACCCAGGAGAAGGGGTTTAAACTAATAACGAGGTGGTACAGATGTCCATCATCTATTCATCACTTCAATCCGGAAGTGTCGGATGCCTGCTGGCGGTGTCTCGACTCCCGGGGAACCACGCTCCACATCTGGTGGGAGTGCCCTCCGGTGCGGAGGTTCTGGCAGCGAATTTTCACACTTTACTGCAAACTGATGGCGACCTCTATCCAGCCTTCACCTGAGGTGGCCCTCCTGTCTATAATCCCGGGGTCATTTAAATCCATCAGAAATGATGTATTGCGACACTTCTTGGCGGCGGCCAGAATAGTGATTCCCCGTCATTGGAGATCGACAACCATGCCTTCCCTGGGAGATTGGGCTGTTGAGGTGGACCACATTAGAGACCTGGAACGCTTGCTGGCGGAGGAAAGCGGTAAAAGTGAACAGTTCTCTCTCACATGGACTTCGTGGTCCGTGTTCCGATACTCCTCTGAGTTTGTGTCCTGGGCGGGACGTGACCTGGACGGGTCCGCCGTGGGACCGTGATGGAGTGATTGGGATTCCGATTCCTGTCCCCTACCTAATTGTCCCCTTCTATCTGCCCCTGACCCTGATTCTTTTTTTTCTTTTCTCTATATCTAATTACACCTCTAGGAATACAGTGAGACAACGTACCAGGGCTTCGATCTACTTAATGCAAATAACCCAATGAGTGACCCTACGTCATATTCTCCAAACAGATTTGTGTATAATCTCATCTGATAAGTTGCATACGGGGGAACTAGGATCCCCTTCGCAGAAATACAGATAAAGGTTTCCTTACCTCATTTATTTTTATACAGGGACTGATATTACAAAAATCCCACGGAGGTCCTCCTACGCAGGTGCTCAATCCTTATATGTGTAACTTAACCCTGCTTTGTTTTGCCATACATGATGCCTGTCGATGGTGTATCCTATCATTGTTTGTAATGTTTAAGACGAAGTATGTCTTTTTCTGTCTCTCTCTTGCATATAATATAATAAAATAAGATTGAATTAAAAAGGACCGACAATACATCTATCAAAAACAATGAATATACAAATCAGAAAAGTCCTCAAAAATCCTCTTGAGAGTAGGATAAAACAAAAGATAAGGCAATTCCTCTACAGATACCTGAAAGATGTGAGCTTCTGGACAAATAAACCTCCTCCAATAGCGGCAGCTATACCACCAAGACAAAGCACCAAAGCTTATATAGGCATCTTCTCTCTCGCCTATAGTAAGCCAAATTGGTGCCAAAATTATAGGCGTGGCGGGCAAATCAATTCCACCTTACAGGGAACCAATCCATACTAGTTGTTGAAAACAAGGTGGATGCGAAAGGCGGCCGGAAATGACACGTTGCCGCGCACCGGAAGTGACGCTTTGGCATCTCTAAGCGATGAATAAAAGATCACTGCATACTGGATGCAATTTTCACAATGGCCGCAAGATGGCCACAGTGAGAACAGAATCAAATGAGAGTCAATGCGCCAATACTGACTGATGGAAAGAAAACAAATAGGTCAGAACTAAAAGACAAGGATGGAAACCTATTGATGGAAGGATGGCCCCAACTTAAATGCTGATAGGCACTATATTGGAAGCCCCGGGCGCCCGTAAGGTCACCTTGACTCGGCTGAAAAACTCCCCTTCTGATTATAATGTATTTTTGGTGTCTCAAATCTATATAATGCTGCAGAAATGCAGCAAATGCACGATAATAGCATGCAGTGCGGTGAAAAAGAACCTTCCCAATCGCCTCTATGAGGAATGGCCAAACACACAAAAACAAAAACAAAATATGAATAAATAAACAGACTAACTGTTTAGGCCTAGGGTCATTCAGAGAATTATATACAGGGTCAGTTTCTAGAGAAAGGGCTTGTAACTGATACTCATTAAGTCCTGGATACATGGTGGCATTGAGTGAAAAAATCCACTTAGCCTCTCTTTGCAACAGGCTCTTATCGCAATCTCCACCTCTTTCATTAGTTGGAAGATGCTCTAAGGCAAAAAATTTCATTTTTGATGCATCAAAAGGCATGATAAAGACCACTATGTCGACTGATCGGCGTTTCCATTTTTTTCTTTCGAATGAGGGAAATGTGATCCCTAACTCTATGAAAAAAGGGTCTTTTGGTCTTGCCAATGTAAAAGGCGCTGCATTCACACTTCATAAGATATACAACGCCAATTGGTTTCTGTAAATGTCTATGGACTAAATGATCTTTTATAGATCTAGACTTTCTGTACGTGATTTGGGGGTAAGGTTGGATATATTTGGCAATAACTTCATCTGCTGATAATAGGGGCCAAAATTTGGTAATTATGTTTTTTACCTTTTTGGTGATCACCAGAATATCTGAAAAATGAATCAAAATTGTTCTTTTTAGATTTTTAGCTCTCTGATATGCCCTCTTTAGTACCGTGCGACTGTATCCTCTATTTGATAGTCGAGACTGTAGGGCTTTAGATTCAGTTTTAAAGTCACATTCCTGGCTGCAGTTTCGTTTAATTCTTAGGTATTGACTAGAAGGTATACTTTGCACCAATGGTTTTGGGTGAGAACTGGCAGCATGCAGGATAGTGTTGCCTGCAGATGGTTTCCTATAAAGTGAAGAGCCAAATATATCCAACCTTACCCCCAAATCACGTACAGAAAGTCTAGATCTATAAAAGATCATTTAGTCCATAGTCATTTACAGAAACCAATTAGATCTTCCCGTAAGGGTACAGCTCCTTGTGGCCGCTGCAATTTTTGCCAATTTTTAGGCAGTTCCGAGGAATTAACTCTCCCTAGCGGAGCTGCCTACAAGCCAAGATTCTTTGCCAATTGCCAATCAATTGGCGTTGTATATCTTATGAAGTGTGAATGCAGCGCCTTTTACGTTGGCAAGACCAAAAGACCCTTTTTTCATAGAGTTAGGGATCACATTTCCCTCATTCAAAAGAAAAAAATGGAAACGCCGATCAGTCGACATAGTGGTCTTTATCATGCCTTTTGATCCATCAAAAATGAAATTTTTTGCCTTAGAGCATCTTCCAACTAATGAAAGAGGTGGAGATTGCGATAAGAGCCTGTTGCAAAGAGAGGCTAAGTGGATTTTTTCACTCAATGCCACCATGTATCCAGGACTTAATGAGTCTATCAGTTACAAGCCCTTTCTCTAGAAACTGACCCTGTATATAATTCTCTGAATGACCCGAGGCCTAAATAGTTAGTCTGTTTATTTAATCATATTTTGTGTTTTTTTTGTGTGTTTGGCCATTCCTCATAGAGGCGATTGGGAAGGTTCTTTTTCACCGCACTGCATGCTATTGTTGTGGATTTGCTGCATTTCTGCAGCATTATATAGATTTGAGACCAAAAATACATTATAATCAGAAGGGGAGTTTTTCAGCCGAGTCAAGGTGACCTTACGGGCGCCCGGGGCTTCCAATTTAGTGCCTATCGGCATTTAAGTTTGGGCCATCCTTCCATCAATGGGTTTCCATCCTTGTCTTTTAGTTCTGACTTATTTGTTTTCTTTCCATCAGTCAGTATTGGCGCATTGACTCTGATTTGATTCTGTTCTCACTGTGGCCATCTTGTGGCCATTGTGAAAATTGCATCCAGTATGCAGTGATCTTTTATTCATCGCTTAGAGATGCCAAAGCGTCACTTCCGGTGCGCAGCACCGTGTCATTTCCGGCCGCCTTTCGCATCCACCTTGTTTTCAACAACTAGTATGGATTGGTTCCCTGTAAGGTGGAATTGATTTGCCCGCTACGCCTATAATTTTGGCGCCAATTTGGCTTCCTATAGGCGAGGGAGAAGATGCCTATATAAGCTTTGGTGCTTTGTCTTGGTGGTATAGCTGCCGCTATTGGAGGAGGTTTATTTGTCCAGAAGCTCACATCTTTCAGGTATCTGTAGAGGAATTACCTTCTCTTTTGTTTTATCCTACTCTCAAGAGGATTTTTGAGGACTTTTCTGATTTGTATATTCATTGTTTTTGTTTACAAATGGTTTATTGAAAAATAAGTCTCGATACAATTTTAACTGTACATTGGTAAGAGGTACGTACACAAAGAAGGGTGCAAAAAATATCAGCATATTTTATAAGTAGCAGTGATATAAGAGGGAGGGATACAAACATTGGGAAGTATAATTAAATCATTGATAAGGTCTTTATACCTCTGTAATGTCTTGTGGATTTGTTTTGTATATTCATTGTTTTTGATAGATGGATTGTCGGTCCTTTTTAACATTGACCGGCACTTTTTTGCTCTGATTCTCTATCCATTCTCCAAGATTTAAATGTTGAAGTGGATGAACAAGGTATTTGTCTTCCCATACCTTTTCATTAATATCCCCTTTTTCCTTTCTCCTTATACACATAAGCCCTTTTGACCCTATTCCATTCCTCTACAGATACCCTCTGTGTGAACACAATAATTTTCTGTTCCTCTTTGGAGTCCCTGAATGGCCCCAAATTCAGGTATTCCTATAGAATCTGATTCCATACGTTTAGTTTTGTTACAGCACCTGTTAGATTTTATTTAATTGCTCTCTCCTCCCTCCTCCAGGTGACTATTCACCTCCCATTGTCTTTATCAGCACATCATATAATCCTGTGCTTTTTAGGAGCTAGCACCTTCTCTAAGGTTCACCACAAGACTCCATTATGAGAATACTCCTCTGATACCAGCTGTTTCTCTTGATTTCCTCAACAATGCACAGGTAATGAAGGGTTGATGCGGTGATTTTGAATATGTCCTTATATCACTTCTCTGTCGAATATTTCAATATTATATTGTATAGTAATATATTAGTGTACTTTTTTGTATATTCATTGTGTACATCTTGTGTTTCAGTAATACATGACAAAAATTAATACTCCCGAAGAAGCCAGTATAATTGGCGAAACGTCGAGATTTTCTGTCTGTATAAACTCCATTGTTTTTTACTGTAATTGAGATGATTTTATCATTTATGAAATGTAATCTTTCTACTAAATAAAACTATATTTTTATCAATACTGTGTTTGAGTGCACCTCAAAAGTCCCATCTTTCTCTATTCATATTTTCATGCGAAAGGAGCGGATGTTCAGGAACCAATTCAGATTTTTGAGGTCTAGAATGGGTCTGACATCTCAATTTGGTTTTGGTACCGTGAATTGATTTGAGTAGAACCCCATTCCCTTTTCCTCTGATGGGGTCTCTATGATTACTCCCTGAGACATCAACCGGTCTAGTGCTAGAAACAAAGACCTTCTTTTTTCCTGGATCTTTGGGAACATTGGAACTCAAAAAATGATCCGGAGGTAACTTCTGAAACTTTAGTTTGTAGCCTAGGGCTACTACAGAGGTGACCCATCTGTCTAGGATCTCTTCCTGCTAAGCCCCTGAAAACCACAGAATTCTTCCCCCCCACTCGATCAAGCAGAGGCGCCCCTTCATAGGGAGGCCTTGGGATTCTTCCCCCAGGACTTCTTCCGGCCCTGTGCTTGGCCCTGAGGCCTACCCTTTGACCCTGGCGGCAGAGGCCGTCGCGACTGACTGGAGGCTGGGGGTTCTGGTACTGGAGAGGAAGCCCGTTTTATATGAAGGACGCTTACTCTTCCTTTTGGTAGAAGGGTACTCTTGCCACTTGAAATTTTTTGGATGTACTTATCCAAATTCTCCCCAAACAATTGTTCCCTTTGAAAGGGAAAACCAGCCAACGTTTTTTTACATGTTGATTCAGCTGACCAATGTTTTAGCCACAGAATTCTACGCATGTGTACCAATAGAGCCAGGCGAGATGCCTGATGAATAGAGTTTATAACTGCGAATCCACAAGGCCCTTGGCAGCTCGGCTAGATCCTGAGCCTCTTCTCCTCGAGCAGGCACATCCTTAATAACCTGCTTAACCTCGTCCTTCAGGGCTTGGCAAATACCTATTGCAGGTTGTGCCACTGCCCCAGCTATGGAAAAGGAGGCTTTAAGTAAACATTCCAGTATTTTGTCAGCTGGATCCTTAAAAACCTGAACATTGTCCACTGGACAGGTCAGACTCTTATTAACAGAGGAGATGGCTGCGTCAACTGCCGGCAAGCTCCACTTTTTTGTGAACTTCTCTTCCATCGGGTAAGGAGAATTTTCTAAGAGAGAGAAAATGCGTATCTGGGTGATCCCAGTCTGCACATATTGGCTGTTCCAGTAAAGGATGTACATGAAAAGCGTGAGGATCCTGTGGGGGTTTTAGGGAGCTGTCTCTACTGGGGGCATTTTATACCCAGACCGGACCAACTCCGTAAGGGACTGGACCAGCAACCTTTGAGATTGTGAGGCTGAAACAGGCTCTTCTGAGACTGAGTCCTCAGATGAGGAGACATCTGCATGCCTCTCTTCTTGATCTCCCAAAGGCAAAACAACATCTCTTGCCCATACCTGTTCTAATACCGGAAAGGTCAGGGGCAGGGGAGCAGGATCTATTGCGTTTTTCTCCCAGACTGGGAAGAAGATGCGATCATCTCGGCTATTTTCCCTTCGAATCCAGCTAATGCTGAACCCAAATCGTCATTGGTGACGTATGCAGAGGCTGAAAGGTTGGAAGCAGCTGCAACACCTGAAGGCCTGAATGGCTCAGCTTGGCCTGTCACTTCAGGTCTCTCAGGGGAAGATGGCACTGTGGAAGCGTGACTAGGATCCTCAGACCCTGATCGCAACGCCCATGGAAGACATAGTCCTACGCCCAAAAGCAGAGGTACTAACACCATGCATCCACTGCTGAGCTCTAGTCCAGCAATGAGTATTATGCCGCTATAATTGCTCAGCCTGATGCTGAGTAGATATGCCTTAAGAATGCCTGTGTCCACTGCTCATACAGCTTACGTGCCCCACATGTGCTCTGTATCCTTTTTTCCACCAGATTGTTTGCAGAGTAAAACAATTTATAAAGGATTGAGCCCTGCACCTGCGCTGTGCACACTGCGCATGGCGTTCCTCGTACAGGCCAGCCGATAAGCCACGCCCCCGACATCCTAGGATCGTCTCCCCTTTAAAAGGAGATGAATTCCCACGTGCGGTCCCGCAATCGGGATGACTGGGGGGGGGGAGCTCCAGGGGGACACAACGCCTGTAGGCAGGAATCCCCAACCCTTTCTGGTGGCTGCAGGGCTGAATGTAAACTTTAGCATGCATACACAGCACTGCTATCTCTGCTGGATTCCTCTGAAGATCTGAACAGGCTGAAGAGGGGGAGGGGCGAGCAGCTACGCTCTGAAGTCTCGGGAACGAGCATAGAGCTGACATTAATCAAGCAAGATGACAGGTAAGTGGGTGGATCAAGACTCCAGAGCTAGACCATTGTCGGAATGATGCTGTATGAAAGCCTGTAGACCCTCTCACAGGTATTTGGCTCAATTTTAACAGAATGGGTGCACTTCTGAGAGGGCTGGAAAGATTTGTAGATATCACGCAGCTCAACTAGAACAGATGTAAGCAAAAAAAAAAGAAACCCATACTTCTTTTTTAACCACCTTCCTCTTTACTGAGAACACACTAACGGTCTCCTCTCACCTGACAGGACGTGGATCCACTGTCCTGCTCTGTTATCGGGCAATCGCGGTGCACGCGCATCAGATCCCAAATGACGCAGAGGGAGCGCGCCCCCTAGAGGGCCGGGAAGCCGAGGACGTCATATGACGCCCGGCCAGAACGAGAGCCGCACCGCCCAGCCGTCGTTTGACAGCCGGCGGGCAGCAAGCGGTGAAAAGTTGTTTTAGAGGAAAATATGGAAAAATTTCCAAATGGAGAATGAATGAAATGGCCAATTAATGTGGAATGAGAAAGTGGTTGTATTGGGTTTTAACCACTTAAAGTGGAAGTAAACCCTCCTATCGTTTTCAGCCAAGGAAGCTGTCATCTTGGCCTCTGTATAATCTTCAACTGCCATGGTGCTGCACATGTGATTAGCTATGACACCAGCCATTGGCTGGTTTGACAGTTTGGTTGAGAGCACAACCATTGTGACAGTTAGCATTTCTGGCATGCTGGGAATGTAACTGTTTTTTGAAACGATTAAATCGATGGGTTTACTTCAGCTTTAAGGACCGAGCCTCTTTCTGAGATTTTGGTGTTAACAAGTTGTCGTGGAAGAATTCCCTTGGGCTTTGTACTCAAATCCACACCGCTCCTAAATGTGGACTTCCAGCGTCTAAATGCACACAAAGCACAAAACCATTCCTTCGTGCTTAAAAGCACGTTTGTATCAAGCTCTTTGGTACAAGGAATTTGAAGTACTTCAATGGCACCAGGTAGAATCAGAAACGATGCTGCTTCAAGCTGGAGTATCAAGCGTCTGGGGCAGAGCTCAGACACCCGGATTCTTTTATTCATTGGAAACAAAAGGATAACAAAACAGGAAGTGATGGCCCCAACAGCCAATCGCTTCCCTGAATACAAAATGACATCACAGGAAATGACAAACAGTAAAGGGGAGGGCACTCACAGGAGGGAAAGGGGAGGAAGTGCACACACCCCATCTTAATCAGCATGGAGCCCACTCTATACTGTTCAAAGTAAACAGTATCTAGTGAGATCATTCTACTTGTTCTTATAGTTTTGGGACAATCTGCAGGGACATTGCTACTGCTGTTGTCAATATACGGTACAAGTACACCAACAAGGCAGATATCAATGTCCTCTTATAAATACAGATATGTATCCATAAAGGGGATAACGAAGTCCGCAAGAGAGATATAATAGGTTTCTCTCATTATGCGGACTTCGCTTCTCTAAAGTGTATAGCCATTGGAAAGCAAGCAGTCCAGCGCATTGCGCTTGATATCTACAAACCAACAAACGCCCACACACGCAGAGAACACATTTCAATCCCATAAGAAGGTTTTCATACTGATCGTTTTTACCGCTGGTCTCGATTCAACCCAAGTGCGCTCTGCTAGAGCGCTCCTCGATTAAACATCAGACACAGGGAGACAGATGACAATCTATAAAACGCACATCCTAGAATAAAATGTCCACATAAATCTTATATAATAAAATTTCCACAACAAAGTTAAAAACATTTTTTTTGCTAGAAAATTACTTAGAACCCCCAAACATTATATATATTTTTCTCTTGTCATCCATGGACTGACACAGCGTGTCTTATACACCTTTACACGTGGGTTATGTCCCTGCCTGCAGGAGAAGACCTAGGCAGAATGTGAGATGTTATACATACATTCTAAACAGCCAGAGCTGAACAGCCCCGCCCAGGGGGGCGGTCCCTCCGGACATAACCCTCCCACTGCAGTCAGCAGACCTCAGTTTTTTTCTGCCTAGCAGAAGGAGAAGACGTGGCTCTCTCAGGAGCCAGTCTCCTGACCTATTTTTTATTCCTTTTGGAATTTTTTCCTATTTTATTCTTTTGAGATCTTCTATCAACTGTCGGCTGGGCAACAGGTTGGGTACAAGATATCCTCGTAGTCTTCCCTGTCCGACCATCGAGCGTGCTGATCCTCGCCTTGTGAGCGTGAGACTCAGTTCATGACATGCCCCACGACTCCAGGGGTGGCCGATGGGCTTCCAGCTCCGCGGTCCTCTCAAGATAGAACAGTCCGGCTGTATCTTTCGCGGTGGACCGGGCCGACAGCTACTCAGTACCGCACTGTGATAGTTCTGTCAGAAACACACCAGTGGGTCCCTCAGGGGACGGGTAAGTAGTCTCTCCTGGCTGCAGGTGAGTACATGCTGTGTGTTTCTTGTGTGGGGGATTTCCCTGTCTCCCCCTGTGTTTTTTAATGTCACTCTCTGTTCACTAGTGCTGGCGCTGTACTGTGTGGGGTGCCTGGAGGCCATACTGTCCTGGGGGGGGGCTCATGCTGCTCTGCATTCGCTGGGGCTGTTTTGGTTTTGGATGTGAGGGGCCTGGGCGCCGTTCGGCGCCATGTTTGGTGTGTGTGCTGATTTTACATTGGCGGCCATCTTGCCGTGGTCCGCCGGAGCACATTGCGGCGGCCATTTTCTTGTAGCCGCACGTTTTTCTAGCACTGGTTTGGCCTCTAGCGCCGCTGGGAACGGCGCGAATCTCCTCGCACTCTCTCCTCTCAGCTCACTCACGCTGAGCAGCGCGGCGCAGTGAGACAGGGCAGCGGAACCGAGCGGTCCTGGTCAGGTTGGTGGGTTCCCTGGGCATTCCCCTACTTCAGTCAGCACAGCCTGTGGGTGGTCTCAGAGAGGGACATTATGGAGTCAGAGTCACCAGCTTCCCCTCACATGCCAGAGGCAGCAGCCAGTGCTCCAGCACCTGCGGTCCCTATGGACCAGTTGTCGGCAGTCCTGGAATCATTTCTGACCAGGATGGAAGCTGTGTGTGAGCACAAGGGAGCAAAAAAGCGCCCTCTCCCCACTTTATCTCCACAAGGGGAGTGCTCTGATTCAGATATGGGCCTAGCTATTGCTGCTCAGGACCCTAGCTCTGAATATTTGGATGGTTTTGAACAGGACATTCCTTGTGAGGAAGACTCCAGTTCTGAGTCAGTAAATGACAGGGCGCTTTTTAGTGAACTCATTGATGCTGTGAGGGACACTCTCAAGCTAAATGCTGCGACCGCAGAACCTCAGGCGGATACAGTCTCCTTTGGTTCTTTTAAGACCAAGCCTTCTAAAAAGGTTTTTCCATATGTACCTTTCTTTGACCAGCTCATTGACCAGGTCTGGGAAAAGCCGCAGAAAACTTTCATGGTCCCGCGGCGTTTGTCTATTAGAAGCGGGCTTCTCCCCCGGTGGTCGACCCTCCAGTCGCCCGTTTAAACAAGGCCACCACTCTCCCGATGGAGGGGACTCCTGCGTTTTAAGGACCCCACTGACAGGAGGTCAGAAGTGGTGAGTAGAGCCATGTTCGCCTTGTTGGGATCCGCCCTACGGCCCGTAGTAGCGGCGACCCTTGTGTCTCAGACACTCACGGAATGGGCAAAAATTTTGCACCAAACTGTGCAGGAGTATAACCTTCCTCCAGACACTATTGCTCTGGCCCACCAGATGGTGCAGGGTCTGATATATGTGTGCGACGCCACGTTGGAAGCGGCCCCTTTAATATCCAGGGCCTCTGTCTCGGCGGTGGTATTGCGTCGTCTCATCTGGTTGAAATGCTGGTCTGCTGACCTAGCCTCTAAGAAGCTCCTGACGGATCTACCTTTTAAGGGTGGTAGACTTTTTGGTGCTGCTCTGGATGACATCATCAAGGATGTCACGGGAGGTAAAAGCACTCTCCTTCCTCAAACTATCAAGGGTAAGGAGGCCCGACGTAAACCGGGTCCTTCTTTTCCAGCAAAAAGGGTTTTTTTCGTCCGTCAGAGTCCACGGGTAAGCCATCCCAGACTGACAACAGTGCGGCTGGCGGGCACAAGCGCCCCTGGGTGCGTAAGCCGAACAAGCCGGCTCCCAAGCCCGCCTCCGCGTAAAGTCTTGCCCCCGCCTGTCTCTGGGGTGGGGGGACGACTTCGCAGGTTCACGGATCGGTGGACCTCCCGGATCTCCGACCGGTGGGTGTGCGAGGTGGTCACCTCAGGATACAGAATAGAGTTCCGCTCCTGGCCCCCAGACAGATTCTTTCCCTCAAATCTCCCTCTCCTTCCTGCCCGTCGGGCAGCCCTCTTGGGGGCTGTACAGGATTTGATCGGGTCCGGAGTAATTGTGCCGGTTCCGTCCCAGGAGAGGTTTCAGGGGTTCTACTCAAATCTGTTTGTTCCAAAAAAGGACGGGGTTCGGCCAATCCTGGACCTCAAGGCCCTGAATGCCTTCGTGAAGGTGCAAAAATTCCGCATGGAATCCATTTGCACGGTGATCGCTACACTCCATCAAGGGGATTTTCTGGCATCCTTGGACATCAAGGACGCCTACTTGCATGTTCCAATCTGCGCAAGCCACCAGAAGTTTCTGCGCTTTGCGGTCGGCGAAGTCCACTATCAATTTGTGGCTCTTCCCTTCGGCCTAGCCTTGGCACCGAGGGTGTTCACCAAGGTGCTTGCTCCGGTCCTAGCTTTGCTGAGACAGCGAGGCATTGCTATCGTGGGCTATCTGGACGATTTTCTTCTAAGAGCAGACAGTGGCTCAGAATTGGAAGAAAGCGTGACTATCGTCAGTCAGACCCTCAGGGAGTTTGGGTGGCTCCTGAACGTTCAGAAGTCGGTTCTAGTCCCGACTCAGCGTCTGGAGTATCTAGGTCTGATTCTGGACTCCTTGGAGGCAAGAGTCTTCCTACCTCCAGACAAACTACTGACACTTCAGTCTGCAGTACGGGTGCTGATGTCCCGAAAATGGTTGTCAATCCGCTTTTGCATGAGAGTCCTGGGACTCATGGTGGCCTCCTTCGAGGCCGTTCCTTATGCCCAAGCGCACACCAGGGCTTTACAGAAAGAGATCTTGTCCACTTGGGACAAATGCCCGTTGTCATTGGATCTTCAGATCCAGGTAAGTCCCTGACGTGGTGGTTGAGGTCCCCGGCTCTTCGGTCCGGGAAGTCGTTCCTCCCCATCCAATGGACGGTGATCACGACGGACGCCAGCCTGACAGGCTGGGGGGGAGTCTGGGGAGTCCTGTCGGCCCAAGGGCTTTGGACTCCGGACGAAGCCCTCTTACTGATCAATGTGCTGGAGATACGGGCAATCAGACTGTGCCTCTCCTCATGGTCGGAGAAACTACAGGGTCACTCCATCAGGATCCAATCGGACAACGCCACAGCAGTGGCGTATGTCAACCATCAAGGGGGGACTCGGAGCTCAGCTGCGGCTTCCGAGGTCGCCCGCATCCTGAGGTGGGCCGAAAGAAGCGTGCCGGCTCTGTCGGCCGTCTACATTCCGGGCGTAGACAATTGGCAGGTGGACTATCTAAGTCGCCAGACGCTGGACCAGGGAGAGTGGTCCTTGCACCCGGAGGTCTTTCAACTCCTTTGCAGACGGTGGGGCACGCCGGATGTGGACCTGATGGTCTCTCGACTCAATCGCAAGGTGTCGAGGTTTGTGGTCAGATCCAGGGATCCCTGGGCGGATGCCTCGGATGCGTTGGTGGCCCCATGGGGTCAGTATCACCTAATATACGTTTATCTTCCGCTGCAGTTGCTCCCTCACCTGCTCCGCAGGGTAGCGACCGAGGGAATTCCGGTGATCCTCGTTGCTCCGGATTGGCCTCGGCGTCACTGGTACGCCGATCTGGTACGTCTCGTCGCAGACGTTCCCTGGCGGTTACCAATACGGGGGGACCTTCTGTCTCAAGGTCCTATATTTCATCCTGCTTTACAGTCTCTGGCTTTAACGGCATGGTTATTGAAAGCCAGGTGCTGAGAGACCGAGGTCTCTCGGATTCGGTCATTTCGACCATGTTAAGGGCACGGAAGTCTTCCTCCAGAAAGATCTATCACCGTACTTGGAGAGCTTACATCGCCATGTGCGAAGAGCTGGACTGGCGCCCACGAACGTATTCCATTCCCAGAATCCTGCATTTTCTGCAGCGTGGCGTGACCCAAAAGCTCGCTTTGAGTACCATTAAGGGTCAGATTTCGGCCTTAGCCATCTTCTTTCAGCGACCGCTGGTGGGTCATCCCTTGGTTAGCACCTTTGTGCAGGGGTTCGCCATGTGCTCCCCCCTGTCAAACCTCCTCTCCCCCCCCCCCCGTGGGATCTGAATTTGGTGCTCTCAGTTCTCCAGGAACCTCCCTTTGAAAATATTAGAGATATTCCCCTCTTGACTTTGTCTCAGAAGGTGGCCTTCTTGGTGGCCATTACTTCCATTAGACGAGTGTCTGAATTGGCGGCCTTGTCCTGCAAGTCGCCCTTTTTGGTCATCCATAAGGATAAGGCGGTGTTACGTCCGCGACCTTCTTTTCTGACAAAGGTGGTCTCGGCCTTCCACTTAAATGAGGACATTGTCCTCCCGTCCTTGTGTCCTCACCCATCGCATCCCAGAGAGTTTGCGCTTCACACTTTGGATGTGGTACGAGCCTTGCGGGTGTACCTGTCTGCTACTGCCTCTATTCGGAAGTCTGACTCACTATTTGTGGCTGTCTCTGGTCCAAAACAGGGCCAAGCGGTTTCGTCTGCCACCATTTCTAGGTGGATCAGACAAACCGTTATTCAAGCTTATGCTCTCAATGGGCGGGCGCCTCCCTTTCCGGTTACGGCACATTCCACCAGGGCAATTGGTGCTTCCTGGGCTTTCCGACATCAAGCGTCGGTTGCACAAGTGTGCAAGGCGGCGACCTGGTCATCTGTTCATACCTTTTCTAAGTTTTATAAGGTTGATGTGGCTGCATCTTCGGATGCTTCCTTCGGCCGCAAGGTGTTGCAGGCCGCTGTTTGATGTTGCAACTCCTCCGTTGAGGAGCTCTGCCTTGTTTGGAGTGAAGTTTTTGGTTTTCCATTTATACTGCTCCCATCCCTCTTGACACTGCTTTGGGACATCCCATGTGTAAAGGTGTATAAAACACGCTTTGTCAGTCCATGGATGACCAGAGAAAATAGGATTTTTGTACTCACCGTAAAATCCGTTTCTCTGGCATCCATGGACTGACACAGCACCCACCCTTCTTTTTAAGTTTGTACTGCTTTGTTACGAACTGAGGTCTGCTGACTGCAGTGGGAGGGTTATGTCCGGAGGGACCGCCCCCCTGGGAGGGGCTGTTCAGCTCTGGCTGTTTAGAATGTATGTATAACATCTCACATTCTGCCTAGGTCTTCTCCTGCAGGCAGGGACATAACCCACGTGTAAAGGTGTATAAGACACGCTGTGTCAGTCCATGGATGCCAGAGAAACGGATTTTATGGTGAGTACAAAAATCCTATTTTTCTAACACCCAGAGAATAAAATGGCGGTCATTGCAATACTTTTTTTACACCGTATTTGTGCAGCGGTCTTGCAAACGCACTTTTTTGGGAAAAAATTTAATTTTTCGAATTTAAAAAAGACGACCGTAAAGTTAGCACATTTTTTTAAATTTTTATATTGTGAAAGATAATGTTACGCCGAGTAAATTGATACCCATTGTGTCACGCGTCAAAGTTGCGGCCGCTCGTGGAATGGCGACAATACCCTTAAAAATCTCCAAATTCTACAGGTTGCATGTTTTGAGTTGGAGGAGGTGGCTCTCGGTCGCGGTTATACCTCACATGTGTGGTTTGAACACTTTTCATATGCGGGCTCTGCTCACGTATACATTCACTTCTGCGCGCGAGCTCGGCGGGCTGGGGCACGTTTTTAAAAAAAAAAAATTTATTATTATTTATTTTAGCTTTTTTAATTTTTACACTGTTCTTTTAAAAAAAATAAACAATTGGGTCACTTTTATTCCTATTACAAGGAATGTAAACATCCCTTGTAATAGGAAAAAAAGCATGACAGGACCTCTTAAATATGAGATCTGGGTCATAAAGATCTCATATTTACACTACAATGCAATAAAAAATAAATAAAAAATTTCATGTTATTTAAAAAAAACAAAAAACAAATAAAAAATGTCCCTTTTAAGAGGAATCGGCGGAAGTGAGGTTTTGACGTTGCTTCCGCCCTGCAATGCTATGGAGACAGGTGGGGGCCATCTTCCCCTCACTCGCCTCCGCCGCTACCGAAAGCTCCCATAAGCGGCGGAGGGCACCGGAGAGCATCAGGAGGGGGGGCTCTCCCACCGCCGATAAAAGTGATCTTGCGGCAAATCCGCCGCAGAGGCCACTTTTATCTTGAAGCGGATCGCCCGCTCCTGAAGAGGATACTGGGGGTTATGGCAGCTAGCTGCTAACATGATGGTATTCCTCTTCAAAGTATCGGCGTAAAACGACGGTGGGCGGTCCAGAAGTGGTTAATGAATGCACAAGCTATTTGATTAGTTAAAGCGGAGTTCCACCCAATTTTTTTACTTTTTTTTATTCCACTCCTCACCCCCTTACATGCCACATTTGGCATGTAATTTTTTTGGGGGGGGAGTGGGGGCTTCAGTAGGAGTGGGACTTCCTGTCCCACTTCCTCCTTCTGCCCTGGAGCCGCCTAGGCGATACGTCATATCGCCTTGTGGCGGCTCCTCCCTGTAGGCGATCACCTGGGACGTGACAGGTCCCAGGCGATCGCCTGTCCACTCACAGAGCGCTGCGCCGTTCGCGCATGCGCAGTGAGTGCCCGGCCGTGAAGCCGAAAGCTGTCACGGCCGGGTGCCCACACTGCATGGACGCGCCGGCGGAGGAGGGGGGAGAGGAGCGGAGCTCCAGGCGGCGCGTCGCTGGACAGTGGAACAGGTAAGTGTATGTTTATTATAAGCCAGCAGCTACACTTTTTGTAGCTGCTGACTTTTAATAAATATAAAAAAAGGGTGGAACTCCGCTTTAAGTATCTAAGTTTGTTTAACCAGTTACCGAACGCACTATAGGTAAAGGGCCAATGACAGCGGCCCTTTACCACTTTATCGCTTCGTCCAATGACGGGTCATCAGGGGTTTAATGCTCTCCTCTTACCGATACAGCGTGAGTGGAGAGGAGAGCGATCGAGTGCAAAACTGTAAGTTACTTCATTTATAACTGTGCCCAACAGTGCTACATCAGTGCCACCTCTGTGATAGTCAGAGCCACTACAGTGCTCATCTGTGCCCATCAATGCCCCATCAGTGCTGCCTGTGCCCACCAGTGCCACCACAGTGCTCATCTGTGCCATCAGTACCAGTACAGTACAATCAGTGCCACCTTTGCCATCAGTGCAACTCATTAGTGCCACTACAGTGTTCAATGGTGCACATCAGTACCCAGCAGTGCACCTTCACCAGCACCCATCAGTTCACCCTCACCAGCAGTACAGCCACACCTGTCGTCTAGTTTACATATAGCAACATAGTCAACAGTATGGCAAAACATTTTTTATCAGTGAGGAGGCCTACCAGCGTCTTAGCCTGAGTGATGAGAGCAGCGGGGAGCTCTCAGAGTCTCATTTTGATTCTGATTCGGCCTATGAACCCGTTACAAGCCGTGGGTCTGCTACAGAATCGGAGGAAGAGGAATTTGTGCCCATGAAAAGAAGGCATTCTGGCGTGGAGCAGCAGCCTACTACCAGCAGCGCAGTGCTGTCCACTTTGAGCGCAGTGCTGTCCACTTTGAGCGCAGTGCTGTCCACTTTGAGCGCAGTGCTGTCCACTTTGAGCGCAGTGCTGTCCACTTTGAGCGCAGTGCTGTCCACTTCGGAGCGCAGTGCTGTCCACTTCGGAGCGCAGTGCTGTCCACTTCGGAGCGCAGTGCTGTCCACTTCGAAGCGCAGTGCTGTCCACTTCGAGGGCAGGGCTGTCCACCTCGAGCGAAGTGCCACTGCAACAAAGGCCAAGCACCAGTAGGGTGTCATCTCAGCCACAAAGGGATAGGGGTTATGCCAGCCCTCCCTATGCCCTTCAAAACCCCCTGTGAGTGGAGGAATTCAAAGTTTTTTTTTTTAGGCCGAACTTTTACTATGGGACTTCTCATCCATTATGCCAAGATCAAGATACCTTTTTATGATTATGCAGTCCACTATAATGACAACGCTCAGTGCCCTCCCCAAAATGACCCAGCTTTTGATAAGTTATTTAAAATTCGGCTACTCCTAAATTTATTTCTCTGAAAAATTCCCCCAGTTATATACCCCCGACCAGAATATCTCTGTGGATGTAAAAAATTCACAGGCAGGCTGGGCATCAAACAGTTTATCCCCAGCAAAAGGGCCCGATATGGGGTCAAAATGTACAAACTTTGTGACCGAGCCACGGGGTACATCTACGCCTTCCTGGTGTACGAAGGGAAAGACTCCCAACTGCATCCCCCTGAATGCCCAAAGTATATTGGAGCCAGCGGAAAAGTTGTCTGGGAGCTTGTCTGTCCACTCCTTGGAAAGAAATACCATCTTTATGTGGATAATTTCTATACGAGCTTGCCCCTCTTCCGCACTCTTCACTGGAGGGACACCCCAGCATGTGGTACAGTAAGAATCAATAGAAAGGGCTTCCCGCAAAAGCTCGCCAGTGAAAGGCTACGACGAGGGGAGATGGCGTCTTTGTGGAACCAGGAGCTATTGGCTGTTAAGTTGAGGGTCAGACGAAATGTCCACATGCTCACATCAATCCATAACGACACCTACAGTAGGTCCCACCGATATTGTGTCAATCTCGCCGCTTCTAGCGGCGAGATTGACACCCTATGAGCTCCCTCGCGAGAGCCAGCGCTGAGCTGTCTTGTCATCAGGAAAGGAAAAATGTTCCTTTCACGATGAGCGATACGCATTGCCGATGGACGGGGATCCAACGTGGATTCCCGCCAATACCAGGCACTGCGTTTGGTATGAATCCTGAGCGGGAACTCCACGCCAATTTTTAAAGAAAAAAACGGCGTGGGTTCCCCCTCTAGGAGCATACCAGGCCCTTGGGTCTGGTCTTTATTTGAAGGGGAAAAACGGCGTGGGGGTCCCCCTCAAAATCCAAACCAGACCCTTATCCGAGCACGCAACCTGGCAGGCCGCAGGGGAAGAGGGGGGGACGAGAGAGCGGCCCCCCTCCCTCCTGAACCGTACCAGGCCGCATGCCCTCAACATGGGGGGTTTGGTGCTCTGGGGCAGAGGGGCGACCTGTGGCTCCCCACCCCAGAGCACCCTGCCTCCATGTTGATGAGCACAGGGCCTCTTCCCGACAACCCTGGCCGTTGGTTGTCGGGGTCTGCGGGCGGGGGGCTTATCGGAATCTGGGAGCCCCCTTTAATAAGGGGGCCCCCAGATCCCGCCCCCCCACCCTATGTGAATGAGTATGGTGTACATCGTACCCCTACCCATTCACCTGGTGGAAAAAATGGCAATAAAAAAAACACCGCTTTTTAAAGTAATTTATTGCACAGCTCCGGGGGTCTTCTTCCGACTTCAGGGGTCTCCGGTGTCATCGCCACGCTCTCCGGTTCTTTCTTCTGCTGGGCCACCGCTATCTTCTTCCAGCTCTTTTGCTAGCGGGGCCCGGTCTTCTCCGTCGCCGCCTTCTTCTCCCGCTCTCCGGTTCTTCTACCGCTCTCCGGTTCTTTCTTCCGCCGGGCCTCCGCTATCTTCTTGCAGCTCTTTTGCTAGCGGAGGCCCGGTCTTCCCCGTCGTCTCGTCCGGCTCTCCGTTGTCCTTCTGCCGGCCCCTCCACTACCTTCTTGTAGCTCTTTTGCTAGTGGAGGGGCCGGTCTTCCCGTCGTCGCCGTCTGCGTCTTCTTCCCTCTTCTCCTCCTCGATGTTAACTTGTCGCTTCCTCTCGCAGTAATGCTAAATCTTCGGTCCGCAGAGATTTATATAGGCTTCTCATGACGTCACAGTCACATGCTCCGGATGGCCCCGGAGCATGTGACTGTGACGTCATGGGAGCGTGCGACTGTGACGTCATGAGAAGCCTATATCAATCGGCGCGCACCGCAACACCCAGCATTAGAGCGGGAGGAAGCGACGTGTCAACATCGAGGAGGAGAAGAGAGAAGAAGACGGCGACGGGAAGACCGGCCCCTCCACTAGCAAAAGAGCTACAAGAAGGTAGTGGAGGGGCCGGCAGAAGGCCAACGGAGAGACGGACGAGATGACGGGGAAGACCGGGCCTCCACTAGCAAAAGAGCTGCAAGAAGATAGCGGAGGCCCGGCGGAAGAAAGAACCGGAGAGCGGGAGAAGAAGAAGGCGACGGAGAAGACCGGGCCCCGCTAGCAAAAGAGCTGGAAGAAGATAGCGGTGGCCCGGCAGAAGAAAGAACCGGAGAGCGCGGCGACGACACCAGAGACCCCCGAAGACGGAAGAGACCCCCGGAGCTGTGCAATAAAATACTTTAAAAAACTGTGTTGTGTTTTTATTGCCATTTTTTTCCACCAGGTGAATGGGTAGGGGTAGGGGTCCCCTGCGGCCTGCCAGGTTGCGTGCTCGGATAAGGGTCTGGTTTGGATTTTGAGGGGGACCCCCACGCCGTTTTTTCGGCGTAGGGTTCCCCTTCAAATCCAGACCAGACCCAAGGGCCTGGTATGCTCCTGGAGGGGGAACCCACGCCGGTTTTTTCTTTAAAAATTGGTGTGGAGTTCCCGCTCAGGATTCATACCAAACGCAGTGCCTGGTATTGGCGGGAATCCACGTCGGATCCCGCTCAATACAGTGCCGCGTCTCCTCGCTATTGCAGCGAGCGCGACATGTGTCGCCGAGATGTCGGCACCCCTGTCGCCAAGAATCTCTGCGATAGGATCGCGATGAATATACAATGTCGGCGGCACCTACTGTATGTGGAAGTCCCCAGAAGAAACGGCCCAATCCAGAAACCAGCTTGCGTCTATGACTATAGTTTGTTCATGGGGGAAGTGGACTTCAATGATCAGATGATTGAACCCTACCTTCCCACAAGAAAATCCCGCCACTGGTATAAAAAAGTGTCCATTTATTTGTTCAGTTTAGCCATGTATAACACTTATGTCATTTACCAAAAATCTACCGAGACCCCCGTATCCTATCTGCACTGTCAAGAACAAATTATCTCCGCCCTTTTGTACCTTGAAAGCCCACCAGAAAATAGAAAATATTTGCTCTGATTTTGTGAGCAGACTCCATGAACGCCACTTTCCTCTGAAACAGGCCACAGACGTTAGAAGAAATGCCGGGTGTGCTCCAGAGGAGGAGTTAGAAGAGACGCCACGTATTATTGTCCCCAATGTCCTTCCCAACCAGGCCTCTGTATAGGTGACTGTTTCCACCGTTACCATACTTCTCTACATTATTAGGGAAGTATGGTAAACATAATTCTAATTTCCTGTCATTTTTCTCCACACCCCTTATGCCACTGAACTGTACATACCTCTGCCTTCTCCGAAACCAACCCTGGCCTGTTATACCACCAAGCTTCTGCCTAACGCTAACATACCTCCTGCCTTCTCCGGAACTGACTGTGGCCTGTAATACGACCACGCTTCTGCCTAACGCTAAACTGTACCTACCTCTGCCTGCTCTGGAACTGACCCTGGACTGTTTGACCACGTTTTTTGCCTGCCTCTTGGACTGATCTTTTACCCTGCTATGCTAGTGGGAACACGGGGGTCTCGCATATGTGAGGGGCTCCAGAATTGTTTTTCTGGATGAAGAAATAACATTTTTTAGTTTTCTCATTCCCGGATAAGGGTCTGGAGACTTGGAGGCTTCAAAGAGATTTGGATGGGAGAAGCCTCTACCCCTGTCACCATCCTTTCCTGGCCTGCTTCTTGGACCATGTTCCTGCTTTACTACCAGGACCAATATTTTTGCACTGCTGGCAGTGTCTCTACTTGCACTGACCCTGGACTGTATGTGGACAGTATCCCTGCCTGTACGGACTATGGACAATATTGCTGCCTGGACAATTCCATTCACTGTCGCTGACCACATCCCTGCCTGGATCAGGGCTCTCCTCCTGTGGACAACTGCACTACTAAAACCACAGGTTATCTTTTTTGCTTGCCCTTAGCTCAGCAGAATGTATTTTAGGGTGTAATTTGGTATTTACATGCTATGTGTTAGAAATATGAAGGGCCTTCAAAAATGTGTTTTGTAACGAAAATAGATGCGTAATTTATGTCCCTAGAACACCTAATGGTGCTCCTTGAATGTTGGGCTTCTATGTGGCCAGGCTGTGCAAAAAGCTCACACATGTGGTATCCCCATACTCAGGAGGAGTAGCAGAATATATTTTGGGGTGTCATTTTAGCTATGTACATGCTATGTTTTGGAAATATCTTTTAATAGAAATGAAGAAAAATGCATTTCTCTTATCGTCCATGGACTGACACAGCTCTCATACTGATTACGTGTGGGTATATATCCCTGCTTGCAGGAGAAGACCTAGGCAGAATGTTAGATGTTAAAACATTCTAGAACAAACCAGAGCTGAACAGCCCCGCCCAGGGGGGCGGTCCCTCCGGACATTACCCTCCCACCTGCAGCTAGCAGCCTCAGTTTTTTTTTCTGCCTAGCAGAAGAAGACGTGGCTCTCTTAGGAGCCAGTCTCCTGGAAGATTTTACTTTTACATTTTTATTCCTTTGGGAATTGTATTTTATTTTTGAGACCTTCAATCAACTGTTGGCTGGGCAACAGGTTGGGTACACTAGTATCCTCAAAGTCTTCCCTGTCCGACCATCGAGGGTGCTGATCCTCGCCTTGTGTGCGTGAGACTCAGTTCACGACATACCCCATGACTCCAGGGGTGGCCGGGTTGCTTTCATGCTTCCGCGGTCCTCTCAAGATTGAACAGCACCTGACTGTATCTTTCGCGGTGGACCGGGCCGACAGCTACGCAGTACTACTCTGTGATAAGTCTGTCTGAAACAAGCCAGTGGGTCCCTCTAGGGATGGGAAAGTAGTCTCTCCTGCTGCAGGTGAGTACAGGCTGGCTGTGTTTCTTTATGTGGGGGTTCTCCCTGTCTCCCCCCTGTTATGCTGCTCTCTGCACCCTGTGCTGTGTGGGGTTGCTCGGGGGGTCATTCTGGCCTGGGGGGGGCGCTCATGGCTGTTGGTGAACTCTGTGAAGTGTTCTGGTGGAGTGTGTTGAGGCCTTATTGCGTGCGCCATTGGCGCTGTGTTTTAAATTTAAAAAGTGCGCTCGGCGGCTATCTTGCCGCGGCTCAAATGCGCAGTTATACAAGCGCCCGGCGGCCATTTTCCTGTAGGTGCCCGGCGGCACTTTCACTTTCGTTTTCGGCCTCTAGTGGCGCTGCTGACGGCACGAAAATCTGTCTCCTCACAAATTCTTTACTCTCCTCAGGCTTAACTTGCGCTGCAGCGCGGCTCATACAGCGGAACTGAGCGGTCCCTAAGGGTGGTGAGTCCTCCGGGTATCCCCGCCTCAGCACAGCCAGTGGGTGGACTATATTATTCACTGTAATAGTGAATAAGGTCTCAGGGGGTGGCAGTATGGAGTCTGGTACACCTGCTTCTCCACACTTGTCAGAGGCAACTGGCAGTGCTCCTGCACCTGCGGTCCCTATGGACCAGTTGTCGGCAGTCCTGAAATCATTCCTTGTCAAGCTGGAAGCTGTGTGCGAACACACGGGGGCTGTAAAGCGCCCCCTCCCCACACAATCTCCACATGGGGAGTTCTCTGACTCAGATATGGGCCTAGCTACTGCTGCTGAGGATTTTGATGTATTTGGACAGGAAATTCCTTGTGAGGAAGACCCCTGTCTTGAACCACCAACTGACAGGGTGCTTGTAAGTGAACTCATTGATGCTGTGAGGGACACTCTCAAGCTGAATGTTGAGGCTGAGGAACCTCAGGTGGAAGCTGTATCCTTTGGTTCCTTTAAAGCTGCCTCTTCAAACAAGGTCTTTCCATATGTGCCTTTTTTTTAATACATTCATTGACCAAGTCTGGGATAAGCCGCAGAAGACTTTGTCGGTCCCGCTGCGCATAGCTTTGAGGTACCCCTTTGAGGAGGACCTGGTTAAGAAGTGGGCTCACCCCCCAGTGGTCGACCCCCCCGGTCGCCCGTTTGAATAAGGCTACCACACTCCCGATTGAAGGGACTCCTGCATTTAAGGATCCCGCTGACAGGAGGTCAGAAGTGGCGAGTAGAACTATGTTTACCTTATTGGGGGCCGCTTTACGCCCTATAGTGGCGGCGACACTTGTGTCTCAGACACTCACAGGATGGGCAAGGATTTTGCACCAGACAGTGCAGGAGCATAATCTCCCTCCTGAGACCATTGCCCTGGCGCACCAACTTACGCAGGGTTTAGTCTTCGCGTGCGATGCCACTTTGGATGCGGCCCCTCTAATATCAGGGGCCTCTATCTCTGCTGTGGTGCTGCGTCGCCTTATCTGGCTGAAATGCTGGTCGGCCGACCTAGCTTCCAAAAAGCTCCTGGCTGACTTGCCCTTTAAGGGCGGTAGACTGTTTGGGGCTGCCCTGGATGACAGTATTAAAAATGTCACAGGAGGTGAGAGCACCTTCCTTCCCCAGTCTATTAAGGGAAAGGAGCCCCACCGCAGGCCAGGCCCTTCCTTTCCGACGAAGACGTTTTTTCGTCAGTCAGATTCCACGGGTATGCCCGCCCAGACTGAAAAAGGTGCGGCTGGGGGACAAAGACGTTCCTGGGTGCGTAAGCCTACCAAGCAAGCTCCCATGTCCGCCACCGCATGAAGTCTTGCCCCTGCCCGACTCTGGGGTGGGGGGACGTCTTCGCAGGTTCTCGTGCGGTGGGCCTCCCGGATCTCCGACCGGTGGGTGTGCGAGGTGGTCACCTCGGGATACAGGATAGAGTTTCGCTCGTGGCCCCCAAACAGGTTTTTTTCCTCGAACCTCCCTCTCCTTCCTGCCCGCCGGGCGGCCCTCTTGGGGGCCATACAGGATTTGCTCAGCTGCAGAGTAATTGTGCCGGTTCCGTCGCAAGAGAGGTTTCAGGGGTTTTACTCAAACCTGTTTGTTGTCCCGAAGGACGGGGTCCGGCCAGTCCTGTACCTCAAGGCCCTGAACGCCTATGTGAGGGTACTAAAATTCCGGATGGAATCCATTCGCACAGTAATCGCGACACTCCACCAAGGGGATTTTTTGGCGTCCTTGGATATTAAGGATGCTTGCTTGCACGTTCCAATCTGCGCAAGCCACCAGAGGTTTCTGCGCTTTGCCATAGGCGAAGTCCACTATCAGTTCGTGGCTCTTCCCTTCGGCCTAGCATCGGCACCACGGGTTTTCACCAAAGTGCTTGCCCCGGTTCTAGCTTTGCTGAGACAGCGAGGAATTGTTATCGTGGGCTATCTGGACGATCTCCTTCTCAGAGCAGAAAATGGCTCAGAATTGGAGGAAAATGTGACAATAGTCAGTCAGACCCTCCGGGACTTCGGATGGATTCTGAACACGCAGAAGTCGGCTCCAGTCCCGACAACGCTTGGAGTATCTGGGTCTGATCCTGGACACTTCGGCAGCGAAGGTGTTTCTACACTCAGAGAAGTTACTGACACTTCAGTCAGCAGTGCGGGTTTTGACGTCCCGAAAATGGTCGTCAATTCGCTTCTGCATGAGAGTCCTGGGACTAATGGTGGCCTCCTTCGAGGCGGTTCCGTATGCTCAATCACACACTCGGGCATTGCAGAAGAGAATTCTGTCTGTTTGGGACAAGTCCCCATTGTCACTGGATATTCAGATTCAGTTAAGTCACTCTTTTAAAGCGTCCCTGACGTGGTGGCTGAGATCCTCGGCTCTTCGGGCCGGGAAGTCGTTCCTCCCCATCCACTGGACGGTAGTCACGAGGGACGCCAGCCTGTCGGGCTGGGGAGGAGTGTGGGGAGTCCTGTCAGCTCAAGGGCTCTGGACTCCGGACAAATCTCGGCTCCCAATCAACGTCCTGGAATTGCGACTGTGTCTCTCCGCATGGTTGAAGAGACTACAGGGCCGCTCGGTCAGAATCCAGTCGGATAACGCCACTGCCGTGGCATATGTCAACCATCAGGGGGGCACTCGGAGCTCGGCTGCGGTGTCCGAGGTCACCCACATCCTACGGTGGGCGGAAAGAAACGTGCCGGCGCTGTCGGCCGTCCTACATTCCGGGCGTAGAAAACTGGCAGGCAGACTATCTGAGCCGCCAGTCCCTGGACCAGGGGGAGTTGTCCTTGCATCCGGAGGTGTTTCAACTCCTTTGTCGGCGGTGGGGCACTCTGGATGTGGACCTGATGGCATCTCGGCTCAATCGCAAGGTGTTGAGGTTTGTGGCCAGGTCCAGGGACCCCTGGACGGATGCCTCGGACGCGTTAGTGGCCCTGTGGGGTCAGTATCGCATAATGTATGTCTTCCCTCCGCTGCAGTTGCTTCCTCGCCTGCTGTGCAGGATAGCGGCCGAAAGCATCCCAGTGATCCTCATTGCCCCGGACTGGCCTCAGCGTCACTGGTACGCCGACCTGGTACGTCTCATCGCGGACGTCCCTTGGCGCCTGCCCTTGAGGAAGGACCTTCTATCTCAAGGTCCTATCTTTCATCCTGCTTTACGGTCTCTGGCTTTAACGGCATGGCTATTGAGAGCCAGGTGCTGAAACACCGAGGCCTGTCGGATTCGGTAATTTCGACCATGCTTAGGGCAAGGAAGTCTTCTTCTAGGAAGATCTATCACCGTACCTGGAGAGCTTACATCGCTATGCGCGAAGAGCTAGACTGGCGTCCACGGACGTACTCTGTCCCCAGAATCCTGCGGTTCTTGCAGCATGGTGTTGCACAAAGGCTGGCTTTGAGCACTATTAAGGGTCCGATTTCGGCCTTGGCCGTTATCTTTCAAAGACCCCTAGCAGGTCATTCCTCAGTTAGCACTTTTGTGCAGGGGGTACGCCATGTGGTGCCACCTGCCAAGCCCCCGCTCCCTCCTTGGGATCTGAACTTAGTGCTCTCGGTTCTTCAGGAACCTCCTTTTGAAAATATAAGAGATATCCCTCTTTTAACTTTGTCCCAGAAGGTGGCTTTCTTCGTGGCCATCACTTCTGTTAGACGGGTGTCTGAGTTGGCGGCTCTGTCATGCAAGTCGCCTTACCTGGTCCTCCATAAGGATAAGGCGGTATTGCGACCGCCTTTCCTTCCTAAGGTGGTTTTGGCTTTTCACCTTAATGAGGACATTGTCCTTGTGCCCTCATCCATCGCATCCTAGAGAGGTTGCGCTTCACAATTTGGATGTGGTGCGTGCCTTATGGGTACACCTGGCGGCTACTGCTTCTATTTCAGAAGTCTGACTCACTGTTTGTGTCTGTCTCTGGTCCAAAACAGGGCCAAGCGGTATCGTCTGCCACCATTTCTAGGTGGATCAGACAGACTGTTATACAGGCCTATGCCATTAAGGGGCGGGCGCCTCCCTTCCCGGTTACGGCGCATTCCACCAGGGCAATCGGTGCTTCCTGGGCTTTCCGACATCAAGCGTCGGTTGCACAAGTATGCAAGGCGGCGACCTGGTCGTCCATTCATACCTTTTCAAAATTCTACAAGGTTGATGTGGCTGCATCTTCGGATGCTTCCTTCGGCCGTAAAGTGTTACAGGCAGCTGTTTAATGTTGCAACTCCTCCGTTGAGGAGCTCTGCTGGTTTGGAGTGAAGTTTAGGTTGTTACTTTACTAATTTGCTCCCACCCTTTTCTTATACTGCTTTAGGACGTCCCATACGTAATCAGTATGAGAACTGTGTCCGCCCATGGACGATAAGAGAAAATAGGATTTTTGTACTCACCGTAAAATCCGTTTCTTTGACGTCCATGGACTGACACAGCACCCACCCTTCCTTTTAAGGTTTGTACTGCTTTGTTACCAACTGAGGCTGCTAGCTGCAGGTGGGAGGGTAATGTCCGGATGTTTTAACATCTAACATTATGCCTAGGTCTTCTCCTGCAAGCAGGGACATATACCCACACGTAATCAGTATGAGAGCTGTATCAGTCCATGGTCGTCAGAAACAGATTTTACAGTGCGTACAAAAATCCTATTTTTTTTTTCCAAAATTTTCTGACTTTTTTATTTATAGCACAAAAAATTTAAAACCCAGAGGTAATCAAATACTACCAAAAGAAAGCCCTATTTGTGTGAAAAAAAGGACAACAATTTCCAATGGGTACAGTGCTGCATGACTGAGTAATTGTCATTCAAAATGTGAGAGCACTGAAAATTGGTCTGGCTAGGAAGGGGTTTAAGTGGTCAAGTGGTTAAAATGTACACAAAGAGATGGTTATCTCATGGGATATTGTGTTCTATGTGCATCACAAAAGATTTCCCTAAAAAGTTTGGGGGGGGGGGGCGGGTTAAATTGTAATAGGATTTTGGTTAAAAAAAAAAGGGTGATAAATGTTTGAAGAGTTACTGAAATTAAGTAATCAGGACCAGAATAAATTGCTGCATGTATACGGAGTCCATGAAATGCTACATTTTTTAGGGGAAAGTTTGTTTGAATAGCAGTCAGGGTCACTATTTTGGATACAGTGGGGCAAAAAAGTATTTAGTCAGCCACCAATTGTGCAAGTTCTCCCACTTAAAAAGATGAGAGGCCTGTAATTGTCATCATAGGTATACCTCAACTATGAGAGACAAAATGTGGAAACAAATCCAGACAACCACATTGTTTGATTTGGAATGAATTTATTTGCAAATTATGGTGGAAAGTAAGTATTTGGTCAATATCAAAAGTTCATCTCAATACTTTGTTATATATCCTTTGTTGGCAATGAGAGGTCAAACGTTTTCTGTAAGTCTTCACAAGGTTGTCACACACTGTTGCTGGTATGTTGGCCCATTCCTCCATGCAGATCTCCTCTAGAGCAGTGATGTTTTGGGGCTGTCACTGGGCAACACGGACTTTCATGGGATTGAGATCTGGAGACTGGCTAGGCCACTCCAGGACCTTGAAATGCTACTTACGAAGCCACTCCTTCGTTGCCCGGGCGGTGTGTTTGGGATTATTGTCATGCTGACAGACCCAGCCACGTTTCATCTTCAATGCCCTTGCTGATGGGAGGAGGTTTGCACTCAAAATCTCACGATACATGGCCCCATTTATTCTTTCATGTACACAGATCAGTCGTCCTGTTCCCTTTGCAGAGAAACAGCCCCAAAGCATGATGTTGCCACCCCCATGCTTCACAGTAGGTATGGTGTTCTTTGGTTGCAACTCAGCATGCTCTCTCCTCCAAACACGACGAGTTATTTCTACCAAACAGTTCTACTTTGGTTTCATCTGACCATATGACATTCTTCCAATCATCTTCTGGATCATCCAAATGCTCTCTAGCAAACCTCAGATGGGCCTGATATGTACTGGTTTAAGCAGGGGGACACGTCTGGCACGGCAGGATCTGAGTCCCTGGAGGCGTAGTGTGTTACTGATGGTAGCCTTTGTTAAGTTGGTCCCAGCTCTCTGCAGGTCATTCACTAGGTCCCCCCTGTGTGGTTCTGGGATTTTTGCTCACCGTTCTTGTGATCATTTTGACCCCACGGGGTGAGATCTTGCGTGGAGCCCCAGATCGAGGGAGATTATCAGTGGTCTTATATGTCTTCCATTTTCTAATTATTGCTCCCACAGTTGATTTCTTTACACCAAGCTGCTTGCCTATTCCAAATTCAGTCTTCCCAGCCTGGTGCAGGTCTACCATTTTGTTTCTGGTGTCCTTCGACAGCTCTTATCACCATAGTGGAGTTTGGAGTGTGACTTGTTATCAGTATAAAAGACACCTGTCCACAACCTCAAACAGGTGCCATTAATACAGGTAATGAGTGGAGGACAGAGGAGCCTCTTAAAGAAGAAGATTCAGGTCTGTGAGAGCTAGTAATCTTGCTTGTTTGTAGGTGACCAAATACTTATTTTCCACCATAATTTGCAAATAAATTCTTTCCAAATCAGACAATGTGATTTGTCTGGATTTGTTTCCACATTTTGTATCTCATAGTTGAGGTATACCTATGATGACAATTACAGGCCTCTCATCTTTTTAAGTGGGAGAACTTGCACAATTGGTGGCTGACTAAATACTTTTTTGCCCCAATGTATATTATTTTTGAATTCCCAGAATGTCAACCGTGAAGTGTTAATGATGTAATGATATAAATAAACTAGAAAAGCTACAATTTCTGGGGAAATTGTGTGAAGGGTTCATGCCTCCACCAATACTCCTGAATGGAGACAGTGCCCCTGGAGATGTAAATGTGATCCAACAGTGTGTTGATCCATTGCCCCATCCAAAACTGCCCCCATCCTCAGAACTTTGTGGGAGGAGCTACAATTTCCCTCAGCGTTGCCAGGAAACTAATGTTTGTTTATGCAGGCTCTAAGCACAGGTCAGAGTATTTTGTCTCTCCTGAATACTTTTCATTCTTCAAACGGTCGTTTTTTAAAAAGTATAAATCCTACATCGAAAAGCTTTATATTGTGAGAATCACAAGACCCAGACCTACATTTTGATGAAGGCACAGTCACAGTTTAGATATTGCCCTTTAAATTTTAGGTGTCTAAGTGTGTAGTTTCAATGAATGTCAATGGATGGCGTGAGTTGCAAACAAATGGTCATATTGTGAAAACTGTCAGGACTATGGCTTGTGGCCGTGGATATGTGTAGTGGCAGCAGGGATAGCTGAACGTTTTGATAAAATATTTGCGTAGGTGGGCTTTTAAATGAGGGAGTGGTGGCAGTTTAGAAATCATGTCCTGATTTTTCAGCTTTTGTCGGCTCACTCTCTAGTTTCGCCATTCATTCCTATGGGACAAATTTCACTGCAAAAACGACGATATATCGTGAACGATTCGGCAAAATGTTCCACAAAGTAATAGCACACCAATCGGGAACAATCCACATTTTGGTATATTACTTGTCTATGTAGTGTAAAAGCTGTGGGAGGAGTTAGGGTGGTAAATTTGGCTATAATAATAATATATATGTGAGATAACAATAAGTGTTCTTGCTATGCAAGAACACTTAACTAGAAAAGCTAAAATTTCTGGGGAAATTGTGTGAAGTGTTATTGCCTCCACCAGTAGTCTACAACTGGAGTGGGCGGAGTACTGGGTGGAGTGGCTTGAGCAACTGTTGTGTGGTTGGAGTGGCTGGAGTAACTGTGAAAAGTGTTAAAAAGCTTAATATTTAAAAAAGTAGAAAAAAATTTAATAAGTCCCATCATTAGCTGAAAGAGCGGAACAATTTTTTCAAAAATGTTTTTTTTTTCCAATTTTTTTAATTTATAGTTTTTTCATTGAGGGGGGGTCATAAACAGCGGAAAACAGTATCCGTCGTATTACAGTACATAGTAGAGGTACATAGTAATTCATTTACAGATAACAGAATCAAAAGAGTAAGCAAAGTTGAACATTAGAAATGCCTTAGAGAAATAAGAGGCAACGTGCATTGTCTTTCCCCCGAGACACCCCGACTGGGAACATACTGTGTTCTGAGGGAAAGACAACACAGCCAACCTCCATGTTACAACAATTTGTGATACAGAAACTCCCCTCCGAGCTGTGTGGGAGGAGCACTAATGCTACAATTCCGCTCAGAGCTGTGTCGGAGGAGCTACAATTCCCCTCAGAGCTGTGTGGGAGGAGCTACAATTCCCCTCAGCGTTGCCAGGAAACCAATGTTTGTTTATGCAGGCTCTAAGCACAGGTCAGAGTATTTTGCTTCTCCTAAATACTTGGCATTCTTCAAACGGTCGTATTTTAAAAACTATAAATCCTACAGCGATGAGCTTTATATTGTGAGAATCACAAGACCCAGACCTACATTTTGATATATAGTATGTCAGTTTAGATATTGCCCTTCAAAGTATGTCTCTGAAATATTAAAATTGAAGGCACAGTCGCAGTTTAGAAATTGCCCTTCAAATTTGAAGTGGCTAGAGGAGTTTCAATGAATGTCAATGGACGGCATGGATTGCAAACAAATGGTCATATTGTGAAAACTATCAGGACTATGTTTTTTTTTTTTTTATTTATTATTATTTTCATTATTTTTTTCAAATGTTTAAAAAAAAAAAAATTCTTAAATGTTTTTTTTTTCCAAAAATGATTAGCTGATCATGGGGTGGTCATAATGTTTTTGCTGATCATGGGGTGGGTGGTCATAATGTTTTGGCTGATCATGGGGTTGTCATCTTTTGTCAGCTCCCACTCTAGTTTTGAACTTTGAGCTATAATTCCCCTCAGAGCTTTTTGGGAGGAGCTATAATTCCCCTCAGAGCTGTGTGCGAGGAGCTACAATTCTCCCCAGAGCTTTGTGGGAGGAGCTATAATTCCCCTCAGCAGTTGCCAGGAAACCAATGTTTGTTTATGTAGGCTATAAAGCACAGCTCAGAGTATTTTGCCTCTCCTAAATACTTTGCATTCTTCAAACGGTCGTATTTTAAAAACTATAAAGCCTATATTATGCGAATCACAAGACCCAGACCTACATTTTGATATATAGTATGTCAGTTTAGATATTGCCCTTCAAATTTTAGGTGGCTACAGTGTAGTTTCAATGAATGTCAATGGATGGCGTGAGTTGCAAACAAATGGTCATATTGTGAAAACTATCAGGACTATGGCTTAGTTGTGGATATATGTGATGGCAGCAGGGATAGCTGAACGTTTTGATATAAGATATGTGTAGGTGGGCTTGAAATTAAGGGAATGGTGGCAGTTTAGAAATCATGTCCTGATTTTTCAGCTTTTTTCAGCTCCCACTCTAGTTTCGCCATTCATTCCTATGGGGCCAATTTTGCCGCAAAAACGACGATATTTCGTGAATTGGTGAAACGTTCCACAAAATAATAGCTTACCAATCGAGAACAATCCGCACGTTTCGGTATATTACTTGTCTATGTAGTGTAAAAGCTGTGGGAGGAGTTAGGGTGGTAAATTTGGCTATAAGAATAATAATATATATGTGAGATAACAGTAAGTGCTCTTGCTATGCAAGAACACTTAATGAAAAACATAGAATGACGCCTTGTGAAATAAGTGAACAATGAAAGCTGCCCCTTTTTAAAAGTGAACAGGTCACCAAATGCTGCAGGGAAATTATATTAAAGGATGGGGCACTAGTGATGTTTAGTAAATCAAAAAATGCAAATACAAATGGCAAGCTAAAAGTCCATATATGATAAATCCCCACACCAAATTGTGATGCTCAAAATCGGATTCCTAGTTCTTCACCCCAAGTGCTCAAGAGATGGGTGGACACTCACCAGAGAATTATGACCCCTTTTTACAGGAAGGTCAAACGGCGCTTCTGGAATACCAATTGATTCCCTGACAGCACAGTTCCAAACTAGGATGGGAAAAATGACTCCACAAGAGACAGAGGGAGGTCTCATAGTGTAGTATTTTTAATAGATAAAAGCAAATGACAACAACAAATGGCGATTACACTCACATGTTACAGTGCCGATCTGGGCACCAGGTGTAATGAGCATGTGCAAGTCGGCTAGTCCTAAAGGGATAGTGTGAAATCCACGTCTCTCCTAAGGCCAAGTCTAGAAAGGATGTGGGATCAGAACCTGGAATGGCGGCTCCTCTGCTCCCACATATGTTTCGCCGTATTAGCATCTTCAGGGAGTGATGTCACACCACTCCTAGCTTGCTTAAAAGTGAATGGGAAGGGTGCTGTTGGTGGGACTCCTTCAAAATGGAGGAGCAGACAAAAATGTAATGCAAAATCTCCCTCTAGGGGATGCTGACTTACCATACAGCATAAACCAACCTGATATTAACATGTAACAACTCGAAAGACACATTAAAAACATTGCAAATTGATAAAATATCATAGCCAAATCACATAAAGAAAATGGTGACATGACAAAAAAATATAATAAACAGGAACCATGTAAACTGGCACCATCTAGTGGCCAGGCATAATAAATGTGGAACATACCTAGATGCTTGCAACATAGCCTAAAATGAAAAAACACAGAGCAGCGCCATCTAGTGGCCAATATCTAAAAAGGCCTGAAACTAAATGTATACATGGCCAAAACTGATATAAATTGGAAAAATAAAACTATATGAAAAAATATTCTATAAAATAACATAAATTTATGTGTACAAGCTAGATGAACTAGGAAAAAAGAGGAAAAAGGAGGAGAAAACCCGGAAAGTGTCACCCCATATAAATAGATTTTAAAAGAAAAATGCTACACTCCACCCACCAAAAATGTGATGGATAGCCCATAGTAGAACAGTCCTCAATAGTCCGTCAAAAAACACTTCAGATCAATATCAATATTCAACCCCCTAGGCTGTAAAGATTGGAGTCTAAATATCCATTGCGTCTCCATTTGGGACACCACCTTTGCCATGTCTGTACTTCTCCCATGCTGGACGAACCCTATCAATACCCCCAAAATCTGAGTAGGGAGGGGGTTTTATTGTGTACCAACCTAAAGTGGTTGGACACACTATGGTACTTGAACCCTTTTTGATGTTTTTTATATGCTCCCCCACCCTTATTGCCACGGACCTGGTGGTTCTGCCCATATATTGGAAAGTATAGGGGCACATCAAGAGGTAGGTGACATATCTCGTGTCACAGGTGATGAACTGACGAATATCATATTCACCGCCCATGACCACTGATGGAAAACTGGTGGCCTTCCTAGTTTTATCCCTAGTGGTTCTGCATGCTTTACATCTCCTGCACTTAAAGAATCCAGTGCGATCCAAAAAGGTAGGAGGGCTCTTTGGGGGGGGGGGGCTGGGCTGGATAACCTTTTTGGCCAACATATTGTGCAACCCTGGAGCCCTCCTATATATAAACTTTGGTTTACTAGGAAGAATCTTTTTAAGGTAGGGTCCTTACACAATAATGGTTAATGTGTCTTGATAATTCTCTCAACTTCCTTATTGAAGATTGAAGCCAGATACAAAAGCAAAATCAAAAGGGCTGAACGATCAATTAATCTGACTTGTTCCCTTGTAGCTTCCAATCGCCTTTTTTATTATATCCCTTTTCCACAAACCTGCCAATGAGCATATCAGTCTGAACCATGAAGTCTCCTTTTACTCGCACAGTTTCTCTTGATCCAGAGAAACTGGCCTTTCGGAATCGCCCGCATCCAGTTTGGGTGGTGGCAACTCAGAGTGGAAACTCTGATCGGTCTCTTTTGAAGTGGGTTTGTGTCTCCAGACAGGAACCCACCTTAAAGATTTCAAGATCCAAGAACTGTATACTTGATTGATGTCAAGTGCTAGTGAACTTTGCTATGATGATCATTACAATTTATGTGTGATAAGAACCTTTCCAATTCCTTTTGCGGACCCTCTCACACGATGAAAATATTATCTATGTATCGTCGGTACATTTGTAGTTGTGGCCACTGGTTGGTAAAGATACATTCCTCCTCCCACTTGTTTAGAAATATATTTGCCATTCTCGGAACATACCTAACCCCCATAACCAGCTCCTTGATTTGGTTGTGCCAAAAATAATTATTATTCATTGCCATGTCGAGAGCCTCTGCAAGAAATTTGACTTGGGGCTTTTTAAGGTGGGAGTATTTTTGTAAAGCCCATAGGGCAGCATCAAGAGCATCCTGTTGGGCAATGTTGATATAGAGGGACTCAACGTCCACTGTTACAAGCAACGTATGGTCTCCCACCACAGTTGTCTTAGTCATGTTGATAAGATCCCTGCTATCCTTGAGGTTTGCTTTACCCTTCATGGCTATAGGTTGCAAAAACAATTAATATATTCACCTAGCCTCGAAAATAACGAATCTATCCCACTAACAATGGGTCTGCCGGGAGGAGTTTGTCCACTCTTATGTATTTTTGGATTATAATAACCAGAATTTTAGGGACTTTAGGTAATCGGTATTTGGCTTCTTTTTTGTTAAGTATATCCAATATCAAACCTTTATCAATCAATTTGTACAAGGCGATTTTAAATCTCCCAGTCGGATTACCTGGGAGTCTTTATGTAGGTGGCTGGATCCTGCACTAATCGTTGCATTTCTGCAATATAGTCCTCTTTCTTCAGGATAACCAACCCCCCCCCCCCAATCTACAGGTCTTATGACTATGTCTCTATTTTGTTCCAGTTCAGAAATGGCTTCTCTGGTTTGTTTCAGTTTTCTTTTTTTATTGAAAGGAAACCACCGCCTCCCAGAATCATGCTCCCGTGCCCCCTGGGGCGTGCGCACACGGGAGTCTCCGTGACCACCGGGTCCAGAGGACCCGGCGCATCACGGTAAATCGCCACTGATAGCGCCCGTTTACCACGTGATCGCTCCGTCAAATGACGGAGCGATCACTTGTTAACAGACCAGCGTCATGTGATGACGCCGGTTCCACTCTCCCCTCTTTGTACCGATCGGTACAGTGTGAGAGGGGAGGGGGAGAGAGCGGATGGCAGCAGCACTGTGGGCTGGATCTGTGACAATTGCAGTCACAGATCCAGCCATCCATCCACCCATGCTCAGCCATCCTGCCCATACGCTGCAATACCCTGCCCATACTCTGCAATACCCTGCCCATACTCTGCAATACCCTGCCCATACTCTGCAATACCCTGCCCATACTCTGCAATACCCTGCCCATACTCTGCAATTCCCTGCCATACTCTGCAATAACCACTTCCCACCCGCCGGCCGTCATATGACATCCTTGACTTTGTGCAGGGATATCTGAATAATGCCTGCAGCTACAGGCATCATTCAGAGATCGGCTTTTTCAGCCAACGATTCCGTACACCAGAACAATCATAGCGGCTGTTCCACTGCTTGATCATTCTTACGGGAGGCGAGAGGGGACATCCCCCCCCCGCCGCCCTCCGGTGCTTCTACCGACTCACCGCTACGATCAAAGCCAGGATTGTTTTTTTTTTCTTATTTTTTATTTCAGGCTTTCCAGCCTGGAGGTGAGATGTGTGGGGTTTTATTGACCCCATATCTCACTGTAAAGAGGACCTATCATGCCATATTTGTCATGGATATGCAGTAGTGTTTGTCTGTCAGCTTACCTTCCTTCCCATGTGTTCATCTTAGAGGCCAGAACCCTTTCACCTGGCTTCCTTTATAATCTCCTCCCAGCCTGACTCCACCCCAGGCCGTATCACAGAACACTATATTAACCTGTGCACTGCAAGCCTGCTTTGCTGATCAACGTGTTTGTTAGGCATTGTGTGTTTGCCTGCCGTGTGCTACGTCTGTCTCTCTGTTACATATTTGGCTTGTCCCCGACTATCCCTGTCTGCTCGTGACCCTTGACCTTCGGCTTGTCTTTCGTTATCCTTGTCTGCTTGTGGCCCTTGACTTTCAGCTTGTTATTCGTTACTCTTATATCTCGTGCTGCTGCTTCCCCTCTTTTCCCCTTATCCTACGGGGCGTGAGCTAGGAGACTCTAGGGGCCGCGACCTGGACCCAGCCTGCAGCATAACATCCTCACCACTAGAGGCTCTGGAGAAGACCTGCTGGGTCTTAGACTCCGCGCCCTGGGGAATCTTGGCTCTAGCTTCCCATAGGATCCCGGTTGTGCTCCTCTGGTCCCGCTTTCCACAACCACCCAGTTTCCTATCCGCAGCAGTCAGCCATAGGGTTCACTACCTTGCGGTGCACTCCTGTCCCCCTATGGTGTGCATCTGTCACCTGGCCACAGGTGACCTGACAATATTCCTATTACAAGGGATGTTTACGTTCCTTGTAATAGGAATAAAAGTGATCTAAAAATAATTTTTTGCGGAAAAACATGTCAAACTAAAATAAAGTAAAATGAACAATAAAATATATATATATTTTTTTAAAGCACCCTGTCCCCGTGAGTTCGCATACAGAAGCGAACGCATACGCACACCGCCCACATATGAAAACGGTGTTCAAACCACACATGTGAGGTATCCCTGCGAACGTTAGAGCGAAAGCAATAATTTTGGCCCTAGACCTCCTCTGTAACTCAAAACATGTAACCAGTAAAAATATTTAAAGCGTCGCCTATGGGGATTTTTAAGTAGCGAAGTTTGGCGCCATTCCACGAACGTGTGCAATTTTGAAGGGTGACATGTTGGGTATCTATTTACTCGGCGTGCCTTCATCTTTCACATTATGCAAAAACATTGGCCTAACTTTACTGCTTTGTTTTTTTTTTTAAGCACAAAACAGTTTTTCTCTTATCCATGGACTGACACAGCTCTAATTCTGAAACACATGGGTATATGTCCCTGCTCGCAGGAGAAGATCTAGGCAGGATGTTAGATGTTAGAAACATACATTCTAGAAAAAAACAGAGCTGAACAGCCCCGCCCAGGGGGGTGGTCCCTCCAGACACAACCCCCCCTACCTGCAGCCAGCAGCCTCAGTTTTTTTTCTGCCTAGCAGAAGAAGACATGGCTCTCTCAGGAGCCAGTCTCCTGGAAGATTTGATTTTTATTCCTTTGGGAATTTTATTATTTTATTTTTGAGACCTTCAATCAACTGTCGGCTGGGCAACAGGTTGGGTACACTGGTATCCTCGTAGTCTTCCCTGTCCGACCATCAAGCGTGCTGATCCTCGCCTTGTGTGCGTGAGACTCCGTTCACGACATGCCCCATAACTCCAGGGGTGGCCGGGTGGCTTTTATGCTCCCGCGGTCCTCACAAGATTGAACAGTACCTGCTGTATCTTTCGCGGTGGACCGGGCCGACAGCTACTCAGTACTACTCTGTGATAGGTCTGTCTGAAACAGTGTGGCAGTCGCGCTCCTGTGTATGAGCTTTACGAAGGAGCGCGACTGCCATGCTACACGCAGCACGCCAGCTCAGGAAACGCGTCGCATACCAGTGACGTCATCGCTCCCTGCCTGCCAGGAAACCACCATCCAGGCCGTGCTCTGTTGTCTCCCCACCGCCGACAGCTTCTCCATCTTCAAAGCGGGACTTGATGACATCCAAGCAGCACAGTGCCCCAGCAGGACAAAGCACAGCATGACTGACCTGATGACCACTCCTTTTCTCCATGGAATTCGTACAATGCCTGCTTTTACCATGTAAAATGTGAGTTGCATGTACTTTCAGTTTCTATTAAATTGTTTTAAAACGTCTACACTCAGAGGCGCCTCTTCCCTTGCTTCCTTCTCTACAGTACTGGAACAACGGTTTCTGTTTCTCCTCTGATGGCAGCCCTGAGACTGTAAACGTGCCTCTCCCCCTTCTTTTACCATTTCTTCCCCCCTGGCCCCCATTATCCTGCTCACACACCCCCAGAGCTTGGACTCTATCTTTATTGCTTGTACATTGTATTGTACATTCACCGTCCTATCCTATACTAATGGGATACCAGTGATTTGGATTTATGCACATTTTTACTTGTGTACTATGGGTCCTCTGGGTATCCCCTCCTCAGTCAGTGCAGCCAGTGGGTGGACTGTATTATTCACTTTATAGTGTATAAGGTCTCAGAGGGTGGCAAATATGGAGTCTGGTTTACCTGCTTCCCCACTCCTGGCAGTGCTCCAGCACCTGCGGTCCCTATGGACCAGTTGTCGGCAGTCCTGGGAAAAAGTTTCTTGTCAGGATGGAAGCGGTGTGCGAGCACAAGGGAGCTATAAAGCGCCCTCTCCCCACACAATCTCACACATGGGGAGTGCTCTGATTCAGATATGGGCCTAGCTGCTGCTGCTCAGGACCCTAGCTCTGAATATTTTAATGTTTTTGAACAGGACATTCCTTGTGAGGAAGACTCCAGTTCTGAGTCAGTAAATGACAGGGCGCTTGTAAGTGAACTCATTGATGCTGTGAGGGACACTCTCAAGCTGGATGCTGTGGCTGTGGTACCTCAGGCGGACACTTTCTCCTTTTTTGGTTCGTTTCAAGCTTTTCTATTACACAGCTTCCTCACTGTTTCTTCACACGCTGCGTCGAGAGCAGGATGATACAGTGGTACACAGTGCCTCCACCCCGGTCGGTGCAGCATGGTGGGGGGGGCACTTTATTCATTTATTTCTATACTCCCTGTGAGCCTTTTGTGTGATGTCTCTGAGGCAACAACAGGGTCTCTGCACCTGTGTTTTCCCGCCGTTTCCTAGGGAACGCTCTGAGCTCTGACAGGACCACGGTTATTTTTCACCTGCATGCTGCTTCGGCAGCACATTTAAGCAGGTTGGAATGATACAGAGAAGTTTATGCGCCTCCGGCGCCATAATTAAAACGTATCTTATAACTCTACACTGGATACATTACACAGTGTATGTATGTGCTATTGATCTCTGTGTCTGCGTGGGTTTTCTCCCACGTTCCATTGCTGTGTCTTCAGTGCCATACACGATATAAACATACACAATATGTTTATACGTGACTCTAAATACATTCACAGTATATGTATGTATTATACTCTCTGGGTCGGCGTGGGTGTCCTCCGGGTGCTCCGGTGTCCTCTCACACTCTCACGGTATGTGCGCTTCGGCTCTCTGCACAGTATAAACATGTTTAATATGTTTATTGCACAGACTATAAATACTTACAGTATGTGTATGCTGTCTGCGTGGGTTTCCTCCGGGTACTCCGGTTTCCTCCCACGCTCCAAGGGTAATGCACAGCATAACCATGTGCAATATGTGTATTCACATGCTATCATTCCTACACGGTATCTGTGTGCTGTCTGCGTGGGTTTCTTCCAGGTGTTCCGGTTTCCTTCCTCGCTCTGACGGTATGTGCGCCTTTGGCTCTCTGCACAGTTTAAACATGTTCCATATGTTTATCATGCATACTATAATACCTACGTGGTATGGGTATGCAGTCTGAAAATTGTGCGATTTGTTTATCCACATGCTAACATACCTACACGGTATGTGTGTGCAGTCTGCGTGGGTTTCCTCCGGGTCCTCCGGTTTTCGCCCACTCTACATGACATGCGCGCCTTCGGGGCCATACACAGTATAGACATGCACATTATGTTTATACACAACACTAAATACATTCACAGTAGATGTATGTATTGTATTCTCTGGGTCTGCGTGGGGTTCCTCCGGGTACACCGGTTTCCTCCCACACGCCAACGATGTGCGCGCCTTCGGCGCTATGCACACATAGACATGTTCAAAATGTTTATCACACATACTATAGTACCTACACGGTATGCGTATGTAGTTTGCGTGGGTTTCATCCGGGTGCTCCGGTTTTTCCCCTGCGCTCCAATGGTGTGCGCATTTTCAGCCCTATGCACAGCATAAACATGTGCAATTTTGTTTATTCGCATGCTAACATGCTTACACAGTTGTGTACGCAGTCTGCGCGGCTGGTTTCCGCCTACGCCCCAATGATGTGCGCGCCTTCGTCGCTGGCACAGTATAAACGTGTTTTAATATGTTTATCCACACATACTAAACTACATACGCCGTATGTGGTTGTACTATGCTCTTGGGGCTGAGGGGGTTTTGTCCCTCACTCTAATTGCACGTTTTTGACGCAATACACAGTATAAACTATGTGTTTGTACAATCAGCACTTATCAATGGAGCAGAAGCGCTGGCCTGGACTGTGTTCGCTATGCTGAGGTTAGCGTTACGCCCGGTAGTGGCTGCGTCTCTGGCGTTCCTGAAGCTCAATGACTGGGCAAAAGCCTCCGCTTCATCTATCAGTCGACCAGCAGGTGCACTGCAACTGCTTTAGCCTCTAGGATCTCTGTGTCCGGGGTGGGTCTGTGCCACCTGTAGAGGCTGAGTTACTGGTCCTCTGAACGAGTTTCTAGGGAAGCTCTGTCAGGTTGCCTTTCTTGGCCAACAATTGAGGCACCCCGTAAGACGGGCCTCCCTTCTCCGATACATTGCGGGGTCTCCTTGGGTCTATCATACCCATCCCGCTGCAGGACGGTCCTGTCGGCCGTGTGCATTCCAGGGGAAGGGTCCTTTCGTCCGGAGGTGTTTTCAGCTCCTTTAGCGGAGGTGGGGCACTCCTCTCGACTCACTCGCAAGATGTAGAGATTCGTGGCCAGGTCCAGGGATCCCTGGGCAGACGCGTCAGATGCGTTGGTGGGCCGTGGGGGCAGTATCGCCTGATGTATGCTTACCCTCCGCTACTGTTGTTGCCTCGCCTGCTTCGCAGAGTAGTGGTCGAGGCCATTCCGGTGATCCTCATTGCCGTGGGACGGAGACATTGGTACGCCGATCTAGTTCGGCTAGTTGCAGACGTTCCTTGGTGACTGCCTATTTGGGTGGACCTTCTGTCTCATGGTCCCATACCTCATCCTGTCTTACAGTCCTTGGCTTTGGCACGGCTGTTAAAGCCAGGTGCTGAGGGACCGAGGTCTCTCAGATTCGGTCATCTCATCTATGTTGTGGCATGGAAATCTTCCTCCAGAAAGATCTATCACCGTACCTGGAAGGCTTACATCGCTATGTGCGAGGAGATATTCACGGACATATTCCGTTCTTAAGATTTTGCTGTTCTTACAGCGTGGTGTGACCCAAAAGCTGGCCTTGCGTACCATCGAGGGTCGGATTTCGGCCCGGGCTGTCTCTTTCAACTACTGCTAGCGGGCCATTCCTTGATTAGCACCTTGTGCAGGGGGTTTGCCATGTGATCCCCCCTGTCAAGCCTCCTCTCCCTCCTTGGGATCTGAATTTGGTGCTCTCGGTTCTCCAAGAACATCCCTTTGAAAATATCAGGGAGATTCCTCTCTTGACCTTGTCCCAGAAGGTGGATTTTTTTGTGGCCATTACTTTCGTTAGAGTGTCTGAGTTGGCGGCCTTGTCCCGCAAGTCGCCTTACTTGGTCCTTCATAAGGATGATAAGAAAGAACTACATTTTTTTTTTTTTGGGACTTTGAATTGAAGCGTGCAGCCAGGAAATTAGCAAGCATTATAGTACTATGCATGTCTGGTGGTAGAGCCATCTATAGTGCCATATAGTAAATGCATAGACATGTAGTAACCATCATAGTAAAGTAAAAAACTTTTATTCCATGACATGATCCATAGTAATAAATTAACAGAATAGCATAATGACACACAGATAGCATATTGGCCTAGAGCCACAGTAATGACATAATGATGACACACCAGACTAGTTGCAACATATTCCCACAGTAAGTAATATATACGTAGGTATATTCCAGTGAACCGTAATCATGGTATCTTGAATAAAAAGAACAGCAGGGAAGGCATCTATTAGCTTGACGCGTTTCATAGCTGTAGCGCTACTCTTCAGGAGCAGATGCAGAGATATTGTCTAAAGATGTTTAAAAGTAGATATGATTAGTGATCATGTAAAAACGTAATAGAGACTATAAAAAATAGTAAAAATTTGTCACTCATACTTGCAAGTCAAATCAGAGTCTGGACATGGACAGAGGGAACTGAAGGTAGGCTGAAATGTCAGTCTGCCCCGGAACCTGAGGCGGCTAACCCCAAAAGCATCAAGATGGAAAGACCAACCAAGGGAAGAACATTCCGAGGGTAGTTGCCCCATGGATTGTATTAAGGACATAAAGGTGTATACCATCTGAAAAAATTATAATATAATAGTATTAATAGTAAATAAATGTAGGGATCAATATGGGAATTATAATATGGTAGATGGTGCATGGCATAGTGATGAGGCGGTGTGACGCCCACGACCGTCTTTCCTTTCAAAGGTGGTCCCGGCCTTTCACCTTAATGAGGACATTGTTCTTCCGTCCTTGTGTCCTCACCCATCGCATCCCTGAGAGTTTGCGCTTCATTCATTGGATGTGGTACGAGCCTTACGGGTGTACATGTCTGCTACTGTTTCCATTCGGAAGTCTGACTCACTGTTTGTGTCTCTCTGGTCCAAAACAGGTCCAGGCGGTGTCGTCTGCCACCTTTTCTAGGTGGATCAGACCGACTGTTATACAGGCCTATGCCCTTAAGGGGCGGGTGCCTCCCTTTCCGGTTACGGCGCATTCCACCAGGGCAATTGGTGCTTCCTGGGCTTTCCGACATCAAGCGTCGGTTGCACATATGTGCACGGCGGCGACCTGGTCGTCCGTTCATACGTTTTCTAAGTTCTGTAAGGTTGATGTGGCTGCATCTTCGGATGCTTCCTGCGGCCGCAAGGGTTGCAGGCCGCTGTTTAAAGTTGCAACTCCTCCGTTGAGGAGTTCTGCTTGTTTGGAGTGGAGTTTGGTTTTTCCTTTTACTACTGCTCCCACCCTTTTCTGATACTGCTTTGGGACGTACATGTGTTTCAGTATTAGAGCTGTATCAGTCCATGGACGATAAGAGAAAATGGGATTTTTGTACTCACCGTAAAATCCTTTCCTCTGACGTCCATGGACTGACACAGCACCCACCCTTCTTTAAGGTCAGCAGGTACTGTAAAAATCCTGTGAGGACCGCGGGAGCATAAAAGCCACCCGGCCACCCCTGGAGTCATGGGGCATGTCGTGAACTGAGTCTCACGCACACAAGGCGAGGATCAGCACGCTCGATGGTCGGACAGGGAAGACTACGAGGATACCAGTGTACCCAACTTGTTGCCCAGCCGACAGTTGATTGAAGGTCTCAAAAATTAAATAATAAAATTCCCAAAGGAATAAAAATAAAATCTTCCAGGAGACTGGTTCCTTAGAGAGCCACGTCTTCTCCTTCTGCTAGGCAGAAAAAAACTGAGGCTGCTGGCTGCAGGTAGGGGGGTTGTGTCTGGAGGGACTGCCCCCCTGGGCTGGGCTGTTCAGCTTAGTTTTTTTCTAGAATGTATGTTTCTAACATTCTGCCTAGATCTTCTCCTGCGAGCAGGGACATATACCCACGTGTTTCAGTATTAGAGCTGTGTCAGTCCATGGACGTCAGAGAAAAGGATTTTACGGTGTGTACAAAAATCAAATTTTTACCGTAAAAAACGCGTTAGAAAATTGCTGCGGAAATACCGTGCGAGATAAAAAGTTGCAACGACCACTATTGTATTCTCAAAGGTCTTTGCTAAAAAAAATATATAATGTTTTGGGGTTCTATGTAATTTTCTAGCAAACAAATGATGATTTTTTCATGTAGGAGAGAAATGTCAGAATTGGCCTGGGTGCTCCAGAACGCCTGAAGGTGCTCCCTGCATGTTGGGCCTCTGTATGTGGCCACGCTGTGTAAAAGCCTCACACATGTGGTATCGCCATACTCGGGAGTAATAGCAGAATGTGTTTTGGGATGTAATTTGTGGTATGCATATGGTGTGTGTGAGAAATAACCTGCTAATATGACAATTTTGTGAAAAGAAAAGAAAATAAAAAAATATCTTGATTTTGCAAAGAATTGTGGGAAAAAATGACAACTTCAAAAAACTCACAATGCCTCTTTCTAAATACCTTGGAATGTCTTCTTTCCAAAAAGGGATTTGTACTTTTCTGACATGTTAGGGTCTTAAGAAATTAGATGGGCCGTCAGTACTTCAGGTGTGATAAATTTTCAGATATTGGCACCATAGATTGTGGACTCTATAACTTTTACAAAGACCAAATAATATACACCAATTTGTACTTATTTTTACCAAAGATATGTAGCAGTATAAATTTTGGCCAAAAATTATGAAGAAAAATTACTAATTTGCTCAATTTTATAACAGAAACAAAGAAAAAATCATTTTTTTACAGAATTTTCAGTCTCTTTTTCTCTTATAGCGTAAAAAATTAAAAAACCCAACGGTGATTAAATACTACCAAAAGAAAGCTATTTGTGTGAAAAAAAGGACAAAAAATTCAAATGGGTACAGTGTTGTATGACTGAGTTATTGTCTTTTAAAATGTGAGAGCACCAAAAGCTGAAAATTTGGTCTGGTTATTAAGGGGGTTTAAGTGCCCAGTGGTCAAGTGGTTAATATCTTCCTGTACTAAATGTTTGAAAACCTCTGACCTCTATCGCCTCTAGAGGGATCAGGAAGGAATTTTTCCCCCCACTGTAGCACTATTGTCCCGTGCTTGGCTGAGGTTTTTCGCCTTCCTCTGGATCAACGGGGGGGATAGATAGATTGAGAACCATTGCGGTCTTCACCAGCATCATCGCATCATTGTATCCTCCTCATCTTCCTCCCAGGACCATCACTAGTTGTCCATCAAACCTGATAACTAGGTAAGTATATTTGGCTCCATCCATTAGCCAGCTGATCCAGGGAAGAACCGATCGCCCCCAGGGATCAGGAAGGAATTGTTATCTACATCAACATCATCACATCGTTTTCATCATCAGCAGCACTTTCTCAACATGGGCAACATGAAATACTCAGCCGACACCATCCATAGCCTAAAGATCACCGCCGCAACACTACCAACACCCATCCAAAAAATACTACGAAAAGAACGAATTCTAAGAATCAGTCGACCGGTAACCGAAAAAAATCAAGGATAGCACCAAGGTAACTACAACACCTATCAAGTGCCCTGATCAACACCAGATCTGCAGTCAAGCACAGACAGGAAATTCATGATTTCATCACTCAACACAACATAGACTGCCTCTTCATCACGGAAACCTGGCTAACACCCGACTGCAACACCATCCTGGCAGAACTAGTGCCGGAGGACTACCGCATCCTAACCGAGCATAGAACAGGGCAAAAAGGAGGCCTAGCAGTAATCTACAAAGCCCACCTTACGCTTAGCAAACCAACTCTACAGAACTCTTTGCCTTTCATGGAAACACTCACTTAGCAACTACACCCCAGGATACCGTCCACATACTGCTTTGCTACAGACCACCGGGACCGAAGACACAACTCCCCACACTTTTCAGTGAATTCCTCTCGTCATACACCATAAAAACCAAAAACATCCTGCTACTGGGAGATTTCAACCTATGGGCCAACTCCTCCGAAGACCCCATCGCCTGCATTGACAAACTAGAAAAACTAGGTTTGCAACAACTGATAAATTCTCCTACACATGTATCAGGTCACACTCTCGACCTAATCTTCAAACAAAATATGGACATCAACACACTGGACAACCTGCCTCTACCATGGACAGACCACCATGCCATCAAGTTTATTATAACGACTAACACCACCCCCTAAAAACCAATACAATCAACAACACACTGGACAAGGTCACAGAAGAAACTACACTCTGAGCTTTTCAAAACAACACTATTGAACAAAATGGCAATGCTAAACCAAAACCACTCAATGGAAGAAACACTCGACTCCCTGAACAAAGCTTTGCTACAGACGGCAGACACAGTTGCTCCGAGACGCAGAGCACGCATCCGCAAAAACAACGCGGGCTGGTTCAATGACGCTCTCACTTTACTGAAACAAGAATGTAGAAGAGCAGAAGGAGCCTGGAGAAGAAACTCAACAAAGGAGAACTACACGACCTACAAGGCACTCACCAGGAAATATCATAAAGCAATTTTCAAAGCAAAAAAAGACCATTTCTCTAACACCATCGCAAAAGCTCTAAACAGTCCCCGGTAACTATTCAAACTAGTGGCTCAGACCATGAATCCCACTTGCCTGGAGTCATCAGCAAACGAATTCCAGGAATTCTGCAACGAACTTTCAGATTTTTTTATTGACAAAATCGACAACCTTCGGAAAACAATTCAGGAGAAACAATCCAACAACCCCACTCGGCCAAAGGAAGAAAAAAACCATAGTAATAATCTGCAATCAAAGAAATTTACCCTGGTCCCAATTACAATCGACACCACCAAAAACATCATCGGAAGCCTCCGAGATGGCACATCACAGAACGACATTATTCCGGCAAAACTACTGAAAGATTGTACTGACATCTTGGCACCCCACATAACACACTTCATAAATCAATTGTTCAAAGAAGTTTTTGTGCCGATTTCCCTCAAGCAAGGAATAATCAAAACCCCTCCTAAAGATACCTAACCTCGACCCGAAAGACCCAAACTTTAGAAGACCGGTAACCAGCCTGAACACCATCTCCAAGATCATCGAGAAAGTAGTAACACAACAGCTACAACTCCATCTGGATACCCACAAACTCCTGGACCCACTCCAATCGGTTCCGCCCAGGCCACGGGACAGAAACGTCACTTCTTAAAATATGGAACGACGCACTCGAAGCAGCAGATGACGGAGAATCGTGTCTCCTGGTGCTGCTGGACCTCAGTGCAGCCTTTGACACAGTAGATCACAAAATTCTGCTCACGCGCCTCACAGAAGTAGCAGGAGTTGCAGACACGGACCTACCATGGTTCGCATCCTTCACAAACAGTGAAACTGGGAGCCTTCACTTCGGAAGCACGTACAAATACATGCGGAGTCCCTCAAGAATCACCCATGTCACCGGTACTCTTCATCTACCTCTGGCCACTCCTCAAAATCATCAGCGAATAGGACCTACGCTATCACTCCTATGCAGATGACACGCAACTTTACCTTCGCATCAACAACAAAAAAGATCCACATTACAGACTGGAAAAATGCCTTGCATAGATCGACAATTGGATGACCGAGAGCTCCCTCAAGCTTAACGGATCCAAAACAGAACTGCTCATTTTCAACGCTAATCGAAAGAAAAACTCTAGGACTACATGGACACCACCCACCATCCTTGGACAAAACCTCACCCCAAGCACCAAAGCTAAAAGCGTGGGAGTCCTCTTTGACTCAGACATGACTATGGACACACAAAAAGGATCAGTAGTCAGCGGATCTCACCATCTTCTCCGCCTGCTACGAAGACTTATCCCCTTCATCCCAGAAAAAGACAGAGCAGTAGTAGTCGGAACCATCATCAATTCCCGGCTGGACTACGCCAACTCCCTTTTAGCTAGGACTACCTAAATACCAGATTGCACATCTACAAGTCACCCAAAACACAACGGCCAGACTTGCAACGGGAAAAAGACCCTGGGAATCAATCGCACCATCCCTGAGAAGCCTCCATTGGCTAGCCGTAAAGGATCGGGTCACATTCAAGACCCTCTGCCTCACTCACAAATGCGCACAAGGAACCGCACCTCAATACTTATGCGAGAAAATAAAACACTACACCACTACTCGCGACCTCCGATCAACCAAAACCTACTCCACATCCCCCAGGCTTGCTGCAAAGCTAAGGGAGAACAAAGGTTTGCTGTCCAAGGACCGGGCTATGGAATGCACTACCCACGAACATCCGCATGGAAGAAAACCATCGGGCTTTCAGGAAAAAACTGAAGACCCACCTGTTCTGAAGGATCTCAACGACACTGGATGCAAGCGCCTTGAGGCGATTTTTTATTTTTTTTAATCAAAAAGCTTTTATTGAGCAAAAGAAATAAGACATACAGCAGCCGATCATGGCAAACATCGGACCTAACAGTATCGCTCAATAGGGGTATACAACTACATCCCCCTGAATGTTTACAATAAAACGAAACATAAACATTGGTACCATGCATAGTCAGTCATACTTAAAAAACAAAAAACAAAAACCCTCAACTGGAAATCCACATCCCCCCCATCCATTGCTCAGTGGCTCCGCAGAGTCGACGACATCAGCCTCATGGAAGACCTAATCCTCTCTAGCCAGCATAGACGCGAGACATACTCCAGGACCTGGCAGTTATGGAACATTTTTAAATATTCTGAAGAAGGGCGGACCCTTAGAGGGGTTGAGCTGCCCGCATGAGTCTGTGCCCGGACTCCCCGTCCCCCGGAGGTGTGGCTCGTTTGCAACTAGCCCTCAACGCGCCGGCGACACACCGGGGTCAAGACATTCTGATAGGTTAGTCACCATCAACTAGATGTATGTATACCTGGTCCCCACCCCTACCCTTCCCCTTTGCCCTTCCCTGTCTTATTCCCTACCCCCTCCTTCTATCGCTGTCTATGTTTCTTCCTTTTTTTTTTTCCTTTTCTCTGGGTTCGTCCCAATTCTTTTCTATCTGAGGTACTATACCTCCTGTTTCTATATCACTTAGATAAAACTAGAAGGGAGGCGATCTCCACGGGACCCGGGCATTCTGACGTCAACAATATCCTGACAGACATGTTCAGGTTGGCGGCAGAGGGATACACTGGGGACCAGTTGGAGCTTCACCCCCCATTGGGGAATTTAATTATACAACTGACCACTAGGAGATCTGAGCTCCATGGGGGTCCCCCTGTACTGCTGTACCATATTTTCTTTTGGATGTATATGTCTGTTATTTACTGTTGGGGTCCGTGTGGATCAATTCCTCCGTTATAAATAAAAAAAAAGTATACAATTTGCGTCACGACGAACACTCTTCCCCCCATTATGTACTGTTCACCGGGGCGTCAGAGGCAAAAGGACTGTATTGCGGTCCTCCTTGATCAAGTGCATGTTGTGGGAGCCTGAAGCCATCTGTCCCAAACCTTATCGTACTTGGAGGGGCACCCTCTATGAGAGTAAATGAGTTTCATGAATGGCAACACCTTATTGACCTCAGCCATCCAATGTGAGAATTCGGGTGGGTTGGGCCTCATCCAGACTCTGGCTACGACCTTCCGTGCCAGAAAGAGAGCGTTTCATGTAGGAAAATTTTACTAAACTTGTTAAAATCTGGGTCTGGGAAAATACCCAAGAGGCAAGGTTTTGGCTGTAACGTTATGGGGGAGCCCATGGTATCATGCAAGAACCCCACCACCTGCTTCCAAAAGGCCTGGATTTTAGGACATTGCCACAGCAAATAAAAAAAAGTGCCTGTAGCTTGATTGCACAAGTAGAGGAGAGGTCACTCTTATACCTAGAAACTCTTAAGTGGAGTGAGGTATGCCCTGTGTGTGATATATATTTGTGTGAGACGGTCCGACAGCCTGGGCGATGCCAGTTTACACGTGTCCAGTGCATCACTCCATTCATCATCCCCCCAATGTGCCCACCTCCCCCTCCCACCTGGATTTTAACGCATATGCCGTTACGGTTGTCTGTGGGAGTGTCAACATAACATAGAAATGGGATATCAGTTTTTTGGGGTCAGGATATTTAACAGCAGCCATTAAGGGGTTGTCAGCCAAGGAGAGAGCAGTTTGAGGGAACTGGGTTCGGTATGCGCGGCGGAGTTGGAGATATCTGTAGTACATATGACCTGGAAGAGCGAATTCATTTTTAAGGTCATTGAAAGATTTCAGTCTCCAGTTGCGAGTAATGTGAGATAAATAAAACACTCCCCTAGAGCTCCACACCCCACTATCCTGAATAAGGCTGAATTCCGGCAGGGCTGTGTTGTGCCAGAGAGGGGAATATTGGTGCGGGGATTCTATGTGCAGCCTGTCTGCGATATTCCACACCTTCTTATAATGATATATCAGAGTCCGACGCTCCCGTCCCCCACCTCTAGTCCCCCCTACGATTGCCACTAAGGGGTCTAATGTGCGCTGCGTGCATGCAGGGCACAGGCAGAGGAACCGGTCTCTGTCCACCTTGTCCACATGAAAGATCTGTGACAGCTGGGATGCTATATAATATGTGTTAAAATCAGGGAGAGCCATTCCTGCAAGATCAGTCGGATTCTTCAACTTGCGCCACGGGAGTTTGTGTCTAGACTTACCCCAGACGAATGGTTTGAGAAAGGAGTCCAGTAGTTTGAAATGCTGAAGCACCAAGTACACCGGGGAGTGCCAAATCATGTACAGTATTTTGGGCAACAGGACCATCTTCACAAGATTTATACGGCCCATCACTCCCAACGGGAGGCGGGCCCAGGCCTGCGTCTTTAGCTTCAGCATTTCAGATAGTGGACGTACATTAAGATGGATGTAGTCTATGGGGTCACGAATTGTTCGGATTCCCAAGTACTTATTCGTATCTGCCCTTTGTAGGGGGAGCAGGGCCCTGTCTCTGGGGGGCGGGAAACTGTCCAATGGGAGTATCTGGGATTTATCCCAATTGATCTGCAGGCCGGAGAATACGCCAAAGCAATCAATTAAGGCTAAAGCCTGAGGTAGGTTGCTGTCTGAGTCATCCAAATACAGCAGAGTGTCATCTGCGTACGTACTGACTTTTTCTACTACCCCCCCCCTTCGGAGCCCCACTATTCCAGGGTGAGCGCGAATGGCAATTGCGAGGGGTTCTGCCGCCAATGCATATAGCAGTTGCGACAGAGGACACCCCTGTCTCGTACCCCTAGAGAGGGGAAACTGGTCCGGGGGCCAACCATTAGCCAAAACCCTGGCTACCGTCGTCTGGTAGAGGAGCTGAACCCATTTCACAAACCTAGGTCTCAGTCCAAACCGGTCCAGGCAGGACCATAAGCATCTCCACTCCACAGAGTCAAAAGCCTTGGCGGTGTCTAAGGCCACGATCACCCTGGAACCCGGGTTGTCTTGTGACATTTGCAGGTTAATATACAACCTCCTCAGGTTGAAGGAGGTATTCCTTACCGGCATAAATCCGGCCTGGTCCTCGTGTATTAGTGATGAGATAACTGTGTTTAGGCGGAGGTCAAGGACTTTCGCAAGCACCTTGACATCCACCTGGAGGAGAGAGATTGGGCGGTAGGACTCTGGGAGGTGTGGGTCTTTCCCGGGTTTGGGGATCAACACTATAGTAGCCTCCGTCATGGAGGGTGGGAGTTCAGAACTGTCAAACATGGAGTTATATAATGCTAGGAGTCTAGGGACAAGGACCTCGGAGTAGGTAGAGTAGAACTCCGCAGGTAGGCCATCGGAGCCTGGGGCCTTGGACCTTGGGAGTTCAGCTATCGCCCTGGTGACTTCTTCAATTGTCCAGGGCGCTTCTAGTTCCCTAGTCTGGTCTTCAGTCAGCCGGGGGATTGACAACTCAGCCAGGAGTGATTCTATAAAGGATGGGTCGTCAGGAGTGCCTGTGGCATATAAAGTGGCAAAAAAAAACTTAAACATCGACGTCACCTGGGTGGGTTCCGTCACCATAGCACCGCCAGGAGAGCGGATTGAAATCACCACCGGGGCCCTCTCCTCGCAATGTACTAGGTAGGCCAATAACTTCCCAGCTTTCTCCCCGTGTTCGAACGATCTCTGTGTTTGAAAGAATAGTTTACGTTTGGATTTCTCGTAGTGAAGCTGATCTAGAGCTCTGGAGCACAATTTAAGTTTAGAGGTTTTATCAGCCGTGGGGTCAGCCTGGAAAGCCCTCTCTGCCTCTAGGAGTAGTGTTGTAGGTTTGTCAAGAGCCTCCGAGGAGGTCCGTTTGAGCCCATTAATGCCAGCAGTGAGTGTCATGCGGGCATGCAGTTTGAACGTTTCCCAAACTATGTGCGGGGGCGCAGAGCCCGCGCTGGTCTCAAAGAATTGCTCCCAGTCAGAAGAAAGGTCATCATCCTCTGGTAACAGAGTTAACCAGAAGGGGTTTAGTCGCCATGAGGGAGGAGGGTGGGCGTGGGGGAGGGAGAGCTCAGCCCAGCATGGGCAGTGGTCATAAAGCGATCTAGGGAGGAATCCCGCCCCCGCCAGTCTAGGAAGGAGTGATGTGGACACAAGTATGAGATCAATACGGGACATTGTGTTATGGGAGGTGGAGAAACAGGAGTAGGCCCTAGAGCTGGGGTTCCTAGACCTCCACGTGTCTGCAAGGTTGAAATCTGAAAGGAGTCTCACAAATCTTGAGGGGTGTTGTGGCATGGGGAGAGGGGGGGCCCAGTCAGTCTATCCAGCGCTGGATCCAGCACGTTGTTGAAGTCGCCGAGCCATACGGCCGGCACATTAGGGTGTGAGGCCATGAAATCAAACCCAGCCATAAGGATAGTGGATTGGAACGGGGGTGGGACATAGAATGCCAGCAACATATCTCCATGTATTTTGGCTTTGAGGAAGACATATCTGCCCAGCGGGTCTATCTCTGAATCCTGGAGGTCAAAATGTGTGGTTTTAGCAATCAATACTGAAACCCCCCTAGAGTGTGTGGTGTGGGCAGAATGGTAGGCCCATCCAAACCATGGGCGTTTAAGTGCTCTCTGAACCGATCCCTCGGCATGGGATTCCACAAGGACCACCGCATCTGCTCTCTGTTTTTTGAGCAGGCCAAAGACGGCAGACCTTTTAATTGGGTCTCTCACCCCGCGGACATTCCAAGTTAAAAACCTCAGGGTGGCCATGGGGTGAGAGATGTAAAGTTTGAAGCTCCAGGATCCAGACCACCCCGAATACCGCATTTAAATGCAGATAGACCCCAGGGGAGAGTGAACATCAGTAACACCGTAAATTCAGCAAGGCACCAATAAGAGCAGCTTTGAACTAAGCAAAACATTCTGTCTCTAAACAGTGAAACCCATACAACCCCCCTCCCCGCCCTGCACTGACCCCAACTGGTGCAGGCATGAACCATAAACTGCCAACGTGGCAAGTACAGTGTCCAACCTGTAAGAAAAAGGAAAAGTAGAAGACATAAAATCGTACATATGGGCCACCAGCACTGAGAAGGTGAAGTGTCAGCAGTGGAAAAGAAAAATACAGTCTGCTCAGTGTCAGTGGTTCCCTTCAATCTTAGGTTGCGGACTGTAACAACAATTGGGGCGAAACGACGCTGCTTGGCACAACGCATCACAGGACCTTCCCTACTTACCCTGTGAGCATGCTAGCATAGAGCTGTTCTCCGCCGAAAAAAAAAAAAAAGATTAACCCATAATAGTCGGAGGAGTCCGTGTGCATTCCAGAGGGTTAGAAAAATAAGTGTTAATATAATCATAGGATCGGCATGTAGTCTATCCACCAAGAAGGGGGCCCGAAAGCATGTAAACGCACAGAGCCACATCAGGCCCGATCACAGGGGGCCGCAGTGTCAGAGAGCAATGTCTAGATGCATACTGCAGCCCCTGTTCTCCGTAAAGGAACAACAGAGTGCAAGAATAGGAGCAAGCATGTGAAAAGCATAATGCTGGTGAAGATTCAAAGTACAAAGTCGCTTATCTGTGTTCCTCCCACTGCTCGAGCCACGCAATGACCTCCTCAGGATCCTCAAAGAAGTGTACTCGGTCTTCCCCCTCCACGTGTAGGCGAGCTGGAAACAGCATGGCATACTTCATGTGCTTTATGCGGAGGCAACGTTTTGCTTCCATGAAGGTTTTGCGTTTTCGCTGTACTTCTGCAGAGAAGTCTGGGAAGACCGCTATCATCTTATTGCCAAAGGGGATGTTGCCCTTCTTCCTGCTGAGGCGAAGTATAGCATCCCTGTCTCTGTAATTGAGGAATTTTGCAATAAATGTGCGGGGGGGTGCCCCCACCGGCGGGGGTCTGCCTGACATGCGATGCGCCCGCTCCACAGCGAACGTGGGGGAGAAGGCCTCTCTGCCATAGGTATCACACAGTAGGGACTCCAGGAAAGTAGGGGGGTCCCTCCCCTCCACCCCCTCCGGGAGACCTATGTATCGGAGATTACACCTCCGGATTCTGTTCTCCAAATCATCTTGCTTCTTCAGGATTTGGTTGATTTGCAGCTGCATGGACTCTGTAGTGTGCTGAAGAGGGGGAAGGGAATCCTCCACTGTGCCCAGCCTGACCTCCGTTTCAGTGACTCTCTCCCTCAGGCTCTGCATGTCCTGTCTCACCAGGGAAATGTCTCTTTACCTCCTCAAATGTCTCTTTACCTCGGGCTGTTAGGGTGGTCTGACAAGCGGTGATCGCCTCTTGGCATGTGTTAATGGCCTGCAGCACCTTAGCAGTGTCAGCGCCAACCGACTCCCTCCCCTGCCTCGCGCCGCCGCCATCTTTGTTCGGAGGGTCCCTCTCCTGGTGGCGGAATTGTTCCAATTTAGCGGTAGTAGAAGAGGGCTTCTTTGGTGGCGACATGTTCCCTGTATTAGAGAATTCTAAACTTTTTAACGTGTATCTTCCCACAGGGTAACACTGTGGATACACTAATACAGATATGCCACCATCCCGATATATATGAATTGCAAGGCTAGAGACTAATAATTGGACTTTAAAGGCATACAAGGTACATTCGAGTAAAAAACTAGAGATTTATTGGTATACAAAAAAGTTTGATATATAAAACAATCATAGATTATCAAATTAATTGATCAGTATTTATGACTGATCCAACAGAGGTTATCAATATCATACATTAAAATAGGTTCCCCTTAGAACGACTCAAATGAGTGCATAAATAAGGGAGGAAAAAATAAATTATAATTAAGTAATTCTAAGATAGATAACCAGCAGATGGATTCAGAGGAGATGGAGAACTTGCTCGACATGTTGCGCGTTATTGTAAACGCTTCCCCAGGAGCATATATATAATTTTCAAACAAAAACAAGCCATAATTAGCCGGTCAAGCCATCTACCTAGACAGTGGCATTTATATAAAATACCCGGTCAGGAAGGTGGTATCACTTCGATATGATTATGGTAGATCTGATAGAACGGTCAGTGCTGGTAAGCAAGAGACTCTAGGAATACATTCAGTTATCCGGAATGGGTTAAATATTGTAGTTGGCAAAGGCATAAAAGCTTGTTCCAGCATATGGCAGACTGTATTTGAAGTCTAGGCAGTGGTGATCATACTACCATTTCTAGGTAAGAAAGGTAGGTTTAAACCTAGATCCGGATGGTGGTCAGAATAGTGAATGCTCCTATGCTCCTATGCTCAATGAGGACCATCTATGAGCATAGGAAGCGTTTACAATAACGCGCAACATGTCGAGGAAGTTCTCCATCTCCTCTGAATCCATCTGCTGGTTATCTATCTTATAATTACTTAATTATAATTTCTTTTTTCCTCCCTTATTTATGCACTCATTTGAGTCGTTCTAAGGGGAACCTATTGTACTGTATGATATTGATAACCTCTGTTGGATCAGTCATAAATACAGATCAATTAATTTGATAATCTATGATTGTTTTATATATCAAACTTTTTTGTATACCAATAAATCTCTAGTTTTTTACTCTAATGTACCTTGTATGCCTTTAAAGTCCAATTATTAGTCTCTAGCCTTGCAATGTTCCCTGTATTGTCCGGTGCACAGGGAGCCGTTCCTGGGTCACAGGCTGCGGGGGTATGGGTAGGATAGTCGTTGCAGGATACACGGCCGGCGGAGCTCAGCAGCCTAGCGTCCTATCTCATGCCGCTCCAGGCCACGCCCCCCGCCTTGGGGCGATTTTAGTTCGCATTTGCAGCGCTATACAAGTTACTCACTCTATGAACCTATGGGAAGCATTTTTGGGATTGAAAGCAGACTTATTCCGCAGCTCCTTTGTGAACATGGGTCTGCGGAAACAACTGCCCAATTGGAACTGGGGTGTTCCTCAAAAAATGTCTTAATGTTCAATTTCCTGGCAAATTTTTTCAGGTCTATGAATGTTTCAAATTTGTTTTAGGAACTTTGCCGGTGCAAATTTTAAACCCTCACTGAGAATAAGAAGAGTCTCCTGAGTGAAGATAATATCGGTGAGGATGAAAATGCCTGTGGTCAGACTTCTCTTTTTTTAATTTCTTTTCTACCCCCTCTGCATCCTCTCCTCTGTCGTCTACCGGATGTTGGATGGTCGGGAAAGGATGGGGGTAATGATTCCCCCTCTGTGGATAACCCGTTTGCACAATTTTGAATGGTTCCTTCCACTCCCCCCCTTGGGGATAAAGGGTATTAAAGGGTGGCCTTCCTCTGCCCCTCCCTCTACCATGCCCCCTGAAATGTCCCCTATGGCTACCCATATAGGGTCTGGACTAGAGGTCGACCGATATATCGGCTGGTTTATTATCCAAATTATGCCGATATTGTACACTGACCACACCATGGCCACGTTCCTCCTCCCTTCTCCACACTCTGCTGTCAGAGCAGCGCAGCGGTGTGTGGAACTGACAGGTAACTGAATGGAGAGAGAGAGAGAGGAGCTGTCAAAATTGAGCATTGATGTCGGGGGTGGACGGGACCCAGCAGCTATCCAACACCAGCGAGTGGGGTGGGATCTGGGCGGGCCGCTATGTGTATGTGGCTCGCCCCTTTCTTAAACAACCCAATCATTGGCTGGTGTTGGATAGCTGCTGGGTCCCGCCCACCAACATCACCTCTGAATTTGACAGCTCCTCTCTCTCTCTCTCTCTCTGCATTCAGTTACATGTCAGTTTCACACAGTTGCACTATTGGCTCAGTGTGAAACCTGCCAGTGCCATCTGTCAGCACTGGTTGGCACTGACAGGTGGCACTATCTGCCAATGCCAGTGCCACCTGCCAGTGAAATCTGTACTGAGGACATAAAGTGTGTGGTAAAGTGACAGGAGCAAGCAGGGGGGAGTGGTTGAGTTTGAGACGAAGGAAAAAAATCGGCCTAAAATATCGGCCACAAAAATCGGCATCATATATCGGCCGCCCCAATTTCCAAATATCGTCATCGGCCAGAGAAACTCATATCGGTCGACCTCTAGTCTGAACCTAGGTGCATAAGAATCCTGATAAGGGGTTCCCGGGGTCTATGGATACTGATCCCTTAGGGAAGCATAGTAGTTATGAGTAGGAACGCCATAGTGAGGGGTGACGCATTACCCCAAAATTCGGGTTCCGCGTCACAATCTTCAAAATAAGGTGTCTGGATGACGTGCCTTTGTGGCTTTTTTCCATTTTTTTTCCTTGTGTAATATCCGGGTGGGGACTGGTCCCAGAAGTTGATGGTAATGGGTGGGTCCAGATGGGGGTATGGTGGAATCCTGCCATTTGTAGATTTTATTGTCTTTGTAATCCTTCATGTCTCTTTGATACTTGCTTATTAATCTTTTTGTTTAGTTTCTTTGTCCTGTTTATTAAGATGATGCTCAAGTTTTTCAGTCTTAACTAAGTATTCTGGAGTGTCAGAGAATGGTGCCACCTTGTATTTTAACTGTGTTCAGCTAGGATTCTAACAATCGCAGTTTGTGTCTTCTGCTGATTATAATTCCCAGCAATCTGTTCTCGCACTGATTGATTGAAAAATTGGCTCCATTCTTTGAGTAGATTTTCAACTTCCAAAGCATTATTGGGTCCAAGATCCCATCTGAGGCATTTGGAGTGATATTTTCCTTCTGATACTGTTCAAGAGTGGTAATATCCCACCAAGTCTCAATTTGTTTTTCCATGACCTTGAAGATCTGTTTAAAACCATACTCAAGGTCAGCACTAGGTGTATAAGTCTCTTGAAAGCAGTCATACAAACTAGTGTGTCTATTGGTAATAAAATGAAACACCTCCCATGTGAATAATTAATAAATAAAAAAAAAAAAGTGAACAATAGGGCTGCCTCAAGTGAACTCTGAGTAAGAGAGATGGCATAAAAAAAATGAAAAACATTGAATGGCGCCCTGTGAAATCAGTGAACAAACATAATGGAAGCTGCCCCTTTAAAAGTGAACAGGTCACAAAATGCTGTGGGAAAATTATATTAAAGGATGAGGCACTAGTGATGATCGGTGACTCAAAAATACAAATAAATGGCAAGCTAAAAGTCCATATATGATAAATCCCAACACCAAATTGTGATGCTCAAAATTGGATTCCTAGTTCTTCGCCATAAGTGCTCAAGAGGTTCTTCACCACAAGTGCTCAAGAGATGGGTGGCCACTGACCAGAGAATTATGACCCCTTTTTACAGGAAGATCAAACAGCGCTTCTGGAATACCAATTGATTCCACTGACAGCACAGTTCCACTCCACTGGCCCCTCGAGATGAACCTAGGATGGAGAAAATTACTCCACAAGAGACATAGAGGGAGGTCTCATAATGTAGTATTTTTAATAGATAAAAACAAATGACAACACAGAATTCCTTAAGTACAGGTGATGTAAAGCATGCAGAACCACTAGGAATAAAATTAGGAAGGCCACCAGTTTTCTATCGGTGGTCACGGGGGGTGAATATGATATTCGGCAGTTCATCACCTGTGACATGAGATGTGTCACCTACCTCTTGATGTGCCCCTGTAATTTCCAATATGTGGGCAGAACCTCCAGGACCATGGCAATAAGGGTGGGGGAGCATAAAGAAAACATCAAGAAAGGGTTTAAGTACCATAGTGTGTCCAACCACTTTAGGTTTGTACACAATAAAGACCCCTCCCTACTCAGATTTTGGGGTATTGATGGGGTTCACCAGCATTGGAGAGGTACAGACATGGCAAAGAAGGTGTCCCAAATGGAGACGCAATGGATATTTAGAATCTGATCTTTACAGCCTAGGGGGTTGAATATTGGTATTGATCTGAAGTGTTTTTTGACTGACTATTGAGGACTGTTATACTATGGGCCATCCATCACATTTTTGGTGGGTGGAGTGTAACATTTTTCTTTTAAAATCTATTTATATGGGTTGACTCTTTCCGGGTTTTCTTCTCATTTTTCCTCTATTTTTTGCTAGTTCATCTAGCTTGAACACATGAATTTTATATTATTTTAAAGAATATTTTTTTTTTATATAGTTTTATTTTTCCAATTTATATCCGTTTTGGCCATGTATACATTTGGTTTCAGGCCTTTTTAGATATTGGCCACTACATGGCGCTGCTCTGTGGTGTTTTTTCATTATAGGCTATGTTGCATGCATCTAGGTTCCACATTTATTATGCCTGGCCACTAGATGTTGCCAGTTTACATGGTTCTTGTTTATATTTTTTTTATCGTCACTATTTTTCTTTTTGATTTGGCTATGATATTTTAACAATTTGCTATGTTTTTATTTGTCTTTCGAGTTTTTACATGTTGATATCAGGTTGGTTTATGCTGTATGGTGGAAGCTGTGTGTAGGTCGGCACCCCCATTTTGGAGGAGTCCCACCAACAGCACCGTTCCCATTCATTTTTAAGCATGCTAGGAGTGGTGTCACATCACTACCTGAAGATGCTAATACGCCGAAACATATGTCGGAGCAGAGGAGCCGCCATTCCAGGTTCTGATCCCACATCCTATCTAGGCTTGGCCTTGGGAGAGACGTGGACTTCACACTATCCCTTTGGGACTAGCCGACTTGCACATGCTGATTACACCTGGTGCCCAGATCGGCACTGTAACGTGAGTGTAATCGCCATTTTTTGTCATTTGCTTTTATCTATTAAAAATACTATACTATGAGACCTCCCTCTGTCTCTTGTGGAGTAATTTTTCCCATCCTAGTTTCATCTCGAGGGGCCAGTGGAGTGGAACCGTGCTGTCAGTGGAATCAATTGGTATTCCAGAAGTGCTGTTTAACCTTCCTGTAAAAAGGGGTCATAATCCTCTGGTGCGTGGCCATCAATCTCTTGAGCAATTGTGGTGAAGAACTAGGAATCTGATTTTGAGCATCACAATTTGGTGTTGGGATTTATCATGTATAGACTTTTAGCTTGCTATTTATTTGTATTTGCATTTTTGATTCACTGAACATCACTAGCGCCTCATCCTTTTAATATAATTTTCCCAAATGATGTATTGATTATTCATCAAATGTTTTGTTTGTTGCTGATGGTCAGATATATTTGAAAAGTTGGGAGGCTGAGTTCTGAGTCAGAAAATGTGTTTGGGTCCCGGGGATAGAAGGAACGAAAGGTTTTATTGAAATCCTGCTGCAATACTGGACTTGGGGAAAATGTTTGGGTAAATGTTCAGTTAAATATATTGAATCTATATAATGAAAGCTGTTGCTGAGAAACCTTTTTTTATTTTTGCATGCTTTATGGACTTGTTTGAATTAATGAGGAATATTATTTTTAATATCTCCAATGGTTAAGGCCTGAATTGATCAGGTAGATTCTGTGGTTATTCATGTTGGATGAGGAGTATTCACCCCTAGCCCCATGCACATGAAGAAATGCCCCACCATTCATGCCCTACCCTATCCGGATGTCAAGTTACTTGAAGAAATGACTACAGCTTTTACATGAAAATCTTTGTTGTTCATCTTTGTTCTAATGCCATGGGAGGTGCTGAGATGAGTAAAGGCGGACTCCTGCTGGAAAATGTTCCTGGGAATGACACCTTGAGTGTTAGCCAATGACACACGCCCAAGGTCTTCGAAATTCCAGTGAGCATCACAAGGGAGAGATCCAGATGCCAGCCCAAAGACCCAAGTCTAGCCCAATGCATCAGTTCCAGTCTGTATGTGGATGTCGAGTTCTGTCCTTACAAAGAGGCAGGGTTTGGGGCAGAAAATTTATTTCTGTAAATATGAATGAGCACAGAATCAAACTAAAAGATTTGGGAGAATGAAATTTATAATGTGGACCTTTTTCCTTCTTTTTTGAATTTTATGGACATTCATAAGCCATACAAGAAATTTTTATCTTTTTGTGTTTTTTCTTTAGGACTATTTTTCATTTGGCCTAAAGGCTGTCATGCCCCTCCCACTTGCTTTTATGAACTGTCACGCCCCTTCCCCTTTTATATTTCATGGTCAATTGCTATGCAGCCAAAATTTTGATATCTACTAATTCTGATGTTTATTGTTCTCTACTTTTACATGCTTAGGACAGTGGTACATTTTATGGGAAAGTAGTCCAGGTGAATGTTGGGGGCAACAGGGAGTTGTGATTGTCACGTTTGTGACAAAAGAGAGGATTGAAAGAGTCATGTAAAAAGCCTCCCTTGTGTTTTTACAATCTAATACACAAACTGTGCCTTTAAGTATTATTTTGCTGATCAAGTAAATATATATTGTTTAAGACGTGAACTTGTGTTTGAAATTGAAACCAGACATAGGGGAATTTAGTTGTCATAGGACAGTCTTGAGTTATATCTGTCTGGGTGACATAATATAATGTGACATAGTATAATGTGACATGATGGGTTTGCTTAGATAAGGAGTTGATGACTATGATTGGTTGATTGTATGTTAAAAGGAAATTTGACATTTGAATATGTACCCTTTATTTGTGGAAGATGGTCAGTAACGCCTACTTTCATCCATACTTAACACCTTGTCTGAGCCAGAATAAACTGAACAGTGTCAATTATTCATGTACGCTGTTTCCTATGCATAGAGATATATTTGGCTGTGAAAGCAATGAAATCGGCTGATAAGGTAATTATAATTAGTTAATAAGATAATAGTCAGGACTAGTGGTTAAAGGTGAAATTGCACCTTTCAGTATGCGACCGGACAAAACTACGAGGCTTGTACACTAATGCTAGAAGTCCAGCTAACAAGATGGGAGAACTGGAGCTCCAAATGTACAAGGAGGATTTTAATTTTGTGGGAATTTCAGAGATTTGGTTTGACAGCTCTCATGATTGGCTGGCAACCATTCAGGGGTATTCTCTATCGCAGAGATGGGGAGGTAAAAAAAAAAGGGGGAGGGGTATGCCTGTATATCAGAAATAATATGCAAGTGGATGTGAGGGACAACATCACTAATGGAGCAACGGAGGGGGTGGAATCCTTATGGGTAGAGCTTTAAAGGGAGGAAACTAAGGGTAAAATGTATGGGTGTATGCTATAGGCCCCCTAACCAGAGGGAGGAGGGGGAGGCGGACCTCCAAACACAGTTTGGAATGGCAGCAAGGCTGGGAAATGTTATTATAATGGGGGACTTTAATTATCCAGACACAGACTGGGATAAAGGAACCGCGCATTTGTCTAAGGCTCGTCATTTCTTAAACATTTTGCAGGACAATTTCATGGTCAAATGGTGAATACAGCGAGTTGAGAACACATTAATAGGCCTACTGAATAAAAAATAAAAATAAAGTCCAGAAATCTATACCATAGTTTGTAGACTCTATAAGTTTTGCGCAAACCAATCAATATACACTTTTTGGGATTTTTTTAATTTTTTTTATGTATGAATACAAATTTGCCAAAACTGAAGAAGTTTTTTTATTTCTCTTTTTTATAGCAGAAAGTAAAAAATATATACCGTATATACTTAAGTATAAGCCGACCCGAATATAAGCCGAAGGATCTAATTTTACCACAAAAACTGGGAAAACTTATTGACTCGAGTATAAGCCTAGGGTGTGCCTCACTTTGCCTCACTGTGTCCATGCCTCACTGTGTCCATGCCTCACTGTGTCCATACCTCACTGTGTCCATGCCTCAACTGACGTTTAACATGGGAGTCTATGGAAGGGGTGCCCGGCTTTGAAAAATCGGTGCTCCCCGGCCGTAGGTCCCCCGGACAAGAAACTTTGCAAACTTGTAGAGGAAGAGTGGGGCTACACGTGTGCCAAATTTCGTGGGATTAGGCGCAAAACGGTGACTCGAGTATAAGCCGAGGGGGGCATTTTCAGCACAAAAAATGTGCTGAAAAACTCGGCTTATACTCGAGTATATACGGTAATATTTTCTTCGCAAAAAATTAAAACGGCAGAGGTGATCCAATACCACCAAAAGAAAGCTCTATTTGTGTGGGGGGGGGGGGAAGCACTTTTTATTTGGGAATAGTGTCGCAGGACAGCACTATTGTCAGTTAAGGTAACACAGTGCTGTATCGCAAAAAATGGCCTGTTTAGGAAGGGGGTAAAAAAGTGATATTAAAGTCTCTTATTTTTTGTTTTATTTTTAAATGACAAACCTATTATACTTGCCTGCTCTGTGTAATGGTTTTGCACAGCCTAAACACTCCTCTTCTCGGATCCCTTTCCGGCGAACCTGGCCCCTTCAGAGTGCCCCCACGGAAAGCAGCTTGCTATGAGGGCATCCAAGCAGGCACACTCCCGCCCACTCCGTCTCCTGATTGGCTCACTGGCTGTGATTAAACGTAGCGGGAGCCACTGGCTCCCACTTCTGCCAAAAGCTAATCAGGAGTGCGAGTTCCCGGAGAGCCAAGGCTCTCGTGGACATCGCTGGATCGAGAGGGGGCTCAGGTGAAAGGGGGGGGGGGGGTTCTATGCATGAAGGTAAAAAATGTTGTGCCTTTACAACCACTTTAACAAAGAATGTGTTGTACTTAGATGCAGTAGTCAGGAGTAAGAAATGTAAAACACAGGGGAATTTCATCAAAACTGGTGCAGTCAGAATCTGGAACAGCAGCGCATGGCAACCAATCGGCTTCTATCTTTAGCTTGTTAAGCTTTGAATCCCTTTCTGTCTGTGTGTGTCAAATTTTGACATTCGACTATGTTCATGCAGCTGCTGCGTCCCAATTGACTTTGACTGGACTGCCTGCACAGGGATGCACCGAACACCAAGTATCCCCACGCAGTACACCGCCATCACACTGGGCATGGACACATATGCTCCATGTGAATGAGGCCTAATTGTCATGTGGGCCAGATGGCAGGAAAGAGGAAATTTTTGTATAAGATTTTATTTTTTATTTTAATTTTTTTAAATCAAACTTAATTGGATGCTGCATCTGTTCCCCCGCTGGCTCAAAGGCTGAGCACCGAGTAATCAAACGCCGCCGATCACTGTTCTCAGTGCTCCTTGAGCAGAGAGCTGGTGACTGTCAGTCTCTGACTCTCTGCTCTTCCTCCACCACGCTTACTAAAACACTGGGCTGTGGAGGGTGCGGGAGCTGCTGGCTTAGGCTGAGCTGGGTGCCGGTCCAGGCATGGGAGTGGATACCTACCTTATGGTTGCGATCTTTCCCCAGCCTGGATCAGCTCTGTGACGTCAGCCGACAGCCTGAAAACTTGTCACAGGAGTGCAAAAGAATCTGCACTGCTGTGATCCACCGGAGAAGTACAGCCAAACAAGCAATACATCTATCACACAACCTGTCTCTCTGCTCCTGTTTGCATTACTTGCGACAATTGATAAATGTCCCTATTTATGCTATGAACTCACCCTCCAGGGCCCAGGCAGGCTTTCTCAGCTCAGGCTTTAGAGCCAGGCTCTTTCTTCCTGATGCTGGCAGGTCATTCAGGCAACCTCTTTTTTAGTCCAGAGGGCTTCCACTATCCCACTCATAGTCCAGTATCTTCCTTGTACCCCCCACCCCCCCATTCAGGGGCCTTTGCCACACCAACCACCATTTCCTAGTCAAAGGCCTCTTCTGCAGCTACCCCCCGAGGGCCTCCAGTATACTCACCTCCTAGCCCAGGGCCTCCTCTGCACTCCCCTGCTAGTCCAGGGCCTTCTCTGCACCTATAGGATTATGTTCAGGGGTGTGTTCAGCAAAGCTTTACCAGTCCAGTCACCCGAGGGTAGTGACCTATCAAAGATATGGATTTTACAAGTAAGTCAGATTTTTTTTTTTTTTTTTTTACTGGATATCCTAATTTCTGTTTTTGTATCTTTTCTTTTGAAGGAGGTGAACAATGTCCCCTGATGAAATTACATATCTTTGTGTATTGCTGTTGTCTATTCCTGTGGGATTTCTCTTTAAGAATGCAAGTAAGTGTTTTTTTTTTGTTTTTTTTTCAATGTTCACAGTGCGTTTGTGTATCAGAGTATCACTATTGTAGCAGCTATTGTTCTTTCACTACCATTGGTTTAAAAAGCTGCTTTGGAAAATGGCAGTTCGTTTTTGAAATATCATTGGTGGTTGTCACAAAATATGTTCTTGTTGTTATATTGTATATTGATGCACATAGCAAGGAGCACAGCACAGGGGCATATTTGTAAAGCAATGAATGTGAGCAACATTTAATGATGGTGAATCACTCTGTAATTTGAAGCACATTCACCTGAAATGAATGTTTAGCAAGTGTCAGATTCTTTGCTTTATAAATATGCCTCCCAATGATACTGCTCAAAGTGGTTGTAAACCTCAGAAATATAAAAAAGTGTATCCCTCCTATAGTGTATACTTTTCTCAAATAGGAGCACTAAGTGTCATTTCTGTCTACTGCTTTGCTCCTCTGCTTGCAGTCTAAATCTCTTTTGACAAGTTTTCCTGACACAGAGGTGACAGGGGAGGGAGCTACAGCTGATGGATAGCCTCAGCTCTGTTCCTGTGTGATGGGGGTGTGTCCCTTCCCTCTAACCAGCAGTCAGAGCTCTCCTCTTTCAGCTCTGCAGTGTAATTTCAGCTCTCTGCCCACTTTTTTCTGACCGCTCAGACACGCTTTATAAATTGTGGACTTTGAACGGTAGTAGAGAAGAGAAGACTTTTTTAAACCGAAAAACAGGCACAATTTATGTAGGAGGATTTGTTTAATCCCTGTATCAACTGAGGCCAGTCACTTCACTGAGTATGTGTAAAGGGTTTACAACCACTTCAAGGCTTAAAGCGGAACTTCACCCAAAAGGGGAAGCTCCGCTTGTTTGCATCCCCCCCCCCAGTGCCACATTTGGCACCTTTCGGGGGGGAGCAGGGTACCTGTCCCCACTTCTGGGAGACCTGGCTGTGGTGAGGTCCCCCGGAAGCTCGCCCCCCCTTTTCTCCGCCACCGGGCCAGTTAGCGCAGCATGCTTCGCGCATGCGCAGTAGGGAACGCCGTTTTCCCTTACCACGAATGGTGGTGGCAGCACCCGAGAGCCCATCGGAAAATCGGCTGGGGTGCCGACATCATGGGATCCCTAGAAAGGTAAGTGTCCCAATATTAAAAGTCAGCAGCTACAGCATTTGTAGCTGCTGACTTTTAATTTTTTGGTGGCGGGGGGGGCTGGACCTCCTCTTTAACGTCAATTAGTTTGTGTGGTTTACAACACAATTAACCTTGTAAAAAGTGCCTGAATAACATAATTGCCATTAGCAACCACCTATATGTTTGCTTTCTTTTTCTATTTTGCCCTGAGAGAATGGAAGGGCTATTCTAAGTCGTACAGGACACAGAATCTTTAGTCTTTAACCATGGGTTATATACAGCTTCCTTTCAGGTGATTGGACATTGGCAAAAAGAGAAAGCTGTATGGCCATCCCCCATATAACGAACGACCAGTTAATTTAAACTATAGCCAGGAACATACTCCAGAGTTTGATAAGAAAAAAACGTTTTCTCTTGTGTTCATGGACGGACACAGCAGCATATTCTTGACATTAGGGTATTAGCCTTCTATCAGGAGAGGACTAGGCAGAAACATGTTAATATGTTAAAACATCAAAACTGTACAGTACCGCCCAGGTGAGCGGTCCCTCTGAGTACAACCCCTCTCCCTGCATGCAGCAGCTCAGTTTTTTTCTGCCTAGCATAGGACCTGGCTCCCCGTGGGCCCATTGGTCCTGTGGATTTTTTTGCTTTTTTTCTACTATTGATCCTGTGATCTACTATCAACTGCCGACTGGGCGACAGGCTGGATGTCCTAGATCCTTGTAGTCCCCCCAGTTTCGGCCATCCAGCGTGAGCAGGCCTTTAGCTACGTGCTGGGTCGGCCACGACATGCCACGTTTGCTCCAGGGGTGGCCGGTAGGCATGAGCTCGGTGTTCGAGTCGAACATACATTCGACTCGAACATCGGCTGTTCGATCATTCGAAGATCGAACTATTTGGGCCGTTCGCGCCAAATTCGAGTGACGCGAATGGCCCACAATACACTGCGCCATCGCAGTGCAATCCCGTCGCTGTGATTGGCCAAGCATGCACTGTGACCCCGCATGCTTGGCCAAGGACAGCGCCGGCAGCTAGGAGAGCCATAATTGGCCACAGGCAGGTTGCCTGTGGCCAATTATAGCTCAGGGGGTTTAGCACACGCCCCACACTATAAAAGGCCGCCAGCGCGGTGGCCTTGTGTAGTGTGTTCTGGCGCAGGGAAAGAGAAGGATAGGCAGGGACAGTGTCACTGTGCTATTCTTTGTGCTATTCTTGTGTGTAGGGAGAGAGAAGGATAGGCAGGGAGAGTGTCAGTGTCATATTCTTTGCTAAACCTTGTGTGCAGGGAGAGAGAAGGATAGGCAGGGGACAGTGTCAGTGTCCTATTCTTTGCTAAACCTTGTGTGCAGGGAGAGAGAAGGATATGCAGGGAGAGTGTCAGTGTCATATTCTTTGATAAACCTTGTGTGCAGGGAGAGAGAAGGATAGGCAGGGAGAGTCAGTGTCATATTCTTTGCTAAACTTTTGTGTGCAGGGAGTGCGAAGGATAGGCAGGGAGAGTGTCAGTATCATATTCTTTGATAAACCTTGTGTGCAGGGAGGGAGAAGGATAGGCAGGGGACAGTGTCAGTGTCATTGTTGCTAAGCCTCCTGCACAGTATACACCTGAAGCTAGCCCGTATTGCTGTGTTTTCCTGGTGTGTTACATTAACAGGCATTTGCAGCACTTAGAGCGGGCGGAGTGTGCTTCCTGCTAAATATACACCTGAAGCTAGCCCGTATTGCTGTGTTTTCCTGGTGTGTTACACTAACAGGCATTTGCGGCACTTACAGCGGGCGGAGTGTGCTTCCTGCAAAATAAACACCTGAAGCTAGCCCTTATTGCTGTTTTTACTTGTTGTGTAACACAGGCAGTCATCTGCAGCACTTACAGCGGGCGTAGTGTGCTTCCTGCAAAATATACACCTGAAGCTACCCCTTATTGCTGGTTTTCCCATCTCCCTGCAGGCCATTAGAATGTCTGGAAGGCAAACAAGGAGAGGCAGACAGTCAGGAGCCAATAAAAGAGGGCAAGCAGGCTCTGTGTCTAGAGACAACAGTGCTGGTCGTGGACGTGGTGCATCGTCATCAGCACGTGGCCATGGGACACGCTTGTCCTTATTTTCGGCAGCTGGACGTGTTGAGCCGCATCATGCCGAAGACTTGGCAGAGTGGATGACCAAGCCCTCCTCATCCTCCTCATCCTCTCTCACCCAGGCTCTGGGTACTGGCAAAGCAGCTGCCAAAGTGTCCTCTTCCCTGGTATCAATGTCATCATCAGTCACTCCTTCCCTAGACCCACCATGTCCTCCTGAGGAGTCCCCTGAACTGTTTGAGCACAGTGTTGGGTACATGGTCTGATGATGATACTCAGCTAGAGGAAGGCAGTAGCGTGAGAGCAGAGAGAGGGGACACCAATCTGGCAGTCATGTTCCAGCAGCTGCAGCATACTGCCAGATTGGCTCCAGTGATGAGGAGGGAGGGGATGATGAGGTCACGGACTCCACGTGGGTGCCTAATAGGAGAGAGGAGGAGGGGGAGGAGGATTGTGTCGAGTGGGAGGAGGAGGATTGTGTCGAGTGGGAGGAGGAGGATTGTGTCGAGTGGGAGGAGGAGGATTGTGTCGAGTGGGAGGAGGAGGATTGTGTCGAGGGGGAGGAGGAGGAGGATTGTGTCGAGGGGGAGGAGGAGGAGGATTGGGGAGGAGGAGGATTGGGGAGGAGGAGGAGGGGGACGAGGATTGTGTCGAGGGGGAGGATTGTGTCGAGGGGGAGGAGGAGGATTGTGTCGAGGAGGAGGAGGATTGTGGGGAGGAGGAGGGGGAGGAGGAGGATTGTGTCGAGGGGGGAGGAGGATTGTGTCGAGGGGGAGGAGGATTGTGTCGAGGGGGGAGGAGGATTGTGTCGGGGGGGAGGAGGATTGTGTCGAGGGGGAGGAGGATTGTGTCGAGGGGGAGGAGGAGGAGGATTGTGTCGAGGGGGAGGAGGAGGAGGAGGATTGTGTCGAGGGGGAGCAGGATTGTGTCGAGGAGGAGGGGGAGCAGGATTGTGTCGAGGAGGAGGGGGAGCAGGATTGTGTCGAGGAGGAGGGGGAGCAGGATTGTGTCGAGGAGGAGGGGGAGGTGGATTGTGTCGAGGAGGAGGGGGAGGTGGATTGTGTCGAGGAGGAGGGGGAGGTGGATTGTGTCGAGGAGGAGGGGGAGGTGGATTGTGTCGAGGAGGAGGGGGAGGTGGATTGTGTCGAGGAGGAGGGGGAGGTGGATTGTGTCGAGGAGGAGGAGGAGGATTGTGTCAAGGAGGAGGAGGATTGTGTCAAGGAGGAGGAGGATTGTGTCGAGGAGGAGGGGGAGGAGGATTGTGTCGAGGAGGAGGAGGATTGTGTCGAGGAGGAGGAGGATTGTGTCGAGGAGGAGGAGGATTGTGTCGAGGAGGAGGATTGTGTCGAGGAGGAGGAGGAGGATTGTGTCGAGGGGGAGGAGGATTGTGTCGAGGGGGAGGAGGATTGTGTCGAGGGGGAGGAGGATTGTGTTGAGGAGGAGGAGGGGGAGGAGGATTGTGTCGAGGAGGAGGAGGATTGTGTCGAGGAGGAGGAGGATTGTGTCGAGGAGGAGGAGGATTGTGTCGAGGGGGAGGAGGATTGTGTCGAGGGGGAGGAGGATTGTGTCGAGGGGGAGGAGGATTGTGTCGGAGGGGGAGGAGGATTGTGTCGAGGAGGAGGAGGGGGAGAAGGATTGTGTCGGAGGAGGAGGATTGTGTCGAGGGAGAGGAGGGGGAGGAGGATTGTGTCGAGGGGGAGGATTGTGTCGAGGGGGAGGAGGATTGTGTCGAGGGGGAGGAGGATTGTGTCGAGGGGGAGGAGGATTGTGTCGAGGGGGAGGAGGATTGTGTCGAGGGGGAGGAGGAGGATTGAGGAGGGGGAGGAGGATTGCGTCGAGGGGGAGGAGGAGGATTGCGTCGGGGAGGAGGGGGAGGAGGATTGTGTCGAGGAGGAGGGGGAGGAGGATTGTGTCGAGGAGGAGGGGGAGGAGGATTGTGTCGAGGAGGAGGGGGAGGAGGATTGTGTCGAGGAGGGGGAGGAGGATTGTGTCGAGGAGGGGGAGGAGGATTGTGTCGAGGGGGAGGAGGATTGGGAGGAGGATTGTGTCGAGGGGGAGGAGGATTGTGTCGAGGAGGAGGGGGAGAAGGATTGTGTCGGAGGGGAGAAGGATTGTGTCGAGGAGGGGGAGGAGGATTGTGTCGAGGAGGAGGGGGAGGAGGATTGTGTCGAGGGGGGGAGGAGTAGGATTGTGTCGAGGGGGAGGAGGATTGTGTCGAGGGGGGGGAGGATTGTGTCGAGGAGGAGGAGGGGGAGAAGGATTGTGTCGGAGGAGGAGGATTGTGTCGAGGGAGAGGAGGGGTGGAGGATTGTGTCGAGGGGGAGGAGGATTGTGTCGAGGGGGAGGAGGATTGTATCGAGGCGGAGGAGGGGGAGGAGGATTGTGTCGAGGGGGGAGGAGGATTGGGAGGAGGAGGGGGAGGAGGATTGTGTCGAGGGGGAGGAGGATTGTGTCGAGGAGGGGGAGGAGGATTGTGTCGAGGAGGGGGAGGAGGATTGTGTCGAGGAGGGGGAGGAGGATTGTGTCGAGGGGGAGGAGGATTGTGTCGAGGGGGAGGAGGAGGATTGAGGAGGGGGAGGAGGAGGATTGAGGAGGGGGAGGAGGAGGATTGCGTCGGGGAGGAGGGGGAGGAGGATTGTGTCGAGGAGGAGGAGGGGGAGGAGGATTGTGTCGAGGGGGAGGAGGATTGGGAGGAGGATTGTGTCGAGGGGGAGGAGGATTGTGTCGAGGAGGAGGGGGAGAAGGATTGTGTCGAGGAGTGGAGAATGGTTGTGTCGAGGAGGGGGAGGAGGATTGTGTCGAGGAGGAGGAATGTGTCGGAGGAGGGGGAGGAGGATTGTGTCGAGGAGGAAGGGGAGGAGGGGGAGGAGGAGGAGGATTGTGTCGAGGGGAAGGAGGATTGTGTCGAGGAGGAGGAGGGGGGAGGAGGATTGTGTCGAGGAGGAGGAGGGGGAGGAGGATTGTGTCGAGGAGGAGGAGAGGGAGGAGGATTGTGTCGAGGAGGAGGAGGGGGAGGAGGATTGTGTCGAGGAGGAGGAGGGGGAGGAGGATTGTGTCGAGGAGGAGGAAGGGGAGAAGGATTGTGTCGAGGAGGAGGAGGGGGAGGAGGATTGTGTCGAGGAAGAGGAGGAGGGAGAAGGATTGTGTCGAGGGAGAGGAGGGGGAGGAGGATTGTGTCGAGGAGGAGGAGGGGGAGGAGGATTGTGTCGAGGAGGAGGAAGGGGAGAAGGATTGTGTCGAGGAGGAGGAGGGGGAGGAGGATTGTGTCGAGGAAGAGGAGGAGGGAGAAGGATTGTGTCGAGGGAGAGGAGGGGGAGGAGGATTGTGTCGAGGAGGAGGAGGGGGAGGAGGATTGTGTCGAGGGGAAGGAGGATTGTGTCGAGGAGGAGGAGGGGGAGGAGGATTGTGTCGAGGAGGAGGAGGGGGAGGAGGATTGTGTCGAGGAGGAGGAGAGGGAGGAGGATTGTGTCGAGGAGGAGGAGGGGGAGGAGGATTGTGTCGAGGAGGAGGAGGGGGAGGAGGATTGTGTCGAGGAGGAGGAAGGGGAGGAGGATTGTGTCGAGGAGGAGGAGGGGGAGGAGGATTGTGTCGAGGAAGAGGAGGAGGGAGAAGGATTGTGTCGAGGGAGAGGAGGGGGAGGAGGATTGTGTCGAGGGGGAGGAGGATTGGGAGGAGGATTGTGTCGAGGAGGAGGAGGGGGAGGAGGATTGTGTCGAGGAGGAGGAGAGGGAGGAGGATTGTGTCGAGGAGGAGGAGGGGGAGGAGGATTGTGTCGAGGAGGAGGAGGGGGAGGAGGATTGTGTCGAGGAGGAGGAAGGGGAGGAGGATTGTGTCGAGGAGGAGGAGGGGGAGGAGGATTGTGTCGAGGAAGAGGAGGAGGGAGAAGGATTGTGTCGAGGAGGAGGGGGAGGAGGATTGTGTCGAGGGGGAGGAGGATTGGGAGGAGGATTGTGTCGAGGGGGAGAAGGATTGTGTCGAGGGGGGAGGAGGATTGGGAGGAGGATTGGGAGGAGGATTGTGTCGAGGGGGAGGAGGATTGTGTGGAGGGGGAGGAGGATTGTGTCGTGGAGGGGGAGGAGGATTGTGTCGAGGGGGAGGAGGATTGGGAGGAGGGGGAGGAGGATTGTGTCGAGGGGGAGGAGGATTGTGTCGAGGGGGAGGAGGGGGAGGAGGATTGTCTCGAGGGGGAGGAGGGGGAGGAGGATTGTGTCGAGGAGGAGGGGGAGGAGGAGGGGAGGAGGATTGTGTCGTGGAGGGGGAGGAGGATTGTGTCGAGGGGGAGGAGGATTGGGAGGAGGAGGGGAGGAGGATTGTGTCGAGGTGGAGGAGGATTGTGTCGAGGAGGAGGGGGAGAAGGATTGTGTCGGGGAGGAGGGGGAGGAGGATTGTGTCGAGGAGGGGGAGGAGGATTGTTTCGAGGGGGAGGAGGGGGAGGAGGATTGTGTCGAGGAGGAGGAAGGGGAGGAGGATTGTGTCGAGGAGGAGGAGGGGGAGGAGGATTGTGTCGAGGAAGAGGAGGAGGGAGAAGGATTGTGTCGAGGGAGAGGAGGGGGAGGAGGATTGTGTCGAGGAGGAGGGGGAGGAGGATTGTGTCGAGGGGGAGGAGGATTGGGAGGAGGATTGTGTCGAGGGGGAGGAGGATTGTGTCGAGGGGGGAGGAGGATTGGGAGGAGGATTGTGTCGAGGGGGAGGAGGATTGTGTGGAGGGGGAGGAGGATTGTGTCGTGGAGGGGGAGGAGGATTGTGTCGAGGGGGAGGAGGATTGGGAGGAGGGGGAGGAGGATTGTGTCGAGGGGGAGGAGGATTGTGTCGAGGGGGAGGAGGGGGAGGAGGATTGTCTCGAGGGGGAGGAGGGGGAGGAGGATTGTGTCGAGGAGGAGGGGGAGGAGGAGGGGAGGAGGATTGTGTCGTGGAGGGGGAGGAGGATTGTGTCGAGGGGGAGGAGGATTGGGAGGAGGAGGGGAGGAGGATTGTGTCGAGGTGGAGGAGGATTGTGTCGAGGAGGAGGGGGAGAAGGATTGTGTCGGGGAGGAGGGGGAGGAGGATTGTGTCGAGGAGGAGGAGGGGGAGGAGGATTGTGTCGAGGAGGAGGAGGGGGGAGGAGGATTGTGTCGAGGAGGAGGGGGGAGGAGGAATGTGTCGAGGGGGAGGAGGAGGAGGAATGTGTTGAGGGGGAGGAGGAGGAGGATTGTGTCGAGGGGGAGGAGGATTGTGTCGAGGAGGAGAGGGAGGAGGATTGTGTCGGAGGAGGATTGGGAGGAGGGGGAGGAGGAATGGGAGGAGGATTGTGTTGAGGGGGAGGAGGAGGATTGCGTCGGGGAGGAGGGGGAGGAGGATTGCGTCGAGGAGGAGGGGGAGGAGGATTGTGTCGAGGAGGAGGAGGAGGGGGAGGAGGATTATGTAGAGGGGGAGAAGGATTGTGTCGGAGGAGGATTGTGTCGAGGAGGGGGAGGAGGATTGTGTCGAGGAGGAAGGGGAGGAGGATTGTGTCGAGGGGGAGGAGGATTGTGTCGAGGGGGAGGAGGATTGTGTCGAGGGGGAGGAGGATTGTGTCGAGGGGGAGGAGGATTGTGTCGGAGGAGGAGAGGGAGGAGGATTGTGTCGGAGGAGGAGGGGGAGGAGGATTGTGTCGAGGGGGAGGGGGAAGATTGCTTCGAGGGGGAGGAGGAGGATTGTGTTGAGTGGGAGGAGGATTGTGTCGAGGAGGAGGGGGAGGAGGATTGTGTCGAGGAGGAGGGGAGGAGGATTGTGTCGAGGAGGAGGGGGGAGGAGGAGGATTGTGTCAGGGAGGAGGGGGGAGGAGGAGGATTGTGTCAGGGAGGAGGGGGAGAGGAGGATTGTGTCAGGGAGGAGGGGAGGAGGTTTGTGTCGGAGGAGGGGGAGGAGGATTGTGTCGGGGAGGAGGGGGAGGAGGATTGTGTCGAGGAGGATTGTGTCGAGGGGGAGGAGGATTGTGTCGAGGGGGAGGAGGATTGTGTCGAGGAGGAGGAGGGGGAGGAGGATTGTGTCGAGGAGGAGGGGGAGGAGGATTTTGTCGAGGAGGAGGGGGGAGGAGGATTGTGTCGAGGAGGAGGAGGGAGGAGGATTGTGTCGAGGAGGAGGAGGATTGTGTCGAGGAGGAGGAGGATTGTGTCGAGGGGGAGGAGGATTGTGTCGAGGGGGAGGAGGATTGTGTCGAGGAGGAGAGGGAGGAGGATTGTGTTGGAGGAGAGGGAGGAGGATTGTGTCGGAGGAGGATTGGAAGGAGGAGGATTGGGAGGAGGGGGAGGAGGAATGGGAGGAGGGGGAGGAGGATTGTGTCGAGGGGGAGGAGGAGGATTGCGTCGGGGAGGAGGGGGAGGAGGATTGTGTCGAGGAGGAGGGGGAGGAGGATTGTGTCGAGGAGGAGGAGGATTGTGTCGAGGAGGAGGGGGAGGAGGATTATGTCGAGGGGGAGGAGGATTGTGTCGAGGAGGAGGAGGGGGAGGAGGATTGTGTTGAGGAGGAGGAGGGTGAGGAGGATTGTGTCGAGGAGGAAGGGGAGAAGGATTGTGTCGAGGAGGATTGTGTCGAGGGGGATTGTGTCGAGGGGGAGGAGGATTGTGTCGAGGGGAGGAGGATTGTGTCGAGGGGGAGGAGGATTGTGTCGGAGGAGGAGAGGGAGGAGGATTGTGTCGGAGGAGGAGGGGGAGGAGGAGGGGGAGGAGGATTGCGTCGGGGAGGAGGATTGTGTCGAGGAGGAGGGGAGGAGGATTGTGTCGAGGAGGAGGATTGTGTCGAGGGGAAGGGGGAGGAGGTGGAGGAGGATTGTGTGGAGGAGGAGGGGGAGGAGGATTGTGTCGAGGAGGAGGAGGGGGAGGAGGATTGTGTCGAGGAGGAGGGGGAGGAGGATTGTGTCGAGGAGGAGGGGGAGGAGGATTGTGTCGAGGAGGAGGGGGAGGAGGATTGTGTCGAGGAGGAGGGGGAGGAGGATTGTGTCAGGGAGGAGGGGGGGAGGAGGAGGATTGTGTCAGGGAGGAGGGGGGAGGAGGAGGAGGATTGTGTCAGGGAGGAGGGGGGGAGGAGGAGGATTGTGTCAGGGAGGAGGGGAGGAGGATTGTGTCGGAGGAGGAGGATTGTGTCAGGGAGGAGGGGGAGGAGGAGGATTGTGTCGGGGAGGAGGGGGAGGAGGATTGTGTCGGGGAGGAGGGGGAGGAGGATTGTGTCGGGGAGGAGGATTGTGTCGGGGAGGAGGATTGTGTCGAGGAGGGGGAGGAGGATTGTGTCGAGGAGGGGAGGAGGATTGTGTCAAGGAGGGGGAGGAGGATTGTGTCGGGGGAGGAGGATTGTGTCGAGGGGGAGGAGGATTGTGTCGAGGAGGAGGAGGGGGAGGAGGATTGTGTAGAGGAGGAGGGGGAGGAGGATTGTGTCGAGGAGGAGGGGGAGGAGGATTGTGTCGAGGAGGAGGGGGGAGGAGGATTGTGTCGAGGAGGAGGATTGTGTCGAGGAGGAGGAGGAGGAGGATTGTGTCGAGGGGGAGGAGGATTGTGTCGAGGGGGAGGAGGATTGTGTCGAGGAGGATTGTGTCGAGGAGGAGAGGGAGGAGGATTGTGTCGAGGAGGAGAGGGAGGAGGATTGTGTCGGAGGAGAGGGAGGAGGATTGTGTCGGAGGAGAGGGAGGAGGATTGTGTCGGAGGAGAGGGAGGAGGATTGTGTCGGAGGAGAGGGAGGAGGATTGTGTCGGAGGAGAGGGAGGAGGATTGTGTCGGAGGAGAGGGAGGAGGATTGTGTCGAGGAGGAGAGGGAGGAGGATTGTGTCGGAGGAGGATTGGGAGGAGGGGGAGGAGGAATGGGAGGAGGGGGAGGAGGATTGTGTCGAGGGGGAGGAGGATTGGGAGGAGGATTGTGTCGAGGGGGAGGAGGATTGTGTGGAGGGGGAGGAGGATTGTGTCGAGGAGGAGGGGGTGGAGGAGGGGGAGTAGGGGGAGGAGGAGGAAGAGGGGAGGAGGATTGTGTCGTGGAGGAGGATTGTGTCGAGGGGGAGGAGGATTGGGAGGAGGAGGTGGAGGAGGATTGTGTCGAGGAGGAGGAGGGGGAGGAGGAGGAGGAGGGGGAGTAGGGGGAGGAGGAGGGGAGGAGGATTGTGTCGTGGAGGGGAGGAGGATTGTGTCGAGGGGGAGGAGGATTGGGAGGAGGAGGGGAGGAGGATTGTGTCGAGGGGGAGGAGGATTGTGTCGAGGAGGAGGGGGAGAAGGATTGTGTCGAGGGGGAGGAGAAGGATTGCGTCGGGGAGGAGGGGGAGGAGGATTGTGTAGAGGAGGGGGAGGAGGGGGAGGAGGATTGTGTCGAGGGGGAGGAGGGGGAGGAGGATTGTGTCGAGGAGGAGGGGGGAGGAGGATTGTGTCGAGGAGGAGGGGGGAGGAGGATTGTGTCGAGGAGGAGGGGGAATGTGTCGAGGGGGAGGAGGAGGAGGATTGTGTCGAGGGGGAGGAGGATTGTGTCGAGGGGGAGAGGGAGGAGGATTGTGTCGAGGAGGAGAGGGAGGAGGATTGTGTCGGAGGAGGATTGGGAGGAGGGGGAGGAGGATTGTGTCGAGGAGGAAGGGGAGGAGGATTGTGTCGAGGAGGAGGGGGAGGGGGAGGAGGATTGTGTCGAGGGGGAGGAGGATTGTGTCGAGGGGGAGGAGGATTGTGTCGAGGGGGAGGAGGATTGTGTCGAGGGGGAGGAGGATTGTGTCGAGGGGGAGGAGGATTGTGTCGAGGAGGAGAGGGAGGAGGATTGTGTCGAGGAGGAGAGGGAGGAGGATTGTGTCGGAGGAGGAGGGGAGGAGGATTGGGAGGAGGATTGTGTCGAGGAGGGGGAGGAGGGGGAGGAGGGGGAGGAGGATTGTGTCGAGGGGGAGGAGGATTGTGTCGAGGAGGAGGGGGGAGGAGGATTGTGTCGAGGAGGAGGGGGAGGAGGATTGTGTCGAGGAGGAGGAGGATTGTGTCGGGGGAGGAGGATTGTGTCGAGGGGGAGAGGGAGGAGGATTGTGTCGAGGAGGAGAGGGAGGAGGATTGTGTCGGAGGAGGATTGGGAGGAGGGGGAGGAGGATTGTGTCGAGGGGGAGGAGGAGGATTGCGTCGAGGGGGAGGAGGAGGATTGCGTCGGGGAGGAGGGGGAGGAGGATTGCGTCGAGGAGGAGGGGGAGGAGGATTGTGTCGAGGAGGAGGAGGAGGGGGAGAAGGATTGTGTCGGAGGAGGATTGTGTCGAGGAGGGGGAGGAGGATTGTGTCGGAGGAGGGGGAGGAGGATTGTGTCGAGGAGGAAGGGGAGGAGGATTGTGTCGAGGGGGAGGGGGAGGAGGATTGTGTCGAGGGGGAGGAGCATTGTGTCGAGGGGGAGGAGCATTGTGTCGAGGGGGAGGAGGATTGTGTCGAGGGGGAGGAGGATTGTGTCGAGGAGGAGAGGGAGGAGGATTGTGTCGGAGGAGGAGGGGAGGAGGATTGGGAGGAGGAGGGGGAGGAGGATTGTGTCGAGGGGGAGGAGGAGGATTGCTTCGAGGAGGGGGAGGAGGTTTGCGTCGAGGAGGGGGAGGAGGATTGTGTCGAGGAGGAGGGGAGGAGGATTGTGTCGAGGAGGAGGATTGTGTCGAGGAGGAGGGGGAGGAGGATTGTGTCGAGGAGGAGGGGAGGAGGATTGTGTCGAGGAGGAGGGGGAGGAGGATTGTGTCGAGGAGGAGGATTGTGTCAGGGAGGAGGGGGGAGGAGGAGCATTGTGTCAGGGAGGAGGGGAGAGGAGGAGGATTGTGTCAGGGAGGAGGGGGAGAGGAGGAGGATTGTGTCAGGGAGGAGGGGGAGAGGAGGAGGATTGTGTCAGGGAGGAGGGGAGGAGGATTGTGTCGGAGGAGGGGGAGGAGGATTGTGTCGGGGAGGAGGGGGAGGAGGATTGTGTCGGGGAGGAGGGGGAGGAGGATTGTGTCGGGGAGGAGGATTGTGTCGGGGAGGAGGATAGTGTCGAGGAGAGGGAGGAGGATTGTGTCGAGGGGGAGGAGGATTGTCTCGAGGAGGGGGAGGAGGATTGTGTCGAGGAGGAGGAGGGGGAGGAGGATTGTGTCGAGGAGGAGGGGGAGGAGGATTGTGTCGAGAAGGAGGGGGGAGGATTGTGTCGAGGAGGAGGGGGGAGGAGGATTGTGTGGAGGAGGGGGAGGAGGATTGTGTCGAGGAGGAGGAGGAGGATTGTGTCGAGGAGGAGGAGGAGGATTGTGTCGAGGAGGAGAAGGATTGTGTCGAGGAGGAGAAGGATTGTGTCGAGGGGGAGGAGGATTGTGTCGAGGGGGAGGAGGATTGTGTCGAGGGGGAGGAGGATTGTGTCGAGGGGGAGGAGGATTGTGTCGAGGGGGAGGAGGATTGTGTCGAGGAGGAGGATTGGGAGGAGGATTGTGTCGGAGGAGGAATGGGAGGAGGGGGAGGAGGATTGTGTCGAGGGGGAGGAGGAGGATTGCGTCGGGGAGGAGGGGGAGGAGGATTGTGTCGAGGAGGAGGGGGAGGAGGATTATGTCGAGGAGGAGGAGGAGGATTATGTCGAGGGGGAGGAGGATTGTGTCGGAGGAGGATTGTGTCGAGGAGGGGGAGGAGGATTGTGGTCGAGGAGGAGGGGGAGGAGGATTGTGTTGAGGAGGAGGAGGGTGAGGAGGATTGTGTCGAGGAGGAAGGGGAGGATTGTGTCGAGGAGGATTGTGTCGTCGAGGGGGATTTTGTCGAGGGGGAGGAGGATTGTGTCGAGGGGGAGGAGGATTGTGTCGAGGAGGATTTTGTCAAGGGGGAGGAGGATTGTGTCGAGGGGGAGGAGGATTGTGTCGAGGGGGAGGAGGATTGTGTCGGAAGAGGAGGGGGAGGAGGATTGTGTCGAGGGGAGGAGGATTGTGTCGAGGGGGAGGAGGATTGTGTCGGAGGAGGAGGGGGAGGAGGATTGCGTTGAGGGGGAGGAGGAGGATTGCGTCGAGGGGGAGGAGGAGGTTTGCGTCGGGGAGGAGGATTGTGTCGAGGAGGAGGGGGAGGAGGATTGTGTCGAGGAGGAGGGGGAGGAGGATTGTGTCGAGGAGGAGGGGAGGAGGATTGTGTCGAGGAGGAGGGGGAGGAGGATTGTGTCAGGGAGGAGGGGGGGAGGAGGAGGATTGTGTCAGGGAGGAGGGGGGGAGGAGGAGGATTGTGTCAGGGAGGAGGGGGGAGGAGGAGGATTGTGTCAGGGAGGAGGGGGGAGGAGGAGGATTGTGTCAGGGAGGAGGGGAGGAGGATTGTGTCAGGGAGGAGGAGGGGGAGGAGGATTGTGTCGGGGAGGAGGGGGAGGAGGATTGTGTCGGGGAGGATGGGGGAGGAGGATTGTGTCGGGGAGGAGGGGGAGGAGGATTGTGTCGGGGAGGAGGATTGTGTCGAGGAGGGGGAGGAGGATTGTGTCGGGGGAGGAGGATTGTGTCGAGGAGGGGGAGGAGGTTTGTGTCGAGGAGGAGGGGGAGGAGGATTGTGTCGAGGAGGAGGGGGGAGGAGGATTGTGTCGAGGAGGAGGAGGAGGATTGTGTCGAGGAGGAGGAGGAGGATTGTGTCGAGGGGGAGGAGGATTGTGTCGAGGAGGAGAGGGAGGAGGATTGTGTCGAGGAGGAGAGGGAGGAGGATTGTGTCGAGGAGGAGAAGGAGGAGGATTGTGTCGAGGAGGAGAGGGAGGAGGATTGTGCCGGAGGAGAGGGAGGAGGATTGTGTCGAGGAGGAGAGGGAGGAGGATTGTGTCGAGGAGGAGAGGGAGGAGGTTTGGGAGGAGGAGGATTGGGAGGAGGGGGAGGAGGAGGGGAGGAGGATTTTGTCGAGGGGGAGGAGGAGGATTGCGCCGGGGAGGAGGGGGAGGAGGATTGTGTCGAGGAGGAGGGGGAGGAGGATTGTGTCGAGGAGGAGGAGGATTGTGTCGAGGAGGAGGGGGAGGAGGATTATGTCGAGGGGGAGGAGGATTGTGTCGGAGGAGGATTGTGTCGAGGAGGAGGGGGAGGAGGATTGTGTCGAGGAGGAGGAGGGGGAGGAGGATTGTGTCGAGGAGGAGGGGGAGGAGGATTGTGTCGAGGAGGAGGGGGAGGAGGATTGTGTCGAGGAGGAGGAGGAGGGTGAGGAGGATTGTGTCGAGGAGGAAGGGGAGGAGGATTGTGTCGAGGGGGAGGAGGATTGTGTCGAGGGGGAGGAGGATTGTGTCGAGGGGGAGGAGGATTGTGTCTAGGAGGAGAGGGAGGAGGATTGGGAGGAGGAGGGGGAGGAGGATTGTGTCGAGGGGGAGGAGGAGGATTGCGTCGAGGGGGAGGAGGAGGTTTGCGTCGGGGAGGAGGATTGTGTCGAGGAGGAGGAGGGGAGGAGGATTGTTTCGAGGAGGAGGAGGGGGAGGAGGATTGTGTCGAGGGGGGGAGGAGGAGGATTGTGTCAGGGAGGAGGGGGGAGGAGGAGAATTGTGTCAGGGAGGATTGTGTCGGAGGAGGGGGAGGAGGATTGTGTCAGGGAGGAGGGGGGAGGAGGAGGATTGTGTCAGGGAGGAGGAGGATTGTGGGGAGGAGGAGGATTGTGTCAGGGAGGAGGAGGAGGAGGATTGTGTCAGGGAGGAGGAGGAGGAGGATTGTGTCAGGGAGGAGGAGGAGGAGGAGGATTGTGTCAGGGAGGAGGAGGAGGATTGTGTCAGGGAGGAGGAGGATTGTGTCAGGGGGGAGGGGGAGGAGGATTGTGTCAGGGAGGAGGGGGAGGAGGATTGTGTCAGGGAGGAGGGGGAGGGGGAGGAGGATTGTGTCAGGGAGGAGGGGGAGGGGGAGGAGGATTGTGTCAGGGAGGAGGGGGAGGGGGAGGAGGATTGTGTCAGGGAGGAGGAGGAGGAGGATTGTGTCAGGGAGGAGGGAGAGGAGGATTGTGTCAGGGAGGAGGGGGAGGAGGATTGTGTCAGGGAGGAGGGGGAGGAGGATTGTGTCAGGGAGGAGGGGGAGGAGGATTGTGTCAGGGAGGAGGGGGAGGAGGATTGTGTCAGGGAGGAGGGGGAGGAGGATTGTGTCAGGGAGGAGGGGGAGGAGGATTGTGTCAGGGAGGAGGGGGAGGAGGATTGTGTCAGGGAGGAGGGGGAGGAGGATTGTGTCAGGGAGGAGGGGGAGGAGGATTGTGTCAGGGAGGAGGAGGAGGAGGATTGTGTCCGGGAGGAAGGAGGGGGAGGAAGATTGTGTCAGGGAGGAAGGGGAGGGGGAGGAGGATTGTGTCAGGGGAGGAGGAGGAGGATTGTGTCAGGGGAGGAGGAGGAGGATTGTGTCCGGGAGGAAGGAGGGGGAGGAAGATTGTGTCAGGGAGGAAGGGGAGGGGGAGGAGGATTGTGTCAGGGGAGGAGGAGGAGGATTGTGTCCGGGAGGAAGGAGGGGGAGGAAGATTGTGTCAGGGAGGAAGGGGAGGGGGAGGAGGATTGTGTCAGGGAGGAGGAGGAGGATTGTGTCAGGGAGGATTGTGTCAGGGAGGAGGAGGAGGAGGATTGTGTCAGGGGGGAGGAGGAGGAGGATTGTGTCAGGGAGGAGGGGGAGGAGGAGGAGGATTGTGTCAGGGCAGAGGAGGAGGATTGTGTCAGGGAGGAGGAGGAGGATTGTGTCAGGGAGGAGGAGGAGGATTGTGTCAGGGAGGATTGTGTCAGGGAGGAGGAGGAGGAGGATTGTGTCAGGGGGGAGGAGGAGGAGGATTGTGTCAGGGAGGAGGGGGAGGAGGAGGAGGATTGTGTCAGGAGGAGGAGGAGGGAGGAGGATTGTGTCAGGGAGGAGTAGGATTGTGTCAGGGAGGAGGAGGATTGTGTCAGGGAGGAGGGGGAGGAGGATTGTGTCAGGGGCAGAGGAGGAGGATTGTGTCAGGGCAGAGGAGGAGGATTGTGTCAGGGAGGAGGAGGAGGATTGTGTCAGGGAGGAGGAGGAGGATTGTGTCAGGGAGGAGGAGGAGGATTGTGTCAGGGAGGAGGAGGATTGTGTCAGGGGGGAGGGGGAGGAGGATTGTGTCAGGGAGGAGGGGGAGGGGGAGGAGGATTGTGTCAGGGAGGAGGGGGAGGAGGATTGTGTCAGGGAGGAGGAGGAGGATTGTGTCAGGAGGAGGGGGGAGGATTGTGTAAGGGAGGAGGGGGAGGAGGATTGTGTAAGGGAGGAGGGGGAGGAGGATTGTGTCAGGGAGGAGGGGGAGGAGGATTGTGTCAGGGAGGAGGGGGAGGAGGATTGTGTCAGGGAGGAGGAGGAGGAGGATTGTGTCAGGGAGGAGGAGGAGGAGGAGGAGGATTGTGTCAGGGAGAGGAGGAGGAGGAGGAGGATTGTGTCAGGGAGGGGGGGGGAGGATTGTGTCAGGGAGGAGGAGGGGGAGGAAGATTGTGTCAGGGAGGAAGGGGAGGGGGGAGGAGGATTGTGTCAGGGAGGAGGAGGAGGATTGTGTCAGGGAGGATTGTGTCAGGGAGGAGGAGGAGGATTGTGTCAGGGGGAGGAGGAGGAGGATTGTGTCAGGGAGGAGGAGGATTGTGTCAGGGAGGGAGGAGGATTGTGTCAGGGAGGAGGGGGAGGAGGATTGTGTCAGGGCAGAGGAGGAGATTGTGTCAGGGCAGAGGAGGAGGATTGTGTCAGGGCAGAGGAGGAGGATTGTGTCAGCATGGAGGTGGAGCCTGGCACTCAGCATCATTAGCAGCAGTCTTTTAGGTATGATTTACAGTCCCAAGAAACCCGTGGACTTGTACGTGGCTGGGAGGAGGTGGCTGCGGATCATGTCGTCCTTAGTGACCCAGAGGACTCTGGACCGAATGCCTCAGCTAACCTACGCTGCATGGCCTCCCTGATCCTGCAAAGTCTGCGGAAGGATCTTCGGATCAAGGAGAGGGGACCATTACTGGCTGGCCACTCTCCTTGATCCACAGTACAAGGGTAAGGTTGCGGACCTTATCTTACCGTCGCAGAGGGAGCAGAGGATGAGACAACTCCGGGAGGCCTTGCAGAAAGGTCTGTGCAACGCGTTCCCAGAGACTGGGAGGTAACAAACTCCTGGTCCTGGACAACGAGTTGCTGAGGCTTTGGTCAGTCAAGGTGGCTTTGATAAAGAAGTTTTACACTTCGAAACGCGTCAGCCGTTAGTGCGCCCCATCACGGTCTCCTTGATCGGTCGAAGTGTGGTTTGGGTTCACATGCTGCAGCTTCCAAGGCACTGTTTGTACAATGCGAACTTTTGTACTAGTTTTGTGAGTACCTTTTCATTGCTTTCATTTTAAATAATTTTCTTAAACAATATCACACCAGGCTGGTGCACCCTTGTTTTTTCCTTTTTCTTCATTCGGTCAGTCAAAGAAGGAGCGGTGGGGAAGGTGGCCGTCTGACCAATGCGTTCAGACAATTCTTTAGTCCTCAGCCCCAAAGTATGATCGGTTCCAGCAACCATCGCCAGCGTCTGATATACATGGTGCAGGAATACCTAGGGGCAAGGTCAGACTTGGGCACCTTCCCCACCGAAAATCCTCTGGCTTACTGGGTCTTGAGGATGGATCACTGGCCAGAAGCTTGCACAGTATGCAATTAAGTTACTGGCCTGTCCTGCATCCAGCGTTCTTTCATAACGCACATTCAGTGCTGCTGGAGGATTTGTCACGGATCACAGGGTGCGCCTGTCCACCGACTCGGTTGATCGACTGACCTTCATAAGATGAACCAGTCTTGGATCACCACCAGCTACCAAACACCTGAAGCTGATATAACAGAATAATTTATTTTCAAATGTCACATCCCTTCAAGACTGATGCTGATGCTGAGTGACTGTCCTGTTATGTTGACTGACTATCCTCCTCCTCCTCAATGATCCAATTGATGATGATAGCTTGGAAGAACATTTTTGTTTCTGGGTGCCGCCACCAGTGGCTAAGGCCCAATTTTTCAGCCCCTGTTTAACAGGGGCATGTAATTACAATTTTTTATGCAATGCTTTGCAGCAGGGCTCATTCCTGCACTCCAACTAGAGTATCTGGGAGAGGTTGCAGTGTCGTGGCACCAGCACTAGCACCAGCGGCTAAGGCCCAATTACTCTTTCGTCCATGGACCGACACAGCTTCTCTATTGACAAGTGGGTATTATCCGTTAATTAGGAGTGACTAGGCAGAAAAACTTGTAAAAAGTGTTGCATCACACCTTCTACAGTACCGCCCAGGGGGCGGACCCTCTGGGTATAACCTCCCAGTCTGCATCTCGCAGATCAGTTTTTTTCTGTCTAGCAAGGAGTAGGACATGGCTCCCTTCGGGCCCATTGGTCCGGGGGAAAAAGATATATATATTTTTTTGCTACATTTGTTGTTTCCTGCGATCTTCGATCAACTGCCGACTGGGTGACAGGCTGGATCCTCGATCCTTGTAGTCTCCCCAGTTGCGACCATCGAGCGTGTGCCGACCCTAGCTACGCGCTGGGTTCTCCACGACATGCCCGTTGCTCCACGGGTGGCCGGTGAGCCTACGCTCCAGGTCCTGCATCGGACCGCTCAGCTTCGGCTGACCTTATGGCCGAATCGCAGCAGCCTGTCCGGTGAGCGTCACGCTCCAGGGCATACATATGATCGTCCCTTTTGGGTCCAATCACAGCATGCCTGGCCAACAGTCACCTTCCGTGCGCGGACGATGATCTGTTTGGAATGTCTTCCAGCTTAATACATGCAGGATAGGTAAGTAAACTCCCCTGCCTCGGCTGGGTGATTTAGCTGGACATTCCTGGAGAGATCAACTAAGTGGTTGTGGCCCCTTTCCTCCCTCTCTCCCTGCCTTTCCCTCCTCCCTGGGCTTCTAGCTAAAGGTTGCTGTGTGCTGGGGGTCACCTAAGGGGTTCCACTGGAGCAGGGCTGGCTGTAACGAACATTTAAAAGAAATGTCATTTCTGCTTACCTGTATGTGCTTCCTCCTCCATGCTGTCGGTGGCCATTTTGGGGTGGTCCATGCCGAGTTCGGCCTCTTGTGACTGCCTGGCGGCCATCTTCCTGTTGTTCGGTGCCATTTGCTTGTAGTCCACACCCACTGGCCCCTATCAGCTGATCGGCGGCCATGTTTGTCCACCCTGTATGTATATATTGCCGTTCGGTTGCCATCTTTTTGTGGGCTACGGCTGCTTGACCTCTATCTTAGACTCGGCGGCCATTTTCTTAGAGCCCACATTATCTTCCATACAGACGTTTTTGGCAGCCATTTTTCGAGAGCCTTTGGCCTCTGGGGTGCATTACACTGGCGCGAAAATTCACACAGGAAGTGCTGATAAAAGAAGCAGACTGACACAGCAGCAGTGGGACAGCATCACAGGCACAGCACACGGCAGCATAGCAGTACCGGTCCAGGGTGGTGAGTCCTCTGGGTGACCCAGCATCTCTGCAGCGCAGGAGGGTGGCCTATTGATATCTTGCCTGGAGCCCTGTGGGTGTCAGCGTGTGGTCAGCATAGCATCTGAGCCAGATATCTTCTCCCCTGAAACGCCAGATTTAGCAGCTGGTGCCCCTGTGGTGTCTATGAACGATATGTCGGCAATCCTAGAGGCGTTTGCTGCCAGGGTGGAAGCAGCACACAGGAATACAGGGGGAAGTAAACGCCCCCGTCCCCTGCAATCTTCTGGGGATATTTCTGAGACAGAACCAGGTCCAGCTACGGCTCATGGCCCAGATTCTGGCGCATCAGAGACTGCAGACCGTGACCGATCGTACAGTGAGGAGGACTCCAAGTCCAGGTCAGTACGCGAGACTGCTTTGGTATCTGACCTTATTACTGCAGTGCGGGATACGCTAAAGTTGGAAAATACTGTAGAAGCAGCAGAAACTCCAGTCCCCTTTGGGTTTCGTAAACCTGCCCGCACTGCTAAGGTGTTCCCTTGTTTGTCTTATTTTGACAAACTCTTATACAAGGAATGGGAGAACCCACTGAGGGTCTTTACAGCCCCAAAGAGGTTTGCGGTACGATACCCCTTTGAGGAGAGTTTTCTGAAGAAATGGACCTCTCCCCCTATAGTGGACCCTCCGGTGTCCAGACTTAATAGAGCCACCACTATTCCAGTAGAAGGGGCTCCTGTTTTCAAGGACCCTGTGGATAAGAAGGCTAAAGCACTCGCTCGCTACCTATAATCAGTGGTAGGCTCGGCAGTACGCCCGGCATTGGCGGGGGGCCCTAGTGTCTCAGACACTTACTGAATGGGCAAAATTGCTACTCCAGGAGTTAAAAGAGCGAGATGCTCTTCCTAATGAGATAACTTTGGCCGACCAGTTGGTCCAGGGCCTTAAGTTTGTCTGCGAGTCAGACATGGATACTATTCCCCTGCTGTCAAAAGCTTTGGTTTATGCAGTAGCAATACGCCGCCTGATCTGGCTAAAAGGCTGGTCTGCGGACCAGACTTCCATGAAAGCCCTGTTGGATCTGCCTTTTAAGGGCGACAGACTTTTTCAGGCTTCTCTGGATGACATCATCAAGGATGCCACAGGAGGTAAAAGCACTTTAATTTAATTCCCCAAATTAGCAAGGGTAAGGGGCCACGCCAAGGGCAAGGGCCCTCCTTTACTGCACGCAAGCGTTTTTTTTGTCCCCCTAGGGCGACAGGGAAAAGACCCCAGGCCGATAAAGCGCCTGCCCAAGGACAAAGGCGTCCTTGGTCCCGCATACCCAACAAGCCTGCGGACAAATCTGTGTCCGCATGAAGGTCCGCCCCCACCCAGCTCTCGGGTGGGGGGACGTCTTCGCAAATTCGCGACTCAGTGGACAGCTCTAGTCTCCGACAGGTGGGTTTGCGAAGTAATCTCCTCAGGCTACAAGATAGAATTTCTCTTGTCCACCGGACAGATTCATCACCTCCAATCTCCAGCTACTACCGACCCGTCGGGAGGCCCTGTATGGGGCGGTCCAGGGTCTACTGGAACGCGGGGTAGTTATTCCAGTTCCAGAGCAGGAACGGGGTCAGGGTTTTTACTCAAATCTGTTTATTGTGCCGAAGGAGGGGGTTCGTCCAATCTTGGATCTCAGAGCCCTCAATTGCTTTGTGAAAGTACAAAGATTTCGGATGGAGTCGGTTCGATCTGTAGTCACGGCTCTCCATCCGGGGGAATTTCTGGCCTCCTTGGACATCAAGGACGCATACCTGCATGTGCCCATATACTCCAGACACCAGAGGTTTCTGCGATTTGCTATCGGGAAGCACCACTACCAGTTTGTGGCCCTCCCGTTTGGCCTTGCCTCAGCACCCAGGACGTTCACCAAGGTGCTCGCTCCGATTTTGGCACTTCTAAGACAGCGGGGTATCGCTATCATGGGCTACTTGGAAGACCTTCTACTGAAGGCCCCTTCAAGCTCAGAATTAGAGGTAAGCGTGTCCATTACCTGTCAGACTCTTTGAGACTGTGGTTGGATACTAAACACGCAAAAGTCAGTATTGGTGCCCACTCAACGCCTAGTGTACCTGGGGTTGATTCTGGATTCCTCAGAGGCAAAGGTATTACTCCCTGTGGAGAAGTTGCAGACCCTCCGGGCTGCAGTACGGCAGCTGACTTCCAGGAATTGGTCGTCACTCCGTTTTTGCATGCGAGTGTTGGGCCTCATGGTAGCCTCCTTCGAGGCGGTCCCATATGCTCAATACCACACTCGAGTGTTACAGAAGGAAGTTCTGTCCAGATGGAACAGATGCCCTTCATCGCTGGATTATCAAATCCGAGTGAGCCACCTAGTCAGGAGATCCCTGGTATGGTGGCTGACAGCACCGGCTCTAATGGCCGGGAAGTAATTTCTTCTGGTTTACTGGATAGTGATCACGACGGACGCCAGCCTTACAGGTTGGGGGGGGAGTCTGGGGTGTTCAGTCGGACCCCAGAGGAAGCCCTCCTGCCGATCAATGTCCTGGAAATCCGGGCGATCAGGCTGTGCCTCTTCAAATGCTCTCAGAGGCTGCAAGGGCGTCCAGTCAGACAACGCCACAGCAGTGGCATATGTCAATCATCAAGGAGGAACAAGAAGCTCAGCTGCAGCATCGGAGGTTGCTCGCATCCTGAAGTGGGCAGAGAGGAGCATACCGGCACTATCGGCCGTGTATATTCCGGGTGTGAAAAACTGGCAGGCGGACTACCTGAGCCGCCAGATGCTGGACCAGGGAGAATGGTCCTTACACCCGGAGGTGTTCCAACTCCTCTGCCAAAGGTGGGGCACACCAGACATAGATCTTCTGGCTTCCCGACTCAATCGGAAGGTACTGAGGTTTGTGGCCCGGTCAAGAGACCCATGGGCAGACGCAACGGATGCGTTGGTGGCATCGTGGGGTCAGTATCGGCTAATCTATGCCTTCCCTCCCTTAAGGCTTCTTCCTCTTCTGCTCCGCAGAGTGGAGGCAGAGGAAATTCCAATGATTCTAATCGCTCCAGATTGGCCTCAGCGTCCTTGGTACGCCGATCTTGTACGTCTGGTAGCAGACGTCCCCTGGCGCCTACCACTACGGAATGACCTGCTATCGCAAGGTCCCATACTCCATCCTGCTTTACAGTCATTGGCTTTAACGGCATGGCTGTTGAGAACCAGGTACTGAGAGACCGGGGCCTGTCAGATTCAGTAATCTCTACTATGAGAAGTGCTCGAAAACTGTCCTCTAGGAAGGTTTATCACCGCACTTGGAAGGCCTACATCTCCATGTGTGAGGAAATGAAAGGGCATCCACGTACCTATTTGTTTTCCAGAATCCTGCTGTTTTTACAGCATGGGGTGGACCAAAGGCTTGCCTTAAGTACGATTTTAAGGGACAGATATCTGCCCTGGCTGTCTTTTTTCAGCGACCCCTGGCGACTCACTCTCTCGTGAGTACATTTGTGCAGGGGGTTCGACATGTGGCCCCTCCGGTCCGTCCCCCGTTACCTCCGTGGGACTTGAACCTGGTCCTCTCGGTGCTTCAGAAGGCACCGTTTGAGAATATTAGAGATATTCCCCTGTTGACACTTTCTCAGAAAGTGGTCTTTCTGGTGGCTGTTACGTCAGTTAGACGAGTCTCTGAGCTGGCAGCCTTGTCCTGCAAGGCTCCCTATTTGGTTTTCCACAAGGATAAGGTGGTGCTGCGGCTCCAGCCTTCCTTTCTTCCGAAAGTTGTTTCGGCTTTCCATCTCAATGAAGACATTGTACTTCCATCCTTGTGTCCTCAGCCGTCGAATCCTAAGGAGTCGGCGTTGCATTCCTTGGACGTTGTCCGAGCTTTGAGAGTATACCTATCTGCTACTTCCCTGTTCCGGAAGTCAGACTCACTGTTTGTTTCGGTGGCTGGTCCCAAGAAGGGCGAAGCAGTCTCGTCAGCCACCATCTCTAGGTGGATCCGACAGATAGTAATCCAGGCTTACGCCTTAAAGGGTCAAGCGTCCCCCTTTCCTGTCACGGCGCATTCGACCAGGGCAATTAGGTGCCTCTTGGGCTTTCCGACATCAAGCGTCTGTTTCCCAATTATGTAAAGCGGCGACTTGGTCGTCCGCTCACACTTTCACAAAATTCTACAAAGTTGATGTAGGTGCATCTTCGGATGCCTCTTTCGGCCGCAAGGTTTTGCAAGCGGCTGTTTAGAGTTGCAACTCCTCCGTTGGAGGAGTGCTGTTTTGTGTTTGGGGTGAAGTTTATTTTATGCTGTTACCACCCCTTGTTTTTTCTCTGACACTGCTTTGGGACATCCTACTTGTCAATAGAGAAGCTGTGTCGGTCCATGGACGAAAGAGTAAATAGGATTTTTTACTCACCGTAAAATCCTTTTCTCTGAGTCCATGGACCGACACAGCACCCACCACTCCTTTTTAAGTTTGTACTGCTTTTTGACGAACTGATCTGCGAGATGCAGACTGGGAGGTTATACCCAGAGGGTCCGCCCCCTGGGCGGTACTATAGAAGGTGTGATGCAACACTTATTTTACAAGTTTTTCTGCCTAGTCGGTCCTAATTAACGGATAATACCCACTTGTCAATAGAGAAGCTGTGTCGGTCCATGGACTCAGAGAAAAGGATTTTACGGTGAGTAAAAAATCCTATTTTTTCAGCCCCTGTTTAACAGGGGCGTGTAATTACAATTTTTGATGCAATACTTTGCAACAGGTCTCATTGCTGTGCTCCAAGTACAGTATCTGTGAGGGGGTTGCAGTGTTGTGGCACCAGTGCCTAAGGCCCAATTTTTCAGCCCCTGTTCAACAGGGGCATGTAATTACAATTCTTGATCTAATAATTCACAGCAGGGCCCATTCCTGCGCCCACCAAGAGTAACTGTGAGGACTTAGTGTTGTGTCAACACCACCACCACTAAAGGCCCAATTTTTCAGCCCCTGTTTAGCAGGGGCATGCAATTACAATTCTTGATCTAATAATTCACAGCAGGGCGTTCCAGCGCCCACCAAGAGTAACTGTGAGGGCTCACAAGTTTGTGGCAACACCAACATGTAAGGGGCAAATTTCAGCAGAGTATATACGGCAGGCCCCTACTTTCAAGCATCCAACTTACAAACGACTCCTACTTGCAAACTAAAGGAGACAACAGGAAGTGAGAGGAAATCTACCCCTAGGAAGGAAAATTCTCTCCTGTAAGAATTAGTATGGGAGAAAGGTGTCTCCTCTGTACTGATGCTTTATCACCAATCCTTGTTTCAATAAAAACCCCAGTTTTCAAAAACATTTGTCATTGGGACAGAAAGTGAGGTGAAATGTTCTGAACAGGGGCACAGACAGCAAAACAAATGTTACAGGGGTGATAACCCTTCCCTATGTTTTCCAAAAAGCTTAAAAATAGATTTTTTGGCTGGAGCTACACTTAAACAATGTACCTGTTCAAAATTACAAAGAGATTCTACAGAAGAACAAACCTACAGTCCCTGTCTTGTTTGCACCGCCTGTATACGGCTGTTCAGAGTATATAGGGCCTTTTTTATTTTGTGTGCGGGGTTCCTCTTAATATCCATACAAGACCCAAAGGGGCTGGTAATGGGCTGGGGTAGCTATGCCATTTTTCTCAAAGATTTTCATCCATATTACCGGGACCAGACATTACATTAAAGCCGCAAGCAGTTTTAAATGGCTTTTTTTCCTTTAGAAATTTCATTTTGTGCAGGGACAGTTCTAAACACAGGAAACATGTGGCACTTCACAGGCATACTTTAGACACCCCCCAGGTACGATATTTAAAGGAATATTTGACTTTTTTTTATTTCACTTTATGCATCATTAAAATGACTGCTCCCGAAAAACTGACGTTTTTAAAACTTCTTTTTGCATTGATACATGTCCCCTGGAGCAGAACTCGGGTTCCCAAACCCTTTTTAGGACAATGACATGCATATTAGTCGTTATAATTAGCACTTTAGATTTCGAACGTTCGCATCCATTGTATTTAATAGGGTTCTAACGTTCGTGCAAACTTTCGGTCCGTTCGCGGGTTCTGGTGCGAACCGAACCCGGGGGTGTTCGGCTCATCCCTAGTGGCCGGTGAGAAGGGATGAGCTCCGCGTTCGAGTCGAACATACGTTCGACTCGAACATACGTTCGACTCGAACATCGTGTGTTCGATCGTTCGACAAAGATCGAACATTTTGGGTCGTTCGCGCCAAATTCGAGTGACGCGAACGGCCCAAAATCCCGGTGCGGTGATTGGCCAAGCATGCACTGTGACCCCGCATGCTTGGCCAATCACAGCCCCGGCAGCGAGGAGAGCCATAATTGACCACAGGCAGGATGCCTGTGGCCAATTATAGCTCAGGGGGGTTTAGTACACGCCCCACACTATAAAAAGCCGCCAGCGCGGCGGCCTTGTGTAGTGTGTTGGCGTGCAGAGAAAGACGTACATAGGCAGGGACAGTGTTAGAGAAATTGTGTGTAGGGAGAGAGAGAAGGATAGGTAGGGACAGTGTCAGTGATATTGGGTGCAGGGAGAGAGGATAGGTAGGGACAGTGTCAGTGATATTTTTGCTAAGCCTCCTGCACAGTATACACCTGAAGCTACCCCTTATTGCTGTGATTTCCTGTTGTGTAACACAGGCAGGCATCTGCAGCACTTAAAGCAGGCATAGTGTGATTCCTGCAAAATATACACCTGAAGCTAGCCCTTATTGCTTGTAGTTTTTTTTCTTTTGTGTTACACTAAGGCCTCTTTCACACAGGACGGATCAGTAATGATCCGCCCCGTGAAGCTCCGCTTGCTCAGCGGGGATCGCTCCGTTGATCCCCGCTGAGCCGGGGGATGATTGGGCGGTTCCCGCACACTGTGCAGGGACCGCCCTGTCAGAGCGCCGCTCTCCCCTATGGGGGGATCAGATGATGACGGACCGTAGAGTCCGTTGTCATCCGTCATCGGATCGGAAGGAAAAATAGGGTTTTCCTCCGTCACACTTTTGCGGATCGGAGCGGGTCGGATGTCAGCGGACATGTCACCGCTGACATCCGTGGCTCCATAGGAGGACATGTAGCATCCGTTCATGTCCGCCTAAAAAACTGACAGGCGGACCTGAACGGACTCTCCGTGTGAAAGAGCCCTAACAGGCATCTGCAGCACTTAAAGTAGGCGTAGTGTGATTCCTGAAAAATATACACCTGAAGCTACCCCTTATTGCTCGTGGTTTTTTTCTTTTGTGTTACACTAACAGGCATCTGCAGGGGCATGTAATTACAATTATTGATCTAATAATTCACAACAGGGCCCATTCCTGCGCTCACCAAGAGTAACTGTGAGGGCTTAAAGTGTTGTGGCAACACCACCACCAAAGGCCCAATTTTTCAGCCCCTGTTCAAGAGGGACATGCAATTACAATTCTTGATCTAATAATTGACAGCAGGGCCCATTCATGCGCCCACCAAGAGTAACTGTGAGGGCTTACAGTGTTGTGGCACCAGCACCACCACCACAGGCCCAATTTTTCCTACCACTGTTCAACAATGGCATGTAAATATAATTCCTGATATACAAGTTGACAGCAGGGCGTTCCAGCGCCCACCAAGAGTAACTGTGAGGGCTCACAGTGTTGTGGCAACACCAACATGTAAGGGGCAAATTTCAGCAGAGTATATACGGCAGGCCCCTACTTTCAAACATCCAACTTACAAACGACTCCTACTTGCAAACGGAAGGAGACAACAGGAAGTGAGAGGAAATTTACCCCTAGGAAGGGAAATTCTCTCCTGTAAGAGTTAATATGGGAAAAAGGTGTCTCCTCTCTACTGATGTTTTATCACCAATCCTTGTTTCAAGAAAAACCCCAGTTTTCAAAAACAGGTTGTTCTGAACAGGGGCACAGACAGCAAAACATGTTACAGGGGTGATAACCCTTCCCTATGTTTTCCAAAAAGCTTAAAAATATATTTTTTGGCTGGAGCTACACTTAAACAATGTACCTGTTCCAAATTACAAACAGATTCTACATAAGAACAAACCTACAGTACCTGTCTTGTTTGCACCGCCTGTATACTGCTGTTCAAAGTATATAGGGCCTTTTTTTATTTTGGGTGCGGGGTTCCCCTTAATATCCATACAAGACCCAAAGGGGCTGGTAAGGGGGGGGGGGGTGATGGGGTAGCTATGCCATTTTTCTCAAAGATTTTCATCCATATTACCGGGACAAGACATTACATTAAAGCCGCAAGCAGTTTTAAATGGCTTTTTTTCCTTTTAGAAATGTCATTTTGTGCAGGGACAGTTCTAAACACGGGAAACATGTGCCACTTCACAGGCATACTTTAGACACCCCCCAGGTACGATATTTAAAGGAATATTTGACTTTTTTTTTTTTCACTTTATGCATCATTAAAATGACTGCTCCCGAAAAACGGTAGTTTTTAAAACTTCGTTTTGCATTGACACATGTCCCCTGGTGCAGAACCCGGGTTCCCAAACCCTTTTTAGGACAATAACATGCATATTAGTCGTTATAATTAGCACTTTAGATTTCGAACGTTCGCATCCATTGTATTTAATAGGGTTCTAACGTTCGTGCGAACTTTCGGTCCGTTAGCGGGTTCTGGTGCGAACCGAACCCGGGGGTGTTCGGCTCATCCCTACCGGTGAGCTATGCGCTCTGGGGCACACATGACTGGGCTAATTACTGTCCGTGTCAGTGTGCCGGGCCGACAGCTACCCCCGTTTTACTCGGGTGGTGGATCTGTCCGGAATGCGTCCAGCAGTCCTTGCAGGATGGGTAAGTGCAGTTCCCCCTGTTTTGGCAGGATGGAACAGCTGCGCATTCCTGGGGAGGTCGATTAGGGGGTCTCTCACCTTTCCTTTCCCCTCTCCCTGTCCTTCCCTCCTCCCCATGTGCTGTGGTGACTGGGCATGCTGTGTACTGACCCGGGGGGGTCCGCCGGGGGGCTCCGTTTTTTGCCTATGGGCTGCGCTGTCTGGGGGTCCGTTCTCTGCTGAGGTGGGTGATGCTGTGTGTGTGGGGGCCTTGGTTTGGGTGCCCAGGTGTTCGCTGCCATTTTCCTTTTCTCTGTGCTTCTTTTCCAGCATTCGACCGGCGACCATTTTGGCGGTGACGGCGCTGTTTCTAATGGTATAAGCGGCGGCCATTTTGTGGTCTGCTCACTTTTGTACACATGGACAAACGGCACCCATTTCCTTGTAGCCCGCGCGCTGTTACAGGTCTGGCGCCCATTGTCCTGTGGTTTTCACTGGGGTTTTGCCTCTAGCGGTCAAACTGCTCTCAGGGCGGCGCGAACAGCCAAAATCACCTCGGGTAGAGACTGACATGGTGAACACTACAGTCAGGGAGAGCGGACGGCGGCTGTGTGGTGCCTGGTTCAGGTGGTGAGTCCTCTGGGGGGCCTCCCTCGTTTTCTGTGACAGCTAGGAGGGTGGACTGTGTACGTGCCTTAGGTCCCTAAGTGGGTCAGCATGGCGTCAGAAGCGAGCGCTTCTTCCCCAGACATCCCTGTATTGGCAACCGGTGCTCCTGCACCTGCTGTACCTGTGGACGCTATGTCAGCGGTACTGGAGGCTTTTGTTAGAGTGGAAGCGGTGTGTGGGCGCAAAAGGGGGGTAAAAATGCCCCCTCCCCCACCATCTTCTGAGAAGAGTTTTCTGATTCAGACTCGGGCCTTGCTGTGGCAGGTGTCCCCTGCTCTGACCTGTCAGAAGATGCGGACCAGGACCTTCGGACTGTGCGGAACTGCTTCTTTGCTTGCTTCCGTGTCCGGGTAAGCGCAGAAAGGTGCTTGTTGGAGCACCTGTCACTGCATGCGGGATCCCCAATGACGCTTCCTCAACGGGCAATGATTTGCTGCACCGTGATTTGAATAGCAACAGGCTTCACCGATCTGCATGATAGCGGACCAGTTGGTGCAGGGCCTTAAGTAGGTCTGCATTACGGCCTTAGATACAGCTCCCTGGATGTCCAGAACCATTGGTATCTGCATTGGGGCTGCGCCGCATGATTTGACTGAAATGCTGGTCTGCGGACCAGACGTCCAAGTAGGCTCTGGCGGTTTGCTCTTCTTGGGTTTAGAGGCTTTTGGAGCCTCACTGGATGACATTATGAAAAATTTGTTTGGGGTGAGAGCACAGTGCTCCCACAATTCTGAAATAGGTAAGGGACCACGTCGTAGGCCGGGACCCTCCCTTTTTTTCCGCTCACAAGCGTTTTTTTCCATTCACCGGGCCCGCAGGTAAGCGTTCCCAGGCCGACGGGGTGCCCGCTGAGGGACTAAAGTATCCCTGTTCCTCGCAGGCCAAACATGCCTGCAAACAAATCTGCAGCGACATGGAGGTCTTGCCCCTGTCCGACTATGGGGTGGGGGGTCGCCCTCGAGAGTTGCAGCTCGGTGGACCTCCCTACTTCCGGCCAGTGGGTCTGTGGAGTGGTGTCATCGGGGTACAAGATGGAGTTTCTCCCTTGTCCACCAAACAGGTTTTCCCTCCAACCTTCATCTCCTTCCGGCTCGCCGGGCTGCCTTGCTTGGGGCAGTGCATGACCTGCTGATGCGCAGGGTGATAGTGCCTGTGCCGAAAAGGTTCGGCGATTCTACTCCAATCTGTTTGTAGTCCCAAAGAAGGGAGGGGTCGGTCCGGTCCTGAATCTCATGACCCTCAACAGCTTTCTGAAAGCACAAAGGTTCAGGATGGAAGCAATTCGCTCTGTGGTCATTGCACCCCATCCAGGGGATTTGTTTCTACCATCCTGGGACATCAAGGATGCATTTATGCAGTCCCCATATGTGTCAGGCATCAGAGGTTTTCTGTAGTTTGCAGTCTGGGATGAGCACTACAAAATAATAGCTCTCCCGGTTTTTGGCCTGGCGTCGGCACCAGGAGTTTTCCCCAAGGTGCTCGCCCCAAACCTGGCCTTGCTGAGGCAGCGAAGGATCGCAATCATGGGCTATTTGGTCGATCTCCGTCTGAGAGCAGCTTCTGCCTCAGGATTAGGGAAGGCTGTGGAGATCGCCAGTCAGACTCTTCGGGAGTTTGGCTGGGTATTGAACCTCCAGAAGTCGGTGTTGGTGCCGACTCAATGCCTGGAATACCTGGGCTCAAATCTGGACTCAGAGTCGAGATTTTTTTTTCTCCCTTCGCAAGTTGCAGACTCTTCAGGCTGCGGTAAAGCGGTGGGCGTCACTCAGGCGGTGGTCACTGTGTTTTTGCATGCGAGTCCTGGGGTTCATGGTAGCCACCTTCGAGGCGATACCGTGTGTTTAGTTCCACACTCGAGTCTTGCAAACGGAGATCCTGTCAACATGGGACACATCTCCATTGTCCCTGGATTATTAAATCCAGGTGAGCCGGCTAGTTGGGGATTCCCTGATCTGGTGGCTGAGGCCTCCGGACCTTCTGTCCGGGAAGTTGTTTCTTTTTCACTGGACGGTAATCACGACAGACGCCAGCCCGACCGGTTGGGAGGGAGTTTGGGCGTACAGTCGACACAGGGTCGCTGGACGCAGGAAGAATCCCGCCTGCCGATCAGTGTGCTCCTTCGGGCGATCAGGTGGTGCCCCACCGCATGATCACAGAGGCCGCGGGAACGTCCAGTCAGGATCCAGTTGGACAACGCCACAGCGGTGGCATATGTCGCCCATCAAGGAGGAACAAGTCGCTCCCCTGCAGCATACTGTTGCTCACATCCTGTGGTGGACAGGGCGGAATGTGCTGGCTCTATCGCCCGCCTACAGTCCGGGCGTAGAAAACTGGCAGGCGGTCTCCCTGAGTCGTCCGATGCTTGACCATCTACTATGGTCGCTACACCCGGATGTGTTTCGGCTCCTTTACCGGAGATGGGGATAGCCAGATGTGGATCTCCTGGCTTCTCGACTCAATTGGAAGGTTTTGAGGTTTGGGCCCAGGCCCAAAGATCCCGCGGCGGACGTGTCAGATGTGTTAGCCGATACTGTCCCCTCAGGACCACTAAGTTTTGGCTTCCTCCTGCAAATACTCTTCCTTGTCTGCTTCACAGAGTAGAGGCCGAGGGGATTCCGAGAATTCTAATTGCCCCAGATTGACTTCGGCATCCCTGGTACGCGCCTTAGTACGTCTGGTGGTGGATGTTCCTTGGCGATTGCTAATGCGAGAGGACCTTCTATCGCAAGGTCATACATTTCATCCTGCTTATGGTCACTGGCCATCACGACATGGCTGTTGACAGTCGGATACTATGGGACCGAGGCCTGTTGGTTTCGGTGATTTCCACCATGCTGAGGGCACGGAAGTCATCTTTTCGGAGGATTTACCATCACACATGGAGGGCCTACTTCTCTATGTGTGGAGATGGAGTGGCGTTCATGTACATATTCGGTTTCCAGGATCCTGCTGTTTTTACAGCGTGGAGTGGATAAAACACTTGATTTTAGCTCCATTAAGGGGCATATGTCAGCCTTTGCTGTTTTTCTTTCAGCGACCCTTGGCGGCTCATTCACTGGTGAGTACGTTTGTCCATGGGGTTCAACATGTGGCCCCTCCAGTTCAATCACTGCTGCCTTCGTGGGATTGAATCTGGTACCCTTGGTGTTTCAGAAACCACCATTTGAAGACATCAGGGAGATCCCCTGTTGACACTCTCTCGGAAGTTATCTTTTCGGGTGGCTGTTAACTCTACCAGAAGGGTTTCTGAGTTGGCGGCCTTGTCTTGCAGGTTCCCCTACTTACTCCTCCACAAGGATAAAGCGGTACTACGCCCGCAGCCTTCGTTTATTCCTAAGGTATTTACGGCCTTTTAGCCAAATGAGGACATTGTGCTTTCATCCTTGTGTCCTCAACCGTCGCATACCAAGAGGTTGCTTGCTTTCCTTGGGCTTGGTGCGAGCTCTGCGGGTGATAATCATAAGAGCCTGCTACGGCTCCGCTTCGGAGGTCTGACCTTCTATTTGTGCCGGTGGTTGGCCCAGAGAAGGGCCTGGCGGCAATGGCGTCCCTCCGGTGGCCCCGGAGCATGTGACTGTGACGTCATGGGAGCATGTGACTGTGACGTCATGAGAAGCCTATATTAATGCGGAGCGGAGCGAACAGCCAGTATTACAGCGGGAGGAAGCGACGCGTCAACATCGAGGAGGAGAAGAGAGAAGAAGACGGCGACGACGACGGGAAGACCGGCCCCTCCACTAGCAAAAGAGCTACAAGAAGGTAGTGGAGGGGCCAGCAGAAGGACAACGGAGAGCCGGACGAGACGACGGGAAGACCGGGCCTCCGCTAGCAAAAGAGCTAAAAGAAGTTAGCGGAGGCCCGGCGGAAGAAAGAACCGGAGAGCGGGTCTTGAAGAAAAAGGCGACGGAGAAGACCGGGCCCCGCTAGCAAAAGAGCTGGAAGAAGATAGCGGAGGCCCGGCAGAAGAAAGAACCGGAGAGCGCGGAGACCCCCGGAGTCGGAAGAAGACCCCGGAGCTGTGCAATAAATTAATTAAAAAAGCTGTGTTGTCAAGAAAAAACACATTTTTTCCCACCAGGTGAATGGGTAGGGGTACGATGTACCCCATACTCATTCACATAGGGTGGGGGGGGCCGGGATCTGGGGGCCCCCTTATCAAGGGGAGGGCTCCCGGATTCCGATAACCCCCTCGCCTGCAGACCCCGACAACCAACGGCCAGGGTTGTCGGGAAGAGGCCCTGTCCTCATCAACATGGGGGCAGGGTGCTCTGGGGTGGGGGGGCCGCTGGTCGCCCCCCTGCCCCAGAGCACCAAACCCCCCATGTTGAGGGCATGTGGCCTGGTATGGTTCAGGAGGGAGGGGGGCCGCTCTCTTGTCCCCCCCCCTCTTGCCTTGCGGCCTGCCAGGTTGCGTGCTCGGATAAGGGTCTGGTTTGGACCTTGGGGGGGACCCCCACGCCGTTTTTTCGGCGTAGGGGTTCCCCTTCAAATCCAGACCAGACCCAAAGGTCTGGTATGCTCCTGGAGGGGGAACCCATGCCGGTTTTTTATTTAAAATTTGGCGTGGAGTTCCCCCTCAAGATTCATACCAAACACAGTGCCTGCTGTTGGCGGGGATTCAAGTCGGATCCCCGTTCATTGAAAGTCGGACATATGTCGGCTTCATGTCGCAGGGCAAAGTCGGATCCAAAGTAGGACAGATGTCGTGTCGCACTAGTGTGAACCCAGCCTTAAGCTTTGAAAAAAAAAACAACGGAAGCTGATTTGGTTTCTATGCACAGCTGCACCAGATTTTTTATTCTCCAGTTTTTAGTAAATCAACCCCTTTGTTTCAGCGTAGTATTAAGTTATACGACACTGTCATGACAGCAAGCACATTCATTTTTTAAACATGACAGTACGCAATAAAAATGTAAATAATTTTCTTTATCGTACACCACGGGACACAGAGCTAGTCATTACATAATGGGTTAAGGGTCACCAGCGGTGATTGGACACTGGCACAACCAATGGAAGACAGTTCTCCTCCATATAACCCCTCCCATCAGGGAAGTACCTCAGTTTTTTCGCCAGTGTCGAAAGGTGTTGGACGCGTTAGGAGGTGCTAAAGGAAAGCTCTACCAAAGAGACCCTCTGGGGGTAAAAGAGCTATGCTTTCGGATCCATCCAAGACGCCTACAAATGAGCTGAATCTGGATGGGATCCGGGCCTCATCCATGAGGCGTCGCCTGTAATGTCTCTCTTCGGAGGACTGGGCTCTAAGATCCAGCACTTTCGCTATTTCGCTATAAAGTCCTGGTAAGAGTCTTGTACAAGGCCCAGGGGAGAGGTATCCTTTAAATAGGAACCCATATCCCTGAAGGTTGGCACACATAGCCCACCGTGAAGGGTGAAGTTTGGTATCTGTCTGAAATCTTTCAGCAGAAAAACCTGCGGCGTGGATAAGGTGAGATTAGAAGGTCCATAACTAGGTTGGGACCTTTTTTCAAAAAGTGGATGTCTTCTTTTTTTCCACCACTGGGGGGAGTAAAGAGCTGAATATACTCACCTCACTCTGTTCAGTGTCGGCTTCGGCGAAGTACACTGCTCGTCACCTCCGCTGCTGAGCTTGCTGGGGCACCCCGATCCTCCTTTCGGTGGCCGACCAGACACCTGCAGATGCAGGTAAGTGGGAAAAAGGGCTGATGAGAGTCCTCTCTCACTATGGCCACCGCCATAGCGCTAAGGGCCGCGCGCGGGAGCGCGCTTTATCGGAGGGGGGGGCGAAGGCGTGCGCGGGCACGTGGCGCGCGCAGGCACAGAAACGGCGCCAAATTTAAAAGACTGTCAGTGTGAGAAGCACTGCAGCAGCAAGCAAGCTCGTTAGTTCTCTTGTTCCTGGCAGAGAAACACAGCAGCTATACAGGGACGTAAGACTCCATGTGGTTGGATTGGGTACTTCCTAGAAGACATCCATGTTATGCATAGTTATGTGTTAAAAGTTGCATACTTAATGTATTTGCTAAACTGAACACGGTAGTATATGCATTTAGGTACCTTGTATTTTGTCTAAACAGTAAGCCTTCCAGGGGAAGTAATGCGGACAAAAAGAGATAAGAAAGCACCACCGCCTGAGAGGAGGCTCTAACTGTGCTGACTCGGTACCTTTCTCTCCTGTGTTGCTAAATGCACCTGTGCAGGATGAGCCATTACCTCTGTCAGGTATGGCGGCTTCCCCAGTGAAGCCTGGGCCTGTATATGTCACGGAGGACACTTTATCAGCTGCCCTAAATAATCTGGAGGAAAAAATTGCTACCTTAATCGCTAAAGTCCTCTAAAAAGGGACAATAAGCGAAGCAGGTCTCTTCCAGTATTGGACCTCCCTTCAGAAGTACCTGAGGGAGGAGGATGAGGAGGAGGAGGCTACATCAGCAGAGGATGAGGAGCCAGATTTTAAGGTCACAGGTACAATGCTATGCAGGAGCCGTGCATTTAAGTTAACCTCTGCGGAGGTAACGGAATTACCTGTCTCCTCCCGAGGGTCATTAAGATCCCTGCAAGGTGCATGCTCCTTCCCGGTTCATCCGTTACTAGAGGATCTAATATACGCAAACTGGCAACATCCAGATAAGCGTTTCTCACCTCCAAAAAGGTTTAACATTCTTTATCCTATGGGGGAAAATATATTTTTTTAAAGAAATGGAGCCTGCCTGCGGTAGATGCGGCTATTTCTTGTGTAAATAAAAACCTGACATGTCCGGTGGATAATGTACAAGGGTTTAAAAGATCCTTCTGAGAGGAAGTTGAAATCCTCCTTCCTTTTGGCCGGCTCAATTACCCAACCTGCAGTAGCAGCAGTCGGTATGTGTCAGGTCATCAGCCAACAGGTAAAGCAGGGGCTGAAGGAACTGCCTTCAGAGCAGGCTAGAAATTGGGAAAATTTGCCTAAAGCCTTATGCTTCACAGTGGATGCCATGAGAGATTCTATCATACAGGCATCACGCCTTACACTCCAGCTGGTACAGATGCGCAGAGTACTTTGGCTTAAGCATTGGTCAGCGGAAACCCCATGCAAAAAGCTGTTGGCAAGTTCCCGTTCCATCGCGAACGCCTATTTGGGGAATATATACAGAAGATATCAAGTGGTAAAACGACTTTTACCTGAGAGAAAGAAAAACAAGAGACCTTGTTTTAAACGCTCTCTCTCCCCAGCTCCCGGGAAATCTGACTCCAACCAGTGGCGGCGACCTGTTTTAGCCGCCCACAAAAGCCAAGGGGCAAGCTCAGAAGAACAAGAAGCCGTGGGGTGCAAGAGCTAATAAGCAAGCCCCCAAAAACCTCTCAGTGAAGGGGCGCCCCCGCTCGGCCGAGTGGGAGGAAGGCTTTGTCAGTTCTCAGCGACTTGGTGGTCAGAAATCCAGGACAATTGGGTGGTATCCACAATATCCTCAGGGTACAAACTGGAATTTCGAGAGATCCCACCTTCTCAATTCCGAGGTTCAAGACTCTCCAAGGATCCACAAAAAAGAGAATCCTTCTTCAAAGGTTTGAATCACTTAATGGCTCAAGGGGTAGTTACAGACGTACCCCAAAAAGAGCGAGGTTCAGGTTTTTACTCAAACCTCTTTGTGATTCCAAAGCCAAATGGAGATGTCAGACCCATCCTGGATCTAAAATCCCTAAATCGGTTCCTGAACGTTCGCCATTTTCGAATGGAAACGATCCGATCCGTGGCCGCCACTTTAAAGGGCGGAGAATTCATGGCGCCCATAGATATCAAGGACGCACATTTACACATACCCATCCTCCCCGCTCACCAAAGATTCCTAAGGTTTGCGGTAGAAGATCGCCACTTTCAATTTGTGGCTCTGCCGTTTGGTGTAGCCACCGCGCCCATAGTATTCACAAAGGTGCTAGCTCCTCTGTTAGCAAACCTAAGAACACGGGGCATTGCGGTAACAGCCTATCTGGACGATCTACTAGTAATAGATCAGTCAAAGGAGGGATTGGGTCACGCTGTACACACTACAGTAGGATACCTGGAGCATTTAGGATGGATTATAAATTTACAAAAATCCTCTCTCCAGGCCCAAAGAAGGATAGTGTACCTGGGCATGATCATAGATACAGCCCAAAACAGGGTATACCTGCCAGAACTGAAGATACAGTCTCTGAAAGACCTGATCCACAAGGTCAAAGCAAACAAGAGGCCGTCTATTCGCCTTTGCATGAGACTATTGGGAAAGATGGTAGCCTCCTTCGAGGCGGTGCCTTACGCCCAGTTTCATTCGAGACTACTTCAAGGCAATATTTTAGCTTCCTGGAACAGGAAGAGCCAAGCTCTGGATATACCCATGCGCCTGTCCTCACAAGTACGCCACAGCTTAGATTGGTGGCTAGAAGCCAGGAATTTACGGAAGGGAAAGTCCTTCCTCCCAGTGGCCTGGAAGGTGGTATCTACGGATGCCAGCCTATCGGGCTGGGGTGCAGTATTCGAGGAGGCTTCTACCCAGGGAATCTGGGCCAAGACTCAGGGGATCCTGCCCATCAATGTGCTAGAGATCCGGGCGGTATATCTAGCCCTCAAAACCTGGACATACAGGTTACAGGGCTACCCAGTTCGGGTTCAATCCGACAATGCTACTGCAGTAGCTTACATCAATCACCAAGGAGGCACCCGCAGTCGGGCAGCCCAAAGAGAGGTGAACCGGATCCTGGCATGGGCAGAAGAGCATGTACCTTGCCTTTCTGCAATCTTCATTCCAGGGATAGAAAATTGGCAAGCAGACTACCTGAGTCGTCAGCAGCTGCTACCAGGAGAGTGGTCTTTCAGGCCATATGTCTGAGATGGGGAAACCCAGATGTAGACCTGCTAGCTGCCAGGTTCAACAAGAAATTGGACAACTTTGTGTCCAGAACGAGAGATCCTCTAGCCTACGGGACAGACGCTCTAATAATACAGACGCTCTAATAACTCCATGGAATCAGTTCTCACTGATCTATGCATTCCCTCCGATCCCTCTTCTACAAAGACTGCTTCGCAGGATCAAGGAGGAGGGAATACCAGTAATCCTAGTGGCCCCAAACTGGCCCAGGAGGCTTTGGTACGCCGAGATTGTAAAAATGGCGATAGGAAGGCCCTGGAAGTTTCCACTTCGACACGACCTGCTGTCACAGGGTCCAGTATTCCACCCTTCCTTACAAAGGCTAAAGTTGACGGCCTGGCTGCTGAGACCCACATATTTAAAAAGAGAGGGGTCTCTGGTCCGGCTCTTTCTACGCTCATTAATGCTAGAAAGCCAGCCTCCAGACTCATCTATCATAGAGTCTGGAGAGCATACGTTTCCTGGTGTGAATCCAGATGTTGGAATCCTCAGAAATATGAAATAAGTAGGATTCTTGCCTTTTGCCAGTTAGGAGTGGATATGAATTTAGCCCTTAGCACCATCAAAGGGCAAATATCGGCTCTATCAGTCTTCTTTCAGAGACCATTGGCATCTCACTCCCTAGTTCGGACATTCATTAAGGGGGTACTGAGGATAAATCCTCCAGTTAGGACTCCCTTGTGTCCATGGGATTTGAATTTGGTATTGTCAGTGTTGCAAAAGCAACCTTTTGAACCTATTCGCCATATTCCTTTAATTATATTGAGTAGGAAGTTGGCCTTTCTGATTGCTATAGCTTCTGCTAGGAGAGTATCAGAGCTAGCAGCTCTTTCTTGTAAAGAGCCTTATCTAATTTGTCACAAGGACAAAATCGTACTACGACCCCATCCGGCTTTTCTACCTAAGGTGGTGTCGGCTTTTCACTTGAATCAAGACATTGTTCTGCCTTCCTTTTTTCCAAACCCGCGGACGGCGGGGGAAAAATTATTACACTCTCTAGATCTAGTGAGAGCGGTAAAGGTGTATCTGCAAGCAACCGCTCAGATACGTAAAACAGATGTTTTGTTTATTTTACCAGATGGGCCCAAGAAGGGCCAAGCGGTATCAAAATCCACCATTTCCAGGTGGATTAGACAAGTAATTATTCAAGCTTATGGTTTAAAGAACAGGACTCCTCCTTTTCCTGTTAAGGCGCACTCTACCAGGGCGATAGGTGCTTCATGGGCAGTGCACCACCAGGCTTCGATGGCTCAGATCTGTAAAGCTGCAACTTGGTCTTCAGTCCATACATTTTCCAAATTCTATCAAATAGATGTGAAAGGACATGAGGATTCCGCCTTTGGGCGAAGTGTGCTGCAGGCAGCAGTATAGGGCTTCTGGTCCGCAAGCGGCCTGTTTTGATCTGTGTCTCCCCCCCTTCATATGAGCATTGCTCTGGGACGTCCCATTATGTAATGACTAGCTCTGTGTCCCGTGGTGTACGATAAAGAAAATAGGATTTTTATAACAGCTTACCTGTAAAATCCTTTTCTTGGAGTACACCACGGGACACAGAGGTCCCCCCCTTCTTATGGGAACCTTACTGCTTTGCTACAAAACTGAGGTACTTCCCTGATGGGAGGGGTTATATGGAGGGGAACTGTCTTCCATTGGTTGTGCCAGTGTCCAATCACCGCTGGTGACCCTTAACCCATTATGTAATGACTAGCTCTGTGTCCCGTGGTGTACTCCAAGAAAAGGATTTTACAGGTAAGCTGTTATAAAAATCCTATTATTATAATAATATATATGAATTATGAAATATAATAAATATATATATATATATATATATATATATATATATATCTTGCATACTGTCATGTTTAAAATAATTCATGCGCTTGCTGTCATGTCAGTACTGTATAACTTATACTATGCTGTCAAAGTAAGTGACACCTTCAATAACAGCAAGCGCATGAACTTTATATACTGTATACTACAGAAATGGCTCTAAAAAAAATAGCTTGCAATCAATTCCATTTCAAATCATATTTAATCACTCAGTTCAATTTGCTACAAGTCAGATCAGATTTACTGCAGTGCAGACACACAGTCATTTTAAATAGTCAGACTCAGTACTAGTACTAATTATCAAGAAATAAAATTACTAGTTTTTCAAGTTTGTTTCTGTCAGTTTAAGAAGGCAAAAGCAGCAATGCTCACCGGCGAATAGTAATGGTAGCCATCCAGGAGTGACAGTGCCCAGTCTTGTACTTGAGTATGCTATGTGCAGCCCTCTATGAAGCCGTCTCTCGCTTCCCAGTAGCAGTAGCGTCTCTCGGGTCCCAGCAGCGTCTCTCGGGTCCCAGCAGCATCTCTCGGGTCCCAGCAGCGTCTCTCGGGTCCCAGCAGCGTCTCTCGGGTCCCAGCAGCGTCTCTCGGGTCCCAGCAGCGTCTCTCGGGTCCCAGCTGCGTCTCTCGGGTCCCAGCTGCGTCTCTCGGGTCCCAGCTGCGTCTCTCGGGTCCCAGCAGCGTCTCTCGGGTCCCAGCTGCGTCTCTCGGGTCCCAGCAGCGTCTCTCGGGTCCCAGCAGCGTCTCTCGAGGCCCAGCAGCGTCTCTCGAGGCCCAGCAGCGTCTCTCGAGGCCCAGCAGCGTCTCTCGAGGCCCAGCAGCGTCTCTCGAGGCCCAGCAGCGTCTCTCGAGGCCCAGCAGCGTCTCACAAGCACGAGGAGCGTCCGCGGGGAAGGTTCCAGCGTTTCAGCAGGAAACGTGCTTACGAGTGCGGCGTCTTAACCGCAAGGAACGTGCACGCCGCCCACACAACGAGTGACGTCAACCGCTGATTCTGCCGTCTCTACTGCGCATGCGCGGTTTTCGGTGCCAGTATCTGCAAGAATTCTGTTTCGGCTTTTTGCCAAAAGGGCCATTATCGGCCGATATATTTCGAAATTTCGGTGCATCTCTAGTTTGCGCAAAAGTTATAGAAGCTAAAAAAAAGGGGATAGATTTATAGCATTTTTTTTTTTTACTAGTAATGGCGGCGATCAGCGATTTTTATCGTGACTGCGATATTGCGGTGGACACATCGGACACTTTTGACACATTTTTGGGACCACATTTATATAGCGATCCGTGCTATAAAAATGCATTGATTACAGTAAAAACATGATGGCAGGGAAGGGGTTAAACCCCATGATCAAGGGGTTAAATGTGTTCCCTAGGGAGTAATTCTTACTGTGGGGGGAGGGGACTGACTGGGAGAGGTGACCGATGGTTGTCCCCATGTACAAGGGACACACCATTGGTCTCCTCTCCCTGACAGGACGTGGATCTGTGTGTTTACACACACGGATCCACTGTCCTGCTCAGTTACTGGGCAATCGCAGGTGCCCGGCGGCCACCAGGCACGCGCATCGGGTCCCTAGTGACGCGGCGCGCGCGCCCCCTAGTGGCTTTGGAAGGCGAAGGGTCATATGACGTCCGCCCAGAACAAAAGGGTCTTCCTCCTGCCGTCATTTGACGGCGGGCGGTGGACAAGTGGTTAAAGGAATATTTCCATTGTTTTATTAAACTTCAAGCATTATTAAAATCACTGCTCACGAAAAAACTTAGTTTTTAAAACTTTTTTTTGCATTGATACATGTCCGCTGGGGCAGGACCCATGTCCCCAAACACTTTTTATGACAATAACTTGCATATTAACCTTAAAAATTAGCACTTTAGATTTCTCCTATAGACTTTTAAAGGGTGTTCTGCGGCTTTCAAATTTGCCGCGAACACCCCAAATTGTTCGCTATTCGGCGAACACCTGCTGTTCGAGTCGAACTTATGTTCGACTCGAACACAGGGCTCATCCCTAATAACAATATACGATATGTCCATTCTTGCTGTATTAATTCTTTGTTTTTTGTGCACATTTAAAGTTGATTGATTATAGGTTTCCATATTTAATAAATTAAATCAATATTCACGTTCTTTCCTGAGGAAGCCACACGGCAAAACATGAACGTGATGAAAATATGAATGTGACTACAGTAAATCATTGTCATTAATAGGATGTTTGCGCACACCTACGGCTATGATTGTATTGTATGCATTGGTTTTAAGATATTGTTCATTTAATAAAATTGTGTATATATTTTTACATATACTTTCGAGTGTTCTCTACATTTGTTATGCACCCATAAAGTCCCATATCTCCCAAATTTTTCTTCTATTTTTCAAGGCATGTTGGTGCCAATCTTTTTGTAGATTTTGATGCTGGCTTCTGTCCATATACTTGACTATGGGAAAAAACAGGGGCATTACCTGTTAACGCTCTTTTCCAGAAATCTTCCAGGACTGATTGCAGATACAATTCCTGCCTCTTGTTTCATAGGATCGTATCTGTGCCTTCGGTTATTTGTTAATACTGAGGAAAAATGGCCTTTTATTCTCCCTCCCTCTCCCTCCCTCTCTGTCCCTCTCTCTCCCTCCCTCTCTGTCCCTCTCTCTCCCTCCCTCGTCCCAGATACTATGAAAATCCAGCCTGTGTCTTGTACTGTTCGAGTAAGGTGAAAGGAATTTTGACTTAACCTGTAAATTCCATATTTTGGGGTACAGTACAGTACAGGACATCCTCTCCTCTGTTCCTGTGTTACTCTGCATTGCTTGCTAAAAAATTGGTCTTGTTGGGTAGGGTTATGGGAAGTACACCCAGGGGGCATGTCCAGCAAAGCTTTGCTAATGTCCGATCACCACATGTTAGTCTATCACCCAAGATCTGAGACTATCCAGCCTGTGTGTGTCCTGTACGGTACGCCAAGATATGGAATTTATAGGCAAGTCAAATTTAGATTTTTTTTAACTAAACTCTGTATATAAGTCATATATAAATAAGTCAGTGCAGCAGTTTTCATGTTTGTGTCTCATTTGCAGGTTCACATGTGAAACAGTGGTGTGGAGCTGCAGTGGGGTTGTTTGTTGTTCTAATGACTTGCCACATCCATACCCTTCATTCTGTGGTCACCATCCTTGGGACATGGCTTATTGTGAAATTTTCACCCAGGTAAAATATGGATATATATCGTGATTTAGCCTGCAGGTTTCCTGCCAGAGTAATTCTTCTTTTTTTATTTTTTTTATAGATAACAATTTTTATAGAATTTTTTTTCAAATTGAAAACACTTTGTACAACATTCTTCATGAAACAGTAAAGCAATATACCACACAGGTAGATTTCATCTAGGATATTATCTGGAAGTCAAAAAAACAGCAGCCAGAACAGACAGAAGAAGGAACTCACTGTTCAGAGATTGCGTGTTCCTTACTAGAAGGATTATTGTAGCATAGCATATCAACCCAGGAGGGTAGAACATAGAACAATAAAAGTATAATTAATATATGAGTGCAATGCTGAATCATGAAATATAAACAAATATCAGAAATCATTGAATCAAACAACATATAAAGTGCATAATTAAATGTCCATGCAATAAAGTGCAAAAAAGTCCACATTAAAACTGAAAATTCCACAAATGGATGTTGATTGATGAACAACTAAAAATATTGAAATCCTATGTAAAATTTCCAGACCACCAACGAATCGCCTCACACGTGCACCCCCCCCCTCATGGGTATAGGCTCACCTCTGGGAGAACTACCCCCCCAACTAAGCAGGGTCAGAAAACGCCTGTGAGCCACCCCAGGACTCTGTGAGATATACAACACAGCTGGCTCCCAAGATCTCCTCCTCAGGATGTCAGCAGCAGAGTATATGCAGAGAAAAAGACTCCAATATTATTATTATTATACATGATTTATATAGCGCCAACAGTTTACGCAGCGCTTTACAATATAAAAGGGAGACAATACAGTTACAATACAATAAAATACAAAAGGATTAAGAGGGCCCTGCTCAGAAGAGCTTACAATCTAATAGGGTGGGGCAGGTGGTACAAAATGTTGTAACTGTGGGGAATGAGCTGATGGAAGTGGTGAAAGATTAGTTGGAGACGTGATAGGCTTCCCTGAAGAGGTGAGTTTTCAGGGATCACCTGAAGGTAGCAAGAGTAGGGGATAGCTGGACAGGTTGAGGTAGTGAGTTCCAGAGGATGGGAGAGGCTCTGGAGAAATCCTGGAGACGAGCATGGGAGGAGGAGACGAGAGAACTTGACAGTAGGAGGTCTTGAGAAGAGCAGAGAGGACGATTTGGGATATGTTTGGAGACAAGATTGGTGATGTAGCTCGGGGCAGAGTTGTGGATGGCTTTGTAGGTTGTGGTTAGTATTTTGAATTTAATTTGTTGCGTGATAGGGAGCCAGTGTAGGGATTGGAGGAGAGGTTTGGCAGACACAGAGCGGTTGGTAAGGTGGATAAGTCTGGCAGCAGCATTCATGATAGACTGAAGAGGGGATAGCCTATGGAGAGACTATAGTGATTGAATTGTTTAAAACACTTTAACATGTGTTCATTAAAGTGTACTCACAATATGTGGGTGCTTCCAGCGCACCACACTAATACGGACATGGATTTAAAATGCACGCTTCTGTTCTGTGAGTAGCTGCACCTGTCATCTGCCGGCTTCATCACATGATTTAGCCCTTCATCTGTCGGCCGCCGCTGTGCAGTGTAGCAGCAAGGAAGTCTCCCCTCACAGGGTAGAGCAGGCGCCAGTGAGCCCCGATCACTGCGTCCCATCATCAAGTTCCACTCACCTGGACTGGCACTAGTTACTTTTTTGCACCCCCTGCTGGTCGCACAGCTTAAAGCCTGCTCAGTCTGCACACTTCTGTTCTGTGAGTAGCTGCACCTGTCATCTGCCGGCTTCATCACATGATTTAGCCCTTCATCTGTCGGCCGCCGCTGCGAAGCGGGCGCGTTGCAGCAGAGACAAGGCCGTTTGCGGCCGTTCGCGGGAGACCAGGGGGCCCCCTGACGGCTGTGAGGTCATTGTTAAGGAGGTCACCAGGTGGCTGATATCATGCTTATGAGCACTCCTGGGTTGGTTTAGTTTTTGGTGTATTTTTATGCGGAGCTTTCTGTTTTAGGCTCGGTGTGGACTTGGCCTTCCTGCTAAGACCATTTCACACTCAGTCCCCTTTAAGGACCCGCAGTCCCCATTATTTTTATTACCAGAGGACACAAAGTGTATCTCACATACTAATGTGACTCCTCAGTTTGAGGCCAATTGTTTTAATTCACACACTTCGTCTTCTCATAGATTGTTCTCACGGGTCAGTGCTTCTAATACACTTCCTCGTCCATTAAGAAACCTTCCTGCATCATCCTTAACAGGGGGTCTTCTAAATTGCAGGTCGGCAGTGGCTAATGCAGCTAATATCGCGGCCCTTATTATGGATGAGGATTTGGATTTTCTTTGTCTCACCGAGATTTGGCTTCAAAATTTTAAAGCCCCTATCTTGGACGAGCTGGTCCCTCCCCATTATAAAATATTTCAATGTAACCGCCCAACTGGCAGGGGGGGGTGGGGTAGCCACGATTTAAAAAAAACATTTTTTAGTATCAGTTTCAGAGAATTTTAACACTATTTACAAATCTTTTGAAAATTTTGTTTTTTCTTTTCAAGTAGCTAGCAAGCTCACTTATGGGTTTGCTTTGATTTATCGCCCCCTGCGTTAAAACTTGATTTTGTTTTTGAATTTCTCAGTCTAGCCTCACAGATGTCCATTGTGTTCAAAGGCTCTTGCATCTTGGGTGATTTAAACTTTTGGGCGGAGGATCTAAGTGATTCCCCCACCCAATCCCTTATCCAAGAACTGTTGCTTTTGGGGTATAGGCACCATGTGACAGCGGCCACCCACACTGCTGGTCATGTGTTGGATTTGCTCCTGTTCAGTGGATTGTCGGCAACCTGTGCGCTGCCCAGGGAGTTGACCTGGTCGGATCACAGGTTTATTTCCTTTAGCCTGGCCCTACCGGAAGGGAAACCTCCACATATCCCAGGTCGCTCTGGCCCCAAGGTTTTCTCAAACTTTTCAAAAGTCTGCCCAAACAGATTTGGAAACCTTGTGGCTACGGGTATTAACCAGCCAAACTTTTTTGAGCTGGGCGACCCGGTAGAGAAACGGAGTATTTTTCAGGAGTCGGTTGAAGTGGCCCTTGATGTGTTTGCACCCTGTAGGATGAGATCTAATCCCCGTCCCCTGGGAAAGAGCTCGCAATGGTTTACTGAGGAGCTTAGGCTCCTCAAAAAGCGGGTTCGGTCCAGAGAGAGACGCTGGCGGAAGTTCCTTCTGGAAGCTGACAAAAAGCTGCATCTGGTGGTCCTCTATATCTTTATAAGAGGGCTATTAGAGAGGCTAAAAAGACCTACTTCCGAGAGCGAATCGGGAAGGCAGCCAACAACACGGCTGAACTTTTCAAGATCTCCTCAGAGTTAACCCATGATAGGTAGCTGCCTAGACTACTGCAACTCTCTTTATCTGGGATTGCCAAAGATGTTAGTGCAGAAGCTTCAACTTATTCAAAATGCTGCGGCTAGGTTACTCATGGATGTCCCGCTGAGGGATCATATCACCCCTGTCCTCTGCGCCTTGCACTGGCTGCCGGTCCACTATCGCACCTTATTTAAGGCTGGATGTATTATGTTTAAGATAATGAGAGGCCTGGCCAAAGCTATCTCTGCTCTCGTTTTCATAAACAAGCTTTTGTTAGATCACTCAGATCTACCGGCAGAGATCTCCTCCACATCTCGGTGCCCAAGAAGATCCGGCGTGGTGGTCGGGCCTTCTCCCACCAGGGTGTCGTTTTGTGGAATAGCCTCCCTGTCGAGCTCCAGGAGCCCCCTACTATTCAGGTCTTCCGCGGGTTACTGAAGACTTGGCTTTTCATGCAAGCCTTCCCTGCGTAGCCTCTCTCTTCCACCCTTTCTGCCGCTCTGTGCTGCTTCTGGTTCCTGGATCCTCTTTTCCCAGGAACTCTGCTATGCGCGTCGGGACCCTTCGGGGTAAGACCGCGCTATATTAAGATACCTCTCAACTCAACATAGAGCCGCACATCCAAAATCTCAATCGGCTCCTCAAATTGCTATAGAGAGCGAGTTCCTTCATTGTCCTAGCCCCTGCCCTATTATTGGAGTCTTTTTTTCTGCATATACTATGCAGCTGACATCCTGAGGAGTAGATCTTAGGAGAAGTTTGGGAGCCAGCTGTGTTGGATATCTCACTGAGTCCTGGGGTGGCTCACAGGCATTTTCTGACCCTGCTTAGTTGGGGGGTCGCACTCCCAGAGGTGAGCCTATACCCATTAGGGGAGGGGGGGGGGAGCACGAGTTAGGTGATTTGTTGGTGGTCTGGAAGTTTTACATAGGATTTCAATATTTTTAGTTGTTCATTAATCAACATCCATTTGTGGAATTTGTTTTAATATAGACATGTTTGCACTTTATTGCATGGACATTTAATTATGCACTTTATATGTTGCTTGATTGAATGATTTTTGATATTTGTTTATATTTCATGATTCAGCCCTGCACTCTTTTATATATTGATGTTTGTACATATGGGGATGTGATCAGTGCTGGCAGCTGGTCTTTTAAATAATAATAAAAAAAAAGAAATTATATATATATATATATATATATATATATATATATATATATATATATATATATAGCGGGGGAGCATCTGAATGGTAACTAGGCTCAGATGCACTAATTAAGTTTCATGGACCAATTTCTATCCCTGGGAGATAGTACTGGTGTACAGTTCCCTGGGGCCTATAGGTGGCGCTGTTGCCATGGGCCCGGGTTGAACCCCAGTACAGGGTTGTGCCTATTCTTGTCCCCTCTCGGCAGCAGTACGGCGGGGCGGGGAACCTGCTGTGCCTGTCGGGAGAGGGTATAAAAGGGGGCGGCCATCTTCCAGAGGGGTCGTCTTCATTTGTCCACGCCCAGGCACCTTAGGCCTGGGTGTGTGTGTCGCTTCCGGGTGCCCTAGCCCCGGAGGCCTGGTCGGTTCCGCGCTCAGGCACCTTAGGCCTGGGTTGTCTTCGGGTGCCCTAGGCCCGGAGACGGAGCTGCTGTTTCCATCCCAGACACCTTCAATCTGGGGTGAGGTACTTTGGCGAGGGCCCGGAACCCAGCAACCTTCGGCTGGGGTGCGCTAAGGATCAAGGCTCCCAGGGATCTGCCTTGCGAGGGGACCCGTATCCAGGACGAGGAGGCCAGGGAAGTGACCCTTTCTGAAGACCCAGCGCAGAGTCGTGGTGACAGAGGGGGCCTCTGGTAACTCTCCGGAGGGATGTGATATACTGAAAAGGGCTAAGTTACTCAAGGAAGGAAGTGCGGGTTCTTTATGTCACAGTGGCAGTGACTCTACGCACACCAGATCAGTGGCATTGACTTGCAGCTATTCAACAGGTCAGTGACCAACCTCATGGTCCGTGGCAGGGACTGTGCGCCAAGCCTGTTCGTGCAAATCAGAATAGGAGAAACCCTGAATTAAGTTTGTCCCTGGACCTCCTCCCACCTTATCTGACCCATGTTTGTCTCAACCTGTCTGCTCTCAAAGAGACTATTTATTGCCCTTATGAATAAATAAGAAGTTGGACTTTTCAGTTGGTGTGGACAGTTGCTTACTGGGCAGAATTAAGGACTTGTCTCTGGCTACCCCAGAAACGAGGTCAGCTCTGGATGTTTTAATCACTGGCTGCAAGCAGGCCTAAGAAAACTTACACCGCTCAACCTCCCCATCCAGGAGGGTACGGGCTTGTGGTGCGGTGTGCCTCAGTCTTTCCTGCGCAGGAGCCAACATAATAGAGAAGCAGGTAAAGGCTGGAGTGGGTGCGCTGTATGTATGTATGTATGTATATGTGTGTATGTATATATATATATATATATATATATATATATATATATATATATATATACATATATATATATATATATATATATATATATATTAGGGATGCAACGGATCAAAAAACTCACGGATCGGATCGATCCTCGGATCAGAGCCACGGATCAGATCATTTTCAGATCGGCAAAAAAAAAAAAAAATACTAATATCCGTCATCTCCCCACTGTAATATCCACGTCATCTCCCCCACTGTAAAATCCACGTCATCTCCCCCACTCACAGTAATATCCACGTCATCTCCCCCACTCACTGTAATATCCACGTCATCTCCCCCACTCACTGTAATATCCACGTCATCTCCCCCACTCACTGTAATATCCACGTCATCTCCCCCACTTACTATAATATCCATGTCACCCCCACTTACTGTAATATCCACGTCACCCCCCACTGTAATATCCACAGTCACCCCCCCCCACTGTAATATCCACAGTCACCCCCCCCCACTGTAATATCCACAGTCACCCCCCCCACTGTAATATCCACAGTCACCCCCCCCACTGTAATATCCACAGTCACCCCCCCCCCCACTGTAATATCCACAGTCACCCCCCCCCCACTGTAATATCCACAGTCACCCCCCCCACTGTAATATCCACAGTCACCCCCCCCACTGTAATATCCACAGTCACCCCCCCACTGTAATATCCACAGTCACCCCCCCCCCCTGAGTCAGGCATCTCCCCCACTTACCCACAATTTCTGTAATAGGCATCTCCCACCGGCCAGTTCAGATCCCAGCAGCGAGGGTGAGGGGTGATGACGTCAGCGGCGCTCAGCGCGCACAAGGCAGCCGCCGCCGGGTGTACCAAGATGGCCGCGGCTCCGGAGCTAGGCCGAAGCCGCGGCCTTTCCTAAGGCCGAGTCCGTGGATCGCTCCGCGGATCGCGTGGTGATCCGATCCGAACAGGGTGATCCGTTCGGATCACGGATCACCACCGATCCGTTGCAGCACTAATATATATATATATATATATATATATATATATACACACACACACAGTGTTTCTAGTACATATATAATTTGTTTTGTTTTTTTGGTAGTTTGCAAGACTCTTATCACATAAATAAAAGTATAATTGTTCAAAGACGACTCCAGGCGTACTAATGTCAACCCAGATATTATATCCATCTCAACAATGAGCGTAAATCAAAATCTGAGTAAAAGAGAAGAAATGGGAAGAGCGAAAAAAAAAATGCAGAACTCTCCACTTTCCATAACACTGATCGCCCTCTAGAAGGTCCCTTTATGGTGGATCTTCAATAAGATTCCAAAGCTCCCAGACCTTATTGTGTTTATCAACTGTATCAGTTAGGCATGCTGTAAGCTATTCAATGAGTTTGACATCTTTAACCACTTCAGTCCCGGACCATTTTGGCTGGTTAAAGACCAGGCCCCTTTTTGCGATTAAGCACTGCGTCGCTTTAACTGACAATTGCGCAGTCGTGTGACGTGGCTCCCAAACAAAATTTACGTCCTTTTTTTCCCACAAATAGAGCTTTCTTTTGGTGGTATTTGATCACCTGCGGTTTTTATCTTTTGCGCTATAAACAAAAATAGAGCGTAAATTTTTAAAAAAATCAATATTTTTTACTTTTTGCTATAAGTAGCCCCAAAAAATATATTACATTTTTTTTTCCCCAAGGCGTCTTTCAGGACAGCACCTTGAGAGATAGTGACTCCTCCCACCACCACAGGAAACACCTTCTTCCTCCAATCTTTAAAGGGAGGTACCTCCCTGGCATACCTCAGTTTTTCGTTTCCTCCGGCCTGGAGGGAACATCTTCGGTGAGGGGAGTCAGGAGCTCCAGGTTTCTCCTGGGAGACGGACTTCCCTCTTAATTTCCTCTTTTAGAGACCGCTGTCCTCCCGCTCTACTCAGCATGGAAAACGGGGAATTCGGGCTCCTCTTCCCCCTGGAGTGCTCAGAGGAGCCATGGAGTGAGCGACTGGCTTGTCTGGGGGCGGCGGTTGCACGTGCACCGACGCCATTTTGGTGTAGTCCAAGAGACCCGGAAGTCAGAGTGGGTCGCAAGGTCAGCGTGAAACGTCATTTCCGGCGTAAACGCAGGGGGAGGAGGCAGGATAGGAGCTGGTGCCTATTTCCGCTTCCGGTCCAGTGCAGAGGCACTGTGGAAGTCCGGAAGCAGCGTGTGAAGCAACGAGACGCAGTACACCCGCAATGGAGGACGCAGCAGATACAGCGGTGGGGACAGGCACAGGCATCGGCAAGGCTCAGGTAGGAGGCAGTGGTTAAAGTCTGCTTATTTCTTGCCTGTGATTTTTGGGTCTCTCTCTCTCTCTTTTTTTCTATCCCCCTAGTGGCAAGGGGCCTGTCTGGGCACTAGAGGTGTTTTCTTGGTTTCCTTCTTAGTGCACCTGTTTGGGGTGATCCATTGGCAGAGACCGGGTCTCACTAAAGATCCTCCTGCTTTATTTCCCTTTTTTTGTCTTCTCTCCAGGCCAAGAGCTCTGATCCTAGAAAGAGATGTCCTTCATGTAGGACAAAGATGGGAGAGAATTGGAAAAAATCTTTATGCAGCACTTGCATTTCTTCTTTAGTTCGGGAGGAATTGGTTGCCTCTGTAAAGAGAGAACTTTTTGGCACGATTCTGACTTTTCGTTTCTCATTAGTTAACCCGCTTATGGCTCAGTCCTCCACTTAACAGTCTTCCCAAGGTTCTGTGGCTGTGCCAGTATTGGATACTCTGGCTGAGGAGCCTGTTACTAGGGAAGAACAGTCCCATGTACTGTAGTGTAATGTAATGTAATGTAGTGCGGATTCAGAGGACTCTGGGGAGGAAGCGGTAGTGTCCCCTTCAAAATTCAAATTATCTTTGAAGGAGGTGGATGGGCTACTTAGGGCCATTCATGTTACGCTTGGCCTAAGTGAGGAAAGGAAAGATTTAAGCTTTCATGACCGCATGTATGCAGGTCTGAGTGAACTTAAGAGTCGGACCTTCCCAGTACATCAGGTCATTTCTGATGCCATAAAAAAAAAGAATGGCAGGATCCAGAGAAAAAAAACTTTTTCTCAAAGGCCCATAAAAGACGCTTCCCTTTTTGAGGAAGATCCCTCTGCAGTCTGGAACAAGGTCCCTAAACTGGATGCGGCCTTCTTGCAAGTTTCCAGGTGCACTGATCTGTCTTTTGAAGACATGGGGGTTCTCAAAGACCCTATGGACAAACGCATGGATCTCTTACTCAAAAGGTCATGGCAGTCAATTATGAATAATTTAAAGCCCGCTATGGCCACAACGTGTGTAGCCAGAAATTTGGAATTTTGGACTAACCAGTTAAAGTCCCATATAGTGGCAGACTTGCCTAAACATGAGATTTTAGACTCTTTAGTCTTCTGCGGTAGCTTACAAGCTGATGCTTCAGCTGAAGCAATAAAGTCGGCAAGGTCTGCAGCCTTGACTAATACCGCAAGAAGGGCTTTGTGGTTAAAGACCTGGCCAGGAGATGCAGCTTCAAAAAACAAGCTCTGCGGGATTCCTTTTTCTGGGGACCTTCTTTTTGGGCCTGATCTAGAGAGTATCCTAGACAGGACGGCTGACAGGAAAAAATCTTTCCCAGTTTAAAAGAAGAAATAACCCCCAAGACGTTTTTTTCGACCTCAAAAAACTCAAGAAAAAAACAAACCCCAAGGACGTAGGAGGAATTGGGCCACACAAAAGGCCAAAAAAAAGGTGGAATCCTTTTCCATCCTCCTACACAAGCCGAGAAATCACAATGACTCAGCCTTGCGGGTAGGCTGAAGACTACAGAAATTTCTTCCGCAGTGGTCAGCTGTAACATCCAACCAGTATATCCCGACCACTCTAACCCAGGGTTACGTGATGGAGTTCTCAGAGGCCCCCCCAAAGAGGTTTTTGATAAACGCCCCAAAAGACCCAGAAAAATCCCTGGCCATGAAGTCCTCACTGAGAGAGCTGATTCAACAGGGTGTGGTGGTACAAGTACCTCCAGAGGAACAACAACTGGGTTTCTATTCTCACATTTTCCTAATAAGAAAATCAACAGGAAAATTCAGGATGATCCTAAACTTGAAGCCTCTGAACAAGTCTGTCAAATACAGAAAGTTCAGGATGGACTCAATATTTTCAGTAATAAATCTATTGACGCCAGAGTGTTCTATGGCGTCAATAGATTTAAGGGATGCATATCTGCACATCCCAATCTCCCCTCAGTCCCAGAGATACCTCAGGTTGGCAGTAAGGATGGAGGGAGTAGTCCAGCATCTACAATTCAGGGCCCTACCATTCGATGACGGAAGCCCTAGCCCCTCTACGTCCACAATAAATTGCAGTTATACCCTACCTAGACGACCTGTTATTCTTCGCCCCTTCAAGAGAAAGGTTACTAGACAACCTGTCCAAGGCACGAAGCCACCTGGAATCTTTGGGTTAAATTTTGAATCTACAAAAGTCCTCCCCAAGTTCCATCTCAGGAGATCCGTTTCTTGGGTTATTAAGTTGATTCGGTGAGCCAGAAAATGTTTCTCCCCCAGGAAAAGGACAGGGTTCAGGAAGCCGTCTCCCGGCTACAGTCCAACCAGCCTATTACAATAAGGCAGGTAATGTCGGCATTAGGAGTTCTGATTTCAACTATGCCGACCATCCAATGGGCAAGGTTGCATTTCAGGTGCCTACAGTCCTTTCTCCTGAGGTCATGGAATCACAATCTCAGTTCCCTGGACACTCAGATAAAAATTCCATCTCGAGTGAAGAGGTCACTTTATTGGTGGAAAGATCAGGAGATCCTTTCAAAGGGTCTAGAGTGGTCCTTTCCAGTAGAAAAGAGACTGACCATGAACGCCAGTGCGTGGGGGTGGGGAGCCCACTTAGAAAAAGATTTCAACCAGGGGACTTGGCTGAAAGAAGAGTCAAAAAGATCCTCAAATTGGAGAGAGCTAAAGGCGATCGCATGGGCTCTACTAAAGTTTTCCCCGGATCTCCAGAACCATCGTGTTCAGGTGTTGACGGACAATGCCACGTGGTGGCATATCTTAACAGGCAAGGGGGCACAAGGAGCAGACCTCTACAAGTTCTTGCAGCAGAAATCATTCTGTGGGCAGAGAGAAACTTGGGGTGGGAGGAGTCACTATCTCTCAAGGTGCTGTCCTGAAAGACTTCTGGAAAACAAGTTACCGGTAAGTCTAACTTGAATTTTTCCTCAATTTAGGCCGATACGTATTCTTCTACATATATTTGGTAAAAAAAAAATGCAATAAGCGTTTGATTGGTTTGCACAAAAGTTATAGCGTTTACAAAATAGGGGATAGTTTTATGGCATTTTTATATAAAAAATTTTTTTAATAGTAATGGCGGCGATCAGTGATTTTTTTCGTGACTGCAACATTATGGCGGACACTTTTGACACATTTTTGGGACCATTGTCATTTTCACAGCAATCAGTGCTATAAAAATGCACTGATTACTGTGAAAATGACACTGGCAGTGAAGGGGTTAACCACTAGATGGTGCTGTAGGGGTTAAGTGTTCCCTGCATACTGTTTCTTACTGTAGGGGGGATGGGCTCTGTGTCACATGACACCGGTCTCCGCTGCGAATACACGGAGCTGAGATCCGTGAGACGATCGCGGGGAACCCCGCGGCGATCGAGTCCGCGGGACCCGCGGTCCGACTCACGGGGATGGCGGCAGGGTCGCGAGCGCGCCGGCGCACGCGTGACCACACAGACAGACAGGCATTTAAAGGGAACGTACAGGTACGTTGATATGCCTGTCCCTGCCATTCTGCCGACGTAAATGTACAGGAGGCGGTCGGCAAGCGGTTATAAAAACCTTGCTTAGCTGTATAAAGCAGATTTCTGTGTCTGATGTCACTCCTCCTCCTGGCTGAATTTCAAAGTTCTTTTCCTGTTTCCTTCCTTTGCCAGTCCTGATGCTATGAGTCCCATGACCCCCTGAGCCTCTAGTTTTAGGGCGGGTTATGGGAGTCACTTGTAGCAGCTGTGGGTGGGTCTAAGGGTTCCTGGGGGTGTTTCTGGGCCTTCATGTGGGTGGTGAAAGGGGAGGAATTGAATTGTGTTACCACCACCCATAGTCCATTATTCTCTTGTGAATAGAAAACAATGTGGAAGTGGAACTTTAGTCAGAAAATGAAAGTGATTCTAAAGGTAAATTTTTGCCTTTTGCTCTGTGTAATGGTTTTGCAGAAATCAGCCCCTATCCTCTTCTCCCACTGCCGCTTGCTAAGAGGGCACTCATGCATGCTTGCTCATGAAAGTGTAGCGGACGTCTCACTCTATAACCGGCAATCCCGCCAAGCTGGCCCGAACAAAGTACACAGGCTTTCCAGCTTGAGTTAGGAAGAGCTGCCTGCTAACCGTTGTAAGGGGGATTTGTCTTACCGTCCATGGACTGACACAGCATCTTCAATCTTGACAAAGTGGGTTATGTTCCTGCTCATTGGAGAAGACTAGGCAGAATGTTAGATGTTTTAACATACATTACCAGAGTTGAACAGCCCCGCCCAGGGGGCGGTCCCTCCGGACATGACCCTCCTCCCTGCACCCAGCTGCCTCAGTTTTTTTCTGCCTAGCAGAGGAGAGGACGTGGCTCTCTTCTGAGCCAGTCTCCTGAAGAATTTTTTTATTCTTTTTGAATTTTATTTTTGAGATTCTTCTATCAACTGTCGGCTGGGCAACAGGTTGGGTAGTTGCTATCCTCGTAGTCTTTCCAGTCCGACCATCGAGCGTGCTGATCCTCGCTCTGCGTGAGATCAGTCCACGACATACCCCACGGCTCCAGGGGTGGCCGGTGAGCTTCTGCTCCAGGGTCCACACATGACTGAACAGTTCTGATGTATCTTTCACAGTGGACCGGGCCGACAGCTACTCAGTACTACACTGTGATAGGTCTGTCAGGAACACACCAGTAGGTCCTTCCGGACCGGGTAAGTAGTCTCTCCTGCCTCAGCAGGTGAGTACATGCTGTGTGTTCCTATGTGTGGGGGATTTTCCCTGTCTCCCCCTGTTTGTTACTCTGTCACCTTGCTGGTGCTGTGTCTGGGGGGGGTTACTCTGTCTCAGGGAGGCTCATGGGTATCTGCACTGGGCAATGTGTTTTTTTTTGTGGGCCTGTGCGCCATGTTTTTCTGTGGCACTCTGTGTTTTACACTGGTGCGCATGGCGGCCATCTTGCTGTGGTTCGTTATGACGCATTTACAGTTGCTGCGGCCATTTTCTTGGAGCCGCGCACGTTTTTCTACTGGCCTCTATCGCTGCTGGAACGCTGCGGTTCTCCTCACATTCTCCTCACTGCTCATTCGTGCAGCACAGGCAGCGGAACCGAGCGATCCCCACTGGATCGGTGAGTCCCCTGGGTAACCTCCCACAGCCAGCACAGCCAGAGGGTGGACTTTGTACAAAAGTCTCAGAGAAGTGGCGAGTTATGGAGTCTGGTTCACCTGCTTCCCCATTCATGTCACAACAGGCAGTGCTAATGCACCTGCAGTTCCTATGGATCAGTTGTCGGCAGTCCTGGACTCATTTCTTGTCAGGATGGAAGCGGTGTGCGAGCGAACGGGAGCTGTAAAGCACCCTCTCCCCACACAATCTTTAGTAGGGGAGTGCTCTGTTTCAGATATGGGCCTAGCTACAGCTCAGGACCCTAGCTCTGAATTTTTTGTATGTTTTTTGACCAGGACATTCCTTCCGAGGAAGACTCCTGGGTCAGTAAATGACGGGGCGCTTGGTAGTGAACTCATTGATTGTGAGGGACACTCTCATGCTGGAGGCTGCTGCTGGAGATCCTTTGGTGGAGACAGTCTCCCTTGTTTTATTTAAAGCTTTTCTTTTACACCATTGGCTTAGTGCTGGCTCCTGCAGGGTGCAGCACGATTCTCCTCACAGCTTCCTCACTGTTTCCTCACACACTGCTTCTAGAGCAGCATGGATGATACAGTGATACACGGTGCACCCCCCCCCCCCCGGGCATGGTAGGGGGACTTTATTAATTTATTTGTCTAGTCCCTGTGACCTTTCTGTGTAATATCTCTGTGGCAACACCAGAGTCTCTGCACCTGTGGTTTCCCGCCATTTCCTGGGGAACGCTCTCACTCTGACAGGACCACGGTCTGAGGTGTCAGAGGTAGTTTTTTACCTGCAGCTTGCTTCGGCAGCACATATACGCAGGTTGGAACTATATAGAGATGAGCGCCCTCGGCGCCATAGCTTAAACTTACCCAATAGGTTTATACTTAACACACAGTGTATGCATGTGTTATTGCTCTCTGTGTCTGCGTGGGTTCCTCCCACGTTCCAATGACAGTATAAACATACACAATATGTTTATGCACGTCTCTAAATACATTCACGGTATATGTATGTATTATACTCTGGGTTCCTCCAGGTGCTCCGGTTTCCTCCCACGCTCCAACGGTGTGTGCACCTTTGGCACTATGCACAGTATGAACATTATCAATATCTTTATCACACATACTATAATACCTACACGGTATGTGTATGCGGTCTGCGTGGGTTTCCTCCCGCACTCCAATGGTGTGCGCGCTTTCGGCGCTATGCACAGCATAAACATGTGCAATTTGTTTATTCACATACTAACATACCTACACGGTTTGTGTATGTGGTCTGCGTGGGTTTCCTCCGGGTTCTCCAGGTTCCTCCTACGCCCCAATGATGTGCGCGCCTTCGTCGCTTTGCACAGTATAAAGACTTTCTGGCATCCTTGGACATCAAGGACGTTTACTTGTTCCAATATGTGCAAATCACCAGAAGTTTCTGCGCTTTGCGATAGGCGAAGTCCACTATCAATTTGTGGCACTTCCCTGCGGTTTAGCGTCGGCACCGCAGGTTTTCACCAAGGTGCTTGCCCCGATTCTGGCTTTGCTGAGACAGCGAGGCATTGCTATCGTGAGCTATCTGGACGATATTCTTCTGGGAACAGACACTGGCTCAGAATTAGAAGAAATTGTGACAATAGTCGAGGTAGAGGAGCATATCGTCTGCGTAAAGGCTGACCACCTCAGTCAAATGACCACACCGCAGTCCCCTGATGCCCGGGTGATTCCTGAGAGCTATAGCCAGGGGCTCTACAGCCAATGCGTACAGGAGGGGTGAGATGGGGCAGCCCTGTCGTGTGCCACGGGAAAGAGGAAAGGGGGGGGGGGATGTCCTACCGGGGACTTGAATGCGAGCCTTGGGGGCCTGGTAAAGGAGCTGGAGCCACTTTATAAATCTTGGGCCAAAGCCGAATCTATGAAGGAAATCCCACAGGTATCTCCCCTCCACGGAGTCAAAAGCCTTAGCGACATCTAGACTGACCACCACCCTGGAGCCCATGTCTGAGTGCTGGGATTGGAGGTTCATATGGAGTCGCCTAACGTTAAAGGCTGTGTTTTTGTGTGGCATGAATCCAGTCTGATCGGGGTGCACAAGGTTGAGGATCACCTTATTGAGGCGCATGGCCAGGATTTTGGCAAGTATTTTCTGAAGTAGGGAGATGGGCCGGTACGATTCTTTTCATCAATACTTTTTATTTAGAATTAGAAAGCAAAGTTAATACAATACATATTACATTGTACTTACATCAACTTGAATATATCAGATGGTATATAAGAAAGGATAAGCGTATCCTAGTACTAACGAAAGCATTATGAGATTGTAAATTACTTTTGTAAAAGCGAACTTATACAAACAAACAATAATACAAGTATCGACCTTCGGAGGCTTATTCCCTCCTGGATGACCCCCAAGGGGAACATTAGTGGTCCAGGAGGAGAACGGCCCAAAGTTGCATCCACTGAGAGAGGTTGAGCCTCTACCAGGGATTATACCCTTCATATGAGTAAGGTAATAACGTTAGCATTTAGTTTGGGTATAGGATAAGACAGGTGCTCGGTCAAGAGAAAGTGTAACTTGGCAGTGACGCGATAGTAGGGTTTAAGGAAGTGGAACAGCTCTAGATCCGGAGGCCCAGGGAAGCCAGGCTCTCCGGAAATTTTCAGTGCGCCCATTGCTGGCAGCCATTATGGATTCATAGCAATGGTGCAGGTTCACAAGATCTATTGTTTGGCCAATTACTGGTGCGTCCTCTGTCCTCCACTTTCGAGTTATGCATAACCTGGATGCCAGAAGTATGTGAGATAGAACAAACCTAGAGTTTGGGGGAATAATCTCTATTGTAAGGTTGAGCAATGCCAAGGCAGGGGAAGGGGTGATATTGCATTTGAGAGTCTTTGAAAGAAGCTTGAATACATCTTCCCAGAAGTGTTTAATGCGAGGGCAAGACCAGAAGATATGTAGCATATCTCCTTTAGAAGTGTTACATCTCCAGCACTTGTTTGAGGACTGTGAATTGAAGGATGCAAGTCTCGCTGGAGTCAGGTACCAGGGAAGGGTGATTTTTTGTGTCAGTTCCCATAGGGAGGAGCACTGAGTGGCTTTATATATAGATCTAAAGGCTAGGGTCCATTGGTCTTCTGAGAAAGTTGTGGATAGATCTGCTTCCCAATGGAGGTGAGCCGAGAGTTTAACGAAGAGGGTTTTGGACCGAAGGATGTTATAAAAGTGGGATATTCCTTTGGTGGTGGTGAGATTGTCAGTGAGATAAGCCCATGTTTTAGGTGGGATGGCGTAGAGGGGTAGGGGTATATTCTTAATGCTATGTGAAATTTGCATATAGGTTAAGAAATCTGAATTGGGGATATTGAACTCCTTTTGAAGGACAGAAAAGGATTTGGGGTGAGAATTGGATATAAGACTTTGGAGGGATTGTATGCCCAGGAGGGACCAATGAGAAATAGAGATCTGGGGTGAGGAAGTGGAGGATTTCTAATGGTATTTGGTGATTAGGTGTTGGGGGGGAGTGGTCCATCATGTTGAGTAGTTTCTTCCATGAGAGGGCAGAGGCCTTCATGGTAGGGGGGAAAAACTCAGGTACAGTAGCCCCCAGTGGAATACTCATTAGCCAGGACTTTAAGGTGGAGCGACCAAGGAGGGCTTGTTCTATTTGACCCCAAGGGGTGGCTGGTGGGGGGCGAAACCACTCCTGTAATTGGGCGAGATTGGAAGCTATGTAGTAGTCTTCGAAGGCAATGGAGCCTACTCCGCCTGCTTGTTTAGATTTAATCAGATTGGAATGGGCGCACCTGGGTTTCTTTCCATTCCATAGGTGAGTGTTTAGAAGCATTTGGAGGGACCTAAAGTATGTCGCAGGGAGTGGTATGGGTAGGGTTCGAAAAAAATATAGTATTTGTGGTAGGCATAGCATTTTAAAGGCCGCTAATCTCCCAGACCAGGATAGTTTGTGTTTCCTAATTTTTTGGGTGTCATTTTGTATTTTGAGGAGCAGGGGAGGGAAGTTGGCCGAGAACAAGGATTTGGTCGATCTGGTTAATTTGACTCCTAGATAGGCGATTTCCTTATCTGCCCATTTAAATTGATATTGCAGTTGTAGAAGATTACGTGTAGTGATATACGATTTTGTGGTATTAACCTTGTAGTATGAGATTTCACTAAACCATTGTAATAATTTGTCTACCTCCGCCAGGGAAGAAGCCGGGTTGGTAAGAATGAGTATCACGTCGTCCGCAAATAGGCTAATTTTGTGTGACGATTGCCCTATTTGTATGCCCGAAATGGAGGGGTGGTTCCTAATATGTGTTGCTAGGGGCTCCATGAGGAGGTTGAAAATGAGGGGGGACAGTGGGCAACCTTGTCGAGTGCCATTTGTTATGGGGAACGAACGGGAGCTCATGTCTTCAGTGTATACTAAGGCAGAAGGTTTGGAGTAGAGTGCCATGATGCCTCCCAAAATATGCCCTGTGAAACCAAACTTCTGGAGAACCGTCTCAAGGTAAGACCAGTGTACTCTATCGAACGCCTTCTCTGCATCCAGTGAGAGGAGCAGGGAAGGCGTTCCGGTAGATTCTGCTTGGTGTATGATATTTATTAATCGCCTGGTGGCATCCGATGCCTGCCTACCTTTTGTGAAGCCGGTCTGGTCTCTATGTATTAGGGTGGGCATTATATCTAGTAGTCTTATCGCGATTGTTTTAGCATAAATTTTGACGTCTAGATTTAAAAGCGATATCGGACGGAAGTTTTGGGGGACGTTTGGCTCCTTCCCTGGCTTCGGTATTGTGATAACCATAGCATTCAACATTTCAGGTTGGAATTTTGAAGAGGAGGCAGCATTATTGAAAACCCCCACTAGGTGGGGGATGAGTAGGTCTGAGAATTGTTTGTAATATTCGCCTGGCAGGCCGTCCGGCCCCGGAGCTTTATTTAGGGGGAGGGACTGGATTGTCTTCCAAATCTCTTGTTCTGAGAAGGGGGCATTAAGTTGTGTTAGTTGCTTCTCGGTCAGTATAGGTAGTCTAAGATTGAGCAAGAATCGGTTGATGTCCGCTAGGGTAGGTTGAGGGGTATCAGGGTCATGTTTTAAGTTATATAGGTCCCTGTAGTAGTCACTAAATGCATTAGCTATGTCCTGGGGATTAGTGAGAGGAGTATGGTCATGGGGATGAAATAGTTTGTTAATTTTGGTCTTTGAGCGTTTGGCTTTTAGGCGTTGTGCTAGTCTTTTCCCTGCTTTGTTGGATGTGGAATACGTGGTAGCTTTAAGGCGTCTCTGTAATCGGTCATATGAGTGAAGGAGTAGGGAACGGAGTTCCTGTCGTAGGGTCCCTAATTGGTCGGGGATTGGGGAATGAGGATTGGCTTTATGGTGGTTTTCTAGAGCAGCAATTTGAGCTGTAAGCATATCAAAACGCTGCGTCCTCTTTTTCTTGTTTATTGCATTCATTTTCATCAAGATACCTCTAACAAATGCTTTGTGTGCGCACCACAGCACCCCAAGGTCAGCCACTGATCCCATGTTAATCTGGAAGAATTCATCTATCTGGTGCGCTATGTCGCTGGCATAATCTCTATGTTGCATAACGTAATTGTTAGCTCTCCAGATACGAGAGTTGGGGGACCCTTTGGGATCTCCTATGTCAATTGTGATGGAGGCGTGATCTGACCATGTGCTGGTGTGGATTGCTGAGGCCGAGATGTTTTGTAACATCCATTTATTGGACAGGAATAAGTCTAATCGGGAGTACGAATTATGCCTAGGGGAGAAGAAGGTGTAGTCTCTCTCAGTGCCATGCTGGCATCTCCAAATATCATACAGATCATGTGAAGAGATGAGGTCTTGGAGCGGAGATGGCCGTCGTTTTGCGGCCGAGGTGGAGTCCATAAAGATGTCCGGCACCAGGTTAAAGTCTCCGCATATTATGAGGTGTCCCTTCTGGTGAGATTTGGATAGTTTTAGAACTTTCCGCAAAAAGTGGGTTTGGTGATCATTGGGGGCGTATATGTTGACCAAAGTGTAGGTCTGTTTGGCGATAGTGCATATCAGAATTATGAATCTACCCTCTGGGTCTAGAGTTATATCTGAGAGATGGAAATCTAGTTTGGAGTTGATCGCAATCATGACTCCTCTGGACTTGGAGGTGTGAGATGCGTGAAATATGTGAGGGAATCGACTGTTGACACATAGGTTGACACATGGAGGAGGTGGGTCTCTTGTATGCAAATTACGTCACTTCGTAGGTCATTAACAGTTTTCCAAAGAGAATGTCTTTTAGCGGGGTTGTTGAGCCCATTTACATTGAGTGACATAATATTGAGCGGCATAGTATCGGTGTGGAAGGAGTGATATAAGTAGGTAACACTTACGATTGGTATTGCAGCTTCTGGATTCAGGGGTGGTGATGGTTTTGTGGTTGAGGGACAGAGGATGTCCGAGAGTGTCCTGCACCAAGTTTACTAGAACAGTGAATGGAGCAAACTGTCGTGGAGATAAAAGCAGATATTGAAAGGCCGAACTTGCACACGCTCTTATAACATAACAGGTAGACAATGCAAGCTGAAAGGTTGAAATTCGGAGGTGGAGCAGAACAACGCTACGACCTCTTTTGGGGGGTAAAAAGTTAAACCAACGGAGAAGTATTACAACTGTAGAGTTCCTCTGTCAGAACCCAGGGGAGTATAGGGTTATTATTATTGTGGCCCTTCATTAAGGTAGTAATTCAGGGTTACGGGACCTGAGGCTGGTCGAGTTTGCGTCTGGAGGATGATGGGCCGCTGCGGGGTGGGCGGGTTTGGGTAGGATACCCCATGTGTGAAGTAGGGCGAGACCCTCTTGCAGATCTTTAACCATGTGTGATTTGCCGTTCATAGTTATGAGGAGTGAGGCCGGGTATCTCCATTTGTATTGTACTTTGTGGTTTTGGAGCCCTTTAGTTATTGGGCTCAGTTGTCTCCTCATTTGTAGGGTGAACTTGGACAGGTCAGGGAATAGTTGTATCTCGGTAAATGGTGGAGGGAGGGGTGATGCAGCTTTGACCCCATACATGAGCTGTTCCTTAATATGGAAAAAGTGCACCCTCATTAGGATATCTCTTGGTACAGAGGCTGCAAGGTGAGACGGTTTTGCAATTCTGTGTATCCTGTCTATGATGAGGTCTCTAGGAGCCGCATCTGGTATAATGACATGCATCAGTTCTTTTGCATATTTAGGTAGGTCCGCAGGTAAAATGGATTCTGGCACACCTCTCAGCTTAATATTATTCCTGCGGGACCTATCTGCTAAATCGGCCAGCTTGGCGCGCATCCAATTTTGTTCCTGTCTGATCTCATCATAGGCATCAATAACGCCGTTAACTGTGGATACACATCCTGACATATTCTCTTCTATATGGGCTACTCTGCTGTCCAGTGAGTGAATGTCAGATGTGACCTTGTGGAACAGCGAGGATAAGTCCGTCATGAGCGAGGACTGTAGGGACAGTAACATGTCTTTTAGAGTTGAGTCAAGCACTGGTTGGCCTGATGTGGGAAAGGAGGCCATAGAGGAGTGCAGGGCCTGGTTAGAGATAAGGGGATTGAAAGCCGGGGCCTCAATTTGTGATTGCGGCGGGTGATGCGGGGGCGTGGGGCGTATCCATCCGCATTCTGGCTTTCGCGGGGCTCCTGGTGAGGGGATCAGATTCAGGAGGGTGATCGGAGCTGCTCGTGGTCACTGGGGTGGGCGAATCAGCCGGAATCTCGTCCGGTAAATCTAATAGGAGTCCCGTGATTCCCATGACGCGGCCGGGCCGGCGCCATCTTTACATGCACTGACCTTCTCTGCTGGCTTGAAGGCGAATTCAGTCAGTTTTTGCGGCGTATAGGCTGTAAATCTCTTCCGAGACATCTCGGCTAGTGTCCAGGGAGTCGCTGGAGTGAGGATGGCCTCGGATTGTGAAGCAGAAGGGCCTCTGTCGCTTCGTGATAACCCCTGGGTTGACGAGCTAAGGGTTTAAGCTGCCATCTTCTCCGCCGGTCGGCCACGCCCCCGGCCGGTATGATTCTTGGAACAGCGGTCCTTGCCAGGATTGGGGATGAGGGCGATGAGTGCTTTGCCCATGGATGGCGGTAGTGTGTTTGTGTCAAAGATGTGCGCGTACAGTTTGCACAGTTTAAGGATAAGGGTCTCGCCAAACTGTTTGTAAAACTCAAGAGGGAGTCCATCCGAGCCAGGAGCTTTGGACGTAGGAAGCTGCGCCAGGGCCGCAGCTGTGCATTTCACAGTGATGGGTGCCTCGAGCTGGGCAATCTGAGGGGGGGGGGGTAAGTGTGGGGAAGGTAATATCTTGTAGGAAGGCTGAGAGTTCGTCTTGTGAGTGGCGGGCGGTGAAGGAGTAGAGCTCTGAGTAGAAGGACATGAACTCCTCTGGGTCAGGGTCTGTGAGCATGACCCCAGACGCCGCCTGGGGGGTCACCACCACCGGGGGCTTGTGATCCATATGGGCCAAGTAGGCTAAGAGCTTTCCTGCTCATTCGCCGTGTTCATACGTACGTTGCTTGCTGAAAAAAATGCCCTGTCTTGCCTTCTCAAAATGCAGTTGGTCTGTGAGTCTGGTCTGTAAGCGTAGGAGGGATGTGTTAGTGTCTGACGGGTCAGTTTGAAAAGTCTGTTCGAGGGCGTGTAAGCGTTCCTCTGCCTGGCAGAGCAGTCGTTTGGAGGTGGCCTTGTGCCTATTGATGCGCACGGATAGGATCATGCGAGCATGGATTTTGAAGGCTTCCTACACGGGTCCGACCGGGGCCGAGCCATCGTTCGTGCGGAAATAGTACGCCCAATCAAGTTGGATAGCGTCCACATCTGCGAGGGTGGACAACCAAAAGGGGTTCAGCCTCCAGATCCAAACCGCAAGGGGAGCTGGGGGTCGCAGTGTAATCCAGTATGGAGAGTGGTCAGATAGCACCCTGGCTTCAAAGCCTACATCAAGGAGATGGAGGAGGGGGGGGCAAGGAAGATGAAATCTATGCGGGACATAGCAGATCGGGTGAAACAAGAGAATCGTGATAGTGTCGGGTGTTTATACCTCCACGTGTCTGTAAGGGCAAACTCTGCAAGCAACCTCCCAAATCTGGTGGTACTGGGCAGGGGGGTTGGTGGAGCAGCTAGGCTTAGTCTATCTAGGTGCGGGGTAATAACCATGTTAAAATCACCAGCCCAAATGGCCAGTACGGAGGGGTATTGTGCCATGAAGTCCACCCCCAGCTGCAGCATAGCAAATTGGAACGGGGGGGATATAGAAGGCCAGAAGGAGGACCTCCAAGCCTCCAACTGTAGCGTGTAGGAACAGTGACCTACCCTGGGGTCAGATCGCAGTGAGTGGAGTTGAAACTGCACCGTTTTAGCCACTAGGATCGCCACCCTGTGGGAGTTGGAGATGTGTGGGGCCTGGTACAAGCATCCCACCCACGGCTTCTTGAGACTCATCTGTTTCTGGCCTGCCAGGTGGGTCTCAACAAGGGCCGATATGTCAGCTCTTTGAGATTTGAGGTAGGAAAGGACTGCTTGCCGTTTTGCCCGCTCACCAAGACCCCGAACATTCCAGGTGACAATTTTCAAGGAGGCCATGATGGGCAGGGAAGGGCTGTTGCTAGCAGACTAACCCCCAGGGAACAGCGGGCGAAGCAGTACAACATAGGCAGCGGTAAACATTGTCTTATACAGCATATATACACAGGAAGCACATAGGGGCCTGGGAGGCCGGTTATAGCATGTTGGGCGAGGAGTGCAAGCCTCATGGGCAACAGGGTGCACATCTCACCACTGTGAGGCAGAGCAGACCCAGTCAAACATGCAGTATACATTAACATCAGCAGTGTGTCAGTAAAGGCATTACAATTCGTGCAGTACATCAGCGCGGATTCATAAAAGCAAAGAAGGCAAAAAAAAGCAAAGTAACAGTCAAAAAAACAAACATCCTGCAATGGCGCTGGACCAGCATAGCAGGTTTAACACACTGCCATCCAGCTGGCCAGGGAAACAGTGGTATGGTTGTGGCAGTCAAGGGTGGCACAGGTGCCAGGGACATGAGGGGACCACAGGGGTCGGGGGGGCGACCAAACTGGAAAGCGCACTGCGGTGCAGGGGGGGGTATCCAGTCTTGGGGAGTGCGGGTGCAGGCGAGCCGCCCGAGCTGCAAGGGTTATACAGTGGGGCAGGGAAAAGTTGGCGCCAGTCAATGCGGGTGAGGGGAGAACGGAGAGCTCCGGAGGACGACGGGGGGGAGAAGAATGGGGGTATTGGGAGAGGCAAGGCTGGTAGCCAACTCACGGTTCAGGAGGGATGAGAGAACGGTGGGAGCACTCCTCCGGTTCCAGACGGTCGGCAGCGGGCGAGGGACGGGATACTAGGCGTGAGCCGGACTGTCATGGATATGCAGTAGTGTTTGTCTGTCAGCTTACCTTCCTTCCCATGTGTTCATCTTAGAGGCCAGAACCCTTTCACCTGGCTTCCTTTATAATCTCCTCCCAGCCAGACTCCACCCCAGGTCCTATCACAGAACACTATATTAACCTGTGCACTGCAAGCCTGCTTGGCTGATCAACGTGTTTGTTAGGCATTGTGTGTTTGGGTTCCTGCCTGCCGTGTGCTACGTCTGTCTCTCTGTTACGTTATTGGCTTGTCCCCGACCATCCCTGTCTGCTCGTGACCCTTGACCTTCGGCTCGTTCTTTCGTTATCCTTGTCTGCTTGTGGCCCCTGACCTTCGGCTTGTTATTCGGTTCTCCCTTATCTTGTGCTGCTGCTTCCCCTCTGTTCCCCTTATCCTACGGGGCGTGAGCTAGGAAACTCCAGGGGCCGCGACCTGGTCCCAGCCTGCAGCACAACATCCTCACCACTAGAGGCCCTGGAGAAGACCAGCTGGGTCTTAGACTCCGCGCCCTGGGGAATCTTGGCTCTAGCATCCGTTAGGATCTCGGTTGTGCTCCTCTGGTCCCGCTTTCCACAACCACCCAGTTTCCTACCCGCAGAAGCCAGCCATAGGGTTCACTACCTCGCGGTGCACTCCTGTCCCCCTACGGTGTGCATCTGTCACCTGGCCACAGGTGACCTTGACACGGACCAGCCGCATCGCGCCGCTCCAGCCAGGAAAGGACAGCCTGCGGATCCTCAAAGAACTGTGTCTTCCCGTCACACACCACCCGGAACCGGGCCGGGAAGAGCATTGCATACGGCAGGTGCAGTACACGGAGCTGTCTCTTTGCCTCCGTGAAGCACGCTCTCTTCTTCTGGACCTCAGCAGAGAAATCTGGGAACACCGCCACGGTCACATTATCAAAGGGGATGTTGCCTCTCTCCCGGGTGAGTCGGAGGATGATGTCCCTTTAGCGGTAGTTGAGGAACTTGGCGATGAAGGTCCGCGGCGGGGCTCCAGCAGGTGGGGAGTTCGCCGCAAGGTGGTGTGCGCGCTCCACCACAAATGTTGAGGAGAAGGCCTCTCTGCCGAAGGTCTTGACCAGCAGGTTTTCGAGGTAGGTGGGGGGGTCTGCACCCTCTGATTTCTCCTGCAGCCCCACGAAGTGTAGGTTACGCCTCCGGAGACGATTCTCCATATCGTCTTGCTTGGAGAGGACTGCGTTGAGCTGATGTTGTAGCTGCTCCGTGGGGACCTGGAGAGGATGCAGGCCTTCCTCCACGTGGCGGATTCGGTCGCCCGCTCCCGGAGCTTGTGGCTGTCCTGCCGAATCAGGGAGATGTTGACTTTCACTTCCTCAATCCTGGAGGTGAGGGTGGGTTGGCAAAGGGCGATGGCCTCTAAGTACCCTGGTGGTGTTGCCGGATGGCTGGTCGCCATCTTCCTCCTCCGGGTCCTGCTCTCCATGGCGGTATTTGTCAAGTTTGGCGATGGCACTGGATCTTTTCCCCGGAGACATGGCAGGTACAGGATCAGGGTAGCAGCACTGGGCTTTTCAGCAACTGTTTGCGGGGAATGTAGCCCCCAGGATCGGGTATAAGGATATTTCTCGAGCAGAGCTCTCACTCATCACGTCCTACGCCATGCGACTCCAGACCACACCCCCCTTAAGATGAACATCTTACCAAAGATCCTATACCTTTTACAAGCAGTCCCAATTGCAATCCCCAGGAAATTCTTTAGAAATATACAAACACTACTTACAAAATGTATCTGACCACATAAACACCCTAGGATAAGGAGGACTCTGTTGTCCTTACCAAAACAATATGGGGAGTTGGCGGTTCCGGATATTTACAAATATTACCAGGCATTTCACTTACGCCGCCTGCTAGACTGGAGAGCTTAAAATGTGGCCAAGCTTGGAGCAGGCACAAAGTGGGGAGTTATTGCATAGAGCCCCCTGGTGTTTTAAGGAGTTGGCACTCAAAACTAAGAGACGCCCAACAATAGGACCCACTCTTCGGGTCTGTTATAATCTTTTACTTAAGGGAAAGTTATCTACACAGGAATCGCCTCTAGTACCGATATTAGGGAACCCGCAATTCATACTGGGAATACAAAAAGGTCCCTTTGACGTACTGATTAAAAGGGGGTTGTATCAGGCGTCGCATTTTCTGAGATCCGGCAGATGGTCAACAGTACAGGAACTGGTAGATAGAAATGGTCCCTTTCAACTGGATTTTTGGTTGGCGGCACAAATACAGCATTATCTATGTACTAGGGTGCCGCCAGGCCCCCTGTACCGCAATATGTTGCCATTTGAGAAATATTGCAAGAGACTGGACCAGTAATGCATACCATATCCAGAATGTATGCATTATTGATCAAACCATCGGAGAACTTCCAGATACCCTTTCTCCGGAAATGGGAGACCTGGGGAGGACCTTTGCGGAGGATCAAAAAAACAATATTATACAATCGATATTTAAGACAGCGATATGCACTAAAATACAGGAAACTAATTATAAGATCACTTGACAATGGTATAGAACCCCAGATAAACTGCAAAAAAGTTTCCCAAATGTATCAGATAGCTGCTGGCGATGCCAGACAGAACAGGGGAATTTGTTACATGTTTTTTGGTCTTGTCTAAGAATAAGGCCATTCTGGAGGGAGGTCCGGGAGATGATTCAAAAGTTCATTGACGTGGAAATACAGGAAGATCCAGCTTTTTTTCTCCTGCATCTGTCAGAGATCCCGGGGAAAATATATAGGAATTCTATCATCTGTCACTCTGTGAATGCAGCTAAAGCATGCATCCTGCTTAAGTGGAAACAGAAACAACCCCCGACAGTGAGTATGTGGCTTGAGGAAGTAAATAGGCTGGAAGACTTGGTCTGGACAACAAGGAAAAGAGAAATTTACTTTTTTTTTAGTTTATATTTTCTTTATTGGTTTTCTTCAACATTATAAATAGCAGTGAACATACATATGCTTTAGTAATTTTCATCCCTTATATTGACAAGATAATAATAACACGCATTTATATAATTTTTTTCACTCAAAAAAAGTTTTTCTTTCTCGTACATCACGGGACACAGAGCGACATAGTATTAACTATGTGGGATTATATAGATTACCTTCAGGTGCTGGCACTGGCAACTTTCAAGACAGGAAGTACCCTCCCCTATATAAGCCCCTCCCATCCGGGAGTACCTCAGTTTTTTGCCAGTGTCTAAGGTGCTGGCCAAGGTTAACATGTATTCATCTGGGCTTGTGTACAGGTTCTTTTGGGCCTTGGCAAGCTATTCCGGATCCGACCAAAAAAGCTTCATAGCTAAACGGTCGGTACCCGGGCCTTGCAGGGAAGAGCAAGGTTTTGCCTGTAATGCCTCTCTTAGGAGGGCTGGACCCTGGGATCCAGAGCTCTGGTCATACCCAAAACCAAGATGTTATCTGTGCAGGGTGCTATACAGGTCCAGGGGAGTGGAATCCTTGGGAACCCGGTCCCTGAAGGTCTAAGTACATTGCCTGCCGTGAGAGGCGAAGTTTGGGCTTCTGTGCCAAACAGAGTCCTGCGGCGAGGAAAAGGTAAGTGGGGGCCCCTCAGGAACTTGGTTCTATTGGGGGGCCCTCAATCCTAATATGTCTTTCTGCCTGTTACCTAAACGGTATTCCCGCTAATATCTGTAGATGCCTAAGACTGCTAATCCTAGAAAATGTTTTTTTCATATAGGAGTTTAAAAAAAAAAAAGACAAGGTGCGGTACCTGTGTTTATCCACTAGAGACCGCTGTGGAACGTCTTTTTCTTTGGACTATTCCTTCTATGGTGAAAGTCCAGGCAGATGGTGGGCTCTCTTGAAAGGGAAGCTGCATTCCTCTGTCTTGCTGCCATGTGTTCTTTCATCCCCGGGCCCTGTTGTAAACAGGGACCCTGGCTCCTCTCCCTGTGTTTCCATGTGTGTGAACGCCGATGGCGCACACGTGTGTGTGCGCATTTCTAAATATATGAAATGGGCTGAAAAGGGGGCGGAGCTTGGCGGATGACGCTCTGTGCGCGCCACAGCGCTTCTGTGCATGTGCAGGCGTCCCAGCATGTTAAAAACGCAGTTTTTCGGAGGACTGGCTGTGGATGGACAGAGCAAGTGGCTGGTAGCATACTAAGAGCAGGCATACAGCAGGCGGTTGATACAGGCATCCCCTAGAGAGGCACATTAGTGGACACCAACTGATATATATAGCAGCAGGTTCGCTAGACTATTGTCAGTAAGTGGTGTATTGCGGCTGGAATACCTCAGCTTTGGGCTTAGGAATATGCCGCCCAAAGTCTCCGGGACTAAGACACCCAGGAAGCAAAAAGGGTCTCCGTCGGGCTCTGAGGATCTTGGGCATGCTTTTGCTGCACCAGCCTCCGCTGATAAATCAGAGGTTGGTACCCGTAGAGAGCCCTCAGGAGTGCCCGGTACTGTGGCTGTCCTCAGTTCACCTGCTCCTGTATATGTAACAGAGGAGGCTTTTGCCTCAGCTCTGGGAGGACTGGAGCAAAGATTGGCAGCATTGATCGCTTCTTCCCTACCAGAGAGAAAGCGCGCCCGATCGCCGTCTCCTCCATCAGAGTACCTGTTAACAGAGCAACAGTCCCATGAGGGGATTGACCTACCTGAAGGGGATCAGGATGAGGCTGACTCTGTTTTAGAGGAGTCAACAGTGGAAGAACCATTCTCGGCATCACAAGCTGAAAGATTGTGGGTTCAGTCCCTAACTGAAATGGTTCGATCAGCATTTAAAATGCCTCTTTCTGAACCGTCAACAGCGTCTGTCTCCTCATTGGGGTCGTTAAAAGCTCCCCAGGCTATTTGTTCCTTTCCAGTTCATCCATTACTGGAAGGACTTATGTATCAGGAGTGAGAACATCCTGATAAACTATTTGTTCCCCCTAAGAGATTTTCGGTGATCTATCCCATGGAGGATAAGTTCACCCAAAAATGGAGTTTACCTGTGGTAGACGCGGCCATCTCTTGTGTGAACAAGTCACTGACATGTCCAGTAGATAATGTTCAAATGTTCAAGGACCCAATAGATAAAAAATTGGAGTCCTTATTAAAATCTGCTTTTTCTACAGCAGGGGCTGTTGCACAGCCAGCAGTGGCAGCTATTAGAGTTTGCCAAGCCTTAAAGAATCAGATGAAACTGGTCTTAAGGGATTTGCCAGATCAGCAGGCTCATACTCTGGCTGATTTGCCTAGAGCATTATGCTTTGCGGTTGACGCCATCAAGGATTCAATCCATCAGGCCCTCCCGCCTTACGCTGTCATTAGTACACATGCGTAGACTTCTATGGCTCAAGAACTGGTCTGCTGAAGCTCCCTGTAAAAAGCTGCTAGTCAGCTTCCCATTTCATGGTGAACGCTTATTTGGCGAAGACCTGGATAAATATATCCAGAAGATTTCCAGTGGTAAAAGTACTCTCTTACCGGTTAAAAAGAGGTTTAAAGGTCCCTCTTTTAAAAGGCCTACTTCTCCAGTCCCTGGGACATCTGCTTCTAAGCAGTTCCGACGGCCTCCTCGATCAAATTCCGGAGGTAAGGCTCAGGGACAGTCACAGGGAAACAAGAAACCCTGGATCCGAAGAGGTACTAAACCAACCTCCAAGTCGGCCCTATGAAGGGCTGCCCCCACTCAAGCGGGTGGGGGGGAAGACTTCGGTTGTTCGCAGAGACTTGGCGGGAAACAATCAGAGACAAATGGGTCTTCTCCGCAGTAACTCTGGGGTACAAGTTGGAGTTAAAAGAGTCTCCTCCTTCCCACTTTATGTGGTCAAGCGTGCCAAAAGATCCTCTGAAGAGAGGATCTCTTCTGTTGGCATTAGAACAACTATTGCTCCAAGGAGTAATTATGGAGGTTCCTATGGAAGAGTGGGGGTTGGGTTTCTGCTCAAACCTCTTCACAGTCCCGAAACCAAACGGGGACGTAAGACCCATATTGAATCTAAAGGGTCTAAACAAATTCCTGGACATCCGGTCTTTTCGGATGGAGTCGATCCGCTTGGTAGCCGCTGCCCTACAAGGGGAGGAATGGTCAGCCTCGATCGACATCAAAGATGCTTACTTGCACGTTCCCATCTTTCCGGGTCATCAAAGATTTCTACGCTTTGCAGTAGAAGGGCGCCATTTTCAGTTCAGAGCCTTACCTTTCGGTCTGGCCACAGCACCACGGGTGTTGACAAAGATTCTGGCCCCACTGTTGGCCGATCTAAGAACACGAGGTGTGACGATAATGGCATACCTAGACGACCTGTTGTTGATGGACCACTCCGTTGCCAGACTAGAGGTGGTAATTTGCGATACAATCAGGTATCTGGAATCTTACGGTTGGATCATCAACCTGGACAAATCAGCCCTACAACCAGTCAAAAGTCTGGAATACTTGGGGCTACGGCTGGATTCAGACCAGAGAAAGATTTTCATATCTCAAGAAAAAGTATCCTCTTTTGAGGGACTTGGTCCACCTGGTTTGTGCAAAAAGGCAGCCATCCATACGCCTGTGCATGAGGCTGCTGGGGAAGATGGTAGCATCATTCGAAGCTGTGCCATACGCCCAGTTCCCCTCAAGGAATTTGCAAAGGGCCATACTGTCGGCCTGGAACAAAAAAGTTCAGGCCCTAGACTTCCCGATGTCCTTGTCCCCTTCTGTTCGGAAGAGTCTCTGTTGGTGGTTGATTCCCCAGAATCTGCAAAAGGGGAAATCCTTCAGTCCGATTGCTTGGAAGGTGGTCACTACAGATGCCAGCCTTACAGGCTGGGGGGCAGTACTGGACCAATGGTCTCTCCAGGGCAGATGGTCAGATACAGAGAAGGCCCTGCCCATCAATCTCTTAGAGATGCGAGCAGCCCGGTATGCCCTAAAAGCATGGACATCCAAACTTCAAGGGTCCCCTGTCAGAATTCAATCAGACAATGCCACGACAGTGGCATATATCAATCATCAGGGGGGCACCAGGAGTCGTGTAGCCCAGTGGGAAGTAAATCACATCATGGAATGGGCAGAAAAGCATGTTCCATGCATATCCGCTGTCTTCATTCCAGGGGTGGAGAATTGGAAGGCGGACTTTCTGAGTTGCCAACAGTTATGCCCGGGGGAATGGTCCCTTCATCCCGAGGTTTTCCGAGCAATATGTCAGCGATGGGGAACACCGGATGTAGATCTTCTAGCATCCAGATTCAACGCAAAGGTGGACAGGTTTGTCTCTCGGACAAGGGATCCCCTCGCTTGTGGCTCGGATGCTCTGGTGTTCCCTTGGGATCAGTTCAAACTAATATATGCATTCCCACCGCTACAATTGTTGCCTCGACTCCTCCGCAGAGTCAGGTTGGAAAAGAAGCCGGTGATCCTGGTGGCTCCAGCGTGGCCCCAAGATCCTGGTACGCGGAGATTGTAAAAATGTCTGTGGGGAGTCCTTGGACCCTTCCACGTCGTCCGGACCTGCTTTCGCAAGGATCGATATACCACCCTTCCTTACTAATTCTAGGTTTAACGGCCTGGCTATTGAATCCCACATCCTAAAAAAGAGAGGTCTCTCTAACCCTGTGGTATCTACTATAATCAATGCCAGGAAGCCTGTATCTAGGCATATTTATTATAGAGTTTGGAAGGCGTACATCACTTGGTGTGAGGCCAGAAAATGGCATCCACGTAAGTACTTTATAGGCAGAATTCTGGACTTCCTGCAGTGGGCTGTGGACAGGAAGTTTGCCTTAAGTACTATCAAGGGTCAAGTTTCGGCCTTATCAATACTATTCCAAAGGCCCCTGGCTTCGCATTCACTTGTCAAATCCTTTGTACAAGGTGTGACCCGTATTAACCCACCGGTTAAAGCTCCCATATGTCCATGGGACCTAAACCTGGTTCTATCGGTTCTGCAAAAACAACCATTTGAACCTTTGCGGTACATTTCCTTGGTTCTACTCACCAGGAAATTAATCTTTTTAGTAGCCATATCTTCGGCTAGAAGAGTTTCGGAATTAGCCGCAATGTTCTGTAGGGAACCATATCTGGTTATTCATAAGGACAGAGTAGTTCTACGTCCTCATCCAGCTTTTCTTCCTAAGGTGGTATCGAGGTTTCATTTGAATCAAGATGTGGTTCTTCCTTCCTTTTTTCCCAAACCTAGTTCGGTAGAGGAAAAATTATTTCATTCCTTGGATGTAGTAAGAGCAGTTAAAGCTTATTTAAAAGCCACTGCTCAGATTCGAAGAACGGATACTTTGTTTATTCTGCCAGAAGGCCCCAGAAAGGGTCAGGCAGCATCAAAATCTACTTTAGCCAAGTGGATTAGACAGGTCATTATGCAAGCCTATGGCTTGAAAAGAAGACCGCCTCCGTTCAAAGTTAGGGCGCACTCCACGAGAGCAGTTGGAACTTCATGGGCAGCGCATCACCAGGCCTCCCTGGCCCAGATCTGTAAGGCCGCAACATGGTCTTCAGTACACACGTTCACTAGGTTCTACCAGGTGGACGTTAGAAGTCAGGAGGATGTCGCCTTTGGGCGCAGTGTGTTGCAGGCTGCAAAGGATCCTCATGTTTGATGGCGCCCAGCTTATGTATGGTGTATCCCTCCCCTCATTTGGGCATTGCTTTGGGACGTCCCACATAGTTAATACTATGTCGCTCTGTGTCCCGTGATGTACGAGAAAGAAAAAGGGATTTTTATAACAGCTTACATGTAAAATCCTTTTCTTGGAGTACATCACGGGACACAGAGCTCCCACCCCTATTTTGGGGACACTTATTGCTTTGCTACAAAACTGAGGTACTCCCGGATGGGAGGGGCTTATATAGGGGAGGGTACTTCTGTCTTGGAAGTTGCCAGTGCCATCACCTGAAGGTAATCTATATAATCCCACATAGTTAATACTATGTCGCTCTGTGTCCCGTGATGTACTCCAAGAAAAGGATTTTACAGGTAAGCTGTTATAAAAATCCCTTTTTTTTTATTGATCACAGGTATAAAATAATTACAACATGTGTACACGTCATAATACGAAATCACAGGTATATATCATACAAAAGGATGAAAAAATACTATTCTAGTCACTCATATACATATAATCAGAAAATATACAATATTTCCATTAACCCTTTGACTAATTCAGGTACATGTTCCCGAGTCTTGGAGCCATCGATCCCATATCTTGTAGTACTTCTCCGGACAACCTCTATTTATATAAAGGATTTTTTTGAAGGGGAGGGAAGCATTTATATCCGCCATCCATTCTGAAAAAGTGGGTGGTTGAGACCTCATCCACTTCTTCGCCAACATCTTCCTGCCAGAGAACAAAGTCTCCTGGAGGAATGTCTTAGTGGGCCTATCAATAATGGTTGGAAATATCCCCAGGAGGCATTGTTTAGGGTCCAATGCCAGCGGGGAGCCCATGTTGTCATGAAGGAACGTCACTAACTGTTGCCAAAATCCCTGCGATTTTGAGCAGGCCCAAATGAGATGGAAGAAGGTGCCATTGGCCGTATTGCACATGGGACAGGTGGTAGTTCGATCTTTTTTGTATTTAGCTACCCTAAGTGGGGTGAGATAAGCACGATGTAGTACATATAGTTGTGACAGCCTATCTGAAAGCTTAGGGGACACTTGCTTGCTAGTTTCCAGAGCCTCCTCCCACTCCTCGTCCTCAAGTGGACCCAAATCTCTTTCCCATCTAGGTTTCAATCCATATGCTATTTTAGCTGAGTTTGGTGCGCCGAGCATGCTATAGAAGCAAGAAATACGTTTTTTGGGGTCCTTTCCTTTGACCACGGCAATGATAGGATTAGGAGTAGGCATCGGAAGAGACTGCGGGAACTGCGTCTGGGTTACATGTCTCAATTGGGTGTACCTGAATAGCATTCGGTCGTGTAATGCAAATTCAGTTTTTAGCGTGTCAAATGTTTTAATTGATCCATTGACTATAAGGTGGTGTATGTAAAAAATTCCCTGTTTGATCCAGAGGTGTGCATCTTGAAAATCAAAAAAGTGTTGTAGTGCCCTATTGTACCACAGTGGTGTGTAGTCATTAAGGGGGGGAACGTTCAGTTTGGAGATTGCTAAGTCCCATATTTGTTTATAGTGGCCTGTCATGGAATATCTGTCTGGTCTCGTTTCTCCCCCAATGATGATGGAATATATTGGGTCAGCTGTCGGTTGGGTCCGTTTGGAGTTCAACATTTGGAGAAATCTGTCCTTGTCTACCTTGTCTATATGATAGAGTTGGGAAAGTTGGGATGCTATGTAGTAACTATTAAGGTCAGGGAGTGCCGTGCCACCCATGTCTGTGGGATTTTTGAGCGTTTGCCAATTGAGCTTATGTCTATTCGTCCCCCACACAAAGGGTTTAAGAAGTGTTTCAAATATCTTAAAGTACTTAAGGGGTATGTAAATCGGGGCGTGCCAGAGAACATAGAGGATTTTTGGAAGCAAAATCATTTTAATCAGATTGATACGACCCCAGACCCCAAGGGGCAGGCGAGACCACACTTGTATCTTGTTTTTGATTTAGGGAAACAGTGGTTTTATATTAAGCTTAATATAATCCGCCGTGTATTTAGAGGTGTGTACCCCTAGATATTTAATCGTCTCTACCCTTTGCAGTTGTGAATTAGCTTGGGATTCAGGGGGAGGGAAACTGTCAATTGGGAGAATTTGGGACTTTCCCCAATTAATTTTGAGTCCTGAGAATTGTCCGAATCTTTCGATCGTGGTGAGAGCATTGGATAGTGAGGGGCCGGAATCCGCCAGATACAGAAGAGTGTCATCCGCATACATACTTATCTTTTCAATAAGAGGACCTATTTTGAGGCGCTCAATTTCTTCGTTTGCCCGGATGGATATGGCCAGGGGCTCTGCAGCCAAGGCATAAAGAAGGGGGGACAATGGGCAGCCCTGCCTCGTGCCTCTACTGAGGTCAAACTGCGAGGAAGGCCACCCATTAGCCACCACCCTGGCTTTCGGGTTTTGGTATAGAAGCTGTATCCACCTAACAAACCTCGGACCAAAGCCATATCCCTCCAGGCATTTCCACAAATAAGCCCATTCTATGGAATCGAACGCCTTGGCCGTGTCCAGGGTGACTATCACCCTGGTTCCGACATTATCATGGGGAGCTTGGAGATTGAGAAATAATTTTCGGAGGTTAAACGAAGTGTTGGGACCTGGCATAAAGCCTGCTTGGTCTACATGTACTAGCGAGAGGACCACTTGGTTAAGGCGGAGTGCAATTGTTTTGGCTAAAAATTTTGCGTCCACCTGCAGGAGAGAAATGGGGCGATAAGAATCTGGGAGACCTGGGTCTTTACCAGGTTTAGGAATAAGGACTATCGTGGCTTCTGTCATAGATAGGGGGAGGGTGAATGCTTCAAACATAGCGTTAAATAGGGCCAGTAATTTGGGCGCGATCGTATCAGAAAAGTGTGAGTAGAACTCTATGGGTAGGCCATCCGAGCCCGGAGCCTTAGAGTTGGCAAAACTCGCTATTGCTCCTGCTATTTCCTCTAAGGTGAGTATGGCTTCAAGCATATCCCGCTGCTCCTGGGATAATTGGGGGAATTGAACTGTTTCCAAGAACAGGAACATGGGGGTCAGGTCCCCTTGGGTCGTGGATGTGTACAACTCCTTATAAAATTCTCTGAATTTAGAGGAGACAATGTTGGGGTCTGAGACTGGTCCACCTTGTGCATCTTGCAGTGTAATGACCACTGGTGGTCTATCCTCGCCGTGGGCTAGATAGGCCAAGAGTTTACCTGCCTTTTCCCCATTTTCAAAATACTTCTGTTTTCTGAAAACAACTTCTGTTTGGCTTTCTCATATTGTAGCTGTGTCACCACTCTGCTTTGTAATTTAAGCATGTCAGCATGGTGGGTGGATGGGTCATCCCTGTATCTCTGTTCTGACTGGGCTAGTTCTGGCACTGCCTTGTCGTGGGCTGCTGAGGAGGTTGTCTTTATCTGGTTAATATGTGTTTGTAGGGCGGTGCGGGCAAACAACTTAAAAGAGTCCCATACTGCAGCAAAGGACGCCAAGTTTGCGTTTTCTATAAAAAATCTACCTAGTTCATCGTCCAACGTACTGTCCTCTGGTAATAGTGACAGCCAAAAGGGATTCAAACGCCATGTTCGAAGTGGTTTGTCTAAGGGCATGTTAATAGTAATAGTGTATGGGTTATGGTCTGATAGCAGTCTAGGACCGAAAGACGCCTCCAAGAGGCGTGGGGCAAGTCTCTGTGATATGAATATAAAGTCGATCCGTGACATTGAGTTGTGGGTGGAGGAGAAACCAGAATAGCGGTGCGTCTGTGGGTATTTAAATCTCCATGAATCTGTTAGGCTAAATGAGGAGATGATTTTGGAGAGTCTGGAGTCGCCTCTTACCCCTGAAGTAGTCGGGGTAGTCCTTAGTCTGTCCCAGTCCTCATTTAATGTGGTGTTAAAGTCTCCCATCCATATCACCTGGGCAGTCGGGTACTTGGCTATAAATTTGAGGCCTTCTGTAATGGTAGTGATGGAGAATGGGGGGGGAAACATACGAGGCCAGAATAAGAAAAAGTTCCCCATACATTTTAGCAGATACAAATACATAACGGCCCAGAGGGTCTGTGCAGACCTCGTTCAACTCAAAGTGGACTGACTTCGCAATCAGCACAGACACCCCTCTGGAGTGGGACGTGTGAACCGAATGGTACGTCCATCCCACCCATGGCCTCCGAAGTGTCCGTTGTAGTGAGCCCTCAATGTGGGTTTCAACCAGGGCAATAACATCCGCCCTCTGGTTTTTCAGGAACGTGAGGGCCGCCGAGCGTTTAATCTTATCTCGGAGACCCCTCACGTTCCAGGTAAGAAATTTCAGAGACGCCATTTGAAGTGAGAACTAAATAAGTACAGGAGCATGTATACCAAAAAAGCAATATATTCATAACGTTTATGTAGTAAACAACTTTGGAATACCTGTGAGTCCTCCGGACTGAGTTTTTGAGTGTATAAAAACCTTTTAACTCCCCCCCCCCCCCTCCCCGCCCTGCACCCTCCCCAACTGGCGCAGGCTTTTTCCCAAACCAAAACTTGACCTGCAGCCCAACGGAATACAGATCGTGAATCCAACTTGTCTTCAGTGCATTTTGACAAACCGGGTAGTCTCGTATCGTACTCAAGATGCTCTCCAGGCCACAACGGGGTCTTCTCGCTGAAGATGTGGTTATTCGGTCTTGTTAGACCATAAGTAAACTTGGATTCGTATAGTCCAGTAAACAATGGGCTGCATGTCACAACTATGCGCGGGGGCAACTTCCGCTGCACTTTACACATGGGTGGTAGGCCTCCTATAGCCCCGAGCTCCAGCTACCATTGTAGCTATGTGTTGCATATCCCCCCATGGGGAGACAAAGTTAGGATAATCAAGTATGAAGGGGTGTTAACCCACAGTGTTAAGGGTTTGTCAAAGTTGCATACTTTCAGGTAGCACCAATACAGGTGTAAGCTAATTGCACTAAGGTGGCCTGTTGTGAGGGTTGTTTAGGTGTATCGATAGGTGAAAGTCACAGGGCCCTCAGGCCACTCATACAGGGCTGGGTAGACAAGGCTGTATTGTGAGTTGTGACATGTGGCAGGTGCTGTAACAGTGACAATGTTAGTGTACTCACAGCGGGATTCAGTCCACCCTCTCTGGAGCCTCTCTGCGTTCGATCCAGGTTATCAACTCTTCAGGGTCTTCGAAGAAGGAGACTTTACCATCATGCTCCACTCTGAGTTTTGCTGGAAATAACATGGCGTATTTTATATGTAGCAGGCGCAATCTTTTTTTGGCTTCCATAAAATTCTGCCGTCGGCGCTGTACTTCAGCCGAGAAATCTGGGAATATGGCAACCCTGACATTTCCAAAAGGGATATTGCCTCTTTCTCTGGAGAGTCTCAGCGCCGCATCTCGATCTTTGTAATTTAATAGCTTGGCAATAAAGGTGCGAGGGGGTGCACCCTGCGGCGGTAACCTAGCTGGCATGCGGTGTGCGCGTTCTACAGCTAGCATGGGGGAGAAGGCTTCCCTACCATAAGTAGTTATAAGCAATTGTTCCAGGAACGTGGTTGGGTCCTTCCCCTCTGCCCCTTCTGGGAGACCGATCAGACGCAGATTGCATCGTCTGATCCTGTTTTCCATATCGTCCTGCTTTGTAAATAGCTGGTGTATCTGCCGCTGCATGCGTTCTGTACAGGCCTGTAATGGTGGTAGTGCGTCCTCCATGAGGCCTACCCGGGTCTCTGTCTCCTTAACCCTATCGCGTAGCTTATGAATATCCTGCCGGATGAGCGATATGTCCACCTTCACCTCCTCCATTTGGGCCGTGAGCGAGGTGCGGCAAAGCGTAATTGCTTCTAGGAGCTTGTCAGTATCTCCCGCCGCGCGCTCCTCACTGACCTTGTCATGGCCGCCATTTTCCTCCATCACTCCCTTCTCCTGTCGGCGGTATTGCTCGAGCTTGGCGGCTGCCGATTTCTGAGCTTTCGACGGTGACATGGGGTGTGAAGTCTGGGGTGTCGCCAGGGATGGATCCTGAGGCAAAGCAGCGTGTGTGGGATGAAGGATGCCGTGGATTGTAGGATTAATGAGCGGAGCTCTTCAGCTTGAGTCCTACTCCATGTAACGCCAGGCCACGCCCCCCGCATTTATATAATTAACACCTTTTCCATTCTATTAAACCTTTTTCCCCCTCCCTCCCCCCAACTCTATGGTTTCTCGTACTAAGGTTTCTGTCTTCTTTTCTTCCCTTTTCACACATTATTTTATTTAATTAAAAAATTATCAGAACACTCCCTAAGGTGCCCAGATCCCAGCGCTCAAATAGATAAATAAATGATCTGCATTAAAAGCTGCTATTATATAAAAATGAAGGTCATAAAAAATATATGCGTCTTAAAAATATAAAATGCATTAAGAGCGCTATAAATGGAATACAAATTTCCACAAACTACACGTTTCCATATATTGCAGTATAAAACACGGTAAAAAATATTCCTCTAAATCTAAAAAAAGAGGAGATAAATGACAATAACCGTATAGGCCAGTAAAGGAAAAACAAGGAGATATCAAAAAGTCCCTTTCTGGTCTTGAAACTGAGTAAGCAAAATAAATGTTCATCCAAATCTTGTGCAACACACTACACAGTTCATAATAACAGAAGGCTGGAATATGCTGTGTGCAACTTATCCATTCTATCCCTTCCTTGCTTGCACTTGTGCAATCCCTTATGGGAATCTACTCACAAGATGATGAGTTGGTAACGGCCTGTAGCAAGATCTCTCTAGTCTAGATGCTGTGGTAGAAAACTCCCTGGATAGGCGAAGATCCTGTTGTCAGCCTGATTGCATGCAGCCATGCAGGTCAGAGGATTTTTGAGTGTAGCAGTGCAGGCATGTGAAAATAAAAAGGGGTATGCACTACATAGTGTAAATCCGTTTATTTAAACATAAAAATTCCCCCGCATACAAGAAATGCTTACAAGATAAAAGATCAAAAAAGGCTTGTCACAAATCGCTTGGCATCCACTCACTTGCGGCAGCGCTATCACGCTGTGTGTCTGCTCCTGTGAGTCCCGGGTTAATGCCAGCTAGTATGGACAACTAAGTCACGTGATCACCCTGACTAGTTTCGTTATTACGTCTTCTTGAGACTCAGTTTCAAGACCAGAAAGGGACTTTTTGATATCTCCTTGTTTTTCCTTTACTGGCCTATACGGTTATTGTAATTTATCTCCTCTTTTTTTAGATTTAGAGGAATATTTTTTACCGTGTTTTATACTGCAATATATGGAAACGTGTAGTTTGTGGAAATTTGTATTCCATTTATAGCGCTGTTGATGCATTTTATATTTTTAAGACGCATATATTTTTTATTTTATTTTATTTTTTTATTTTTTTTCCCTTCTGCTTACTGCATTACTTAAAAGTGGTCATCATGGAATTGTTTTATTTATTCAGAGGAAGGGGAAAAACAAATTGATATAAATTAAAAAGAGGGGTCTAACGGGGGGAGAGGAGAATATTGCTTATGGTTTAAAATGGAGGGGGGTTTCAGACTGTTTTTTTTTTCTTTTGGGGGAGGGGGGCAAGGAAAAGCTGGGGAAATGGATCATAAAAAGAAGCTGCAGCCGGAATACTGAGAGATAGTGGTAGTACCTAGACCGGGTCTGGGGGAAGCGCCTCGCTCCTGACACGGCATGGGGCAACAATAGGGAGGATAGAAATTAGAGGGTAAGGTCACTGTATATATTTTTCTACCTGTCCTTTTTCTTTTCGGCTTCCCTGCCTCCATCTGGGGTTATTCTCCTATCCATCCTTATTTGAGAGTATAGGAAGATCAGACAGGAGTAGAGGGAATTGAATGTAATGAGTTATTATGTTTTCTTTTTGGCTGGCTGTATGTACAGAAATGGAATGTTTTATATATACTGTTAATTTTTCCCCTGTTATTGAAAACAAAAAAAATAAATAAAAATAAATTTGCGTGTAGCATCCTGCCTATGGGCAGAGTATTTTGTCGATGGCTGTCGGCAAGTACACCCACTCATTTCATGCGCCTTAACAAGGAGCATCAAGATGACTTGCGAGTGTGGCACTCTTTCTTGGAATCCTTTTAACAGGCAGGCATTTTGGATGTCTGGGCCGGTGAGTAACTTTGACCTGGAACTTTACACAGATGCGGACGGGTCGACTGGTTATGGGGCCTTCTGTCAGGAACTAGGTAGGAGGCAGAGATGCTGGGAGAGGGCTCCCCTTGCGGCCGATTGCAGCACACCACTGAAGGTGACACAGCAGGTGTGGTGCCTACAGAAGCACGGGTGCCTGGTAGCTGGAACTGGAGCCAGACGTGCTTGGATGGTCAAGGAGACAGGGACCAGTGGAGCAGCTGTGTAGCAGAGTTGGGAGCCAAGCCAGGGGTCATGCACAAGAGGACAGTCCAGGGTCAGAGTGACCAGAGGTCAGATGATTTAAGTTCAGGGAGCAAGATAAGCAAATCCAATAGCCTGGCTGGGGTCAGATGCAGAAAGCAGGCAGAGGGAAGTCAGATGCAAGCCAGAGGGTCAGAAGGATCAGGTCAGGATAAGCCAGGTCGGTACACAGGAGATCAGGAACAGTAGGTATTACAGGACACAGGAACACAGGACAAGATGAAGATACACCAGCGATGCGCCATTGTCAGCAGCGGGTTTAAATAGGCAGAGGCATCCTATCACGCCAGGCATGCGCCGTTGCGCAAGCGCGTTCGCCTGGTCACGGCGCCGTGTGTCTGCCTAGTCACGGTGCCGCGCATCCTGTGTTTTGACGCGCATCGGCGCGTCTTTGCCTGTGCTGATTCGTTATCCCTGCACCATTGCGTCTAGGGATACGTCTATTTCCCTGATAGTGCCCCCCCCATGGGGCAACCTCCGTATGCCCAGGCGTGCCCAATTTTCAGGGTGACTGCTGCGGAATCTCTGTATAAGCCTAGGGGCGTGTACGTAACTTGCAGGCTCCCAAGAGTTCTCTTCTGCAGAATATCCCCTCCATTTAATTAGAAACCAAATTATCCTACCTCTCCGTCGACAGTCAAAAATGGACTCCACTTCAAATTCTGTTTCGTCTACAACCAGTACCGGAGGCGGGGGTACTTCCTCTCTCCCTGGAAAAGAACTAGCGATGGCATGTTTAATCAATGACACATGAAAAACGGGGTGGATTCTATAGCTCTTAGGCAGAGCAAGTTCAAAGGCTTCCGGATTGATCTCCCGCTTGATTTCAAAAGGACCAACAAACTTCGGCCCCAATTTTCGAGATGGACATGGCAATTTAAGGTTAACTGATGACAGCCAAACTTTGTCCCTAATCTTAAAGGCAGGGTCTCCTCTTCTCCTTCTGTCATAATGTTTCTTATACCCTTCTTGGGCCTTCTGCATTGTATCCCGGAGCATCTGGTAATTTGCCTGAATGAAGTTTATTCTGGACTGCCGGAACTGAAGATTCGGGGATGATATTGGGTAAGAAAGAAGGATGAAAGCCATAATTCGCCTAAAAGGGTGACTGGTTGGTGGCGGTGTGTACAGTTATTATATGCGAATTCCGCACAAGGTAAAAGTGAGATCCAGTTATCCTGATAAAGAACAAAAACACCGCAAATATTGCTTTAGCGTTTGGTCAGTTCTTTCGGTTTGGCCGTTGCTTTGTGGGTGGTAGGCTGTTGACAAACATATCTCGATGGATAGTAATTTGCAAAGTTTCCTCCAGAACCTAGAGGTAAATTGCACACCTCTGTCAATTGCACACAATGTTGTCCAGTATGCCATGTAGTCTATCTCTTTAATGAAGACTTGGTACGAAATGTGCCATCTTGGAGAGTCGGTCTACTACAACCAAGATATTTGTAAAATCTTCCGAGGGTGGCAGATCCACTATAGAGTCCATAGAAATGTTTTTCCACGGTTGTTCAGGGACTGGTAGTGGCCTCAACAGGCCCCATGATCTAGCGTTGGACCCCTTGTTCCACTGGCAAGTCATACAGGAATTGACATATTCCTTGCAGTCAGACCTCAGAGTAGGCCACCCCAAGGATTGTTAAACAAGCTCAGTATTCTTCCGGACCCCAAAGTGACCGGCTAGCTGGTGATCATGAAAAGTCTTTAGAACCTGAAACCTGACCTGCTGAGGGATGAAGATCTTGTCTTGATGCCACAGAAGCCCCTCCTGACTTCTTAGAGAGGCGCTTTCTGCCTCTGTGCATTGAGTAGATGCCTGCTCAATTGAAGTCCTTAGATCAGGCTGTATCAAAAGGAAATTTTGAGAAGACAGGATCGTACTGGGTATGATTTCCTCAGGGGTATCTGGAAACATTCAAGATAAGGCATCAGCCTTCCCATTCTTTGACCCTGGCCGGTAGGTAATGTGGAAGTTAAACCGAGAGAAGAATAAGGCCCATCGAGCCTGTCGGGGGCTCGACCGTTTACCCGTGCGATGATATTCTAAATTTTTGTGATCTGTGAAGATCAGGATAGGATGGTTTGCACCTTTTAAGGAGGAATCTCCATTCTTCCAAAGCGGTCTTAATTGCTAAAAGTTCCCGATCCCCTACGTCATAGTTTTTTTTTCTGGCTGACTCAACTTCTGTGAAGAGAAGGCCACAGGGTGAAGCAGTGCTTTGGGACCCTGACGTTGGGACAGTAACGCCCCTGTGGCTACCTCTAAAGCATCGACTTCCAGGACATAGGGTAAAGCAGGGTCTGGATGCTGTAATGCCCCATACACACGATCATTTTTCATGCCGTTAAAAATGCCATTAAAAAAAATGGCCATTAAAAATGATCGTGTGTATGCTCCAGAGCATTTTTAACGACGTGAAAAACGGGCATTAAAAATTTCGAACATGCTCTCTTTTTTCACGTCGTTTTTCATGTCGTTTTTTTTTTAACGACGTGAAAAACGATAGTGTGTATGCTTTAACGACGTGAAAAAAAATGCGCATGCTCAGAATCAAGTATGAGACGGGAGCGCTCGTTCTGGTAAAACTAGCGTTCGTAATGGAGATAGCACATTCGTCATGCTGTAACGGACTGAAAAGCACTAGACTGAAAAGAGCGAATCGTCTCTCAACAAACTTTACTAACATGAAGGGTGGCGCCATTCGAACGGAACTTCCCCTTTATAGTGCCGTCGTACGTGGTGTACGTCACTGCGCTTTTCTTGAACATTTTTTAAAATGATGGTGTGTACGCAAGACAGGCTTGAGAGGAAACAAGAAAAAAAAATGACGAGAAAAACGTCAGTTTTAAAAATGACATTAAAAATGATCGTGTGTATGGGGCATAAGACTGGTGCTGAGGTAAAGAAGGACTTTAGTTGATCGAAGGCGGCTTGCGCTGCTTCAGACCACAAGAACTTGGTATGCTGGCGAGTGATAGGTGATACAATGGTGGAAAAATTCTTTATAAACCTCCTGTAAAAGTTTGCGAAGCCAATAAACCTTTGGACACCCTTCTTGTTGGATGGTGCGGGCCACTCCAGGGTGGCCTTAACCTTCTGAGGATCCATAGCTATTCCACCAGTGGTGATGATGAGCCCCAAGAACTGGATTGACGTTTTCTCGAACTCTCATTTTTCGGCTTTGGCGTACAAACCGTGAATTCTGAGGATGCACAGTACCTTTCTTGCGTGCGTTCTGTGAAGCTCCAGAGGCAGAGAATACGAGAATGTCATTGAGGTAGACAACAAAGTGGTCTAAGTACTCCCGAAAAATTTCATTTATGAAATATTGAACCATGGCTGGGGTGTTGCATAGTCCAAATAGTATTACTAGGTATTCGAAATGTCCGAATCTTGTTCTGAATGCTGTCTTCCACTCGTCCCCTTCCCGAATGCAGATTAGATTGTAAGCTCTGCGTAGATCTAGCTTGGTAAAGATGCGGGCCGTGCAAAATCTCGGTTCTTAAGCGTAATTTTGTTTAGTTCCATGTAATCCACACAGGGCCTTAAAGTCTTGTCTGTCTTCTCAATGAAGAAAATACCGGCACCGGCAGGGGATGAGGAAGCGCAGATAGATCCTTTCTCTAGGTTTTCGTCTATGTATTGCCTCATTGTCTCAAGTTCAGTTTCGGAAAGAGCAATTATTCGGCCAAACGGAATCTCTGCTCCTGGCAGTAACTCGATGGGGCAATCATAAGAACGATGTGGGGGTAGGGCATCTGCTTTCTTCTTGTCAAATACATCTAGAAAGTCCTGGTATGCCACGGGTATATTGTGGTCCACACCGGGCGTGGGTAGAACGGACAGACTACTGGATGAGTCTTAGGGTACGGGAACAAGACAATGTTTCTGGCAGTAGAAGAGGTAAAGAGCACCTCCTTTTTGGAGCAATCAACCTGAGGATTGTGCGCCTGGAGCCATGGGATTCCCAGGATAACAGGGAATATAGGAGAGCTTAGGACGTCCAAAACGTAAGAATTCCTGGTGGCCTGAGTTGGTGGAAGTAAGGATAGGGGCAGTTTCTTGAGTGAAGTGCCCAGAGCTGGGCATTGAGCCATCGGCCAGATGGAGGGTCAGTCTTTGCTTCTTAAAATAAAGAGGGATAGCAAGTCTTTTTGCCAAAGCTAGATCCAAGAATCAGCTACACGCCCCGAAGTCGAGTATTGCCTGGAGATGAATCTCCTCTCCCGCCACCTGTAGTGTAATCTGAAGAGCAACATGAGCTGTGGAAGATTTGGATACCTGGCAATAGACCGGAGTACGGAGGATTTGTCTTCCAGGCCTTGTGGGGCAATTGTCTATGTAATGTCCCAAGCCCCCCACAGTAGAAGCAAAGATTTGCCCGTCGACAACGGAGTCTCTCTTTTGAAGATAATGCTGGCGGACTAGGCCAAAGTGCATGGAATTAGACATGGGCAGAGCTTCAGATCGTCTCTGAGCAGGTTGGGAGGTTTGCATGCCTTCAGTCTGGCATTCTCGTAGGCGTCTATCAAGCTGAATAGCCATTTGAATGAAACCTTCTAGTGTGGAAGCGGTCTCTATGGCTAGTTCATCTTTGAGGCAATCAGACAGACCCAACCGATACTGAAATCTTAAGGCTGCCTCGTTCCAACCTGAGTCTGTGGCCCATGTGCGAAATTCCACCATGTAATCCTTTGCAGGACGATGGCCCTGCCGTAAGGTATGCAGGGAAGCCTCGACAGTGGCAACTCGCAAGGGATCGTCATATAACCGAGCCATGGTTTCAAAGAACTGATCCACAGAGTCAATAGCAGGGCTTTCTTGCTCCAATAAGCCATGGGCCCATGTTTGAGGGTAGAGAAAAAGGAAGCGCCACCTAAGTGCAGTATTAAAAGATTCTTTTAATGACACAAATATCAATCACACTTAAGGAAAGGAAGCAAAGGAAGGCTCATCTGTAAAGATCCTGTAGTCCTTGTCCCGGGTCCATGGGCTGCACAGATGTAGAAGATGCAGAGTAGGAAACAGGAAATACAAAGGCTCATCTGTGTGTCAGTGGTCCGTAGGGAAGCATCAGATCCGGATCCATTTTTCTATGCAGAGATGGAAAGCTGCAGTCGTTGCTGCTCAGCCTGGAGCAGATCCTGTGGCCATCAGGAAGAAGCTGGGGCTGAGGTCACGGGATCACTTCCAGGGGAGGACTCCACAGAGTGAGAAGGGTTGAATAGGCAGGCTACGTGCTCGGAGCCACTGCTCCTTCTATTGGCCAATAGAAGGAGCAGTGGCTCCGAGCGCCTAGCCTTCTACATCTGCGCAGCCCATGGACCCGGGACGAGGACTACAGGATCTTTACAGATGAGCCTTCCTTTGCTTCCTTTCCTGTGTAAGTCTGATTGATATTTGTGTCATTAAAATAATCTTTTAATACTGCACTTAGGTGGCGCTTCCTTTTTCTCTACCCTTTTTTTTCTACCACAGTCAGCTCTCTGAGGACAGCAGCCGCCATCCACCAGCCATATTATCTGCCTTTTAACCCTTGAACTGCCTGTTACCATTATTATTTTAAACAGACTCATTGTTATATCCCCATTTACTTATGCACTTTGTGTTTGCGCTAACAGTTCCCTTTTCTATTGTACCCATGTTTGAGGGTAAACACTTAGTAGCGAAATGATGAATCCCACCTTCACCGATTCAATAGAAAAAGTCCATGGCTGCAAGGTCAGATACAGGTAACAGGCGTTCCTAAAGGACCTGAACTTCTTCCGATCTCCAGAAAAGCGTTCTGGTGTTGGTACTCGTGGCTCCGGAGGGGGAATCACCACAGTAGGAATAGCCACAGGAGAGCTGGCTGAAGATAAATCCAGAATTGTGGAGGTCGGTGTGGTTGGCGGATGAGGCAGGCGGCCTTCTAATTAGGAGTGTTAATCCCAAAGTCTCTGGATGGCCTGAGAGAGAGCCGTGACATGCTGAGTAACGGTTTCTAGTGGGGAGACACCTCCGTCGGCCTCTGACATGGCTGGTGTATACTGTCAGGAACTAGGTAGGAGGCCGAGATGCTGGGAGGGCTCCCCTTGCGGCTGAGTGCAGCACACCACTGAAGGTGACACAGCAGGTGTGGTGCCCACAGAAGCACGGGTGCCTGGTAGCTGGAACTGGAGCCAGACATGCTTGGATGGTCCGGGAGATGGGGACCAGTGGAGCAGCTGTGTAGCAGAGTTGGGAGCCAAGCCAGGGGTCATGCACAGGAGGGCAGTCCAGGATCAGAGTGACCAGAGGTCAGATGAATCAAGTTCAGGGAGCAAGGTAAGCAAATCAAATAGCCAGGCCGGGGTCAGATACAGGAAGCAGGCAGAGGGAAGTCAGATGCAAGCCAAGGATCAAGCCAGAGGGTCAGAAGGATCAGGTTAGGATAAGCCGAGTCGGTACACAAGTGATCAGGAACAGTAGGTATAACAGGACACAGGAACACAGCACAAGCTGAAGATACACCAGACATCAGCGATGCGCCATTGTCAGCAGCCGGTTTAAATAGGCAGAGGCATCCTATCACGCTGGGCGTGCGCTGTTGCGCATGCACGTTCGCCTGGTCACGGCGCCGCGCGTCTGCCTAGTCACGGCGCCGCGCGTCTGCCTAGTCACGGCGCCGCGCATCCCTGTGCGTTGACGCGCATCGGCGCGTCTTTGCCTGTGCTGATTCATTATCCCTGCACCATTGCGTCTAGGGATACGTCTATTTCCCTGATACCTTCTTTCAAGGCCGCTGGAGTGCCGGGCTTTCACCGGATTTGTGGAAAGAGGCGGGTTTTCTCAGAAATTTGGTGCTCCTGGAATTGTTTCTGGTAGTGCTGGTTGTGGAGGTGTGGGGGGAGTCTTTCAGGGACCTGTAAATGCGTTTTCATGGTGACAATCTTGGGGTGGTACAGGTTATCGACCTCATCGCCACCCGTGGTCCGACTTCTTTAGCACCTAGTGTTACGTTGTCTACAGTTAAATGTTGTTCTTTATGCTGTTCACCTCCCGGGAGTTGACAACGGCTTTGCTGACGCATTGTCTCGCTTTCATTGTTACAAGTTCCTGTAGTTGGCGCTAGCAGTGGAGCAATGTAGGGTCCCTTGTCCCGAATGGCTGTGGAGGATTGCCTTGGGGTCGTCTCCGGATGGATCAGACGGTCAGTGAGTGGCACGATGTGGGCAGCCTATAATAAAAGTATGGCAAGAATGATTGTCTTTGCTGCAGCAGGCTGAGGTGGAGCAAGGGGGCCCAGAGGTGAGGTTGCTGGTCCTTTACTTTGTTTTGTGGAACCTTGAGGAGGGGGTGTCGGTGTCAGAGGTGGAGCGATAATTGGCAGGATTAGCATTTTTTCTTCACATTTCAGGGCTGTCATGATTTCACAAAAGATTTTTGGATCCGACCGGTTCTAAAGGGTATTGTAGGTCTCAGAAGCGCAGGGATTCCAGGCGCCCTGTTTCATTTGATATTCTGCAAAATGTTTTAGCCTAGTTGGTTTCCCTGTGTTCCTCAGCCTATGAGGTCTCTTTGTTTAAAACAGCCTTCTCTCTGGCTTTTTTTAGGGACTTTTTGGATTGGCGAACTAGTCAGCCCTTCCAAGAGGGTCCATGGGGGTATGTTGGATCGGGAGGTCACCTTTGGGGAGGACAGTGTATCCCTGCTTTTGCGACGGTTCAAAACGGATCAGGCTGGCAGGGGCAGAAGAGTCCCGATTTGTGGTGTCGGCTTTGCCCTTGTGTCCGGTGGGTGTTGTGAGGAAGTTTCTCACAATGCGCCCGGATTTGGCTGGGTCCTTTTTGTTACATGCAGACAGATCCCCCTTGTCCAGATTTCAATTCATATCCATTTTCCGTAAATGTTTAAGGGCATTGGGTTTGGAGGAGAAAGAATTCTCCTCGCACTCAATCTGAATTGTGGCGGCCACGGAAGCCACCAGGTGTGGGTTGGATGACGAAGCGGTCAAGCGTATTGGTAGGTGGGAATCGAGGAGTTTCCAGCTATATGTTCGCCCTCATCTGTTGTCTGATTTGTGGGGGGGGGGGGGTAGGTCATTTTGTGAGTGTTTTATGTATTGGTAAGCCTGTGTTTGCATGCTTGTTAAAGTGTTATTTTGTGGTGTTGTTTCTTTTCTTTCAGGTTGCGTGATGGGCCTTGTCTGGATACTGGGCCACTCATATGTGTTTTGGGGGCCAGACGTTAGGCCCAATGGTAGGCAACTAGGCATTTCTAGGCAGGAGGCTTGTGTCCGCTTGTTGGGGGTACTGGGCATGCTGTGGAGCAGGATGGTGCCGGAAGTGCATCGCTTTGCACGACTGGATAGACCACCAGACGTTCTGGTGCTTCACGTCGGTGGCAATGATTTAAGACTGAGGTCCATGTTGGACATCATTCATGATGTCAAGTTTTATTTCCTGCGGCTGCGCATGGCTTTCCCGGATATGCTCGTTGTGTGGTCCACATCTTTGCTCGGACGACTTGGCGTTTGGCTAGGTTGGTGGAGCTGCTCAATAAGGCCCGCAGGAAGGTTAATATGGAGGTAGGCAGATTTGTAGTTGGGAACTGGGACTTGGTAATCTGGCATTTGGAACTGGAAACGGATACTTGCCAATACCTTTGGGGTGATCGGGTACACCTCAATGCGGTGGGAATGAATTTGTGGGCCCTGGGGTTGCAGGATGGTATTCAGAGAGCTTTGAGGGTGTGGAGGGGCACTCAAGGGTAAGGTCTTCCCCTTTTGCGCTGTGGCGGAGGTTGGTCTTTGCTGGCGAATGAAGAAACCTTGGATAAGGAAGGGTTCGGGACCCATCAGTGGTATGGGTCCCTCTGGTGTATTCCAGGTAATGGATGTGGTTAATGGGTGCACTGCGGTTAGTGGGTTGTCTCCGAGCCAGTATGTCGGCTGGAGGCCTAGTATAGTAAAAGGTACCGCGGTGCATTCTTGAACATACAGTAGTTTGGGGTTCCTGCAAAGACCAAAGCGATTGGTGACAGATGGGTTTTTGGTTTACCAAATTTTTTTTTACGGTTTATGTTAATTTAAGTTTATATGTTAATAAAGAGGCTGCTACGGCCAATTTTTTTACTTCATTTATGATGTGGTCTCCCTTAATGGGATTTAATGGTATGGGTGGGATGGAGTATGGGGTTGGTCTGGCAGTTATTGGCTAAGGATGGAACATCTGTTTTACAATGGTCATGCCTTTTCCAGGGTACAGTATGAAGTGTAGTGCCCGGTACAGTGGGAGGAGCATTACATTAAGGAAACCCAAGCTGAGTATAGGTTCTGTAAGTTCTGTATGTAATGCCCCATACACACGATCGTTTTTCTTGCCATTTTTTTCTTGCCGTTTTTCACGTCGTTTTTTTTCATGTTTCCTCTCAAGCCTGTCTTGCGTACACACGATCCTTTTAAAAAACGATCAAGCAAAGCGCAGTGACGTATACCACGTACGACGGCACTATAAAGGGGAAGTTCCGCTCAAATGGCGCAACCCTTCATGTTAGTAAAGTTTGTTGAGCAACGATTCGCGCTTTTAAGCCTCGTGCTTTTCAGTCCGTTATTGCATGACGAATGTGCTATCTCCATTACGAACGCTAGTTTTACCAGAACGAGCGCTCCCGTCTCATACTTAATTCTGAGCATGCGCGTTTTTTTTCACGTCGTTAAAGCATACACACTATTGTTTTTCACGTCGTTAAAAAAAACGACATGAAAAACGACGTGAAAAAAGAGAGCATGTTCGAAATTTTTAATGCCCGTTTTTCACGTCGTTAAAAATGCTCTGGAGCATACACACGATCATTTTTAATGGCCATTTTTAAAAATGGCATTTTTAACGGCATGAAAAACGATCGTGTGTATGGGGCATAAGATTTATTAAAAAGGTGTAAAGTCAGTGTGGTTTGCGAACTTATAACACACTATCTCCAAAACCATAGCGGCACAAACGAATTCCGTATTTGTTTTTAAAATTCAGCAACATGGGGTGCAAAGTGGGCGGGGTTTCAGCAACTATAACGCACAATATCTCCGCACCCAAAGCGGCACAAACGTTTCTTTTTGCGGCACAAACGAATGGCGCGCTTGTTTTTAAAATTCAGCAATATGGGGTGCAAAGTGGGCAGGGCTTGCATTAAATTGAATGTTTAATATCTCAGAAACCGAACCGGCACAAACGCTCATTTTAGCGACACAAACCAGCACAAACTAATGGTATATTTTTATTCAGATTTTACAAACATGGGGTGCCAACTTCACACAGCTGAAGTAATGTAGTAAATATACTGAAAAAGAATTCCAGCATTAGCGGCGCTAAAAGTCCAATAAAAAGTCTTCAGTAATGAACATCCCAATGATCATATAGTCCAATCTTATGTGCAGTTAAATTGATCAATATGCTCCCACATGATCTGTGTCCTGTATTCCAGCCGTCACCACACCTCTTGCCTTTATCACCCCTAGGGTCATACACTCACCGAATATAAGGTGGATATAGGCTCATAAGATGTTCCTGCCGTTCCAAGAAAGGATTAAGTTACTCCATCTAATAAAAGGTTAATAAAAGCTCATAAGGTGATCTTGGAGCGGCAAATACAGATTACTCCATCTATGTGTCACTTATGACAAGAGAAACACAAGTACACATAGCATATTTCTGTAAACACTTTGAATTTATTTAATAAAAAAGAGAGAGGTAACCCCCCTATATAAGTTACACTCACAAACAAATGCTGTGCATAAGCGTTTCAATCCATAATCCTGTCAAAGGCAATCTCAGCTCTCACCACCAGATGGATCACTTCATACTGCGGCGTACCCGGGTTGAGCTGATTGCTAATAGACAGGATGGATGGCTGTGTGGTCCTGCCCTGACGCGCGTGTCATAATCACTTCATCAGAGGGCGTGACCACACAGCACATCCTATAAATACTAGCGAGAAAGAGGGATTTTAACCCCTCACTCATCACATATGGGAATCTGTTTAAATCATTCCCCAGCATATTGAATACCACACTGCACTACAATTGAAAAGGCACCTACACATGCACTCATCCTGTAACATGCAACTTTGCTAACATCTGCAGCCACTTGTTGGTGTGCTGTAATAACTTGTCAAGGCAATTGATGTACTAACTAGAGTATAGTCCTAACTTGACTTACTAAAACCAAAAATGGATTAAAATTCTTGCGATCGATCGATTATATCATGTATGTTAAAAACAATACTATTCAAAATAATTGATACATATATAAAGTCAATAAAAATATAATATATAAAAGATAATCCACATTACAGGATGAAACACGCGGATGTCTTCACATATAGTGCTAAACAGTGTACCATGCTTACAAGCACTTCGTCATTGAATATAAAGGTCATATATAAAAAAATATAAAAGTATAAATTCTCATTTATATTAATGCTATGATAATCGGATACAATTTATGATGATCAGACACAATATATAATGTAGCGTTATTAATTCATGGATAAAATATATTGTTTAAAAAAATATAATTTTTTTGTAAAAACGTATTGTAAAAATATCACATTTAAAGCGGGATTCCACCTGTGATTTTTTATTTTTTTTAAAGTCAGCAGCTACAAACACTGTAGCTGCTGACTTTTAATAAGGACACTTATCTGTCCTACTCGCCCGCAATGTCGGCTCCCAGAGGCCAATCCCTCGATCCTGGCAGCTCCCGGCACCGCTATCCTCACTAAGGGAAACAGGCATTGGAACCTTGCAGCTTCACTGCCCGTTTCCTACTGCGCATGCGCGAGTCTCGCAGTGTTTTCTGAATGGGCGGCTGCTCTCTGGAATACACACAGTTCCCAGAAGGCAGTGTGCACCATTCCCCACAAGACAATGCGAGGATGAAGACCAGCCGCGGAGGATGAAGAGGCAGATTAGGAAGATCCGCATAGCAACCGCTATTTCTGGTAAGTAAAAAAAAAATAAAAAATTCTATTTATTTGTAGATTTTTGGTGAATTTTTTTTTTTTTAGGGTGGAACTCCACTTTAAAGAGCAGACAAAATCCTTAGCACCATGTTAGAACAAAATAATAATCTTAGTAAATATTGATAAAAATAATAATAAAAACGGCATATTAAAATATTTCAAATAATTACAACAACAATACACAATAAAGGAGTATTTAAAAATAATAATAAATGTTACTTGCTGAGAAAACGAATAATCACTGATAAAGCAATTAAAGTGGTTGTAAATTCTCCCATGTAAATTGGCATAAAAAAACCCTTTTGAACACTGCTTGTAGATATCTCTTTACCAGCTTAGTATTGTTGTAATCCTTTTTGTTCTTTAGAATGACGTCACTGGAGCATGCCCAGATCTCCCCTGATTTACGGCACACTCTGCTCGTCTGTCTTTTATCAGGACTTCCTACGGCACAACATTGAAATCCCACGAGACTGCATAATCACTCAGAGCTTCCTCCTACACCCCATGTGACCATGTGACATCACATGGAGTGTAAACCTGGGCATCTGACTGAATTACTGCAGTCTTATCAGCGGAAGCTGATAAGACTGACATAGGCAAACACTAGATAATTGGCACAAGTAAATACTATGAAGTTGGCTATGAGCAGGGAAGCAGGGTTGCCATAGAAACGTTGGATTGAGAAGGAGGCTTGGCTAACAGTACAGGAAGTGCTCAATGTAAGGGCAGAAATACACTCTATGGGGACTCAGAAAACAATACTTAATATGGCACTGTCTTACCACTGTGTAGCGGGCACCCCAAATTTAGGGGTAGTATGAGCCATAGTTGGCTCAGGTTCTTTAATTTGTTGGGTATGGACTCTGTTCTGCTATGGTGTTGCCTGGTTATGGTTCCCCTTGTCCTGTGGTGGCGCTGTTGCCCAGGTCTCGGGTTGAACCACGGGTGGCATTGTGGTGTGATTGGGTGTCCTCTCTCGGCTACCGTGTGGTGGGCGGGGTTTCACCTGCTGTGCATGCCGGGAGGGGGTACGTAAAGGGCAGACGCCATGTTTTAGAAGGGAGTGAGGAGTGGAGGAGGAATGTGCCCCGGGAGTGAGGAGTGTGCCCCAGGAGTGGGGAGTGTGCACCATGGGGGTGCGTGAACTGGCCGAGGAGTCTTGGGCACCTTTAGCCCGAGGCTACAACGTTCCAGGTAGGCCCAGTACCTTCAACTGGGTCTACAGCCAACACACTGGAGTCCCAGGGAGCCCGTGTGAGAGTGGCCCGCTCTGAAAGAGAGGGAACCGGGGGAGGACTTGTCCGATGGATCGGTGATGAAGTTCACGATGGAGAGGCCTGGTTACCTATCAGAGGAAGGATGCGTGAGTTGCAGTACAGCCCCTGTAGTGTGTCCCACTGACACCTATGGTCTCTACTAATCTACGGGGTTTTGTTCAGAAGTCAGAATTCAATCATTAGGGATTCTGTGGCAGAGGATCCCTAGGACTTGTCCGTGAAGGGGACTAAATTCAAGTAGCAACTGTTCGTGCTTCACTCCGGCTGCTAGAACTGTGAGAGGGATCTATCCGGGTGAGCAAAATTCATACTCCGGCTTGAGTAAAGAATAGGGTAACTGGGTGCCCCGTGCCTGAACCTATCTCCCTACCTACTTTGTCGCTAACTTCAACCTGTTCCCAAATCTGTGCAAGATAAAAATAAACTCGGCTGTTTGGAGTTTAAGTACTGTTGGATATTGAGTTTCTTTGGGGAAAGAACACAAACTTTTCCCTACATTGTAGGGACGAGAACCAGTGAACGGGGAGGTAACTTGCTGCAGGACCCAAAAATAAAGAACACCTCTCAACCTTCTAATCCAGGAGGATTCCGGGCATGTGGCACGGTGTGCCTATATCCCTGCAGGGAAAAGGTAAGCAGGAGAAAAGGGTCCGTGTGCTACACCTGGAAACAATTTTTTTTTAAGTTTCTTTAAACCGTAAGTAATATGCTATTTGAGATGGATTACAGTGGCTATAGTTTGATAATTACTTAATATAATGGACTAAATGAAAAGAAGCATCAGAGTGGGAGAGTTTACTTCCTCTTTAACCACTTCAATACTGTGCACTTAAACCTCCTTCTTACCCAGACCAATTTTCAGCTTTTGGTGCTCTCACACTTTGACAATTACTCAGTCATGCAACACTGTACCCAAATAAAATTTGCGTCCTTTTTTTCACACAAATAGAGCTTTCTTTTGGTGGTAGTTAATCACTAGTGGGTTTTTTATTTTCTGTGCTATAAATAAAAATTTTGTGAAAATTTGCCTTTTTCTTTGTTTCTGTCATAAAAGCTAGCAAATTAGTAATTTTTCTTCATAAATTTTGGTCAAAATTTATACTGCTATATATCTTTGGTAAAAATAACCCAAATTAGTGTATATTATTTTGTCTTTGTGAAAGTTATAGAGTCTACTAACTATGGTGCCAATCCCTGAAAATTGCTCAATCTGATCACACCTGAAGTACTGACAGCCTATCTAATTTCTTGAGATACTAACAAGTCATAAAAGTACAAATACCCCCCAAATGACCCCTTTTTAGAAAGTAGACATTCCAAGGTATTAAGTAAGTAGCATGGGGAGTGTTTTTAAGTTGTATTTTTTTCCCACAATTCTTTGCAAAATGAAGTGTTTTTTTTTTTTTTTTTTTACAAAATTGTCATATTTTTTTTATAATTGTAATTTTTATTGGGTTTGAAAGAACAAACAGGATATTGTTACATTATGCACAATATACAGATATCAAACACAGAATGATATCAAAGAAAGAAAAAGAAAAAGAAAATTAAAAGTAGGAGGAATTCGTCAAGCAATGTCCATAAGTACAGAGCACAGGCGTGCTCGGTACACCAGATCAAAAATATATAAACAACAACTTATAGGTTTACAATAGGGATTAATAACCAAAATGAAACCTTAGGCGTCAAAGACAGGGGTACCTATAAAGTACGTATATGGTAGGCAGCAAGAAATGTGGAGCTAGTAAATATCAAGCTAGTACATGTCAAGGTGTAGCAGGTGATGCGAGGATCCCATAATCCGATCGATCCCAGGGTTCCCACACTTTATCAAATTGGGGAATTTTATCATGCACAGAGGCCGTTAGGTATTCCATCCTCCGAATCTCAGCCACCAGATGGAGAAACCTAGGCCATGGAGGAGGCATATTAGATAGCCAACATAATGGGATAAGCCTTTTGGCAGCTAGTAAAATGTAGGAGACAAGTCGATTTACCTTCTTGGGTATGCCCGGAAAGGGGAGACCCAATAAGTAATTTAAGGGATCGAGCGGTAGGGACACACCCACCACCCTCTGTATCAGCAGCCTCACATCATGCCAAAAGGGTTGGATCATAGAACACTGCCAAAAGATATGGAATAGGGAACCCGTATCAGTCCCGCATCGCCAACAGCGCGGCGAGACTGAGGGATCATATTTGTGAATTACATTAGGCGTTTTATACCAAAACATAAGAATCTTAATGGACGTTTCCCTTTGGGACACACATTGAGAAGATTTGAATGTAGAGGACCATATCCTATCCCACACCTGGACCGTAATAGGCAAAATTGTCATTAACTGGTTATTTCTCTCACAGAGCATATGCATACAACAAATTACACCCCAAAATACATTCTACTACTACTCCTGAGTATGGGGATACCACATGTGGGGGACTTTTACACAGCCTGGCCACATAGAAAGGCCCAACATTGAAGTAGCACCATTAGGCGATCTACGAGCATAAATTGCACATCTAATTTCTCAACCACCTATTACAATTTTGAAGGCCCTGGAGCACCAGGACAGTGGAATTGCCCACAAAATGACCCCATTTTGGAAGGCTAACACCCCAACATATAATCTATGAGGCATAATGAGTCTTTTGAACGGTTATTTTTTTTCCAGAAGTTTTTGGAAAATGTGGAAAAAAATTAACGCATTTTATTTACACAAAGTTGTCCATTTATAAGATATTTCCAACACATAGCAAATACATAGCAAAAATTACACCCCAAAATACATTCTGCTACTCCTCCTGAGTATGGGGATACCACATGTGTGAGACTTTTACACAGCTTGGCCACATACAGAGGCCCAACATTCAAGTAGCACCATCAGGCGTTCTAGGAGCATACATTACATATATAATTTCCTGGCAACCTATCATTTTTGAAGGCCCTTCATATTTCTAACACATAACATGTACATACCAAGAATTACAATCCAAAATAAATTCTATTGCGGAAAGGGTAAAAAAAAAAGTATTACCTGTGCTTTTAGTAGTGTCCACAGAAGAGAGCACTGGTCCAGGCAGCAGTCGGGCATGTGCTTAGCGACAGCAATAGTAATTATCCAGGCAGCAGGCAGGAATATTGTCTATGGTCAGCACAAGGATATTTTCAGCACAGCAAAAGCATTTGTCCATAGAAATTGTCCAGGCAGAGACAGCCAGCACAGCTATATTATTGGTCCTGGTTCATCGTTACCTGCAGACACTCATTATTGTACTGCTCTCCAGCCCTTCATAAACATACTGCCTCTTGCTACAGCTAATTATTTGCATAGTCCAGGTAGACGGCAGTGGTGTGGTCCATTCATGCGGCAGGCAAAGGCATGATGGCAGCAAGTCAGCAGCAGGCTGAGGGCGGCAATCGGGTAAGACCTGTGCACAGGGGTAGAGGCTTCGACCCACTCAAATCTCTATGAATCTCTATGAAGCCTCCGGACTCCAGACCCTAATCCGGAAATTAAACCTGGAGAAAACAAAAATAATGTTTTCTCCATCCGGAAAAACGATTCTGGAGCCCCTCACATATGTGAGACCCCTGTGTACTACAGTAGCAGGCCAACAGTTCAGTCCAAGCTGTAGGCAAAAGCATAGTCCATAAAACAGGCCAGGGTCAGTACACGTGGAAGCAGTCCAAGCGGTAGGCAGAGGCATAATCACAAAACAGGCCAGGGTCAGTTCACGTGGAAGCAGTCCAAACGGTAGGCAGAGGCATAATCACAAAACAGGCCAGGGTCAGTACACGTGGAAGCAGTCCAAACGGTAGGCAGAGGCATAATCACAAAACAGGCCTGGGTCAGTTTACATGGAAGCAGTCCAAACAGTAGGCAGAGGCATAGTCAAAAAGCAGGCCAGGGTCAGTTCAGGTGGAAGGCAGTGGCATGGTTATTTGGGGAAGCATGGAAAATGGTCAGCACATATTATGAAAATGGGGGGGAAATGGTTAAAAATATGGGCTAATATTTTAGGGACGTGTGATAAAATTCAAAGCATTCACCAATGCAAAGGCCAGGTTGGGAGGGACACCGGGGACAATGGTAGCTGGTATCTTTTCGAAGTCCTCCTTTGCTGCACACGCGACATCTTTTTTGCCGTCTTCGGCCCGCTTCGGATGGTGGGATGCTGTACGGGAAGTGCCATCCATGAAGTCTGTTAACAGCATCAGAGCGAATGTTTTCTTGGGGGGGGGGTCTTTGTTGATATATGAGGTATGTGACTACTTCTTCTGAGAATTGTATGAAGGGGGCTGGGTTGTGTGGATTTGGTGTAAACTACTGTGATATTGGGGTGTTTTAGCTCAAGTGGATAGATGCGTTTTTATGCAGTGAGTCCATATCAGACAGGCATTCTAGTTAAGGGCCTGGTAGCCCACGTTTATTGAAACAGAAAAACAAAAGCAAACTGTCCCTTCAGGATTCCCACGCAGGGGTTTAACTTCATTTAGCAGTCCAAAAATAAGAAAAACATACCAAGCCTCCTGGCTCTCTTGTTAGCAGTTCCTCTGCTTGCTTTAGGTACTGATACCTTTAAACCACCAGATCTTCAAGTCTCACAGTCTTGGATGCACACAGCTTTGGGCTTCCTAAACGCACACAGCTTGAAGTCCCTTAATGCACACAGCTTCTGGCTCCTTGGACGCACACAGCGTTTGTCCTCACACAGAGACACTCACTAGCAGCCACTGCAGTAAGCAAGCTGCTCACCATCCTTCACTCTCACCAGCCCCTCATTATATTGGTTGTGTGCACCTGAGCACACACCATGCTGGCTGTCCACAAGACCCAGACACAGGGTTGGAGATCCCATCCCACCCAAGACTCTGAAGGATCTCCAAGCCATAGAAGCCCCATGTAGAAATAGCAAAATCTGAGAAAACTGCCAGAGCAGTTTTCTCTGTTTTTTTAAATTTACGCTCTGTAGCTCTGCACTCAGCCGATATGCAGACTCTGTGTCCACTTTAACCCTTTTTCCACTGGGACAGAGCCTCGCTCTGCCACACTACGTAGGAATTATACATGGCCAAATGGATGAGATAAAGTGCTACCTTCTTGTACCAGAATCGGGACCTCCTAATGGACAAATAGGGCTGAATCATTTGGTCGTTGAAATCCACCCCTCCCCCATGTAGAGATTATAGTCCTGGACACATGTCGGCTTTTCAATGGGACCTCGCCGTCTTCGCTGAACTACAACTGCAGTGTCATCATGAATGGTGGACATCATGTGCACGTCCCTGTTACCCTTCCACCTCAAGGCCAGCACTTCTTTGCACCTCAGTGTTGCTCTTTCCCCCTTTCGCAGCTTTTTGTTCACAATTGATTGTGGGAAGCCCTTCCTATTTTTCCTGGAGGTTCCGCAGGCCAGGGTTTTTTCGATGTATAAGTGTCTGAAGAGGGGCAGGCTGGTATAAAAGTTGTCCAGGTATAAATGATATCCTTTTTTCATAAGTGGGTAAACCAGGTCCCATACAATTTTCCAGCTGTGCCCATGTAGGCCGGGCACTCAGGGGGCTGGAATCTTTTCCTTCATATATGCGGAACACATAAAGATATATCCCGTGATTCTCTCACAGAGCTTGTAAAATTTTACACCGTATTTGGCTTTTTTGCTAGGAATATATTGTTTTATTCCTAGCCAGCCTGAAAAGGGTACCAGGGACTCATCCACACATATATGTTTCTCGGGGACATAGATTTCTGCAAATCGTTTGGAAAGGAAATTTATCAGTGGGCGAAGTTTATACAGCTTATCGGAATCTGGATTATTGGGGGAAGGACACTGGGTGTTGTCATTAAAATGCAAGAATCTCATTATCATCTCATATCGGGTCCTGGGCATTACGTAAGAATACATGGGCATGTGGTAGATGAGTTTCATGGACCAATAGGCATGTCCTTGATTTTTTTTTTGTAAGCCCCATGTTTATGGTGAGGCCCAAAAACATTTTGAACTCCTCCAAATCTCTCCACTCAAATGGACGGGCATAAGATGATTGGGGGTTATTGGCAATATACTGCTGGGCATATAAGTTTGTCTGGTCCACAATGAACTGTAGAATAGTGTCGGGCAAATAAAGGTGAAAATAATCAACCTCTCTGAAATTTTGGGTGTTGGCCTGCACACCTGGCTGCGCTGTGAAAGGGGGAATAATTGGTGATCCCGAGTCGGAAGGCAGCCATGTTGGGTTGGCAAGACCATCTGGCATGTATATAGCACTGGCTCTTGGGGGACGTGACACTCTAGTAGTTGGGGGAGTTAAATTTCCTGTGCTGGTACTCGGGTGTGATGTGGCAGCACCGGTACTGGCCCTGGGCATTTGTTCGCGGGGCCTTTGGCTGGCGGCAGCACTGGTACTGGGCCTTTGTTCCCGGGGCCTATTGGTGATGGCAGCGCTGGTACTGGGCCTGGGAATATAATCCTGGTTACTGGCGGCTGCCTGGTTTCCAGAGTGCCGTGCCCTTTTAGGAGGGACCCATCTTCATCCGAATCGTTACTGTATTCGATTGGTTCAAATTCCGAATTTGATTCGGAATCAGAATTGGAATCTGATGAGAACTCCCCGGTGCTCTCATCAGTAATGGAGAGGATCTGGAATGCCTCCTCACTGGTATAGACTCTTTTGGACATGGCTGTGTGGCAGGTAGCTGTGCGACAGGTGACAGATGGGTAGCAGGTGACGATCACGGATGGGCTGTGCGATGGGTGGCAGGTGACGTTCACTGATAGGTGATGATGGTGTGACGGGAGATGGTCACTGATGGGTGACAGGCTACGGACGGTGATGGGTGATGGTCACAGATGGGTGACAGGCCACGGTCACTGATGGATGATGGGTGCACCGCTGATGGTCACCGATGGGTGATGGGTGACAGGGCACGGTCACTTATGGGTGATGGGTGATGGGTGACAGGGCACGGTCGCTAATGGGTGATGGTTGCACCGCTGATGGTCACTGATGGGTGATGGGTGACAGGGTAGGTCACTGATGGGTGACAGGGCAGGTCACTGATGGGTGACGGTTGCACCGCTGATTGATGGTTACTGATGGCAGTCTCTTATGTGACAGGGTACGGTCACTGATGGGTGACGGCTGACAGGGTAGGTCACTGACGGGTGACAGGGTAGGTCACTGACGGGTGACAGGGTAGGTCACTGACGGGTGACAGGGTAGGTCACTGATGGGTGACGGGGCAGGTCACTAATGGGTGACGGTTGCACCACTGATGGTCACTAATGGCCGTCTCTTATGTGACAGGTGCACTTAAGGGGTGACTGTTGGGTGACAGATGACAATTGGGGGGGGGGCGATGGGACAGTTGTGGTGTTGGTGCAGACACTACTGAACATAGATCTGTAACTCACTGCTCCTGGCTCTTCTCTCCTCACACTGGAAACGGTGTGTGAGGAGAAGAAGAGCTGGCAACAGTTAGCTACAAATCTTGTGTTTATATTTAGTGATCAGGCTGTGAATGGATCACAGCCGATCACATGGTACACAGCCCTGGCCAATGGCTGTGTACCATCGTCTGTGACGAGCAGTGTTCCCGGGAACACACTGCCACCGACGGACACGCGCAGCGCGCTCACGATCGAGCGCATGCAGCGTGTAATGGGGGATTTACATTCTGTGATCAGCCGTGACTTTATCACGGCTGATCACGGGTTAAACCGCACTTGCTAGCGGCTGTTCATCCTTGTCGGTGACGAGCGGTGTCTCAGTGACGCGCCGCCACCGACAGTACAGGGATGCACGCCCGCGATCGCGCGCAATCCCTGTTTAAAGGGAGGACGTCATATGACGTCCTCTCAGAACGAGAGTGTCCTCCGCCCGCCGTCAATTGACGGTGGGCGGTGGACAAGTGGTTAAGATCCAGCTCTACGTTCATCCCCTTGGGATGCAGAGTATCTGTAAAATCCACTTGGTTTCACATTTAGAGAGTTCACATACTCTATTTGCTCCTCTCCATGTGGATTTGGATATTTCAATGCCCCAAAATGTTAAGCCTATAGGGTCTCTATTATGCTTATACCTAAAGTGCCTTGATACACTATGGTTCTTAAAACCTATCTTGATGTTATTGATCTGTTCCGATACCCTTTTTCCCACTGTATGTTTTGTGTGACCTATGTACATCAAACCGCATGGACATTGCAGTGCGTATACAACGTAAGTCGAGTTACATGTGATCAGGTCTTTAATTTTAAATGTTTTATCATTAGCGGTTGAACTAAATTCGGTCATCCCTCTCATACAGTAGGTGCCGCCGATATTGTGTCAATCTCGCCGCTTCCAGCGGTCGAGATTGACACCCTATGAGCTGTTACGGAAATCTACGTCTCGCTTAAATGCTTACTATAAGTGATTAAACCTTTTGTCTATATAAAATGAAATCAAACGATAGCGGTGCAAAAAGAGAAAACAATTACATTTATTTTTACAGAAATGATACCACCTCATAGCAAGATGGTACAAATGTTACACAATACAAAATAGGAACATAGCTATAACCTAAAATGATATCACCTATGACCAATGTTACATGATAATAGAAACAAGAGAGCTAAAGAGAAGTAGGATTAATCTTCTTAAAAATGGGAGAGAGAGGGAGAGAGAGGGAGAGAGAGGGAGAGAGAGGGAGAGAGAGGGAGAGAGAGGGAGAGAGAGGGAGAGAGCGGGAGAGAGAGGGAGGCAGAGAGAGAGAGAGCTTACTACGTCACCATGCTGCTATGTCAGATCTTCATTCGCAAGGGCCTGAGCTTTGGGTCTGCATCCAGATATATACACACCCTTGTAAAACCCCACCCCTCCTCACCCCCCCCCCTTTCCATATGCTAAGACCTTGCATTCCCTTGAGGGGTAGGGGGTTGCTAGATTGGGTGAGGGACTCAGTTAAGCCAGGACCCAACCTGTTCCTTTGTCACCTCCCACCTCCTTTGAATTCACCTCAGCATGCCAACAAATGGTCAGATAAGCCTTTTGTCAGATGAAATTCCACAGCTGTGTATGCTACCACTATAGAGTCATTGAAAGATAATTTTAAGTCACCTTAATAATAAAGTATTGTAAAAACATATACAACCATATATATACGTAGAATCCTTTTAATTAGAGCGTTCCCTTGAAGCTTCTTGTTATAAATATGGATTTGAAAAATCTCCACCACAGTCCCCCCTGAAGTTCATTCTTGAACTTATGTCCTCCCTCAATGATTTTATACCCACCCACAATGGCCCAGAAGCCCTGACCCTTCCCCCACCACCACTGCGGCCTCTTCCTTTCTTGAACCCGCCGTAACCCATCAAGGTAGACTTGAGACAGTTCTGGTGCCTTTGAGACTTCACATCCGACCCATGAGAGTCTGTACTGCAATGCTTCATCGCCCCGCTGCATTGGAGGAGCGGAATTCAAACATTACTGGTGGGATCCTTGCAAATTTAGTCCTGTAGCTTGGAAATATGGTGTTATGATTGTCACGATTGGATCGGACCGCGAGAAAGCACTTTTCAGCATGGTGAAGGAAAGTTTCAGAAGAGTCTTATTCGTGGCACGTTTTTCTTAAGAGATGCGTTGCCTCTTCAGGTGGTGGTTGGGCGGGCCTCCGGACAGTCATGCATGAATACAAAAAAAACAAGAACAAGAGGGAGAATGTCAGACAGGAATATCTATGAGGGGTGCAATGTGGACGAGTCAGGTGGGATCCCCACAGGGTACCGAGACCGAGCCACGGCCAGTATCATCCATTGCCCTTGATGGTAGGGATAGTCAACACTGTCTGCTATTGTCAGGTCCCTGGGTTCACCACACCTGTTCACGGGGCTCAGGTTAAAGCAGTGGGCAGATATGGGGAGGTAAAATTACATTAAGACCTAGGACCTGGATGTCCAGGGATACTTTGTGAAATATGGTATTTGTATGTTTCAGGAACCCATTCTATGGAACCCACTGGACTCTTAAAAAAATGGAGTCAGGCAGAGACGGTAAACCCTTACAATTCACAACTTATCTCTGATATTCAAACAAAAGTTCCAGAAGATGAATACATTTATTTTCCAAGATAAAGCAGAATATGAACCAAAGAAAGTAGGAAAGAGAAAAGAAAGAGAAAAAAAAATACAATAAGCAACAAAACACACAGGTTCAATGCTGCTTCGACCCAGACCGTTTGTCACCCATTTCCCTTTATGTCAAAGAGCACTGACTCTGCATTCAAAAAAAACAAACAAACAATATATAACTGTCCTGAAACAGTGCCTCGAAAAATAATATATTGTGGCTGTTGCAGCAGCAGCTTGGCAGAAAAAAATAAAAATAAAATAAAAATAAAATAAAGGAGGAAAAAATAAAAATAGATAACTCTTCTCCCCTATTAGTGATCAACAGGTGAACAGGATCACTGTCACTAACAATTTACAAGTCGGGTAGAAAAACAAAAAAAATAAAAATATATTAAAAAGGAGAGGCTAAACCAATGGCTGCCAAAAAAACTTTTTTAGAATTTAGTCACCCCGACTGTCCTTTTAATATTACAGATTGAACAGGCTTATCCCTAGAACAAAAACAAGAAAAATATAGTTCTAGGGTCCTCTCTTAAATGCGCAAGCTACTCTAAATCGGTCTCTTAACCACTTAAGCCCCGGACCATTTGGTAGCTAGAGGACCAGAGGTGAATTCAGAATTTTGCACTGCGCTGCTTTAACTGTAAATTGTGCGGACATGCAATGTTGTACCCAAACAAAATTTGCGTCCTTTTCTTCCCACAAATAGAGCTTTCTTTTAATGGTATTTGATTGCCTCTGCGATTTTTTATTTTTTGCGATAACGGAAAAAGACCGAAAATTTTGAAAAAAATGATATTTTCTACTTTTTGTTATAAGAAAAATCGAATAAACTCAATTGTAGTCATACATTTAGGCCAAAATGTATTCAGCCACATGTTTTTAGTAAAAAAAATGTCAATAAGCGTATATTTATTGGTTTGCGCAAAAGTTATAGAGTTTACAAACTAGGGTACATTTTCTGAAATTTACACAGCTTTAAATTTATGACTGCCTATCTCATTTCTTGAGGTGCTAAAATGACAGGGCAGTACAAAACCCCCCCAAATGACCCCATTTTGGAAAGTAGACACCCCAAGGAAATTGCTGAGAGGCATGTTGAGCCCATTGATTTTTTTATTTTTTGTCCCAAGTGATTGAATAATGACAAAAAAAAAAAAACTACAAAAAGTTGTCACTAAATGATATATTGCTCACACATGCCATGGTTATATGTGGAATTTCACCCCAAAATACATTTTGCTGCTTCTCCTGAGTACGGGGATACCACATGTGTGGGACTTTTTGGGAGCCTAGCCGCGTACGGGACCCCGGAAACCAAGCACCGCCTTCAGGATTTCTAAGGGCGCAAATTTTTGATTTCACTCCTCACTACCTATCACAGTTTCGAAGGCCATAAAATGCCAAAATAGCACAAACCCCCCCCCCAAATGACCCCATTTTAGAAAGTAGACACCCCAAGGAAATTGCTGAGAGGCCTGTTGAGCCCATTGAATATAATTTTTTTGTCCCAAGTGATTGAATAATGACAAAAAAAAATACAAAAAGTTGTCACTAAATGATATATTGCTCACACATGCCATGGTTATATGTGGAATTACACCCCAAAATACATTTTTCTGCTTCTCCTGAGTACGGGGATACCACATGTGTGGGGGCTTTTTAGGAGCCTAGCCGCGTACGGGACCCCGAAAACCAAGCACCGCCTTCAGGATTTCTAGGCACAAATTTTTGATTTCACTCCTCACTACCTATCACAGTTTCGAAGGCCATAAAATGCCAAAATCGCACAAAACCCCCCCAAATGACCCCATTTTGGAATATAGACACCCCAAGCTATTTGCTGAGAGGAATGGCGAGTATTTTACAGCTCTCATTTGTTTTTGAAAATGAAGAAAGAAAATATATATATATATATATATATTTTTTTTTCAATTTTCAAAACTTTGTGACAAAAAGCGAGATCTGCAAAATACTCACAATACCTCTCAGCAAATAGCTTGGGGTGTCTACTTTCCAAAATGGGGTCATTTGGGGGGGTTTTGTGCTATCTGGCATTCCATGGCCTCCGAAACTGTGATAGGCAGTGAGAAGTGAAATCAAAAATTTACACCCTTAGAAAGCCTGAAGGCGGTGCTTGGTTTTTGGGGTCCCGTACGTGGCTAGGCTCTCAAAAAGTCTCACACATGTGGTATCCCCGTACTCAGGAGAAGCAACAGAATGTATTTTGGGGTGTAATTCCACATATGCCCATGGCATGTTTGAGCAATATATCATTTAGTGACAACTTTGTGCAAAAAAAAAAAAAAAAAAATTGTCGTTTTTCCGCAACTTGTGTCAACATATAAAATATTCCATGGACTCGACATGCCTCTCAGTATATAGCTTGGGGTGTCTACTTTCCAAAATGGGGTCATTTGGGGGGGTTTTGAACTGTTCTGGCATTTTATACACAACATTAGGAAGCTTACATCCACTCTTCTAACCACTTAAAGACAAAGCCCGTTTTTGACACTTTTTGTTTACATGAAAACATTTTTTTTTTTGCAAGAAAATTATGTTGAACCCCCAAACATTATATATATTTTTAAAGCAAAGGCCCTACAGATAAAAATGGTGGGTGTTGCATTTTTTTTTTCTACACAGTATTTGCGCAGCGATTTTTCAAACGCATTTTTTGGGTTAAAAAATACACTTTTTTTAATTTTAATGCACTAAAACACACTATATTGCCCAAATGTTTGATGAAATAAAAAAGATGATCTTAGGCCGAGTACATAGATACCAAACACGACATGCTTTAAAATTTCGCACAAACGCGCATTGGCGACAAACTACATACATTTTTAAAAGCCTTTACAGGTTACCCCAGTAGATTTACAGAGGAGGTCTACTGCTAAAATGATTGCCCTCAATCTGACCTTCGCGGTGATACCTCACATGCATGGTGCAATTGCTGTTTACATATGACGCCAGACCGACGCTTGCGTTCGCCATTGGGCAAGAGCAGGGCAGGACAGGGGTGCTTTTTTTTTTTTCCTTTTTTTTTTTATTAGTTTTGCTTTTTTATTTTATTTTTAAATTGTTCCTTCCAAGTATTTTTTTTTTTTTTTTTTTATCATTTTTATTGTTATCTCAGGGAATGTAAATATCCCCTATGATAGCAATAGGTAGTGACAGGTACTCTTTTTTTTGAAAAAACTGGGGTCTTCTAGACCCTAGATTTTTCCTCTGCCCTCAAAGCATCTGACCACACCAAGATCGGTGTGATAAAATGCTTTCCCAATTTCCCAATGGCACTTTTTATATCCGGGGGGGGGCATTCCCTCCCACTGCTTGTAAAAGCAGTCCAGAGGCTAATTAGCCGCTAGGATTGCTTTTACATGAAAGCCGGCCGCAGGCTGAAAAGAATGATACCAAGATGATACCTAAACCCGCAGGCATCATTCTGGTATAAACATTCAAAGTCCAGCAACATACCAGTACGTTGCTGGTCCTTGTTGGACATGTATTGTAATCTTTTTTTTTCATGCAGCCAGTTGGGTGAACGAAAAAAGAGATTGATCGGTGGGTATGCCCACCATTAGAATACCGCCCTTCATCCACCCACTTCCAATGATGGGCATACACGCACCATTTATATATGCCGAAGCATGGGGGCATCCTCCCGCAAAAAAGTTATGCCGCACACACATGGTCGGACTTTTCCACGGGCAAGCCTCCTTCGGAATTTCGACCGTATGTACGCGGCATTAGGAGCAAAATCGCTCCTCCGCCCCTGCTGCCCCAATGCTTCGGCATATTTGCTTTTTTTTTTTTAACTGTGGTGGTGAAATCACCTCCTACAGCACTGGAGTCGCAGGGATCAGGCCTGTCTCTGCGAACGCTGCACTTGTGTGTTTTTGTTTTGTAAGTGACAGTGATCGATCGATACTGCACTTGGGTGGCCTGGGCTGGACGGAGGGGCAAAACGCAGGTGCCAGCAGGTATCTGGGCTGATCCCGCTAACACTGCGTTTTTGGGAACCCTAAACTGCTGGGGACGCTAGTATAGATCTGATCAGATCAGATATTGATCTGTTCAGATACTATACCACTAAGGGGGGTGTATGCTTCACGCGTGGGTGTTAGCGTTACTGGCACTAACCTGACGCTGCCTGGGGTGTGACTCAGACCCTCTCTGACGCTAAAACCTAATTGATATCACCCGCCGGGCTATCAGGGGGTTAAACCTTTATTGGGTTATATACGGCGGGTGCCCTGACACTATAAAAAGCAAACTAACTAACCAGCGTCACCCGTAACACTTATATGGTGATCTCTGGTGAAAGGGTTAACTAGGGGCAAGCAGGGGGTTAAAACCTTTATTAGATAATATATGGGGGTACCTGACGCTATAAAAACCTGCGGCGAACCTAAAAAAAATTACCAGCTACCGATCTGCATCACCGACACTAAGACAGCGTTTAGAAAAACGATTGCTTAGCGACAGTGGTGATGGGGGTGAAAGGGTTACCTGGGGGGGCGATCAAGGGGGTTAAACCTTTATTAGATAATATATTGGGGTACCTGATGCTATAAAAACATGCGGCGAACCTAAAAAAAATTACTGGCTACGATCTGCATCACCGACACTAAGACAGCGTTTAGAAAAACAATTGCTTAGCGACAGTGGTGATAGGGGGTGAAAGGGTTACCTGGGGGGCGATCAAGGGGGTTAAACCTTTATTAGATAATATATTGGGGTACCTGACGCTATAAAAACCTGCGGCGAACCTAAAAAAAATTACCAGCTACCGATCTGCATCACAGACACTAAGACAGCGTTTAGAAAAACGATCGCTTAGTGATAGTGGTGATAGGGGTGAAAGGGTTACCTGGGGGGCGATCAAGGGGGTTAAACCTTTATTAGATAATATATTGGGGTACCTGACACTATAAAAACCTGCGGCGAACCTAAAAAAAATTACTGGCTGCCGATCGGCATCACTGACGCTAAGACAGCGATTAGAAAAATGATCGCTAAGCGACAGTGGTGATAGGGGGTGAAAGGGTTATCTGGGGGGTGATCAGGGGGTTAAACCTTTATTAGGGGGGGTTAGGGGGCTACACTGGACCTAAGACTAAACTTTGGTGACACTTTTACAGTCACAAATGTCACTGATTGCAGTGATCACTAAATAAATGGTCACTGCAATCAGTGACACTGTGACTGGGGGCTGGGGGGGTGATCTGGGGGGGCCTGGGGGGGCGATTTATGTCCCTATGTGTCCTGGTGTCAGTGTAGTGTTGTGTGCACTGACCTGATGTCTTCTCTTGTACGGCGCTCGGTATATGTGAGCGCCGCACCAGAGATGACATCACTTCCTCCTGCTCCCTCTGTCTGACACAGACAGAGGGGGCATTTCCATTCGCCGGGAGCGATCGCGAGGGGGTGGCCAGAAACGAATGGCTGCCCCCTCATCCCGGAACGCTCCCGGACACTTAGCCACCGCTCACTGTACAGAAGGGGGGTCCGATTGGACCCCCCAACTATACAAAGGCAATCACATACACTCTACGTGATTGTGCCTGTCGGTGCCATTCTGCCGACGTATATATACAGTGAGCGGTCGTTAAGTGGTTAATAGTGACCCGCATTGGGACCGCAACAGGGTGTAGTTTACTAGAGTTTTTGCCCCAGAACATCCTGATTTCCATCTCCCTTGTTATCTCCTCCCATGCTCCACCTCAGGACTGCTCCAGAGCCTCTGGAACTCCCCACCTTTAAAACCATACACCCAGCCAGGCGCTCCCCTTTCCACACCTAAATACTCTTTTATTCCAGGAAGCCTACCCCGCCTCCACCTAAAATGTTACCTCAGCCCGCTCCATATCAGATAATTCCCAGCGGCTATTATTTTTGTTCCACCCCCCTCCCCTTAGATTATCAACCCCTAGAGAAGGGCCTTTTTTATTCACGCCTTGCCCAAACTGTTGGCACCCATTAAATCCTGTTGCCCAAAGTTTAACTACCCATCTTTTAACTCCTCGCCGAATCCCAACGGAAGTTTCACTAAGTGTAAGGGGATGTCAGGTTTTATAAAAAAACTTTCTTTCGGGGCTATAGGGGTGAAACCCGGGGTTCCTTCTATATCCCTCCCAAGGACAAGAGTGTAGGTACAATAGACTCCCCAAGGTAGTGTACCCTGCTGAGTACAATTCAACCTGATGCTGAAAACAGTGTATCATTAGCCATGTGATGTCAGCATCAGTACCCCAGCATCCGGTATTGAGTCTAACACCTACACCATCGAAGCAATGACAAAAACCCACAAAATTCTATCCCAGTGACCATGCCCAGGGTATATCATGCACCCCTACCTACTGTTAGGTTCAAGAAACACCCTTGTTCCATGACTAACGCCACATCAGTATCCTCTAGGTCAAATAACCAAACTCGCCTATATCCCAAATAATACCCAGGTGCTTCCTTCCCAGCAATGATCTCCCCATCCAGAACACAGAGTGAAATACATTCACCACTGTGTATTGGCCGTGCAAGGGACATTGTGTTCACACCTCTGACAGAGGGAAATATCAACCTGCCCCCAGCTTCCATACCCTCTGATCACATGTGGGTCCCTTAGCCACAAATGCAACAAGATAGAATCCCCAGTCAGTAAGCCACTGGTGCCCTCAATTCTACAGACCGAGTCTGCATTTCTGTAACACCTTTCACAATCCAAACCAGTACAGCCCATCCAGGCATTCGACTACCACTTTGGATTAGTGTAGGCGACGTGTTTTGGCACAGTCTTACTGAGTGGTGATGCTAACTCATCAGGCCACTGCCCCTCATAGAGAGATTTGTTCAAACAGCTTGATGCTGGTTGATAACTCCACCTGCCCATGTGTGCACACCAGAGCAAATGACATATATCTGCCCTGTACCATCTCACACTCTCTACCAACCTCCCACCATGGTTGATGGAATCCTTACGAGCGGCGAGCTCGTCTCCTCTCAGATCTGCTGGCGGTGTGTCTGTGCTTCCGTCCACGTGACGGAAGCACAGACACACCGCCAGCAGATCTGAGAGGAGACGAGCTCGCCGCTCGTAAGGATTCAACACCCCGCTCTGACTTTTAAATGTGAGTTTTTTACTTTGATTTTATTAAAACGCCATTAGTGGTTTCAGACCCACACTATTTTTCCTTCCTTTATTTTGTACATCTCAACTTTGTGACTGCCGCTGCTGATACCTGAGGGATGCACTGATTGCACCATAGATGCTACACCCTTTTCCCACTGGCACGAGCTCGGCGCTCGTTTGGATTGAGGTCCACGCTCACTTCATCACAAGTGAGTGTGTGAATGTATGCACCAGTGATCCATCTTGCTGCACTCACAAAGTTGCGCTATTGATGTGCTTTTTGTTTGTGTTTTTCCATATACACTCCAATGATTAACGGTGCCATAAAGACCAGCCCATAAGGACGCGATACCCTCCCTAACTACAGAGAGTTGCTGCATACCGCCCCCCCTCCAACAGGGAGGTAAGCCAGGTGTGATCACAGGGTGGATGCCACAGGACTTTCTCCAAGCATTTGGTGACGGGAACTTATTCACATATATTATCCATTTACCATAAACTTATTATTAGTTATTTTTGAAGTATTGGGAAGTCACTACCAGGACTTTTTTTGGGACTGTTTTTTCTTTACCAGTTCAGTTCACGTTCGCACTGAGTGTGTTACTCTATTTATCCTATCCACCCTATCCTTTTCAGTTATGGATAATGTTTGTGGATTACTAATATGTTTTAGTGATTTAATTTTTTAACACGTGCTGTATATTTGGATTATTTAGATATTGGTTGTATATGTCACTTATATTGCCTTATTATTCACTGTGTTATATAGTTTTTTCTTTTGTTGTTCTGATCATATTTTGATCAGTCCTTTATTAGTGCACGTACTTTTGTGTCACTGTGCACATTGCACATCGCTGTTAGTTAGCGGAATACCAGCTAATTACTTACTCACTCTGTCTCTCATTTTCCCTCATTTGCCCCTTCCCCTTCCCCTCCCCCTCCCTTTCACCTTTTTTCACCTGTGTTTGTCCTATCCCCACCGTTTTTTCATTTACACTTCCTCTCCCCTCCCCAATTTTACTTTATTTGACACACTACAGCGCAGTCACCATCACGTTTTTTATACTTTATTGTTCATTTGGACCAGACCCCTCGGTGATTGCTGCAGTATCTCATCCGTTTCCTATCCCTCCCCCTTACCTCCTACCCGTTTCACTACTCAGTTAGCGCAAGGGTTTTTTCTGTTTTATATGAGAAGGGTTGGTTTCCCCTATTTCAGAGAGATGGGATTGCTTGGTGACACGGTAGGAAACAGGTTTGAACTACATTTGGGGACACACAGATAGCTAGGGACATTAGCATACCTTAGCTTCAGGCAATGAGCCAAACTTGTACAGCCAGGTATGGTTGGGCGTGTACCTAATTACAATGACAGCGAGGGGGGGTGTAAGCAGTCCTACTCCTGAACACAAGTTCGCCCAAAGTAACATCAGACCATTACCCTTTTACCACTAAGTGCAGTACCCCTGGCAGAGATTTATAATGCTCCTTAGCCTCACATATGGGTTAGAGTGCCAATTATCCCCGGCAGTCTTACTCAACTTTTATGCAGACTTCAGTTAATTTGTTCTGCTACTCAGTAGATCAGAACATACAACACACACTGGGTGGTCCAAAACACAACCGAATGGACTGACAACTAGACATTCCAACTAGATAATGGTGGCGACAACCTAAAACATTTCACATGTGAAACACGACCAACCAGGAAAAAATAATTTTTTATCACGTTGTCCTCTGGAGGCTACGATTTCCTCTTGTTCTGAAAGCCAGAAAACCCAATTATCGACTCTGAGGGATAAAATTCCAATAAAAGTTAGGGATAAACATTCCATTTTTTGCAATTTACAAAAAACAATTCCAGTAGCATATGAAACACAAATATACATTACATTACTTTACATTACATAAACCGTGCACTTTTTTTTTAAAATACCAAAAATTGTTGAGCTCAACTTTTAATTAATATGTATTACATGATACACATTAATACCACGTGGTTTGTGTTTTATACCAGTAATCCCCCCCAAAAAATTATTCACCATGGTGAGAAAAAAATTAGCAAACTTTTTAACAGTACCATTTATCAACCAATCATAATACTTCACCACAAAATCCCTTGCTGAATCGTCTTCTGTAACACAAACACAGTTTAGTAAAAGCACTTTCACAAAAAACTATTACAGCCTGGCTCAGGTCATTTGCATGTCAATACAATTCGTTTTACATTCTCACAGATCTGGTTGGAAAGAAAGGGGGGTCATTTCAGGCTGTCAGCAGCTGAGAACATAATGTCACAGATCCGCACTACACCTCTCGCATAGTCTCCACACACACACATATTCACACACTTGGTCAAAGATGACCTCTAGACATCACACAAATCAGAATCTTTTCTATCATAACCTGTACTTCTTAAACCCATAACATCTGTTTGGTCAGGTTCCTCCTTGTCCCCCTGTTCATCATTATTCTACCATCCATGCACAATAAGCATCTCTTTCCCAAGCATTTGGCTTGACCGTACCATTTTTTCAAAATACAGTTTCCCAGTCCACCATTCCCAACATTGCATATTTCCCAACTCAAGGCCCCTGTATCAATCCTTTCTTCCTTCGGGGTCAAGTGGTAAGGTTCCCCACGGTTAGACTCCCTCTTTGAAGCGATTTTATTACCCATCCTTTACGGACGAAAGACCTTGAACTGATCCCGCAAACCTCTTATATGTTGCTTTATATGTCAAAGTTAGCTACTCTTTGACCAATGATTGGGTTCGACAGGTACCGCCCCTGTCGCCGTTGCGAACCTTTTTTCACTACTCTGCCAGAACAACCACTGCTCTGACTATAGTCCTTCAAAAAATAAGCCTGGAAATCTTCCCAACTAAATAAATAGTTTAATCTCCCCGTGGACTTCTCCAAAGTATTCCCCAAAAAAAAATGACTATCACAGGGCTTCCCAAGCGTTAAGCTTGATTAGACCCTCTGATTGCTTGTAGTGCAGGAGACAGTTTTGTTTGCTAACCTGGAACTTCCCATCTCAAACTCTAAACGCCTCTCAAGATGGCCGACAAGCCAAGCCACAACAAAATGGTGGATGACCACCGCACATCTCATGGACCATGACAAAATGGTGGATGATGCCCAATTTTTCCCGCCAAAACCAGCATGGCACATACCACATGGGTTCCCACACACACAGGAAAACAAAAAATAGTCTCCATCAGATTGCAACACCGAAAAAAAAACGCACTACTCCATTCGCACCAAACATCAAAATCTGCCCCAAAAGCTTACAATCCCCCCGTTAGTAGTTTACACAGAAAGATAGATTCGCATACATCCAGATAATTCAGTGTGATTTAGTCTCCGTTTCCACTGATGCAACTCGCCATGCGACCTTGGGCACAAAGTCGCTTTACAAATCGCTTACCATTGATTTCAATAGCACCCATTCCAATCTATGTGACTCAAAGCTGCAGTGACTCTATCAAAATTGCATTCAACACCACACCACAGTCGCACTAAAACTGCATTTCAACGTCACACGACATTGGAGTTGCGCCAGTGGAAACGCAGCCCTATTCGCACAGGTTTGTTTCAATCCCAAAGATTGGCCTAATCTTTTCAAAGGGTCAACTGAAATTGATTCCAAACAGTGCCCTTATCATTCATACTGACACCCTGCTGCAATTTCATTCTATATACATACATTATTCAAAAATCAGTCTCATCAAAATATTCGCCTAGACAAAAAGGTAAAAAGTTAAGTTCTGAGAAGTTTTTGTTAGGTATTCAGACAGGTTAAAAAGACATAAGAAAACGCTTAGGATTTCTGGCGTTAGGGCCAGCTCTGTCTACCATACGAGAAATAATACTCACCTAAATTTAAACTTCCTCACACGGGGCACCATCTGTTACAGAAATCTCTGTCTCGCTTAAATGCTTAAAATAAGTGATTAAAAACCTTTTGTCTATATAAAATGAAATCAAACGATAGCGGTGGGAAAAGAGAAAACAATGACATTTATTTATACAGAAACGATACCACCTAATAGCAAGGTGATACCAATGTTACACGATACATAATAGGAATATTGCTATGACAAACATGATAATACCTATGATGAAGATGATACTAATGTTACATGATAATACCAATAGTAACAAGAGAGCAAAAGAGAAGTAAGATTAATCTTAAACATGGGAGAGAGAGAGAGAGAGAGAGAGAGGGAGAGAGGCAGAGAGGCCGAGCGAGAGAGAGAGGGAGAGAGAGAGGGAGAGAGAGCTTATTACGTCACCATGTCGTCTGCGTCAGATCTTCATTCGCAAGGGCTCTAGCCATGAGTGTACCTGACTTTTATACCCCCTATGCCAACCAGAACCCAAAGTCCTGTGGTCTCATTGGTTTAAAGCTGACCACCTGATTGGTTGAAATCTCAAACCTCTTTACTTAGCCTTCCAAATCTAAACCAGAAATACGTGCTGCTTTTATCAGATAGAGGTGTGTTCCTTTGATGCTCAGTTCAACAAGTTTCTCACATTAGCAAGCATGCAAAGGGCCCCTGCGGTGACCGGCCCCCTCAAGACAAAGGACACTTAAGTTTCACCTGAAACCTAATCCATGTCCCCAACCAACAGGAGATGATACGTCCTTTGTTTACAGTATGGGGGGGAGCTCTCTCTCAAAGAAAATATCTTTCAGTAAACTCATAAGCAGATTTTACCCGTCCCCATATATATATATATATATATATATATATATTACACATACATACACATACATACACATACATACATGCACATGCAGCGTCCTGTTCCCAATGATTGGACGCTATTAAGCCAGCAGCTCCTACAAGGGTAGTGTTTCATAAATACATATATACATGTGTCCGTTGGGGGGCATGGTGGTTTATTTAGAGTACAGAATATGAAAAAGAATTGGAATCAAAATATCCACCACAGAGCTCCGTCGCGAGAGCCAGCGCCGAGCTGTCTCGTCATCGGGAAAGGAAAAAATGTTCCTTTCACGATGAGCGGCACGCATTGCCGATAGACGGGGATCCGACGTGGATTCCCGCCAATACCAGGCACTGCGTTTGGTATGAATCCTGAGCGGGAACTCCACGCCAATTTTTAAAGAAAAAAACGGCGTGGGTTCCCCCTCCAGGAGCATACCAGGCCCTTGGGTCTGGTCTGGATTTGAAGGGGAACCCTACGGCGAAAAAACGGCGTGGGGGTCCCCCTCAAAATCCAAACCAGACCCTTATCCCAGCATGCAACCGCAGGGGAAGAGGGGGGGACGAGAGAGCGGCCCCCCCTCCCTCCTGAACCGTACCAGGCCGCATGACCTCAACATGGGGGGTTTGGTGCTCTGGGGGAGGGGGGCGACCTGCGGCCCCCCCACCCCAGAGCACCCTGCCCCCATGTTGATGAGGACAGGGCCTCTTCCCGACAACCCTGGCCGTTGGTTGTCGGGGTCTGCGGGCGGGGGGCATATCGGAATCCGCGAGCCCCCTTTAATAAAGGGGCCCCCGGATCCCGGCCCCCCCACCCTATGTGAATGAGTATGGGGTACATCGTACCCCTACCCATTCACCTGGTGGAAAAAAAAATGTCAATAAAAACACAACACAGTTTTTTAAAGTATTTTATTGCACAGCTCCGGGGGTCTTCTTCTGACTTCGGGGGTCTCCGGTGTCGTCGCCGCGCTCTTTTGCTAGCGGAGGCCCGGTCTTCTCCGTCGTCTTCTCCCCTCCGGTTCTTTCTTTCTTCTGCCGGGCCTCCGCTAACTTCTTTTTAGCTCTTTTGCTAGCGGAGGCCCGGTCTTCCCCGTCGTATCGTCCGGCTCTCCGTTGTCCTTCTGCCGGCCCCTCTTGTAGCTCTTTTGCTAGTGGAGGGGCCGGTCTTCCCGTCGTCGGCGTCTTCTTCCCTCTTCTCCTCCTCGATGTTGACTCGTCGCTTCCTCTCGCAGTAATGCTAAATCTTCGGTCCGCAGAGATTAATATAGGCTTCTCATGACGTCACAGTCACATGTTCCCATGACGTCACAGTCACATGCTCCAGGGCCACCCGGAGCATGTGACTGTTACGTCATGAGAAGCCTATTTTAATCTCTGTGGACCGAAGATTTAGCATTACTGCGAGAGGAAGCGACGAGTCAACATCGAGGAGGAGAAGAGGGAAGAAGACGCCGATGACTGGAAGACCGGCCCCTCCACTAGCAAAAGAGCTACAAGAAGGTAGTGGAGGGGCCGGCAGAAGGACAACGAAGAGCCGGACGAGACGACGGGGAAGACCGGGCCTCCGCTAGCAAAAGAGCTAAAAGGTTAGCGGAGGCCCGGCAGAAGAAAGAAAGAACCGGAGGGGAGAAGACGACGGAGAAGACCGGGTCTCCGCTAGCAAAAGAGCTAAAAGAAGTTAGCAGAGGCCTGGCGGAAGAAAGAACCGGGGAGCGCAGCGACGACACCGGAGACCCCCGAAGTCGGAAGAAGACCCCCGGAGCTGTGCAATAAAATACTTTAAAAAACTGTGTTGTGTTTTTATTGACATTTTTTTTTCCACCAGGTGAATGGGTAGGGGTACGATGTACCCCATACTCATTCACATAGGGTGGGGGGGCCGGAATCTGGGGGCCCCCTTATTAAAGGAGGCTCCCTGATTCCGATAAGCCCCCCGCCCGCAGACCCCGATAACCAACGGCCAGGGTTGTCGGGAAGAGGCCCTGTCCTCATCAACATGGGGGCAGGGTGCTCTGGGGTGGGGGGGCCGCAGGGCGCCCCCCCTGCCCCAGAGCACCAAACCCCCCATGTTGAGGGCATGCGGCCTGGTACGGTTCAGGAGGGGGGGCGCTCTCTCGTCCCCCCCTCTTCCCCTGCGGCCTGCCAGGTTGCGTGCTCCGATAAGGGTCTGGTTTGGATTTTGAGGGGGACCCCCACGCCGTTTTTTCGGCGTAGGGTTTCCCTTCAAATCCAGACCAGACCCAAGGGCCTGGTATGCTCCTGGAGGGGGAACCCACTCCGTTTTTTTCTTTAAAAATTGGCGTGGAGTTCCCGCTCAGGATTCATACCAAACGCAGTGCCTGGTATTGGCGGGAATCCACGTCGGATCCCGTTCAATACAGTGTCGCGTCTCCCTCTCGCTATTGCAACGAGCGCGACACGTGTCGCTACCCTGTTGCCGAGATCTCGGCACTCCTGTCGCCGAGAATCTCGGCGATGGGAGCGCGATAGATATACAATATCGGCGGCACCTACTGTATGTGTATTTTCTTGTCTACAGGATAAATTTCCATCTATGGGCCACTGTGTAAGTAATAAAGTAACTACCCTTATCTTTCATCCTCAGGGCAAAACACCTAGATAACCATTATAATGACCTCATATCTCGTTATTTTATAGTAATACACACGCATCCAACTCCTGATTGGCAAAAGGACATGAAATGCATAGAGTGTTCATCCAGGGATGCCAAGCCACGCTTGCTCCAATAACCTCAACTAATCATGTTCTCTGTCTGTATTAATCATGTGAATTATGTATACATCATATATGTTTAAATTATATATACATATTGTCTGCCATGAATTTTACTGTTTGTCACATATCATGTTTTAGTGATTAATTCCTTTATCAATAAATGTATTATGATTATATCAACTTTTGTTGAATTTTATGAATGTATTTTTACATCATAAATGCCTGATTATATTGCTTAATTATGTTTACTTATATCACTACCATGAATCACCCCTAGGGGCTTGTGACATTCAGGTTATCTTCACGCTATAAACATATCATTACAAACTCCCACAGGCCTCACTCAAAGTCCCAATCCAACCCCCTTTTTTTTTGGTTTGCATGTACATATTTCAATGAAGATGATTTTTGGAATTTATATATACATTTTTATATAAGTTGGTGTGTTGGTTCATGGTGTACCATGAAAGTCCATTTATGGTTTTGTATTCCATAATATTTGGTGATAGGACACGGTAACCCCTTCTTTCTTTTTCTCTTGTTTTTTTTTGTCATTTACCCAACATCCATATACACAGTTTATCAACAGACAAGACTCCCATCTGTTATCAGGTTGCATAATCAGAACCATCTTTTCACAATAGGAGTAGAGATAGGATGCCAATGTTAAAGCGTTTGTTATCCCAAAATGTCATATTCCTGATGTATCTGCTGTACCATATACTTTGTATAAAGAAGTCTCCTGTTCTTTTTGTATTACTTCCTTTTAGCTGCTGGTGTTCCTCCTGGTGTTCCTGCCAGTCCTTCTGCTTTCCTATAAAAAATTGACCACACTAAGCAGGAGAATACACCATGGTCAGGTCTCTAGCTATGCTGGGAACTCAGGCTGCTCTCCTCCAATGATCAGACTTGTCCTGACACAGCCATACGCTGGCAAGCTCAGTGTACTGCTCTTGCCTCTCCCCCGCCCCAGCTCGTATGCAACTGGGAATAGAGGGAATGTAATCACAAAAAAAAAAAAGAAGCTATTTCTAATGTTGTTTTTTTATATCCATACAAAAATGTTTTGCCTTTCATTTCTATTTTAAACTGCATGGGTTGTTTTACATGGTGATCATTTACAATCACTTTAAGGCTCAATTTCAGCTGGTATCAGCCAGTTCAACATAAACCAACTGATATTTGGCCAGTGTGTACAGCAGCCTGTCCATCAGAAGCCGACCTCACTCCTGGCTTCTGTTGAACGGGCATGCTGGAAAACCTATAGCCGATTGCCATCCGATCAGTGCTTGCAAGCGCTAACCGGTGTGTACTGGGGGGAGGGGGGTGGCGGCGGTGGGATGTCCCCAGGTCAGAACACAATAGCTCAGCGGGGGGATCACTGTACTAAGATTTCATAGTGCAGCGAGCTTTTCGCGAGCTCCTCAGTTTTATTTAATTCCGCCCCTTAGGTTGAACGAAAAAAAAAACTACCTGTGTACAAGGCTTAATATAGTAGACATTGAATAGGGAGGGATTGAAGCCATAACTTGTCTAATATTAGCCAAAATCTGGAGTTTTCAGCCTTGAAAATAGTTCCTCCGCTCCATAATGGTGCATTTTAATAATTGTCAGAGTATGTTTGTAATAAATTTTGTAAGAAGTTGATAAAATGAGTTCATAATATATAGGACTGTTTTATCACTTATTTCTATATTTATAGAATATATCTCTACTCCACGATTAAAATATAAAAAATATGCACAAACCCAAAATTTTAAACTATTACGTAAACCCAAACAAATGCAGCTGCAGTATTACCTCACCCAAAATTTCACTGTTTGTTTCTTCTTTTTTTGCTTTTAGATCCTGCCACTTCATGGCCCTTGGCTGGACATTCACATACCTTTTTTTTTTTCGCACGGTGACCTATTATAACCTTCCAGCCCCCACCTCATTCACAAATGCAGTGCAGTTGCTGTTGACATTGAAGGTAAGTAACTATCGCTAACCATGAAATTCCACATAGACATGCTGCCTTTATGCACACCCTTCAGTCATGGTCCCATCTAGAACAATGTGAATGCTCTGAGATAAAGCCTATGAAATAAAAAAAACAGAACAGAAATTAACCACTTAGGCCAATATGTATTCTTCTACAAATTTTTGGTAATAAAAATCCCAATAAGGGTATATTGGTTGGTTTGCACAAAAGTTATCGTGCCTACAAATTATGGGATGTATTTATGGACTTTTTATTGTTTTTACTGGTAATGTCGGCGATCAGCGATGTTTAGCGTGACTGCGACATTGCGGCAGACAAATCTGACCCTTAGTGACACTTTTTGGGGACCAGTGTCACCAATACAGTGATCAGTGCTAAAAAAAAATGCACTGATCACTGTATAAATGACACTGGCAGGGATGTGGTTAACACTATGGGGGCGATCAAAGGGTTTACTGTGTTCCCTCAGTGTGTTTTCTAACGGTAGGGAATGGACTGAGTGGGACAACACAGAGATCACTAGGAACAGACGATCTCAGTGTTCCCCCCTGTCAGAACGGGGATCTGCCTTGTTTATTTACATAGGCAGATCCACTTTCTGTCTCTCTATGGAGCAATCACGGGTGGCCGGCGGACATGGAGTCCGCCAAACCAGCGTGCGCTCCCCCCTGGTGTGCAGCAGGCACACGCCCACAGTATCTCATGCACGAAACAACGTACAGGTACGTTGTTTAGCGCAATAGAGCCGCCCTGCCACAGTATCTATGCGGTGGGTGGTCTCTGGTTAAAGTAGTTGTAAACACATTTTTTTTTTCCTAAAATAAAAAACATGTTATACTTGCCTACTCTGTCCTATTGTATTGCAAAGAGTAACCCCAAACCTCCTCTTCTGGAGTCCCCTGCCAGCGATTTTATGATTCACTTCTCAGAGTGCCCCCTAAGCAAGCTGTTACCTATGGGGCACACATGCAGGTGTGCTCCCGAGCCTGACACACCATAGACGCACACAGCAAAGAGTACCCCCCCCCCCCCCCGCTCTCTCCTCACTGGTTTTGACTGACAGCAGTATGAGTCATTGGCTTCTTTTTTTTTTTCCAAAGATATTTTATTGAAACGTAATAAGCATTTACAGATATCTTGGACAGTTGAAGTACAAAAAGGGTATTAAGGTATTGATACAACCACAAAAAGGGAACGAGAACGAAATTTCAGTGTCATGTACAATTCAACTTGTGGGTAGTGAGAGTGAGGTGTGCCGGTGTAGTCTTCATGAGCTAGGCTATGATGGGATGGTCTACCTTAATCCAAGGTAGGGGTGAGATGTTATCAGAGTCTGATACCGTTGACGGAGGTGTAACCCGTAGGTAGGTGAGAGCTAGGTAGGGTCGTAGATATTGTTGCGGAGTATTGGTCTACGGGGTAGAGAAGGGCCGGTAAGTGTATCACGGCTGGCAGGTAGAGAAGGAGCTACCATCGGATTTATTTCGTTGAACGCGTATGGATGGGGGGGGTACAAGCTGGGGCTGAGGTAGTGGTTGTGTTTGTACAGAAGCGTATGAATGAGTAGATAGGGGGGGATCAGGGGGGGTGAGGTAAGAGGGAGGAGCATTGGCAGGGGGTCCGTCTCTGGCCTCCCTGACCACTTGGGGTGTTCAGAAGGGGTGTCAGGAGAGAATAAAGATAGATCTACATTGGGGAAGTTATAGGGGGACTGAGGTGAACATGGGAGATTTAGGGTCCTGGGGGGCGTTGGGCTCGTCGTAGATCGTAATGGTATTTCTCCGAGGAGTATTTTATCCTGAGACAGGGTGTAGGGAGTTTGTGTATTCTGGTGTCGTTTTATAGTGTATCCAGCAAGCCCATTTTTTGCTAAATGATGTCGGTGTATCTCTTGCAATATGTATAAGATTTTCCATTTCCTCAATTTTGCATATTCTGTTAAACCATTCTGAGTCATTGGCTTCTGCTGCTGTCAGAGCCTCCATTGAGACCATAACTAGGAGAGAGGAGCTGCAGCAGCCTGGCACAGTGCTGGATCGAGAATGGATTTAAGAGGGAGCTGCTATAAAACTGCTTGCCGATGTACCGGTACTTTGCTAGACTTCAAGTGGTTATACCGGGATGATAGCTGCAGGCATCATCCCGGTTTTGTTATTTTAGAGCCAATGGTTGGCTCTCTTGTAAAAGCAATCCTAGCGGCTAAATTCCATGGCTTCATCGGGCTGTCCCGACTGACCAGCCGGAGCTTCCGCCAGTTGATTCTAAAGGCGAATAAAGACCGGAAGAGCTTTGATCTAGGAACCCTTTCAGCTAGGATATAGGAACCTGGAAGCGATGAGCTTACATCACTTCCAGTTTCCCCAGAAGTAAGTGGTGCAATAAAAAAAAAAAAAGCATTTCATCGCACCAATCTTAGTGTGATCAAATGCTTTTACGGACAGAAGAGGGATCTGGGGTCTTTATCTCTCCATAAAGAGTACTGCTCCATATAGTCACATTTCTTGTGACCGCAATAAAAATGATCAAAAGAAGAAATTTTTTTTAAGCGACTGTAAAAATAAACAAAGGCATTCAAGGTATCACCGCGAATGGCAGATCATGGGCAGTAACTCTCTAGCACCAGACCTCCTGTGTAAACCTAAAGTGGTAACCTGTAAAAGCTTTTAAAGAGTCACCTATGGTTAGTAAAATGTACACCATTTGTCACTGTTGCATAGGCGAGCCGGGTTTTAAAGTGTAACATTTTTGGTATCCATTTACTCTGCGTCACATCTTTTACATTTTATTAAACAATTGGATATTATATTGTATTTTTTGTGCATTAAAATTTGTTTTTTTTCCCCCAAAAAAATTGTTTTTGAAAAACTGCTGCGCAAATATATGACATTAAAAAATTGCAACACCCACTACTTTATTCTCTAGGTCCTCTGCTTTAACCCTTTTGCTGCCAGGCCCTGTGCTCCATTTTGTACACTCGGGTGGCCAGACCATTTTTGCACTTTCCTTTGCTTGTTTATTCTTCACGGATAGCTTTTAGAATTTGTGAAAGACCCCCCCAAACCATATATTTTCTGAAAGCACATGATCAGTAGAATATATGCTACTGATTTTTTTAGACCCCGCGGTATTTGCGCAAATGTTTAACAAATCAATATATTTGCAAAAAACACACTAAAACCATTATTAGCAGATAAAAAAACAGCACATTTTACAAAATTCCTGCTAAATCCTTAGCTTAACCTATATGGAGTTAACAAATATTTGTAACTTTTAAATTGCGCCTTTTTGCAAAATGGTGAAAATCGAACGTACCCAAAAATTTCTCAAAAAATCTGGAGGTTTTCATTTTTGCACTTGCAGCTTTCAGAATTTGAAAAGACCCCTAGACATTTTCTAAAGGCACATGACCTGTAGAATTAAAAAAAGTGCTACAGATTATATCGCTATTTTCACTAAAAATACACTAAAATCATTAATATTGCACATAAACCCAACGTAACTTACAAAATTCTTGCTAAATTAGTACTAAAGCATTGTTCACATGTGGTATACTAAAGTGTACGCCCATGGGGGCCATGTTTATCTGCACAGGGATGCACAGGTGTTCCGTGCATCCCCGTACAGGCAGTCTCATTTATGTCAACTGGGATGCATCGGCTGCACAGGCATAGCTGCTGTTGACAATCTGACATCCATGTGGGTACATGACCCTGAACGCAGACAGTATGAGCTCAGGGACATGCATGCAGACCTACATGGATGTAAAATTGGGAGCAACGGCTCTGTTGGTGCAGTTGCTACATCCCAAATGACATCAATGGGACGGCCTGCACGGAACACCTGTGCATCCCAGTAAAAGTACGCTGTGCGAACAAGGCCTTAGGGCCCTTTCACACAAGCACACCGTTTGGGTCTCCCTGTCTGTTTTTCAGGTGGGCCAAATCAGACCACTCATTGTTCTCTATGCAGAGACTGATGTAAATGGACATGTGTCCTTTTACACCCGCCTGCATCCGATCAAGTCCACTAAAAACAGACGGATGGGGATTCCATTCCCCATCCATCTAGCAGATCAGATCGACTGGTATCCAATGGAAATGGACAGGTGGTCCTTTTCCATCTGACCGCCCCATAGAAAACAAAAAAAATGGACCTGACACTCCTGGACATGGAGCCGACTCTGTCAAGCAGATCCGCCTGCTCAGCGGGGGACCTGTCTGCTGATCCCCGCTGAGCAGGCGGATGACAGGTCTGTGTCCGCTCCGCTGATTTTTTTTTTAAGCCACATGATTGGAGCCTGAGGCTCTAATTGGCTTGAAAAAGGTTGGACTCGGGGCACAGAGCATTGCACCCCGAACCCACCCACTTGTGAAAATAGCGAATTAAAATTTGCTATTATCTTACGGCTTCTCCTCCTGGCCGATCAGGACAGATCCGGTTGCCCGAGAGGAGAAGCTGAGGTATCTGTGGAGGGATGAGTGGGGGGGGGGGGGGGGTCACCGTGGAGGTATATTTTGTCATTTTAGATTTTTTTTCATGGGGGGGGGGGTCGGTGGTCTTTGGTGAGATATTGGAGGTCTAAACAGAGCAGGTGTGGGAGAATCCACCCCAGAGTAGCAACATCCATATGGGAGCCGGAGGAGGGCCACCTTATAGCAATGGCCAAGGCCCTCTACCTCCCTACTCGGGCCGGGCCTAAAGAAGGGTTCCCATACACCCTGACCATCCACCTATGGGGGGCACCCCACCTCGTCCAACCATCGCCTCCACATTCTCTCAAATTTCCCAATCCTATTCTGCTTGATATATAACACCCTTTCACTCCATATCATTGCGTTTATTGTCTCTACCCAGCTACCCACTGATGGAGGGGTACTGGACTGCCACTTCTGTGAAATTAGCTTGCGTGCTTGAAATAGGCACCTCAACACCACCTCAGCAGTGTCTGGCTGGGCTCTCCTCTCCTCTATTCCTAGTAGGCAGGTCTTGGCCACCGGTTCTAGCAGGCTCCCAAATGTCTTGTTTAGTCTTGCTATTATCTCCTCCCAATACCTAAATAATTTAGGACATCTCCACACCATATGAATAAAATCTAGCTTTACACCTAGGGCATTTGTCATTTTCCCTCCACCCTAATCTATACATCTTTTTGGGGGTGTAATAAACTCTGTGGAGAAAGTGTAGATGAGAAATTCTCTGCGCAGGGGAGATCAAAACCAAGGTACCCTGCTCCAACACCCTGTCCCATTGAGCAGTGCTTATTGCCCCCACATCTCTTTCCCATCCTGATTTGCTCTTGGAGGGTCCCGCTCTGCTTATTACTCTTACCCCCAATCTAGTATCAGATGTCGGTGGGCACATAGGAGCGATCACAGTGATAGCTCCATGCGCCCAGGATGCCACACTTAGGGGGGTGGTAAACACATGTTTATCAAGCCTCCCTAAGCCCAAATACCAATCGCACCGTTGCCCCCCCCCACAAATCTCCAGCCTGTCAGCTTACCAGAGCAGAAGCTGCAGGCTGCGGGAGGGGAGGGGAGATGCCGCCAGAGCAGGGATGGATCGGGGGTGTGAGGGGCGGTATGGGGGGCTATCTGAGTGATGGGGGGTCACATCTGGATCCCCCAAGCCCCCAGCAGCACCTGAAGCTGACGGGAATGCATTAAAGGGGTTGTAAAGGTAGAAGTTTTTTATCCTAAAGTATTCTATGCTGACACACGGTCCATCGTTGTGGACGTGTGTTACAGGAGCTCCTGCCATCCAGGAGCAATTGCTCGTTCTCTCCCCAGCAGGCTGGGCTACGACCGCCCCTCGACCCGGGCCGCCCGCAGCCGTGGTCTTCTATCTGCCGCCTACCGGGCGCCCCTCTAGGCCGCTAGACCCGCAGGAAAGACCGCGGCTGCGGCCTAGCTCCGGCCACCTGTTTTTTCCATCCTAATCTCTCCCCAGTGGGTCCGCCAGCTGTTGCTCACCTGAGCTCCCCACCAGCCGTCATCAGACCCCCGAAGCCACAGCTGGAGCTGCCTGGGCCTTCAGGCAAGACCGCGGCTCTGGCCTAGCTCCAGGCCGCTGCGGCCATCTTGCTACTCCCAGCCTCGGCAGCCTGTACCTGCTCCCGACCACCCTCAGTCTTTCCTGCCTGACACGCCAGTGGACTCGCCTGGTACTGGCCAACTGCCCCTACCCGCCCAGGGCCACCCACAAGCAACAGCCTAATGGACAAACCGGGGTTCTGGCCTGGTAAGTAGCGGCCATCTTGCTACACTCAGGCACTCTAACCTCCAGCCCCCTGGCATCCCCCTTCCACCCCTTCCCCTACCCTCATCATCCACACCATCATCATCTGAGCATCCGCATCGGCTTCCCATTCTGCTGTCTTTTTCGGTAACCGGACAACCAGGTAAGCACATCGGGTAAACCCACTATAGGAAGTTGATACAGGGTTCGCCGATCGCCTCTCGGGGGGGTCAGGAAGCAATTTTTTCCCGGCTGGAGCAAATTGGTGCAGGCTCGGCAGGGTTTTTCGCCTTCCTCTGCATCAACTGGGGAGGTAGATTGGGGTTCCACCATTCTTATAAGCATCATCATCATCATAACCAGCATACCATCATCAGCATCATCATCTTATCATCCGGAATCATCATCTTATCATCCGGCATCATCATCTTATCATCCCATCACCATCAGTATTTTTTCCACCATGTTCAACATTAAATACTCAGCGGACTCCCTGTGTAGTCTAATGAATACCGCTGCAAGACTACCAACCTCCATCCAAAAAATACTAAGGAAAGAACACCTGCTAAGGATCAATCGACAATCAATCGCCAAAAACAAGATAGCATCACTTCAACTACAACACCTATCATGCGCCCTGATCAACACCAGATCTGCAGTCAAGCACAGACACGAAATCCATGACTTCATCACCCAAAACAGATTGCCTCTTTATCACGGAAAGCTGTCTAACACCAGACTGTAACACCATCCTAACAGAATTGGTGCCTGAGAACTACTGCATCCCAACCGAGCTTAGAATAGGACAACGAGGAGGAGGCCTAGCAGTGATCTTCAAATCCCACCTCTCTCTCTCATCAGACCATCTCTACAGAACTCTTTGCCGTTCATGGAGACACTCACTCTGCAACTGCAAACTACACCTGAGGAAACCATCCACATACTGCTATGCTACAGACCACCAGGTCCAAAGACAAATCTCCTCACGCCATTCACCGATTTCATCTTGACATACACCTTTAAAAACCAAAAACTTTTTGTTACTCTGGGATTTCAACCTCTTGGCTAACTCCGCCCAGGACCCCATCGCCACCTCCTGCATGAGCCAACTGGAAGAACTAGGTCTGCAGCAACTGATAAATGCCCCCACGCATTGTTAGGGTCACATTCTTGACCTCATCTTCAAACAATGGACGGATCACCACGCAATCAAATTTAAAATCACCACTAACACCATCTCCCAAAAACCGAAACGCTCAATAACTACAGAAGAAAGAAGAAGAAACTACACTCTGAACTCTTCAAAACCACACTATCAAAAAACATAGGAATGCTAATCCAAAACCAATCAACGGAACAAACACTTGACTCCTTAAACAAAGCATTACTACAAACAGACACAGTCGCTCCGAGACGCAGAGCACTCATCCGCAGAAACAATTCGGGCTGGTTTGACACTTTTACTCTACTGAAGCAAGAACGCAGAAGAGCGGAAGGAGCCTGGAGAAGAAACCCAACAAAGGAAAACCACACTAACTACAAAGCACTCACTAATAAATACCACAAAGCAATCTTCAAAGCAAAAAAGGAACATTTCTAAAACTCCATCTCAAAAGCCCTAAACCGACCTCGCAAACTTTTCAAACTAGTCGCTCAAACTATGAACCCCACCTGTTGTTTAGAGGCTCCAGCAAACGAAACTCAATTCTGTAATGAGCTATCAGATTTTTTTTTTCGACAAAATCGAAAACATTTGGGAAATCAATAGAAAAAAACAACCAACCTCACTCAGCCTAAGCAAGAAGAGGAAATCAATACAAACATTATACTATCGATTACATTTTTGCTGGTCCCGATCACCATCGACACCACCAAAAACATCATCAGAAGTCTCCGAGACAGCACATCACCAAATGACATAATTTCTACAAAACTCTTGAAAGAATGTACCGACATCTTGGCACCCACCATAACACATCTCGTAAATCAATCGTTCAAAGGAAGTTTTGTTCGGATCTCCCTCGAGCAAGGCATAATCAAACCCCTCCTAAAGAAACCCAACCTCGACCCCCGAAGACCCAAACTACCGCAGACCGGTAACAAGTCTTAATACCATCTCAAAGATCATGGAGAAAGCAGTAGTATAGTTGGGAAGATACTGGAGAGATTAATAAAAGACCACATAAATAGTTTTTTTCCAGCAAGAACTCATCTAAGTAACAGACAGCATGGATTCATGAAAGACAGAAGTTGTCAGACAAACCTGATTTCTTTTTATGAAGAGGTAAGTAAGACCTTGGACAGAGGGGTGGCTGTGGACGTGGTATACTTGGATTTTGCAAAAGCATTCGATACAGTTCCCCACACACGGCTCATGTGTAATGTAAAGTCTACAGGATTGGAAATATCAGTTTGTAAATGGATAGAAAACTGGCTAAAAGACAGAATTCAGAGAGTAGTGGTTAATGATTCTTACTCTGAATGGTCCAAGGTTATCAGTGGTGTACCCCAAGGTTCAGTGCTGGGACCCTTACTTTTTGATATCTTTATAAATGATATTGGGTCTGAGATCAAAAGTAACATTTCTGTCTTTGCAGATGACATTAAGCTATGCAGTGGAATAACGTCCTTACAGGATGTCGCCAATTTACAAGCCGACCTCAATGCTCTGTCTAATTGGGCGACTATGTGGCAGATGAGGTTTAATGTTGATGTAAAGTTATGCACTTGGGGGCTAAGAATATGAATGCATCATACATACTAGGGGGAGTGCAACTGGGGGGATCCGTAGTGGAGAAGGATCTGGGGGTTTTGGTAGATCATAAGCTCAATAATGGCATGCAATGCCAAGCTGCGGTTTCCAAAGCGAGCTAAGTCCTTTCTTGTATTAAGAGAGGTATGGTCTCCAGAGAGAGAGATATCATTTTGCCCCTGTTCAAATCATTAGTAAGACCTCATCTGGAATATGCAGTTCAGTTTTGGGCCCCAGTTCTCAAAAAGGATATTGGGGAACTGGAGAAAGTGCAGAGAAGGGCAACCAAACTGATAAGAGGCATGGAGGAGCTCAGCTATGAGGAGAGATTAGAGGAACTGAATTTATTCTCTCTTGAGAAGAGGAGAATAAGGGGGGATATGATCAACATGTACAAATATATAAGGGGTCCATATAGTGAACTTGGTGCTGAGTTATTCACTTTACGGTCAACACAAAAAACAAGGGGGCACTCTTTGCGTCTAGAGGAAAAGAGATTTCACCTCCAAATACGGAAAGGTTTCTTCACAGTAAGAGCAGTGAAAATGTGGAATAGACTCCCTGCAGAGGTGGTTCTGGCCAGCTCAGTAGACTGCTTTAAGAAGGGCCTGGATTCTTTCTTAAATGTACATAATATTACTGGGTACTGACATTTATAGGTAAAGTAAAGTTGATCCGGGGAATATCCGATTGGGATCAGGAAGTATTTTTTTCCCCTGCTGTAGCAAATTGGATCATGCTCTGCTGGGGTTTTTTGCCTTCCTCCTGGATCAACTGTGGGTATAGAATTGGGTATATGGGATTGTACGATATTTTTTTTTTTTTTTTTTTTATGGTTGAACTGGAGGGACTTGTGTCTTTTTTCAACCTGACTAACTATGTAACTACTGTATGTACAACAGCTAAAAATCCATTTGGACACCTACAAACTCTTAGACCCACTACAATCGGGCTTCCGCCCAGGCCATGGCACAGAAACAGCCCTCGAAGCAGCAAATGACGGAGAATCATGTCTTCTGGTGCTGCTGGATCTCAGTGCAGCATTCAACACAGTAGACCACAAAACTCTACTCATTTGCCTTAAAGAAGTAGCAGGAGTTGCAGACTCTGACCTACCCTGGTTCGCATCCTTCCTAGAAAATCTTTCCCAGACAGTGAAACTAGAAGCCTTCACCTCTGAAACTTGCGGAGTCCCTCAAGGATCACCCCTGTCACCCGTGCTCTTTAACATCTACCTCCGCCCACTCCTCAAAATCATCAGCAAACAGGACCTGTGCTACCACTTATACGCTGACGACACCCAACTCTACTTTCGCATCACCGGAAAAAAAGACTAATATCACGGACTGGAAAATTGCCTCAAATTGATCAATGATTGGATGACAGAGTTCCCTCAAACTCAATGGACCCAAAACAGAACTTCTTCTCCTCCACGCAAACCAAAAGACAAAGGCAAAGACTTCTTGGACACCACCCACCATCCTTGGACAGACCATTACCCCGAGCACCAAAGTCAAAAGTCTCAGAGTCATCTTTGACTCAGATGTTGATGGATGCACAAATAGAATCAGTAGTCAGCTGATCGCACCATCTCCTCCGCCTACTGCATAGACTCATCCCCTTCATCCCGTATAGGATCGGGTCACATTCAAGACCCTCTCTCTCACCCACAAGTGCACACAAGGAAACGCTCCTCCAATACTTATGCGAGAAGATAAAACACTACGCCCCCAATCGCATTCTCTGATCAACCAACCAAAACCTCCTCCACATCCCCAATAGAATATATGTTGGAGAAACTACAATGAGATTATAGTTAGTCCTGAGACTTCCTACCACATCCCAATATTTGCAGGAAGAGAAAATGGAGGCCCCAAGGGGATTGTATGGGCAGGAAGCCAATTCAGGATAACACAATGGAAATAGTATAAAAATAGTTTAATATGAAAAATGAGAAAAAAATATATATAATAGAGAATGCTAAAAACAATCATGGAATACAGAATACGATAAACAGCTGCTCAAAAGGCGCAATGCATAATGTACTGATGCAAATCAGAAACAAAGGGTATATATACTTGCGACCAACCCTACATGTTACGGAAAAACATAAAAGGCATATAGTTCTGATTATGGTAGGTATGCTTCCTTCAGGGGTTTGAGGCGAGTTCGCTGTTACATTTAAATCATGTGTTCCTTAAAGATACATGGTGCACAGTATTGGTCCCTTGCTCTGCCTTTGTTTGTTTCTTGGCTCTCGTGAGCCCTGACTTTACTGCTTCCAGACAGTGGGTCTAAGCCATGTCCAGCCACTGACACAGTTTTCAGAGAGATTTTTTCTCACAGATTTTTCTCACTGTGTTTCAAAGGAACCCAACAACTATGCATCCCAAAGAGTCCAACTGTGTTGCCGGGAAAAAGTGATTGCACATTGTGCATTTCCCCATGCTTCACTCCCTTTAAGTCAATATCTTCTTGGTCTCCTATGTGTCTTCCTGGATCCGGGACAGCATCCATTTGTACCAATACTGTGCACCATTTATCTTTAAGGAACACATGATTTAAATGTAACAGCGAACTCGCCTCAAACCCCTGAAGAAGGAAGCATACCTACCATAATCGGAACTATATGCCTTTTATGTTTTTCCGTAACATGTAGGGTTGGTCGCAAGTAATATATACTGTGAGGGGGTTAGCTCGGCAGCGGGTGTGTGTGACCCCCGAGATGGGCTCCCCACACAAAAACAGGCCCAGCAAACGGAGGTTGTGGTTTTCAAAATCAAAAAGGTGCGGTTTATTTTCTATTTACAGTGACAAAACACAGCAAAGCAAAAGAAACATAAACAAAATAAATCCTGGTCAACTTGACCTCTGACTAAACATACAGGTTTCCTAACTAACAACTGGGATCAGCCTAGTGCTGTCCTAGTCCCTAAGTCCCTGGTTTTAAATGTCCAAGCAAATAGCCACACAGGCTTTGTCTCACCGCACAGGGGTTCACTCTCCCTAGACAGTCCACACAGGTCTGGGTCCAGGCATGAGCAAACACCTAATGAATCTGGGAGTTCTTATAGAGGCCTAAATGAGCTGACAAGCTTCAGCTGGTCTCATCAACTCCCTGTCTGCACGACGCCCCACACTCTCCCTAGAGGTATGAGTCATCCATGAGCCCACTAGCCTCAGCTGGGCTTATACAACTCTCCACCTAGTTGTATAAGTCGGCGTAAAGCCTGAATCTGGGCGAAATATATCTACCCCCCTGGATGCAACCAGGTGACTTTACCTTCCTGCTGTCACATACCCCCCCCTCTTGTTTTAACCTCGGGGTTGGAACACCAGCAATCAGGCATTCATGTACTCGAGACAAAGCATCCACATTCCCCATTTGAACGCCAGGGCGATGCTTTACTGTGAAGTTGAATTCCTGGAGGGCCAGGAACCACCTATTCACTCTTCTATTTGTTTCCTTGTTTTGAGCCATCCACTTTAACGGAGCGTGATCCGTAACCATGTCAAAGTGCCTACCTAGCAGGTAGTACCGAAGGGAATCTAGAGCCCACTTCACCGCTAAACACTCCTTTTCAACGGTGGCGTAATTTACCTCATGGGACTTCAACTTCCTGCTGAGGTAAATGACTGGGTGCTCTTCCCCGTTCCAGACCTGGGACAATACTGCTCCTAACCCCACATCTGACGCATCACTTTGTACGACAAAGTCTTTAGAGAAGTCGGGTGAGTACAACACTGGCTGGCTACATAAGGCTTGTTTCAAGAATTGGAATGCTGCCTCAGCCTCGGGGGTCCATTTAATCATGACCGACCCTTTCCCCTTCGTTAGGTTGGTTAGGGGCACAGCCTTAGAAGCAAAGTGGGGAATGAATCGCCGATAATACCCAGCGATTCCCAGAAAGGCTCGTACCTGCTTCTTGCTGTTGGGACGTGGCCAACTCTGGATGGCCTCGACTTTGTTGAGTTGGGGTTTTATTACTCCCCTCCCAATGGTGTACCCAAGATATTTGGCCTCCTCCTGCCCAATGGTACACTTCTTGGGGTTAGCCGTAAACCCCGCTTCCCGAACAGAGTCCAGGACTGCTTGCACTTTTGGCAGATGTGAGGCCCAATCTGTGCTATGGACAATTGCGTCATCCAGGTAAGCCGCAGCATACTTCCGATGGGGCCTCAGCATCTGGTCCATTTTCCGCTGGAATGTGGCCGGCGCATTCTGTAACCCGAACGGCATTCTTTTATATTGGAACGCCCCGTCTGGGGTTACAAATGCGGTTTTCTCTTTGGCCGACTTGGCCAAGGGGATTTGCCAATACCCTTTTGTGAGGTCAAGAGTCGTCATGTATCGGGCTGTTCCCAGCCGGTCGATCAACTCATCTATACGTGGCATGGGGTAGGTGTCAAATTTTGTAACTTTGTTCAACTGACGAAAATCGTTACAAAATCGCCAGCTCCCATCCGGTTTAGGCACCAACACAATGGGACTAGACCAATCACTTTGGGACTCCTCTATCACCCCTAAGTTCAGCATTTTCTGTACTTCCTCCCGTATTGCCTCCCGTCGGGCCTCTGGGATCCGATAGGGTTTTAACTTCACCCTTTCACCGGGCGGGGTAATGATGTCATGCTCTACCCCAGATGTTTGTCCCGGCAGCTCAGAGAATACCTCCTTGTTGCGAAGCACAAACTCCTTAACCTCCTGTTGTTGGGGTTGTGACAAGGTGGCTGCTATTCCAACCTCAGGAATCACGCAACCAGTTTGAGCTGGTGACCAAGTGTCTGCGACTAGGGACTCTCTATCCCTCCAGGCTTTCAACAGATTAACGTGATAGATCTGTTCGGGCTTTCGCCTTCCTGGTTGTCTGACCTTGTAATTCACTTCGCTCACTTTTTCCATTATCTCGTAGGGGCCTTGCCATTTGGCAAGGAATTTACTTTCAACCGTAGGGACAAGTACCAGTATCCTATCCCCCGGGGAAAAGGTACGGGTCTTGGCTCCACGGTTGTACACTCTCTGCTGTGCTAACTGCGCTTGGGCCAAATGTTCCTTCACGATGGGCATTACCTGTGCAATTCGGTCTTGCATCAGGGCGACATGCTCAATCACACTCCTGTGGGGAGAACTCTCACTTTCCCAAGTTTCCTTGGCAATATCCAACAGCCCTCTTGGGTGTCTCCCATACAGTAACTCAAAGGGGGAGAATCCCGTAGAGGATTGGGGCACCTCCCTAATAGCAAACATCAGATAAGGAAGTAGACAGTCCCAATCCTTTCCATCTCTATCCACCACTTTCTTCAACATTTGTTTTAGGGTTTTGTTGAATCTTTCAACCAGCCCATCGGTTTGGGGGTGATACACAGATGTACGTAATTGCGTCACTTTGAACAATTTACACAGCTCCTTCATAACCCGGGACATAAAGGGTGTACCTTGGTCCGTAAGCAGTTCTTTACAAATACCCACCCGGCTAAACACAAGAGATAGCTCTTTGGCTATGGTTTTGGCCGAGGTATTTCGGAGAGGGATCGCTTCTGGATAACGGGTGGCATAGTCCATTATAACTAATATGTACTGGTGCCCCCTAGCGGACTTGATTATAGGACCTACCAAATCCATGGCGATCCTCTCAAACGGGACCTCAATGATGGGTAGAGGGACCAGCGGGCTACGGAAATGTGGCATCGGGGCCGACCTCTGACACACAGGGCAGGAGGAACAATAATTTTCTATGTCCTTCATCACCCCCGGCCAATAGAATCTCTGTAATACCCTCTCTCGGGTTTTCTCTGTCCCCAGATGACCTCCAAGAATGTGCCCATGGGCCAACTCCAACACCAACTTCCTGTAAGGTTTGGGCACCACAAGCTGCTCAACGGTTTCTTCTGCCCTTTTTGCCACCCGATACAGTAGGTCCTTCTCTACGCTGAAGTATGGGTAAGTGCAGGTATTATCTGGGTTCACTAACTCGCCATCTATTTTCACTATGTTTTCCCGTGCCTTTATTAGGGCGGGGTCTTTCAACTGTTCTGTGGCAAAGTTTTCCCTGTGAACCTCAAGATCAGAAAACTCCACAGACGGTAGGTTTTCGTCTGAGGAGGTGGGCTCCTCTCCAGTTTCTTGAGTCTCCCCTGCCAATACTGATAAGGGAAATTCCGGAGAGTCCTCACCACTCTCAGGGGAGTTCTGGCTATCACATTCCTGGTACATAGGGGCACCAGTGGGGGGCTCAGGATCATCCCACAGTTCCCAGAACTTCGGAAAATCCCTTCCCACAATGGCGTCATGCGGTAACTGAGATACTAAGCCCACTGGATGAGAGAGGGTACCTTTGGGGGTCTCGAAACACACTGTAGTCACTGGATACTCTCGGGTGTCCCCATGCACACAAATAACAGCTACCTTGCTATTCCCAGAGACCTCTGTTTTAACTAACTCAGCCTTTATCAGGGTCACAAGGCTACCTGAATCCAGCAATACCACAACATTTCTACCATTAACACACATTTTGCATAAATGTTTCTCAGTTCCTCGAATGGCAGTGCATGCGACTGTCGCACACAGCGACTGACGTCTGCCCGTCAGAAAGTCACACTGCATGGGTTCCTCCACAACCGGGCAATTGGCTGCAATATGTCCCGCTTGCCGGCAGCGGTAGCAAACGATCCTTCTTGCGGCCTCTTGAGCCGCTGATTTCCCAGGCTGTTCTCGCCAAACTTGGGGTAGAGCTCCCACCCTCTCACTCTCTCCACCCTCACCCCTTGGAATCCTCTTATCCGCCCCTGGGGATGGTCTGGTCTTAGGGTGGAAAGTCCGAGTGTCTCTGGAAGAGGCCGTCAGGTTCTCTGTAGCCAAGTATTTCTCCACACGATCCACAAGACCATCGGCCGTCTCTGGGTCTCCATGGCTTACCCACTTTTGGATGGCAGTAGGAAGAGCTCTCAAAAACCGATCCATTACAACACGTTCCACAATCTTTGGTGCGGACAAAGTCTCTGGCTGTAGCCACTTTCTGCTCAGGTGAATGAGATCATACATTTGAGACCTGGGGGGTTTTCCAAGCTGGAAAGTCCAGTTATGCACACGCTGAGCCCGGACAGCCTGGGTGACACCCAGCCTTGCCAATATTTCAGCTTTTAGCATCACATAGTCTTTTGCTTGGTTAGGCTCTAGGTCATAGTAAGCTTTCTGCGATTCACCAGTTAACAGAGGAGCCACCAGTCCAGCCCACTGCTCCTCAGGCCACTTTTCTCTTTCAGCGGTCCTTTCAAATGTGGTCAAAAATACCTCTGGATCATCCTCTCCAGTCATTTTTGTCAATAAACGACTCACCCCAAAGGACGCGGTATTAGTGGGACGGCTTTCCTCACTGGTCTGCGGACGTTGCTGCATTACTGCTTCCATCTGTTGTTGTAGTCTCTGCTCTTGCTTCTGCAACAGGTCTATGAAGCGGGCCTCAGATTGCTGCTGGGCTTGTTGCTGAGCCTCCAGACTCTGTTGCAAAGTTGCGTTTGTCTGCTGCTGGGCTGCAAGGCTCTGTTGATGAGCTTGCTGCTGGGCTGCGAAGTTCTGTTGTTGAGCTGCAAGGCTCTGTTGATGAGCTGCAAGGCTCTTTTGCAAACCTGCATTTGTCTGCTGTTGATTGGCATTTGCTAGAGCCAGCTGCTTCAGTATCTCCTCCATGCTGGCTTAAAAAAAACTGCCACTGGTTCTCCACCAACTGTGAGGGGGTTAGCTCGGCAGCGGGTGTGTGTGACCCCCGAGATGGGCTCCCCACACAAAAACAGGCCCAGCAAACGGAGGTTGTGGTTTTCAAAATCAAAAAGGTGCGGTTTATTTTCTATTTACAGTGACAAAACACAGCAAAGCAAAAGAAACATAAACAAAATAAATCCTGGTCAACTTGACCTCTGACTAAACATACAGGTTTCCTAACTAACAACTGGGATCAGCCTAGTGCTGTCCTAGTCCCTAAGTCCCTGGTTTTAAATGTCCAAGCAAATAGCCACACAGGCTTTGTCTCACCGCACAGGGGTTCACTCTCCCTAGACAGACCACACAGGTCTGGGTCCAGGCATGAGCAAACACCTAATGAATCTGGGAGTTCTTATAGAGGCCTAAATGAGCTGACAAGCTTCAGCTGGTCTCATCAACTCCCTGTCTGCACGACGCCCCACACTCTCCCTAGAGGTATGAGTCATCCATGAGCCCACTAGCCTCAGCTAGGCTTATACAACTCTCCACCTAGTTGTATAAGTCGGCGTAAAGCCTGAATCTGGGCGAAATATATCTACCCCCCTGGATGCAACCAGGTGACTTTACCTTCCTGCTGTCACAATACCCTTTGCTTCTGATTTGCATCAGTACATTATGCATTGCGCCTTTTGAGCAGCTGTTTATCGTATTCTGTATTCCATGATTGTTTTTAGCATTCTCTATTATATATTTTTTTTCTCATTTTTCATATTAAACTATTTTTATACTATTTCCATTGTGTTATCCTGAATTGGCTTCCTGCCCATACAATCCCCTTGGGGCCTCCATTTTTCTCTTCCTCCACATCCCCAAGTCCCACTACAAATCGAAGGGAGAACGAAGATTTGCAGTCCAAGGACCACGGCTATGGAACGCTCTACCCACAGACATCCACATGGAAGAAAACCATCGGGCCTTCAGGAAAAAAACTTAAGACCCACCTCTTCTGAAGGATCAGGACGTCACTGGATGCAAAGTGCCTTGAGGCGATTTTAGTTCGCATTTGTAGCGCTATACAAGTTATTCACTTACTCACTCATTAACCTCCCCGGCGGTAGTCCCGAGTGTGGCTCTGGGTAAACTTCATTACCATTAGCGGTAACCCCGAGCCACACTTGAAATTGAATCTCAGGATCCTGGTGCAGATTACTTACCATGTCCCCCCGCTGTGTCCGTGGGCTGTGTCCTTCGCCAAATGCCTCTGTGTGCTGGGCTCCGTTCCCTGCGAGAGTTGCGATGCACGGGGGCGGAGCCTGGCGGCAAATTCATGCAGTTTTATATTATATATACTGTTATTTCTGCCTGGAAACTTGAGATTGTCCATGGCAACCAAAAAGTGTCCATTTATGTCAAAAGTGGTTTTAGACCAGCTATAAAACAGCAATAGTAAATTATAACACTTGCAGAATTGAGTGATAGTGAATCGTGGGGAAATTAATTTTATTATAATTATTATATATATATTTTTTATTATTATTTATAGTTATTTATTATTATAATTTATGATTTAGTGTTTCAAACTTTCATACCCGGGATGTCGTCTAGACTCTTGTTTGGACAGATTTAACCACTTCAGCCCCGGACCATTATGCGGCTTAAAGACCAGAGGTGTTTTTACAATTTGGCACTGCGCTGCTTTAACTGGTAATTGCGCAGTCATGCAATGTTGTACCCAAACAAAATTTCTTTTGTCCTTTTTTTCCCACAAATAGAGCATTCTTTTGATGGTATTTGATTGCCTCTGCGATTTTTATTTTTTGGGATATAAACGGAAAAAGACCAAAAATTTGGAAAAAAAAAAGATATTTTCTAATTTTTGTTATAAGAAAAATCGAATAAACTCAATTTTATTCATACATTTAGGCCAAAATGTATTCAGCCACATGTCTTTAGTAAAAAAAATGTCAATAAGTGTATGTATATTGGTTTTCGCAAAAGTTATAGCGTCTACAATCTAGGATACATTTTCTGGAATTTACACAGCTTTTAATTTATGACTGCCTATCACATTTCTTGAGGTGCTAAAATGACAGGGCAGTACAAACCCCCCCCCCCCCCAAATGACCCCATTTTGGAAAGTAGACACCCCAAGCTATTTGCTGAGTGGCATGGTGAGTATTTTACAGCTCTCATTTGTTTTTGAAAATGAAGAAAGAAAAATTTATATATTTTTTTTCTTTTTTCAATTTTCAAAACTTTGTGACAAAAAGCGAGATCTGCGAAATACTCGCCATCCCTCTCAACAAATAGCTTGGGGTGTCTACTTAACAAAATGGGGTCATTTGGGGGGGGGGGGTTTGTGCCATCTGGGCATTCCATGGCCTCCGAAACTGTGATAGGCAGTGAGGAGTGAAATCAAAAATTTACCCCCTTAGAAAGCCTGAAGGCGGTGCTTGGCTTTTAGGGTCCTGTACGCGGCTAGGCTCCCAAAAAGTCTCACACGTGGTATCCCCGTACTCAGGAGAAGCAACAGAATGTATTTTGGGGTGTAATTTCACATAGTCCCATGGCATGTTTGAGCAATATATCATTTAGTGATAACTTTGTGCAAAAAAATAAATAAATAAAAATTGTCTTTTTCCCGTAACTTGTGTCAAAATATAAAATATGCCCACCATTAGAATACCTCCCTTCATCCACCCACTTCTAATGATGGGCATACATGCACCATTTATATATGCTGAAGCATGGGGGCATCCTCCTGCAAAAAAAGTTATGCCACGTACACACGGTCGGACTTTTCAACGGGCAAGTCTCCGTCGGAATTTCGACCGTATGTACGCGGCATTAGGAGCAAAATCGCACCTCTGCCCCTGCTGCCCCCATGCTTCGGCATATATGCTCTTTTTTTTTAACTGTGGTGGTGAAATCACCTCCTGCAGCACTGGAGTCACAGCTTGATGTATCGTGGGAGCAAACGCTGTTGCTGTAAAGATAAATAAATCCGCGCTGCAACTGAATGGTGTACCTGCTAAGCAAATGATGGTTAACAGTAAAACAAAGTAACATTACAGTATAACAGTAAGACCTTGCCATACCATACCTGCAAAGAAAATACCCCCAAAAAAATAATAAAAAATTAAAATAAATTTAACGCAACCTGTGCCTAAAATATATATATGCCGAAGCATGGGGGCATCCTCCCGCAAAAAAGTTATGCCGTGTACACACGGTCAGACTTTTCCACGGGCAAGCCTCCGTCAGAATTTCGACCGTATGTACGCGGCATAAAAAGTTATGCCACGCACACGCGGTCAGACTTTTCCACGGGCAAGCCTCCGTCGGAATTTCAAACACATGCACGCGGCATTAGGAGCAAAATCGCACCTCCGCCCCTGCTGCCCCCATGCTTAGGCATATATGCTCTTTTTTTTAACTGTGGTGGTGAAATCACCTCCTACAGCACTGGAGTCACGGCTTTATGTATCGTGGGAGCAAAGCTGTTGCTGTCAAGATAAATAAATCCGCGCTACAGCTGAATGGCACACCTGAAAACAAAATTAAATACCTGAAAAGCAAGCATAATAAAACATTGCAGAATTAAATACAGTAAAATAGAGCAGAACAATAGAGAGAAAATAGAGAGAGAGAGAGAGAGAGAAAACAAAATGACAACTATATATTTATTTTTTTTACACTTTTTTTTTTTTGTAACTGTAACAACTTTAACTGTTCGGTTCCAGGTTCGGGTCTCTCAAAATGCGATGGCATCTTGGGAGACCCTGTGTAAGTGTGTCCTAGTCTGTGAAATGCTGTACCCTACGCTAAAACTTCACTAGTGTGTGGTAGCGTTCAAAACATTTACCAATGCAAAGACCAGGATTGTCAGGACAGCGTGGATAATAATAACGGATGTCACGCCTATATCCACGCTTGGTACAGACAACATCTTCTTTGGGGGCTCGTTGGGTAGGGGTACTCTCGAGGACATACAGAAAATGCCTCTCATGCAGCCGGCTTACTGCATTTGGTTGGGGATGGTGAGGTGCAGAACCGCCTGGATACAGGAGGTCTGTGACAATCTCTTCCTGGAATGCAAGGAAGGATAAAGTCCCGCCTGAAGCTCTGTATAGCACATGAGCGTTCAGCAAATCCAATTGAAATAAGTAAACAGACACTTTTTTGTACCAGCGTCTGGCCTTACGGGCAATTAAGTACAGCACCAACAACTGGTCGTTGAGGTCCACCCCTCCCATATTTTGGTTATATTCGTGGACACAGAGGGGTTTCTCCACAACACCAGTCGCCGTACGAATTTGGACTGTCGTGTCTGCGTGAAGGGAGGTAAGAAGGAAAACATTCTTATTATCCCTCCACTTCACAGCGAGCAAGTTATTACACTTCAAGCAGGCTCTCTCCCCCAGCCTAAGACTGGCATCTACAAGCCCCTGGGGTAAGTCCCGGCGATTAGGTCGCACAGTGCCACATTCACCAATTTGATCAAATAAGTGACTAAAAAGTGGCACACTCGTGTAATAATTGTCCACATACAAGTGGTGCCCCTTTCTGAATTATGGTGACTCCAAGTTCCACACTATCTTGCCAGCGCTCCCTATGTAATCTGGGCAGTTCTCCGGCTCTACGTGACTATCTTTTCCCTCCTAAACCATAAAGCTCAATACATAACTTGTTGCCCTGTCACAAAACTTATAGAGCTTGACCCCGTATCTGCCACGCTTGCTGGGAAGGTACTGTTTGAAAGACAAGCGGCCAGAAAATTTAATTGGGGACTCATCAACGCAGACAACTTGATCAGGAGTAAACAAGGCTGCACAACGTTTGTTGAAGTGGTTTATGAGGGGCTGAATTTTGTAGAGCCGATCGTATTCAGGGTCTCCACGAGGACGACAAAGTTCATTGTCATTGAAGTGCATGAACCACAAGATCTGCTCTTATCGTTTCCTGGACATGGAGGCAGAGAACACGGGCTTATGGTCAATTGGGCGCATGGACCAATAGGCGCGCAACGACGTGAATTTATGTGTGCCTATGTTGAGGGAAAGGCCCAGAAAGATCTTAAATTCGGAAACCGTAATTGGTTTCCAATCTCTGGCAAGGGAAGGCAACTGGGGATTAGCGGCGATGAATTGACCAGCATATAAATTACTCTGGTCCCCAATAGATCTATAGAGATCTTCCGTGAAAAACAGCGAATAATAATCAAGTGGTGTAAAATCAGCTGTTTCCACCTTAATACCTGGTTGGCCAGTGAATGGGGGGAGTACGGGTTCTGCAGAAGTGGTGGGGGCCCAATCAGGATTGGCAAATTCTGCAGGAAGGGCACTATGGGCACGACGGGCCTGCCTTTGTCTTCTTGGTGGCAGCGGGACACTACTTGTGCTTGCCACCTCGCCAGCTTGAACTACACTTATGGGACTCGCCACGTCACCAAGTGTTACTGCAGTGCTGGATGTACGTCCAGGGTGTACTAGGCCGCTGGTGCTTGCCAGTTTACCAGAAGGAATAGCGGCGCTAGTACTTCTCTGCTCCATAATACGAGAGCCCTGCGGTTCTTGCTCCTCAACAGCAGAATGGGGTCGGGTACGCCTGACCGTAGCAGGGACCTCACCTTCGTCGTGAGAGCTATCTGACATGGAGCCGCTGTCTTCTACGGGATTGTATTCTGAGCCTGAATCTGACAGATGCGTGATCTCCTCTTCACTATCTGTCATCCTCAGAAACTCGTAGGCCTTTTTACTAGTGTACCTTCGTCTTGCCATTTTGGGCTCTAAATTTAGTGGTACACTAGTAAGGATTCACAGGTAAAAAAAATCACCTGACTGTCAGCAAATGTATAAAACGCTACCAAAAAAACTGTTAGCGATCGCAGGGATCCGGTCTGACTCTACGAACGCTGCAGTTATGTGTGTTGTGTTTTGTAAGTGACAGTGATCGATCGATACTGCACTTGGGTGGGCTGGGCTGGGCGGAGGAGCTAAACGCAGGTGCTAGCAGGTATCTGGGCTGATCCCGCTAACACTGCGTTTTTGGGAACCCTAAACTGCTGGGGATGCTTTGTGCATGGGTGTTGGCATTACTGGCACTAACCTGACGCTGCCTGGGGCAACGCAGACCCTATCTGATGCTAAAACCTAATTGATATCACCCGGGCGATCAGGGGGTTAAACCTTTATTGGGTTATATACGGCAGGTGCCCTGATGCTATAAAAAGCAAACTAACAAACCAGCATCACCCGTAACACTTATACGGAGATCACTGGTGAAAGGGTTAACTAGGGGCAATCAGGGGGTTATAACCTTTATTAGGTAATATATGGGGGTACCTAATGCTATATAAAAACCTGACGGGTAACCTAAATAACTAACTGGATAACCAGCATCACCAGTGACACTTATACAGTGATCACTGGTGAAAAGGTTAACTCTAGGCGCAATCAGGGGGTTAAAACCTTTATTAGGTTGTATATGGGGGTACCTGACGCTATAAAAACCTGGTGGCAAACCTAAAAAAATAACTGGCTACCTAGCGGCACCAGCGACACTACTACAGCGATCAGAAAAATGATCGCTTAGTGACACTGGCGATAGGGGGTGAAAGGGTTACCTGGGGGCGATCAAGGGGTTAAACCTTTATTAGGGGGGGTTAGGGGGCTACCCTGGACCTAAAGGGACCTAACACTGATATCCCTGACACTTTTTACTGTCACAAATGACATTGCAGTGATCAGTAAAAAAATGACCACTGTGACTGGGGGGTGATCTGGGGGTGAAAGTGTGCCGATGTGCACGTGTGGTGTTGTGCAACTCCCTTTTAGATGCCTTCTCTCCTCGTGCAACGGACGAAAAGACCGCTGCTAGGAGAGATGACATCACTTCCTCCTGCCTGTGAGCGATCGCGAGGGGGTGGCCAGAAACCAATGGCCGCCCCCTCATCCCAGATCGCTCCTCAAGCTTAACGGACCGCCACATGTACGGGGGGGGGAGTCCGATCGGGCCCCCCACCCGCGGGAAGGCAGGTACATGGATGTGTCTGTCCGTGCCATTCTGCCGACATATATGTACATGCGGCGGTCCTTAAGTGGTTAAGTGAGTTATTACTAAAGGCGATCGGATTTTCCGACGGGAATTGTGTGATGGCAGGATGTTGTCGGATAATCCGACCGTTTGTATGCTCCGTCAGAAAATTGTTGGAATTTCCAACAACAAATGTGGGATAGCATGCTTTAAAATTTTCCAACAACAAATGTGTGATGTCGGATTATCCGATCGTGTGTACAGAAGTCCGTCGGAAAAAATCCAAAGTACAAACACGCATGCTCCGGACAAATGCTAACCATAAGACAACATTAGCAGAAGTTGCCCAAAGGGTGGCGCTCAAGAGCTGAAAAACTACGTAGTTTGTTTTTTGTTGGCCAACAATTCTTTGTTGTTTGTATGCAATACATGTTCACGGCCAATGCCCTACGTACAAAATTCCACGGCTTTGTCCGATGAAAATCCGATCGTGTGTACGAGGCTTTAGAATTACAGGCCTACAATATAAAGCACCAAATTTCTATGCAAAACAATTGTACCGCATTGAGATGCAAAAATATGACATAATCATACCGCCAGGGTGGCTACAATAAACAGCCTTCTGTGTGTAGCAGCACCCCCTAATACTTACCCGAGCCCCATCTCTGTCCAGCAATGTCCACGAGTCCCTCAGCCATCCGGGACTCTCCCTCCTGATTTGGCTGAGACACAGCCAGCGACCAGGAGCAGCGAAGAGGGACCTGAGAAGAGGAGGATCTGGGCTGCTCTGTACAAATCCACTGCAACAGGGCAGATAAGTATAACTTTTTTTTTTTTTTTTTTTTTTTTATATAGTAAAAATAAACAACATTTTTTTTGCCTTTTGTAGCCACTTTAAGTCAGATAAAAAAATAAATAAAAAATTATGGGTAAGGTCTATGAAAACGGAAAATTGTATCAAATGCTTCAATTTTTCCTTTCCTGATGCCAATCCATGGCAACTTACAAGTTATCGCCTGAAGTTATCGAGGGACACTGCCTCTTGAATGATGTCCCACTGAGGACTGCTTTCGGATGATGCAGAGTCCTGACAAGGAAATCCAGGACCAGAATAAAAATCTACTGGGGAATATTATTTCTCCTCAGGGCAAAGTCTCAGGACCGACCTCGTGAAGCATTCCCTTGGCAGCTCACTTGCCCATTTTCCCTGGTGAAAGCTGAAATTTATACCCTTATGGAACTAGGCAGAGCCCCAAATCCAGATCCATGTGAAGAAATGATAGCAACTAAACAACCTCTGGGTTGCGAGGATCAAAATTCTACTTGGGCTGTGAACCTGTTTTAAACTTCAAAGTAAATAGCATTTGTTGACATCCTTTCTGGAACCTTGCCTGAAATGAACCACTTCCAGAAGACGGCCCAAGTCCTCCAATCCTTCCTCCTCTGTTTCCAGTCTATCGTGGGACGGGTGTTGACTAGGTTCCATGGCTAGGGTAAACCCAAGGACCGTGGGCCAATCAAAATGGGGGTGGTTCTGGCGCAAACTATTGTTCAAATTATGCCAGAGAACCGGAGTCTGTCTTATTGTAATGGATGTGGATCAGGGGAGAGCACAATCTGTGCAAGATGGATGGTGATATCTAGGGGAGGCCTCTTCAGGATAGCAGAAGCACACTCCAAAACATGTAGAAAAAGGGTAAAGAAAGAGGTGCCTTCTAAGTATGAACTGTAGAAACGTTATTGTACAATAAAAATAAAACAATAAATCGCTCACATTGAGGTTAAAAACGATCAGTATGAGGAAAGTCCTGCAACGGTGCATCTCCTCGCTGGTTCAACAGGCTGTGTCACTCAGGAACCCATAGAAAACTGTCCGCCGGCTCTGTACACTCTGTGGCTCAGATGGTAATGCAGAGGTGAGGTCTGAGGCACTCGTGGACCGCAGCGGCGTCTGACCTCACCGGAAATGTTGCAACGCCATTTCTGAGCCTGCGCACTGTCAGTGGAATGGACAGGCGCCCTGCTTTGTCAATCTGGATATGCAGGAATTCAGCATGCTTTTATTTTTATATATATATATTGTGACAGCAGGAAGGTAAAGTCACCTGGTTGCATCCAGGGGGGTAGATATATTTCTCCCAGATTCAGGCTTTATGCCGACTTATACAACTAGGGAGTTGATGAAGCCCAGCTGAGGCTAGTGGGCTCATGGATGACTCATACCTCTAGGGAGAGGGCTGGGCGTCGTGCAGGCAGGGAGTTGATGAGACCAGCTGAAGCCTGTCAGTTCGTTTAAGGCCTCTATAAAAACTCCCAGCTTCATTAGATGTTAGCTCATGCCTGGACCCAGACCTGTGTGGACTGTCTAGGGAGAGTGAACCCCTGTGCGGTGAGGCAAAGCCTGTGTGGCTATTTGTTTGGACTTTTACTAAACCAGGGACTTAGGGACTAGGACAGCACCAGGCTGATCCCAGTTGTTAGTTTAGGAAACCTGCATGTTTAGTCAGAGGTCAAACTGACCAGGATTTATTTTGTTTATGTTTCTTTTTGGCTTTGCTGTGTTTTTGTCACTGTACATAGAGAAATAAACCGCACCTTTTGATTTTGAAAAACCACAACCTCCGTCTGCTGGCCCTGTTTTTGTGTGGGGAGCCCAACCAGGGGGTCACACACACCCGCTACCGAGTTAACCCCCTCACAGTTGGTGGAGAACCAGTGGCAGTTTTTTTAAGCCAGCATGGAGGAGATACTGAAACAGCTGGCTCTAGCAAATGCCAATCAACAGCAGACAAATGCAGGTTTGCAAAGGAGCCTTGCAGCCCAGCAGCAAGCTCATCAACAAGCCCAGCAGCAATCTGAGGCCCGCTTCATAGACCTGTTACAGAAGCAAGAGCAGAGACTACAACAAATGGAAGCAGTAATGCAGCAACGTCCGCAGACCAGTGAGGAAAGCCGTCCCACTAATACCGCGTCCTTTGGGGTGAGTCGTTTATTGACAAAAATGACTGGAGAGGATGATCCAGAGGTATTTTTGACCACATTTGAAAGGACTGCTGAAAGAGAAAAGTGGCCTGAGGAGCAGTGGGCTGGACTGGTGGCTCCTCTGTTAACTGGTGAATCGCAGAAGGCTTACTATGACCTAGAGCCTGACCAAGCAAAAGACTATGTGATGCTAAAAGCTGAAATATTGGCAAGGCTGGGTGTCACCCTGGCTGTCCGGGCTCAGCGTGTGCATAACTGGACTTTCCAGCTTGGAAAACCCCCCAGGTCTCAAATGTATGATCTCATTCACCTGAGCAGGAAGTGGCTACAGCCAGAGACTTTGTCCGCACCAGAGATTGTGGAACGTGTTGTAATGGATCGGTTTTTGAGAGCTCTTCCTACTGCCATCCAAAAGTGGGTAAGCCATGGAGACCCAGAGACGGCCGGTGGTCTTGTGGATCGTGTAGAGAAATACTTGGCTACAGAGAACCTGACGGCCTCTTCCAGAGACTCTCGGACTTTCCACCCTAAGACCAGACCATCCCCAGGGGCGGATAAGAGGATTCCAAGGGGTGAGGGTGGAGAGAGTGAGAGGGTGGGAGCTCTACCCAAAGTTTGGCGAGAACAGCCTGGGAAGTCAGGGGCTCAAGAGGCAGCCAAATGGATTGTTTGCTACCGCTGCCGGCAAGCGGGACATATTGCAGCAAATTGCCCGGTTGTGGAGGAACCCATGCAATGTGACTTTCTGATGGACAGACGTCAGTCGCTGTGTGCGACAGTCGCATGCACTGCCATTCGGGGAACTGAGAAACATTTATGCAAAATGTGTATTAATGGTAGAAATGTTGTGGTATTACTGGATTCAGGTAGCCTTGTGACCCTGATAAAGGCTGAATTAGTTAAAACAGAGGTCTCTGGGAATAGCAAGGTAGCTGTTATTTGTGTGCATGGGGACACCCGAGAGTATCCAGTGACTACAGTGTGTTTCGAGACCCCCAAAGGTACCCTCTCTCATCCAGTGGGGTTAGTATCTCAATTACCGCATGATGCCATTGTGGGAAGGGATTTTCCGAAGTTCTGGGAACTGTGGGATGATCCTGAGCCCCCCACTGGTGCCCCTATGTACCAGGAATGTGATAGCCAGAACTCCTCTGAGAGTGGTGAGGACTCTCCAGAATTTCCCTTGTCAGTATTGGCAGGGGAGACTCAAGAAACTGGAGAGGAGCCCACCTCCTCAGACGAAAACCTACCGTCTGTGGAGTTTTCTGATCTGGAGGTTCACAGGGATAATTTTGCCACAGAACAGTTAAAAGACCCCGCCCTAATAAAGGCACGGGAAAACGTAGTGGAAATAGATGGTGAGTTAGTGAACCCAGATAATACCTGCACTTACCCATACTTCAGCGTAGAGAAGGACCTACTGTATCGGGTGGCAAAAAGGGCAGAAGAAACCGTTGAGCAGCTTGTGGTGCCCAAACCTTACAGGAAGTTGGTGTTGGAGTTGGCCCATGGGCACATTCTTGGAGGTCATCTGGGGACAGAGAAAACCCGAGAGAGGGTATTACAGAGATTCTATTGGCCTGGGGTGATGAAGGACATAGAAAATTATTGTTCCTCCTGCCCTGTGTGTCAGAGGTCGGCCCCGATGCCACATTTCCGTAGCCCGCTGGTCCCTCTACCCATCATTGAGGTCCCGTTTGAGAGAATCGCAATGGATTTGGTAGGTCCTATAATCAAGTCCGCTAGGGGGCACCAGTACATATTGGTTATAATGGACTATGCCACCCGTTATCCAGAAGCGATCCCTCTCAGAAATACCTCGGCCAAAACCATAGCCAAAGAGCTATCTCTTGTTTTTAGCCGGGTGGGTATTTGTAAAGAACTGCTTACGGACCAAGGTACACCCTTTATGTCCCGGGTTATGAAAGAGCTGTGTAAATTGTTCAAAGTGACGCAATTGCATACATCTGTGTATCACCCCCAAACCGATGGGCTGGTTGAAAGATTCAACAAAACCCTAAAACAAATGTTGAAGAAAGTGGTGGATAGAGATGGAAAGGATTGGGACTGTCTACTTCCTTATTTGATGTTTGCTATTAGGGAGGTGCCCCAATCCTCTACGGGATTCTCCCCCTTTGAGTTACTGTATGGGAGACACCCAAGAGGGCTGTTGGATATTGCCAAGGAAACTTGGGAAAGTGAGAGTTCTCCCCACAGGAGTGTGATTGAGCATGTCGCCCTGATGCAAGATCGAATTGCACAGGTAATGCCCATCGTGAAGGAACATTTGGCCCAAGCGCAGTTGGCACAGCAGAGAGTGTACAACCGTGGAGCAAAGACCCGTACCTTTTCCCCGGGGGATAGGATATTGGTACTTGTCCCTACGGTTGAAAGTAAATTCCTTGCCAAATGGCAAGGCCCCTACGAGATAATGGAAAAAGTGAGCGAAGTGAATTACAAGGTCAGACAACCAGGAAGGCGAAAGCCCGAACAGATATATCACGTTAATCTGTTGAAAGCCTGGAGGGATAGAGAGTCCCTAGTCGCAGAAACTTGGTCACCAGCTCAAACTGGTTGCGTGATTCCGGAGGTTGGAATAGCAGCCACCTTGTCACAACCCCAACAACAGGAGGTTAAGGAGTTTGTGCTTCGCAACAAGGAGGTGTTCTCTGAGCTGCCGGGACAAACATCTGGGGTAGAGCATGATATTATTACCCCGCCCGGTGAAAGGGTGAAGTTAAAACCCTATCGGATCCCAGAGGCCCGACGGGAGGCAATACGGGAGGAAGTACAGAAAATGCTGAACTTAGGGGTGATAGAGGAGTCCCAAAGTGATTGGTCTAGTCCCATTGTGTTGGTGCCTAAACCGGATGGGAGCTGGCGATTTTGTAACGATTTTCGTCAGTTGAACAAAGTTACAAAATTTGACACCTACCCCATGCCACGTATAGATGAGTTGATCGACCGCCTGGGAACAGCCCGATACATGACGACTCTTGACCTCACAAAAGGGTATTGGCAAATTCCCCTGGCCAAGTCGGCCAAAGAGAAAACCGCATTTGTAACCCCAGACGGGGCGTTCCAATATAAGAGAATGCCGTTCGGGTTACAGAATGCGCCGGCCACATTCCAGCGGAAAATGGACCAGATACTGAGGCCCCATCGGAAGTATGCTGCGGCTTACCTGGATGATGTAATTGTCCATAGCACAGATTGGGCCTCACATCTGCCAAAAGTGCAAGCAGTCCTAGACTCTATCCGGGAAGCGGGGTTTACGGCTAACCCCAAGAAGTGTACCACTGGGCAGGAGGAGGCCAAATATCTTGGGTACACCATTGGCAGGGGAGTGATAAAACCCCAACTCAACAAAGTCGAGGCCATCCAGAGTTGGCCACGTCCCAACAGCAAGAAGCAGGTACGGGCCTTTCTGGGAATCGCGGGTTATTATCGGCGCTTCATTCCCCACTTTGCTTCTAAGGCTGTGCCCCTAACCAACCTGACGAAAGGGAAAGGGTCGGTCATGATTAAATGGATCCCCGAGGCTGAGGCAGCATTCCAATTCTTGAAACAAGCCTTATGTAGCCAGCCAGTGTTGTACTCACCCGACTTCTCTAAAGACTTTGTCGTACAAAGTGATGCGTCAGATGTGGGGTTAGGAGCAGTATTGTCCCAGGTCTGGAACGGGGAAGAGCACCCAGTCATTTACCTCAGCAGGAAGTTGAAGTCCCATGAGGTAAATTACGCCACGGTTGAAAAGGAGTGTTTAGCGGTGAAGTGGGCTCTAGATTCCCTTCGGTACTATCTGCTAGGTAGGCACTTTGACATGGTTACGGATCACGCTCCGTTAAAGTGGATGGCTCAAAACAAGGAGACAAATAGAAGAGTGAATAGGTGGTTCCTGGCCCTACAGGAATTCAACTTCACAGTAAAGCATCGCCCTGGCGTTCAAATGGGGAATGTGGATGCTTTGTCTCGAGTACATGAATGCCTGATTGCTGGTGTTCCAACCCCAAGGTTAAAACAAGAGGGGGGGGTATGTGACAGCAGGAAGGTAAAGTCACCTGGTTGCATCCAGGGGGGTAGATATATTTCTCCCAGATTCAGGCTTTATGCCGACTTATACAACTAGGGAGTTGATGAAGCCCAGCTGAGGCTAGTGGGCTCATGGATGACTCATACCTCTAGGGAGAGGGCTGGGCGTCGTGCAGGCAGGGAGTTGATGAGACCAGCTGAAGCCTGCCAGTTCGTTTAAGGCCTCTATAAAAACTCCCAGCTTCATTAGATGTTAGCTCATGCCTGGACCCAGACCTGTGTGGACTGTCTAGGGAGAGTGAACCCCTGTGCGGTGAGGCAAAGCCTGTGTGGCTATTTGTTTGGACTTTTACTAAACCAGGGACTTAGGGACTAGGACAGCACCAGGCTGATCCCAGTTGTTAGTTTAGGAAACCTGCATGTTTAGTCAGAGGTCAAACTGACCAGGATTTATTTTGTTTATGTTTCTTTTTGGCTTTGCTGTGTTTTTGTCACTGTACATAGAGAAATAAACCGCACCTTTTGATTTTGAAAAACCACAACCTCCGTCTGCTGGCCCTGTTTTTGTGTGGGGAGCCCAACCAGGGGGTCACACACACCCGCTACCGAGTTAACCCCCTCACAATATATATATATATATATAGCGCACAAACCCCTTTCTTTACCTGCCTTGTTCTGCTCCTCGCAAGAAGAGAGGGGCACACCGCACCACAAGCCCGTACCCTCCTGTGTGAAGAGGTTGAGTGGTGTTGTTGATGGGTCCTCTGCAGCCAAAGCCAGAGAATGGTTCTCACCTCTATGTTGAATAAAGACAAGTCCTTATATCCCCCAGTAACTTGAATGTCCACACCAGCTGCAACTCCAATGTAGAGTTTATTTTCTTGTAAAACACAGTCTCTGACAGGAAAGGTTGGAGGGAGAACAGGACAGCTTAAGGTGTGGAAGAGGTCCAGGCACAAAAGTAACACAATTCGCTGCTCCGATTCCCAAGCAGACTCGGTCCATTTGAATAGTCTCCCCAGCTTGGGACTAGCAGCTGAAATGGTGCTCGAACTTTACCCAAAGTCTCTGCCACAGACCCGGTGAACTTGGTCTCTGCCACAGACCCGGTGAACTTGGTCTCTGCCACAGACCCGGTGAACTTGGTCTCTGCCACAGACCCGGTGAACTTGGTCTCTGCCACAGACCCGGTGAACTTGGTCTCTGCCACAGACCCGGTGAACTTGGTCTCTGCCACAGACCCGGTAAACTTGGTCTCTGCCACAGACCCGGTAAACTTGGTCTCTGCCACAGACCCGGTGAACTTGGCCTCTGTTAGGGAGAAGATATCCTTCCAGAGAGTTACCGGGACCCTTCCTTCACTGTGACTTCCGCACCAGTCCCTCGGAGCAGTTCCTCCCCCGGCCTCCTCATCTAGGATACGGGTCCCCTCGCAAGGCGGCACCCTGAGAATCCTCGATCCCCGGTGGGCTCCAGCCGAAGGCGCTGGGCCCAGGCCTCCATTGCAGCCCCAGGACTAAAGGTGCCTGGGACTGATCCACCGACCTCCGCCCCTGGGCCAAAGGTGCCCAGGACGGACAGGAACACACTCTCCCTGGGGTAGGACCCCCAACAACGAACCCTGAACAGTTAGCGTCTGCCCCTTTTCTATCCTCTCCCAGCATGCACAGCAGGCCTACCACACCCACCGTACGGCTGCTGAGAGGGGACACACAAGGTACAGCACTGTATCAGCGGTTCAACCCTGGCCTACTATGGCAGCGCCTCCTGCAGGCCACAGGGAACTATACACCAATACTCTCCCTGGAGACAAAAATGGTTGCAAGAACTCTAACAACTACCACCCAAACACTTCCATATATGTCCACCATCTTGTGGTGATAGGGGGAAATGGCAGGTGATGATACTTAGAAGGCGCCTCTTTCTTTACCCTTTTTCTGTGGGCCAATCGACATGTTTGCTCTCACAGTGAGACCCTCAGACAACAGTCTCCCCTGAAACATCATGACCAAAGGCAGTAGAGGAAAAGCAGTTGATAGGTTAGTATTCCTAGAGTAATTGAGAGCGTCCACTTCCTCCACCAACGGGTGAGGGTAACAAGAGAGGCACCTTGTGACTGGATGGTGTTGCAAACAGACTCAGCTGAGGGTGACCCCATACTTGTGTGATATGGGCAAGATTTTCAGATTAAAGACCCATTCTTTGGGAACCAAGTACTGGCATCAGTGGTGACAATGGTCCCGGATAATGAACCTACCAAAGGTGATCAATCGAGGGTCCCCTGACATACCCATCACCAGTGGCTTCTGTGCATCTGAGAAGCACGTCTGCATTGCAAAAAGGAAATTCTTTGGAACATCCAGAGAATCCAGTGTGCCCAGGGAAGCATAGGGATGCAAGACATAGTTGCCAAGAGACCCCTGCATTGGGAAGCTGACAACTGCTTTGCCCATTCAAAGAAGGAGAAAACTACTTACTTTAGCATTGAACTAGGCCTCCATATTGATGACTAGCCAGGTCTGCTCCAACTGTCTTGACATCTCCTTTCCAGCCCAAACTTCTCAGGCTGGCCAGAAGAATATCTATTTGAACTAGTAGGTCATCTGGACTCTGAGCCAACAGTAGTATACCATCTAAGTAATGGATTTGAAGCACCCCCATTTCCTCAGAGGGGTTACAGGAGATTAGGACTTCTATAAAGGTCATCGGTGAGGTGTAGAGCCCTGAAAGGAAGACGCATGAATTGAAAATGTCCATCTCTCACCGACACTCATAGTTACATAATTAGTCAGGTTGAAAAAAGTCCATCTAGTTCAACCAATAAAAAAAAATCATACAGCCCCATATACACAACCCTTTACCCACAGTTGATACAGAGAAAGGTGAAAAACAACAGCAAAGCATGATCCTAATGCCCGAGAGGCAATCGTATATTCCCTGGATCACCTTTACCTATTAATGTTAGAAAAAAAGTCCAAAATGCAGCACTTCAGTGAAAAAAACATATGTGTTTTAGTCCATGTGATAGAATCAATATAAGATGAACTGGTAAAAACACCTCCACCAAGCTTCAGTGTGCAGTATTGAAAAAAAGCACACCACACCAATGTGCTCTCAATCCGCTTACCAGAAATAAAACGATAGCAGGCAATGTGATCATAAGGTGCAGGAAGTCAAATGACAAAGGCAACTCTCCACACTTGATAGATGGATGGTAGATATCATCAACATCAAAGGAAGGATTCCAGGACTCAAACAGGCAGATGAAAAGATTGTACAATCAACGGGAGATCAGACCCAGTATGAGAAAAGAAGCAATTATATTGAAGCCCGTAAAAGTAAAACCATTCAGCATTTATTGTAGTCTACTTACAGAAATAAACAGGAACATAGACATAAAAAACTCAGCGGCTCTCAGCGTGCTTGCATCGGCCAGCCTGACATGTTTCATCCTACTCGGATATCATCAGAGGCGTGGCCTGTGACGCAAGCACGCCCATTTAAATACAATCACAATAAGAGCATCCATGTCCTTGATAGGACAACATTGAGATGGTAAACGGCTGTATGTGATCATGGTGATTCATGCTGCGGCCACGCTGGTGTACTGTATATAAGGAAGTTAATAGGATTACAACAGCGTGCAGTCGTGCATGCGCAGTACGGCCGTGATGGTCAGGTGGAAGAAGGGGCGAATGAGAACACTGCAACCTTCTAATACCTCCGGGAGGAGGGACAGAACCACCGCCCACCGGAAGTGATGTAAACACCTGCTTGAGTCCTGGAATCCTTCCTTTGATGTTATGATATCTACCATCCATCTATCAAGTGTGGAGAGTTGCCTTTGTCATTTGACTTCCTGCACCTTATGATCACATTGCCTGCTATCGTATTATTTCTGGTAAGCGGATTGAGAGCACGTTGGTGTGGTGTGCTTTTTTTCATTAATGCACACTGAAGCTTGGTGGAGGTGTTTTTACCAGTTCATCTTATTCTTATTCTATCAAATGGACTAAAACACATACCGTATATAGTCGAGTATAAGCCGACCCGAATATAAGCCGAGGCACATCATTTTACCACAAAAAACTGGGGAAACTTATTGACTCGAGTATAAGCCTAGGGTGTCCATCTGCATGCCTCACTGTGCCTCACTTTGCCTCACTGTGTCCATGTGCATGCCTCACTGTGTCCATGCCTCACTGTGTCCATGCCTCACTGTGTCCATGCCTCACTGTGACCATGCCTCACTGTGTCCATGACTAGACTGACGTTTAACATGGGAGTCTATGGAAGGGGTACCCGGGTTTGAAAAATCAGTGCTCCCCGGCCGTAGGTCCCCCAGACAACAAACCTTGCACACTTGTAGAAGAAGAGTGGGGCTACATGTGTGCCACGTTTCGGGTCCAGGGGACCTACAGCCGGCCAGTACCGGGTCCCCAAAATCCAAGAGATCGGGTGCAAAAAGGTGACCCGAGTATAAGCCGAGGGGGGCATTTTCAGCACAAAAAAATGTGCTGAAAAACTCTGCTTATACTAGAGTATATACGGTATGTTTTTTTCACTGAAGCGCTGCATTTTGGACTTTTTTACTTGTGTTTGCTGAATCAGCGAACTCTGCTGGCTGCTTTATTTTATTTAATTTGGTTTATAGTTAGCGCAGATATCTGTCCACCCCTGTTTTTATCAAAGTTAGTACCCAGTTATATTATGTACATATAAGAAAGAATCCAGGCCTTTTTTAAAGCAATCTACTGAGCTGGCCAGAACCACCTCTGCAGGGAGTCTATTCCACATTTTCACAGCTCTTACTGTGAAGAAAACTTTCCGTATTTGGAGATAAAATCTCTTTTCCTCTAGACGTAAAGAGTGCCCCTTTGTTTTCTGTGATGACCCTAAAGTGAATAACGCAACACAAAGTTCACTATATGGACCCCTTATGTACTGTATTTGTACATGTTGATCATATCCCCCCTTAATCTCCTCAAGAATAAATTCAGTTCCTCTAATTTTTTTCCTCCTAGCTGAGCTCCTCCATGCCTATTATCAGTTTGGTTGCCCTTCTATGCACTTTCTCCAGTTTCTTGATATCATTTTTGAGAACTGGTGCCCAAAACTGAACTACATATTCCAGATGAGGTCTTACTAATTTGTACAGGGGAAAAATGATCTTTCTCTCGAGTCCATATCTCTCTTAATACAAGATAGGACTTTGCTCGCTTTGGAAACTGTAGCTTGGCATTGCATACTTTTAGGCTTATGATATGCCAATACCCCCAGATTCTTCTGCACTATGGATTACCCCAGTTGTACTCCCCTAGTATGTATGATGCATGCATATTCTTAGCCCCCCAAGTGCGCAACTTTTACATTTATCAACATTAAACCTAATTTGCCACATAGTTGCCCAATTAAACAGAGCATTGAGGTCGGCTTGTAAGTTGAAGACCTCCTGTAAGGACGTCATCCCACTGCATAGCTTTGTACCAAAATGGTACTTTTAATCCCAGACCCTATATCATTTTATAAAGATATTAAAAAGTAAGGGTCCCAACACTGAACTTTGGGGTAGAGCACTAATGACCTTAGATCATCATTTGGAGTAAGAATCATTAACCACCAGTTTTCTATCAATTTACAAACTGATCTTTACATGCCTGTAGACTTTACCTTACACCTTAGCCATGTGTGGGGAACTGTGTCAAACGCTTTTGCAAAAACCAAGTATACTCAGTTTCTTTAAATTCAACACTGGTCTTCTTTGCACAAGACACAGCAAACTAAGAACATCCAGGGTTGAGCAGCGGCAAGTCTTTTAGAATAGTCAAAACTTCTAGTCAGAGGGAAAAACTTACAGGCACAACCACCCTGCCTGAGGATGGGTTTGTTGACCAAGGACTGGGCTCTAAAGCCTCATTCATTGTCACTAAATGCAGCACTGCCCTAGGAGAACATTTATAACAAATGCTACTTTATCCACAAAATTTGCCGATCACTTAAAGTGTAAGTTCACCTTTTTACAGAAAAATCTGTAAGATGAACTCACACAGGACTCCCACCTCGCCCATCCCGTCCCGCTGACCTGGACCACGGCAATCTCCTGTTCTGAGCCCTGGTATCCCCTAGGCATCCTCATGTCTTCTTCATAGCTGACAGGATGGGCTATTCGGCTGCTGATTGGTCGGAGCCGCCCATGTGACGGCGCTGACCAATTATATTGCTCTGAAATGTCCCTCCTGACGAGGTACGTTTTGGACATTCACCTCGGGGATTTCTAAGTCCCGGACTCCTGACGCTGATATACCGGAGCTCAAAACGGGAGATTGCTGTGGTCCAGGTCAGCGGGACCGGGTTGGAGCGATGAGGGGGTCCTGTGTAAGTTCACCTTACAGATTTTTCTGTAAAGGTGAACTTACCCTTTAAGCTCCCCAAGAGCAGTAATAATCCACTCTTTCAGCAATTCATGGGTAATGGAGACTTCAACTCTGGGTCCCAACTGAATTGTGCTTGCCACAAAGTCCTGTGATCACTGGCTTACAAGTGCCCCCCTGCCTCTGGACATGAATCTCTCATATATCCATCAATTCATCAATCATGGATACAGCCAACGGAAACTGAATCTTCCCTAGGAAGAATAGCACTTCTGACAAAATGCATTTTGGTAGCATCCATACCTTTGCAGTAGGGTACACTTCTGTAAAGTGTGTGTTACTGCAACACATGTTAAGTGCATTAGCTCGATGCAGTGCCATTCTTTTGACCAGAGAATCGTCACTTCCCGCTGGAGTAGGGTATAACTTTGTCGCTGCTTATTTTAAACTTTTATATCAGGTTTAGGAGAGAGGGCAGTGTTGGATGTACTAGCAGATTTAAATACACTAACATATTGGTGCTGAACTCCAGCTAATACTTTATAATGTTTGGGGGATAAAGGTTTTACATAAAAGCTTATTATTTTAAGTACCCCTTGTTTGTCTCATCCATGCAACTCCAAGCGAGCTTGTGCTTTTGAAAAACAGACTTGCTGGCTGGATCACCGGAGAAAAATAAAGCCTGTCCGCTGGCATAAGTGGCTGGAGAACTGAGGCTCACTAACTACTTTCCCATGAACGGCCATGACTGCTGGCTTACAGCATCCTTTGTACTTAGAGAGGTCTCTGCATCAATATACACAGACCTGTTAGTCTGGTCATAGCTCCACACCGCAGGCCCAGCACTTCTTACCTTTTTGTCACAATTAGCGCTCGGGAGGAGGAAGGCTGACACTTACTGGTAACTTTCTGCACCTCCTGGGCGAGACCTCTGGGGCTGGATGAGCCACTGTACACACTGGACTTGTCATGACATGGCAATGCTCTTTTAGCTTGAACTTAAAGTGGAGCTCCACCCTAAATATTAACTTTTGCCATTTGGAACCCTCCCCCCCCCCCTCCGGTGTCACAATTGACACCTTTCAGGGGGGAGGGGGGTGAAGATACCTGTCTAAGACAGGTATTTTCACCCACATCCGGGAGTCCTCTCTCCGGGAATCTGCGGGAGTGACGTCACTTCCCCCAGACTTCCCGTAGTGTTCTGGGAGACACTCGGCTCCCAGAACACAGAAGGACGAATCAGAACGGCGCAGCGCGACTCGCGCATGCGCCGTAGGGAACCGGGCATGAAGCCGCAAGGGCTTCACTTCCTGGTTCCCTCAGCGAGGATGGCGGAGGGAGCAGCAGAGTGACGAGCGATCGCTCGTCCTCTGCTGCGGACATCGCTGGACTCCAGGACAGGTAAGTGTTCAAATATTAAAAGCCAGCAGCTGCTGTAGCTGTAGTGTAAGCTGTAATATTTTTTTTTCCGGCGGAGCTCCGCTTTAAAGTGAATGTAATCCCAATTCATGAAATTTGAGCTGGGCACATATATCTGCAGTATTTTGTCATCTCTCTTCAAAGAGCTAAGTCCCGTAGCTCTCTCCTGACCTTTTCCTCTGTTATCGGCCTGATAACGCCTGACAAATTCTCAGACACACTAGATAAAAGCAGCCTGAAATTTCTGTCCGGGGAGGTTGCTATAAATTGATTAGCAGGCAGCTGGCCCTGTTACAAAACACCTCTGAGAGTCTCTGCCTATGTGGAGAAGGGGGTGTGTGCCTTTCCTCCAATCAGCAATTTTAGCTATCTTGGCTGTATGCCCAGACATCACACTCTGTGTTAAACAGGAAGAGAAAATTTCCTAACACGACTGAACATTCTAAACAGTATATAAATATGGAAATAAAAAATAGTTTGATCTTTAAATAAGGATACACATAAATTGAATTAAACGTGCAGGAGAACCTAATTGGTAGCAATATGTGAATGTGTCCCTGAAAACTCAATAACCAAGCAACAAGTATAAATGTGAATAGTCCTGTGCATATAAATCGTATATATTCAAATACAGTTCTTAGTAAACGGTGACTCAAATGAAGAAATAAAATCAATAGTGAGTAGTCCAAAGGTTCATGTGACAGTCGCTTATCAGACACTGTGAATCCACCACCGAAAGAAATGTGCGCTTACCAGCTTCACAGGCCAGTCAAGCCTGTGTCTAACACCCAGCCAGGGTCTTTTCCTCACGGCTTGTTCCCAACACCAGTCCGGTCACTCCGATTGTAGGGCCGTCTGAACAGCTGGACCAAACCTTCACTCCCGGCTCGTAGGTGGTTCAAAGGGCAACAATGTGCCTCAAAATAAAGGGATATACAAAAGTGGCCATAGGTAAAACTTGAAAAATCACCTTCCTGGATCCCCTGCATGCATTGAAATTTCTCTTCCACTCCTTATTTTCAGTTTCTGATGACTACATAATCTCATTCACCCCTGTAGTTCAGAGGGACTTTGTGAAATGTGTGACAGTGCATATTCACAGGATGTAATTATCCTAAAATTCAAGGAAATAAATGTGTAGGAATCTTCACAAAGTAAGTTTCCAAACACTTGTATTATAGCTCATATTTCTTTGTAGAGTACTGCTAGATAGAAAATGATCCTTCAGTTGAATCAACATCAGCTGTTCACATCAGTCCGACGGCTACCACAGGAGAGTCACTTAGAATTCCCGTGCTGACATCACGTTCGTCTCCACCAGCATGGAGGAGAGTCCTACGTGACGTTCACCGGTTTCTAAGTATAGCACTTACCCCCGAAGGAGCGGCTGGTTTTGTTGGGTCTGCAAACTACCTCCAAGGCTTCCGTTGTCGGGGTGAAAAGTCTTTAGAAAAGTCAATGTCCATACAGATGTAAAACCCAAACAGTAAGGCTTTATTTACTTTGCTGAGGGAATGTGAGAGGAAAGCTGGAAACGAGAGAAGAACAGGGGAAGGTTCAGGCACGCAGCACTAAAGGCACACAAAATCTTGTTAACGTCGCCACTCAAGCCTGAGTGGGTATTGCTCACCCGGATAGTCCCCTTTTTCTCGGGTCCTAGCAGCCGGAATGATGCACGGATCTATTTCTAACGTTCTCTGTTACAGACCTTGAGGTGAACCTGAGGATGCGTCCAGGAATCCTCTGCCACAGGATTATTAAAAGTCCCGAACCTCCTAGCCAAGCAATAAGCGATAACTTTATGCCAGATTGGCATATTGCAGGCCCTTTCAGTTCTAGGATCCCTCCTTGAGTAGGTTGCCAGGCCTCTCCTGAGACAGCAGTACCATTGCCAGTCTCCTCCGGGAAAGGGTCATGCAATGTTGTACCCAAACAAAATTGACGTCCTTTTTTTTCCCACAAATAGAGCTTTCTTTTGATGGTATTTCATCACCTCTGCGTTTTTTTGTTTTGTTTTTGCGCTATAAACAAAAAAAGCGACAATTTTGAAAAAAAATAAAAACTCTTATTTTTTGCTATAGTAAATATCCCAATTTAAAAAAAACAAGCACATTTTTTTCCTCAGTTTAGGCTGATATGTATTCTACATATTTTTGGTAAAATAAATTTGCAATAAGCGTATATTGATTTGCGCAAAAGTTAAAGCGTCTACAAACTATGGGAAAGATTTATGGCATTTAAATGGGTTTTTTTTTTTTTTTTTTTTTACTAGTAATGGCGGCGATCTGCAATTTTTTGCAGTATTGAGACATTGCGGCGGACAGGTCGGACACTTGACACATTTTTAGGACCATTCACATTTACAGACTTATCAGTGCTATAAATATGCACTGATTACTATGTAAATGTCACGGGCAGGGAAGGGGTTACCACTAGGGGGCGATCAAGGGGTTAACTGTGTTCCCTATTTTGTGTTTTAACTGTGGGGGGGAAGGGGACTCACTACAGGAGATGACAGATCGTGGTTTATACTTTGTAGAAACACACGATCTGTCTTCTCTCCTCTGTTAGCACGAGGATTTGTGTGTTTACACACACACAATTCCCCCGTGCTGCCGATCATGGACGCGATTGTGGCCACGTGCATCGCTCTCTGGTGGCTCTACTGGACAAAGCTGTATATGTACGGGATTTCGCCCAGGAGAGCCATCCTGCCGCAGTATATCTGCGTGAGTCAGTCGGGAATGGGTTAATGGTCTCCTCGTGGACGTTTTGCTGTTTCTTGGGAGTCTCCGCACTAGCACATGTGAAAGATCAGTGTGGACTGCAGCAATTTCCTTCTTGATAGTGTTTTCAATATTCTGGAACATTCCTGCCACATTATTGCGTAGAAATAAGCCATGCCTCAGACGGAGCTTTGCTTGGATACCTCCAGCGGCCGCCATGCAAAAAGCACACCCCCTCCATTAGAATGTTTATAAGCAAACTGCTGTAGGGATATAGTCATCCGTAATATAAATCACAAAACATCAAAGGTACTACTCTAAAGTTTGATTGGTCCTCCGGGTCTGACCATTAGACTAAGGATGAAAAGCAGGAGGACAGATTAATTGTAAGCTTTTCCAAACTTGCAATGTGAACTATACTCCTCTGTCAGACACCACATCATCAAGCATTCCATGGAGTTTAAAAACACCTTGAACCGTCAACTCTACAGCTTGTTCAGCAGTGAGTACCCCCTTAAATGGTAAAAAATTTGCCATCTTAGTGAGACGATCAGTGACTACCAAGATGGTGGTCATCTCTTTCTAGGGAGAAAGACTGATCACAAAGACCATAGAAACTGACAACCCTTTGTCTTGATGGAACAGGAAGTGGTTGGAGTAGCCCCAAAAGAAGAAGATTCAGGACTCTTATTGCGTGCACAGGTCAGACACAAGGCCACATTACTCAACATCTTTCTTGTAACTAGGCCATTAAAGGAACGTGATAAAAGTCCTGTCTTAAAAATGCCTAGCAAGTTTAGATTCATGAACCAACCTGAGGGTTTCTTCCTGACCCAAATGAGGTACATAAATTAGACAATGGGCTTGATTCCATAAGCTGTTCCTGTACTCGAGGTCAATATCCTTAGGAGGGTCAGAAGTGGGTCATTCTCATACCCTACTTTGAGAAGCTTTAAAAATGTCTTGGAATTTGAGGACCCTACAAAATGCTTTTGAGGCAGGATCATACATTCAGAGCTACTTTCCTGGAGAGGTCCAGACAACATCCACGATAAGGCATCAGCCTTACCATTCCCTCACTCAAGGCGATAAGAAATAACAAAATTGAACCTGGAGAGGAATAGGGTCCAACGTGCTTGTCTACATGACAATATTTTGCAAACATATTCTAAATTTTTATGATCAGTAAAAACAGTTACAAGATGTTAGCCCCTTCCAGCAGATGCCTCAACTCAGAAAATGCTTCCATAATTGTCAATAACTCCTCATTTCCAATGTCATAATTCTTCTTGGCTGAAGACATTAATCGAGAGAAATGGGCACACACTTTAAGCTGCATCCTTTCTCTAATTCACAGAGAAAGGATAGCTCCCACAGCAGAATCTGTAGCATTAATTTCTATAATAAAGTGTAGTTCAGGATCAGGATGTATCAGTATTGGTGCACAAGTGAATAGAGTTGAGCGGACACCTGGATGTTCGGGTTCGGCCGAACTTCGCAAAAAAGTTCGAGTTCGGGACCCGAACTTGACCCCGAACCCCATTGAAGTCAATGAGGACCCGAACTTTTGAGGACTAAAATGGCTCTAAAAAAGTCATGGAAAGGGCTAGAGGGCTGCAAATGGCAGCAAAATGTTAAGAGCATGGCAAGTGCTCTGCAAACAAATGTGGATAGGGAAATAACTTAAAATTTATTGCCACACTGGGACCGTACATCTATTCACCGTGAGTTGCTACTTCCTGGTCAGGACTCCATTCCTATTGTTGGACACTGTTGCCAGACACCCCTGGCTGGGGATTTAGCCACAGGCCTATTTGGATCCCCTGTCCTAAGGGATCATCTATCTGCGGCAAGCGGCAGTGTGTTTACCGGTGAAGGCTTTTCTATCCATCACTATTTCTCTGGTGCTTTATCCATCACGGACTGTACCAAACACGGTGGAGGACCCCTTCGCTGAATTTAATTGCATTTACATTTATGAACTGTAATATTGTGTTTTTGTGGGTTATTCACATCACTCACATTGTTCATTTTTTATTTTTATATATATATATTTTTACTTCATATGTCATCGCTTAATGGTCATTATTATTGTATGTGCCACAGACGGAGTTTAATTACTTATTGATGCGAACTCTGTGGCCCTTTTACAATTATTATTTAACTTCATTCATTTTTAATTAACATTTTTTCTCGCGCATCACTTATTCATTGTTCACTTGATTAGTGTGGTCTTTTTAATATTTATTTATGGGTGTCATTTGACTCACGTTTGCCCATCATACCCTATATAGGGTTACCATTTTCATTATTATTTTCCTTTTCACGGTTAGCGCAACTTTCTTTTCTTACATAAATTCTTGGTGTTGTATAGCACTTATTGTTGCGGCTTTAGTCTTAGTTTTGTTCACAAATTAGCGCAGTTTTTTCCCTTACCCAATAAAAATATATATATATATATATATATATATATATATATATATATATAGAAAAAAATAGAAAATGGAAAAAAAAAGAAAAATAATGAAAAAATATATAGATGGGAAGAAATAATAATGAAAAAAATGAATAATGAAAAAAATCAAATCAAAAATAATAATAATATATATATTATATATTCTAGAAATGTCGGGTGAGGTGCACATCGGTCCCAGCTGATAGTGCTAGCAATCAAGCCTCCCCACAGGCTAGGTATAGAGAAAATGATAGAGGGATTGCTGCACTTAAAATTATTTATTTGTAGAAATGCGTCAGTGACATCAAAAGACATCGAATGTATAGTCAGGCAGTCATGATAATAAACAACGTTTTCGGGCTATTTCAGATCGCGCCCTTCCTCAGAATATCATGCTTATGCACTGATCATAAATGTGACAGAATAAATAGTCAATCATCAATTAACAATTGGCAAACATGTGAATGTTCTGGAATCATTCGTTCAATCAGTTAAATTTAAACTTCATTGTAGAACATATTTCTTAGATGTATCACGATCCTAGGAAACACAGGGTCACAAACGGTAATAAAGAACGCTCACACCGTGCGGATTATGTTTAACAGGAACCCTAAAATAAGCAAAAATTTTATCAAAAATTAGAAACATACTCTACTAACTATTAAAGATGGACACATTCATAGTGACCTTTATAGCAACCAATTACTGTTGTTTTCCAGCTTTCATCCCCCGGGAGTATTCAGATCTATCCCCCGTAGCCAATTGAAACAAGTGACTCGAATTGTTATTGATACTCCTACTTGTGTTTTTTTTTTTTTCTTTATTTTATTTTATCAAAAAGTACACGAGTACAAAAGTATAAAAATTACATAAGTAAGATACAATACACGCTCTTACAGACCTTGTATCGTGTTGACTTCTGGTTTAACCATGTCCCTCCTCCCCGCCGCCCCAATCTCAATTTTAGTCATACATTTAGGCCAAAATGTATTCAGCCACATGTCTTTAGTAAAAAAAATGTCAATAAGCGTATATTTATTGCTTTGCGCAAAAGTTATAGCGTCTACAAACTAGGGTGCATTTTCTGGAATTTACACAGCTTTTAATTTATGACTGCCTATCTCATTTCTTGAGGTGCTAAAATGGCAGGGCAGTACAAAACCCCCCCAAATTACCCCATTTTGGAAAGTAGACACCCCAAGGAAATTGCTGAGAGGCATGTTGAGCCCATTGAATATATATTTTTTTTTTTTGTCCGAAGTGATTGAATAATGACAAAAAAAAATTACAAAAAGTTGTCACTAAATTATATATTGCTCACACATGCCATGGTTATATGTGGAATTGCACCCCAAAATACATTTTGCTGCTTCTCCTGAGTATGGGGACACCACATGTGTGGGACTTTTTAGGAGCCTAGCTGCGTATGGGACCCCGAAAACCAAGCACCGCCTTCGGGATTTCTAAGGGCGCAAATTTTTGATTTCACTCCTCACTACCTATCACAGTTTCGAAGGCCATAAAATGCCAAAATAACACAAACCCCCCCCCCCCAAATGACCCCATTTTGGAAAGTAGACACCCCAAGCTATTTGCTGAGAGCTCTCATTTGTTTTTGAAAATTAAGAATGAAAATACATTTTTTTTCTTTTTCAATTTTCAAAACTTTAAGACAAAAAGCGAGATCTGCAAAATACTCACCATACCTCTCAGCAAATAGCTTGGGGTGTCTACTTTCCAAAATGGGGTCATTTGGGGGGGGGGTTTGCGCCATCTGGGCATTCCATGGCCTCCGAAACTGTGATAGGCAGTGAGGAGTGAAATCAAAAATGTACAACCTTTGAAAGCCTGAAGGCGGTGCTTGGATTTTGGGGTCCTGTACGCGGCTAGGCTCCCAAAAAGTCTCACATGTGGTTTCCCCGTACTCAGGAGAAGCAACAGAATGTATTTTGGGGTGTAATTCCACATATGACCATGGTATGTTTGAGCAATATATCATTTAGTGACAACTTTGTGCAAAAAAAAAAAAAAAAAAAAATAATTTTTTTCCGCAACTTGTGTCAACATATAAAATATTCCATGGACTCGACATGCCTCTCAGCAAATAGCTTGGGGTGTCTACTTTCCAAAATGGGGTCATTTAGGGGGGTGTTGAACTGTCCTTGCATTTTATACACAACATTAGGAAGCTTATGTCACACATCATCCACTCTTCTAACCACTTGAAGACAAAGCCCTTTCTGACACTTTTTGTTTACATGAAAACATATTTTTATTTATTTTTTGCAAGAAAATTACGTTGAACCCCCAAACATTATATATTTTTTTAAAGCAAATGCCCTACAGATTAAAATGGTGGGTGTTGCATTTTTTTTTTCCACACAGTATTTGCGCAGCGATTTTTTAAACGCATTTTTTGGGGAAAAAATACACTTTTTTTAATTTTAAAGCACTAAAACACACTATATTGCCCAAATGTACATGGATACCAAACACGACATGCTTTAAAATTTCGCACAAACGCGCAGTGGCGACAAACTACATAAATTTTTAAAAGCCTTTAACCACATCAATACTGGGCACTTAAACCCCCTTCCTTCCCAGACCAATTTTCAGCGTTCAGTGCTCTCGCACTTTGAATGACAATTATTCAGTCATGCTACACTGTACCCAAATGAAATTTTTATCATTTTGTTCACACAAATAGAGCTTTCTTTTGGTGGTATTTGTTCACAATTTCATTTTCAATTTTTTGCGATAAAAGCGAAAAAAGAGCGAATATTTTGAAAAAAAACAACATTTTCTACATTCTGTTTTAAAAGAAATCCAAACAAATCAAATTTCGGCAAAAATTTAGGCCAAAATGTATTCTGCTACATGTCTTTGGTAAAAAAAATCCTGATAAGTGTATGATAATTGGTTTGTGTGAAAGTTATGGAGTCTACAAACTAAGCTACGCATTATTGCAAATTAATCAATCCTAATGCACTGATGGCCTATCTCATTTCTTGAGGCCCTAAAATGTCAGGACAGTACAAATACCCCCCAAATGACCACTTTTTGGAAAGAAGACAGTCGGAGGTATTTAGTAAGAGGCATCGTGAATTTTTTGAAGTTGCAATTTTTTTCCCACAATGCCTTGGAAAATTAAGAAATATATATATATTTTTTTTTCTTCACAAAGTTGTCAATTTAGAAGATCTTTCTAACACATAGTATGTACATAGCAAAAATAACACCCCAAAATACATTCTGCTACTCATCCTGAGTATGGCGATACCCAGTGTGTGAGACTTTTCCACATCCTGGCCACATACGGAGGCCAAACATCCAAGTAGCACCATCAGGCGCTCTAAAGGCATAAATTACACATTTCATTTCCTGAGTACCTATCACATTTTTGAAGGCCCTGGAGAACAAGGACAATGGAATTACCCACAAAATGACCCCATTTTGGAAAGAAAACAACCCAATGTATCTTATATGAGGCATAATAAGTCTTTTGAACATGTCATTTCTTTCCAAAAGTTTTGGGAAAATGTGGGAAAAAAATTAAAACATATTTTTTTTTCACAAAGTTGTCAATTTAGAAGATCTTTCTAACACATAGTATGTACATAGCAAAAATAACACCCCGAAATACATTCTGCTACTCGTCCTGAGTATGGCGATACCACATGTGTGAGACTTTTCCACATCCTGGCCACATACGGAGGCCAAACATCCAAGTAGCACCATCAGGCGCTCTAAAGGCATAAATTACACATTTCATTTCCTGAGTACCTATCACATTTTTGAAGGCCCTGGAGAACAAGGACAATGGAATTACCCACAAAATGACCCCATTTTGGAAAGAAAACAACCCAATGTATTTTCTATGAGGCATAATAAGTCTTTTGAACATGTAATTTCTTTCCAAAAGTTTTTGGAAAGTGTGGAAAAAAAATTAAAACATATTTTTTTTTCACAAAGTTGTCAATTCAGAAGATCTTTCTAACACATAGTATGTACACAGCAAAAATAACACCCCAAAATACATTCTGCTACTCGTCCTGAGTATAGTGATACCCCATGTGTGAGACTTTTCCACAGCCTGGCCACATACAGAGGCCCAACATGCAAGTAGCACCTTCAGGCTTCTAACACATAGCATGTACACACCAAGAATTACACCCCAAAATACATTCTGCTGAGCAAAAGGTAATAAAAAAAAGGCTCACCTATGGTTTTAGCAGGCAGGAATACCGTTCCAGAGCAGTCAAAGCATTGGTCCAGACAGCCATAGGAAATGTCCAGGAATTGTCCAGCAGGGAAACAGAGATATGGAAACCTATGAACATGGTCCATGGTTTAGCAGGCAGTTCAGGTGGCAGGCAGAGGCATGGCCAGTTCAGGTGGCAGGCAGAGGCATGGCCAGTTCAGGTGGCAGGCAGAGGCATGGCCAGTTCAGGTGGCAGGCAGAGGAATGGCCAGTTCAGGTGGTAGGCAGAGGCACGGCCAGTTCAGGTGGCAGGCAGAGGCACGGCCAGTTCAGGTGGCAGCACTATAACATTTAGGCCTTGGTCAGGAAAGACCTAAGAACAGGGGTAGAGGCTTCTTCCCACCCAAATCTCTACGAAGCCTCCGAGTCTCCAGACCCTAATCCGAGAAAAACAAAACCTGGAGAAAAACATTTTCTCCACTCGGAAACTCTTTTCTGGAGCCCCTCAAATATGTGAGACCCCTGTGCTGTACTCAAATGATCAGTTTAGGAGGCAGGCAAAAAGCATGGTCATGTAACAGGCCGAGGTCAATTCACGTTGAAGGCAGAAACATGGTTGGCAGAGGCATAGTCGAAAACAGTCCGGGTCATTCACAGAAATGGCAGATGGTGGAAACTGGAAAAAAAATCATCTTCACTTTACTAATAGTTTAGTAAAGTATGATAGCTCTGAAAGCACTTTCCAATACAAAGGCCTGGCTGGGAGGGACATTGGGGACAGTAGTATCGGGTGTCACGACGAATTCCTCTACTTGAACACACACGACATTTTTTTTGGGGTTTGCGACCTGTTTCGGTAAGAGGGAGGATTTCGGAGAAGTGCCTTTCGTGGAGTCTGGCTACTGCATCGGAGCGAATTAGTTGAGGGGCTTGGCCATGGGGATAGAGAAGGGCTTCGATCAAGTCTTCTTGGAATTTTAGATAGGTTAGGGAACTTTGGGTGCACTTAGAAAAAATGATATAAGAATTGAAAAGGGCTAGTTGCATCAAATAAATGGCAACTTTTTTGTACCAAAACAGTGATTTCCTGGTGGCCAAGTAGGGCTGCATCATCTGGTCATTCATATCCACCCCCCCATGTAAAGATTATAGTCATGCACACATTTTGGCTTCTGGACGGGGCCTCTTCTTCTCTGCAGTTCCACCAAGGTGTCATCATGCATTGTGGAAAGGATGTAGACATCTCTTTTTTTATCTCTCCACTTCAATGCTAGGACCTCTTCAGTCCGCATACTGGCCATTTCCCCCTGTTTCAGTTTCTTGGCAACCAATCTCTGTGGGAAGCCTTTACGGTTGGTCTGTGCTGTCCCACAGGCCACAGTTTTCTTTTGGTACAGATGGCGAAAAAGTGGGAGACTTGTATAGAAATTGTCTACGTATAGGTGGTAACCTTTCCCAAGCAATGGTTCAATCAGCTGCCAGACAATTTTGCCACTTGTTCCCATGTAGGTAGGGCATCCAGGGGGGTTTAGCTGTCTGTCTTTTCCCTCATAAATTATAAAATCATATGTGTAACCCGTGGCCCTGTCACATGCCTTATAAAATTTTACCCCACGTCTGGCTCTTTTACTGGGGAGGTATTGCTTTATTCCAAGTCTTCCTGTGAAGTGTACTAATGATTCATCTACACATATATTTACATCAGGGGTAAACATCTGCTTGAAGCTGGCGCAAAAAAAATTGATTAGGGGCCGAATTTTAAATAATTTATCATAATTGGGATGATTTCGAGGGAGGCATTGGGCATTGTCGTTGAAGTGTAGAAACCTCATTATCATCTCGTAACGAGTTCTTTTCATAAAAGATGAATAGATTGGCATGTGGTAGATAGGTCGGGTAGACCAGTAGGAATGGAGTTCATTTTTTTTTGTCAGCCCCATGTTGAGGGTTAGGCCAAGGAAAATTTTAAATTCTTCCACGGTGAGGGGTTTCCAAACAAAAGGACGGGCATAGGAAGAATTTGGATTGTTGGCTATATATTGACTGGCGTATAGATTACACTGCTCCACAATGTAGGTTAGGATATCATCAGTAAAAAATAATTCAAAATAATAAATCGGGGTAGCATTTTCCGACTGTATCTGAGGGCCTGGCTGGGCTGTAAAAGGGGGAATGATAGGTTCTACTGACGTATCGGGCAGCCATGTTGGATACAGTAGAAGATCGGGGAGGCTAGTATGGGCCCTGCCTCGTTGTTGATGGGACGCCCCATTGCTAGCATTTGGCCTATCCTCTAGAAAAGTTGCAGAACTGCTGGCGGATGCCTGCCTATCCTGGCGTGATGCGCTGCTGGCGGATGCCTGCCTATCCTGGCGTGATGCGCTGCTGGCGGATGCCTGCCTATCCTGGCGTGATGCGCTGCTGGCGGATGCCTGCCTATCCTGGCGTGATGCGCTGCTGGCGGATGCCTGCCTATCCTGGCGTGATGCGCTGCTGGCGGATGCCTGCCTATCCTGGCGTGATGCGCTGCTGGTGGATGCCTGCATATCATCATGGAGTCCTGCGCTGCTGGTGGATGCCTGCTGGTGGATGTCCTGGAGTGCTGCGCTGCTGGTGGATGTCTGCGGCGCCTGCTTATAACTCCTGATCTCACTTGTTACGATTCTATCCTCAGTTTCTATTTCAGAGCCACTACTTTCCTCTGGATAATATTCACTATCCGATTCTGACAGAGAGAGTTCCTCGCTACTCTCGTCCGACATACCCTGGAGTATCTGGAGAGCCTCCTCGCTGCTGTAGAATCGTTTAGCCATGTGGGCAGATGTGCCAGATGTTGGCGGTCAGATGTGCCAGATGTTGGCGGTCAGATGTGCCAGATGTTGGCAGGGCAGATGTTGGCGGGCAGCTGTTGGCGGTCAGCTGTTGGCGGTCAGATGTTGGCGGCCAGATGTGTCAGATGTTGGCGGGCAGATGTGCCAGATGTTGGCAGGGCAGCTGTTGGCGGTCAGATGTTGGCGGGCAGATGTCAGATGTTGGCGGCCAGATGTTTACTGCCAGATGTTGGGAGTCAGATGTGCCAGATGTTGGCAGGGTAGATGTTGGCGGGCAGATGTGCCAGCTGTTGGCGGGCAGCTGTTGGTGGTCAGATGCTGGCGATCAGATGTTGGCGGGCAGCTGTTGGCGGGCAGATGGCGGGCAGATGTGGCAGCTGTTGGCGGGCAGATGTGGCAGCTGTTGGCGGGCAGATGTTTACTGCCAGATGTTGGGAGTCAGATGTGCCAGATGTTGGCAGGGCAGATGTTGGCGGGCAGATGTGCCAGCTGTTGGCTGGCAGCTGTTGGCGGTCAGATGCTGGCGATCAGATGTTGGCGGGCAGCTGTGCCAGATGTTGGCGGGCAGCTGTGCCAGATGTTGGCGGGCAGATGCGCCAGATGTTGGCGGGCAGATGCGCAAGATGTTGGCGGGCAGATGCGCCAGATGTTGGTGGGCAGCTGTTGGTGGGCAGCTGTTGGCGGGCAGCTGTGCCAAATGTTGGCGGGCAGCTGTGCCAGATGTTGGCGGGCAGATGCGCAAGATGTTGGCGGGCAGATTCGCAAGATGTTGGCGGGCAGATGTTTTCACTGTTTTATGGACACTGTGTTTTATGGACACTGTTTTGGGGACACTGTGTTTTGGGGACACTAGCTGGGTGATCAGTGGGTAAACAGCAGACAAACAGCTAAAAACTCACTGATCTCCCGGCTGCAGCACAGATTGTCTCTTCCTCTCCTCACTGACAGGCTCTGTGTGAGGAGAGGAAGAGATCAGAGCAGTTACAACTGCTCTGTGTTTACATTACATGACGGCTGTCATTGGACAGCCGTCATGTCATCAGGAGGGCCAATCACATGGCCCTCCTGTTTGCACACACCTTCTATCTCTGGGGGGTACAGGCAGATCGGGATCGCGCCGCTGCGCGTGTACGTGGCGGCGCGATCCCCTCACAAGTGCCAGCCCCCCCTCTCTGTGTTTACATCACGATGGCTGTGATTACACACAGCCATCGTGCCGATCAGGAGGGCGAATCACAGTGCCCTCCTGCTGTTCCGAGATGCGGCGTGTCCGCGGGACACGCGCGCATCGGGATCGCGCGGGTGCGCGCGCGATCACGCTCCTTCTGAAGGACGTTCAGGAACGTCCACTCAGAAGTAGAGAGCACCCACCCGGCCGTATATATACAGTGGCCGGGTGGGAAGTGGTTAAAAACCTTTACAGGTTACCACATTAGATTTACAGAGGAGGTCTACTGCTAAAATGACTGCCCTCGATCTGACCTTCGCGGTGATACCTCACATGCATGATGCAATTGCTGTTTACATATGACGCCAGACTGACGCTTGCGTTCGCCTTTGTGCAAGAGCAGGGCAGGACGGGTGCTTTTTTTTTTTATTATTAATTTTGTTTTTTATTTTATTTTTAAACTGTTCCTTCCATATTTTTTTTTATCATTTTTATTGTTATCTCAGGGAATGTAAATATCCCCTATAATAGCAATAGGTAGTGACAGGTACTCTTTTTTTTGAAAAAACTTGGGTCTATTAGACCCTAGATCTTTCCTCTGCCCTCAAAGCATCTGACCACACCAAGATCGGTGTGATAAAATGCTTTCCCAATTTCCCAATGACGCTTTTTATATCCGGGGGGGGACATTCCCTCCCACTGCTTGTAAAAGCAGTCCAGAGGCTAATTAGCCGCTAGGATTGCTTTTACATGAAAGCTGGCCGCTGGCTGAAAAGAATGATACCAAGATGATACCTAAACCCGCAGGCATCATTCTGGTATAACCATTCAAAGGCCAGCAACATACCAGTACGTTACTGGTCCTTGTTGGACATCTATTGTAATCTTTTTTTTTTCATGCAGCCTGTTGGCTGAACGAAAAAAAGATATTGATCGGTGGGTATGCCCACCATTAGAATACCTCCCTTCATTCACCCACTTCTAATGATGGGCATACATGCACCATTTATATATGCCAAAGCATGGGGGCATCCTCCCGCAAAAGTTATGCCGCGTACACACAGTCAGACTTTTCCACGGGCAAGCCTCCGTCGGAATTTCGACCGTATGTACGAGGCATTAGGAGCAAAATCGTTCCGCTGCCCCCATGCTTCGGCATATATGCTCTTTTTTTTAACTGTGGTGGTGAAATCACCTCCTACAGCACTGGAGTCGCAGGGATCAGGCCTGTCTCTGCGAACGCTGCAGTTATGTGTGTTGTGTTTTGTAAGTGACAGTGATCGATCGATACTGCACTTGGGTGGCCTGGGCTGGACGGAGGGGCAAAACGCAGGTGCTAGCAGGTATCTGGGCTGATCCCGGTAACACTGCGTTTTTGGGAACCCTAAACTGCTGGGGACGCTAGTATAGATCTGATTAGATCAGATATTGATCTGTTCAGATACTATACCACTAAGGGAGGTGTATACTTCACGCGTGGGTGTTAGCGCTACTGGCACTAACCTGACGCCTGGGGTGTGACGCAGACCCTCTCTGACGCTAAAACCTAATTGATATCACCCGCCGCGTGATCAGGGGGTTAAACCTTTATTGGGTTATATACGGCGGGTGCCCTGACGCACTAAAAAGCAAACTAACTAACCAGCGTCACCCGTAACACTTATACGGTGATCACTGGTGAAAAGGGTTAACTAGGGGCAATCAGGGGGTTAAAACCTTTATTAGGTAATATATGCGGGTACCTGACGCTATATAAAAACCTGACGGGGAACTTAAAAAAAATAACTGACTACCTAGCGACACCAGCATACCTAATACAGCGATCAGAAAAACGATCGCTTAGTGACACTGGCAAAAGGGGGTGGAACGGTTACCTGGGGGACGATCAAGGGGTTAAACCTTTATTAGGTAATATATGGGGGTACCTGACGCTATAAAAACCTGGCGGCGAACCTAAAAAAAATAACTGACTACCTAGCGGCATCACCGACGCTAATACAGCGATCAGAAAAACGATCGCTTAGTGACAGTGGTGCAAAGGGTTACCTGGGGGCGATCAAGGGGTTAATCCTTTATTAGGGGGGTAGCGGGCTACCCTGGACCTAAAGGGACCTACACTAACTGCCCTGACACTTTTACAGTTACAAATGTCACTGTTTGCAGTGATCAGAAAATAAATGATCACTGCAATCAGTGACACTGTGATCTGGGGGCTGATCGGGGGGGGCGATCGTGTTCCTATGTGTGCTGGTGTCAGTGTAGTGTTTGTGCACTAACCTGACATCTTCTCTCCGGCGCTCCGGTATGTGTGAGCGCCGCAGGGAGAGATGACATCACTTCCTCTGCCTGTGTTTACATTACACAGGCAGAGGAAGCATCTCATTCACCAGGAGCGATCGTGAGGAGGTGGCCAGAAACCAATGGCCTCCCCCTTATCACCGATCGCTCCCGGAGCGATACCGACCGCTCACTGTACCAGAGGGGGGTCCGATCGGACCCCCCACCCATACGAAGGCAGGCACGTTCAGGTACGTGATTGTGCCTCCAGGTGCCATTCTGCCGACGTATATGTACAGTGAGCGGTCGTTAAGTGGTTAAACACCTTCCATCTCTCCCATTTATCTGTTGGCTCTACGCTTTCTTCTTCTTCTATACTCTGCCTCAGACCCTCCATATTATATGTTACCTCCACTGTGATTAGCCACTTTCGAATTGAGGGGGCTTCCACTTCTTGCCACTTTTTGGGATAAGTCTTTTTGCGGCATTCAACATATGTGGTACTACTGAGTCTTTATATTGTTTAACTGGTCCTTCAATCCCATGTAGCAAAACTATCCACAGGTCCTCTGGTATTTCTTTTCTAGTAATTTATTTTATTAGCTGCAGGATCCCTCTCCAATATCTTTAAATTTTTGGGCAGTCCCACCAAAGGTGAGCCATCGTTTCGATTACCTTGTAGCCACGCCAGCACTCCCCGGATTTTCTCAGCCGTCACCTACTGACACTAACGGGGGTTGCGTACTACCTTGTTAGACATGTATAATTCATTTAGACCGTTCTGGTGTATACTGTCGAGCTGTGGGTTAAATTTAGGATTTTACTAATACTGACTTTATCTATATGTGACCCCAGTTCCCTTTCCCATTTAATTATGAATGGCGGGATCTCCAGCTGTCCCACAGCATTTTGTAAAGTCTAGATAGATTACCTCTTGTGTTTTCTGAGATGCATAGCGGCTCTAGCGGCGTTAAATCCGTCTCAGATCTTATTGGCTGGGGTAATTGCTTGACGAAGTGCCTCAACTGGAGATACCGCCATTCATTTATTAATCTAAATTCCGGTTTGTGTTTCATCTCATGAAATGCTAAAAATTTCCCCCTGCTGATTACGTCTCTTAATTGTGAATTCTTGTTTATTATCCAGTTTCCTCCCATTACTCTTTTTACCAGGTAGAAAGTAATCATTATCTTTCAATTAGATTAGAGGTGAATTAAATCTGCCCTTACTTGTTTTGTGAGTTGCATCCCAAATTTTTAGTGCATTTAGTGTCAGTGCATGTGTGTTATCGCCTAATTGTCTAAATTGTGGGGGATTCCAGACTATATTTCTTAAATGTGCCTCGCTCATTGTGTTCTCTAGTTTAACCCATCTTTTTTCGCTTTGTCTCCTAGTCCATTCCACTACTCTGGATATCACCACAGCCTTATAATATTCTTTAATGTCTGGTACTGCTAACCCGCCTTGCTTTTTCTTTTGTTTGAGTACCGCTAATGATATTCTTGGTTTCTTATTTAGCCAAATCTCCTTATAATGCTTGTTAGTGCGCAAAAATAGGATTGTCACAGTGCCATAGGTACCATTTGCAACTTCTATATAATCTTTGGTAACAATACCATCTTTATAGTACTAATCCTCCCTATCCATGATAGGGGTCTATACATTACTCTCTTGATTTCATTTTTAATTTTGTTGAGTAGGGGTATGTACTTGATTTTATATATAGTACTTGTATTCGCTAATTTAATTCCTAAATACTTTAATTCTTTTTTCCAAGGGAATGGGAATTCATTCTGTAAATCAGCTGCTTCCTGATTACTTAAATTAATTTTCAGAATCTCTGACTTAGTCAGATTTATTTTAAAGTTTGCCAAGTCACCATATTGTTTTAATACTTTTAATAAGTTAGGCATTGTGATCCTCGGATTTGTGATGTAGAACAATACGTTGTCGGCAAACGCTGCCAGCTTATGTTCCTCCTCACCTGCCCTAATACCTCTTATATCGAGATTATTTCCAATCGTTGCAAGGAGGGGTTCTAAAGACAGTACAAATAGAAGGGGGTAGAGGGGGCACCCCTGTCTTGTACCATTTTTCATTTCGAAGGGGAAGGACGGCACGCCATTAACATTTATATTTGCAGTAGGATGGTGATAGAGTACTTTAATCCACTGAATCATTCTTGGATTGATTCGCCCATTGCTTCCAGCGTTTTTATCATGAGTCCCCTGTCAAATGCTTTTTTGGCATCAATCGACAGGAATAGACCGGAGGACCCCTCTTTTTTCATTTGCTGGAGGAGGAGCAACGTTCTCACCCCGTTGTCCCTCCCCTCTCTTTCTGGGATGAATCCTACCTGGTCCGGATGGACCAATGTGGTCATCATGCCTTTCATCCGTCCTGCAAGAATCTTGGCATATAATTTAGTATCCGCATTGAGAAGCAATATCGGTCTGTAGCTTGAGCATAGCGTGCCGTCCTTTCCCTCCTTCGGAATTACTGTTATTGATGGCAGGAGGGCCTCCCTACTCATGTCATACTCTACCCCCAAACCATTTATATACCGGACCATCCTTAGGGTCAAGATTTCTTTGTACTTTTTTAAATGAAAAGTCGTGAATCCGTCGGGGCCAGGGCTTTTACCCAGGGCTGATTCTTTTAACGCATTGTTAATTTCGTCCTCCGTTATTGGTTTATCTAATATTTGACTTTCGTTTTCAGGTATTGTAGGTAATCTGGCATTTTTTACAAATTTGTTTATTTGTTCTATTTTGTCTTTTACCTGTTCTTCCTTCTGATTTACTGAATATAGCGCCTCATAGTAGGTTTTAAAACTTTCTGCTATCTCTCTAGTCGTGTATACCATTTCCCCATTCTTCTTTTAAATTTTTTCTATAAAGTTTCTAGATTTTTTCTTTTGTAGGATTCTAGCTACAGGTTTACTTGCTTTATTCCCCCCACCATTATCTTTCTTTTGCTATTCTATTAAAATTATTTTCGTCTCTTGCTCCATTAAATCCTTTAATTCGTCTCTCTTAATTACCAATGATTGATATAGTTCCTGTTGTCCTCCCTGCAATTTTTTTTGATCCTGTTTATTCTGTGTATGTCATCTATTAGCGTTTGGATTTTATACTTCCTCTCTTTTTTCTTGCCTGCCCCGATGGCTATTAATATGCCCCTGATATAGGCTTCATGAGCCTCCCATAAAGTGGCCCCCGAAGTATCTTCGGTATCGTTTATTAAAAAGTACTGCTCCATTTCTTTCCTTACTATTTCTGCTGCTTCATTGTCATGAAGAAGTTCTTCATTTAGTCGCCATGTAAATGGTTGTCTTTGGAGACCAGGTACCATCATTTTCATTCTCATGGGGGAGTGGTCTGATAACGTGGAGATTTCTATATTTGACTCCATAACATTTTCCAGGGCCCTGTGATCCACCAAAATATAGAATGTGTAGTCTAGTACTTTAGGGTGCAAGACCCTCCATATGTCCAATAATTGGCATGCATGCATTTTCTGTTTAATCTTTTTTAAGTGAGCATTATTCGTCTCCTGTGCACGGGAAGTATTGTCCACCCCTGGGTCCATACAGAAATTCATATCGCCCATTATAATAACATATCTTATTTTAAAATCCGTTAATTTTGCTAATACCTCATGTAAAAATTTAATGGGGTTCTTGTTGGAAGCATATATATATAAACTAATGTGCATGTAATTTCACATAGTTTACCCTTCAGGAAGATATATCTACCTTCCGGGTCGGTCAACATATCCTCCAGTCTGAACCTCGTAGTTTTAGCAAAACCGATTGCCACTCTCCTCGCTCTCCTTGTTGTAGAATCCGCATAGTACCATGTGGGAAAATCCGCAGAGTACAATTTCACGTTTGTATCGTGAGTAAGATGCGTCTCCTGCAGGGACACCACATCAGCAGTGTAGTGTTTAAGCTCTTTAAGGATCTTATGTCGCTTTGAGGGTGTGTTTAATCCCCGTACAGTACGTCATATAATTTATTGTTGTCCTCTTGCTGAGTCCCCCTCCAGCATATAATTTCCTGAAAAGTGTAATGCCGCGTACACACGATCGTGATTCACGGCGGTGAAAACACCGCCGTGAATCACGGCATGAAAAAAAATGAAAAACGAGGGAACGGCATGTTCCCCCACACACGACCGTTTTTCCCGTCATTTTTTTCATTGAAAAAAATGATGGAAAAAACGATGAGAAAATTTAGAACATGTTCTAATTTTTCTCGTCGTTTTTTCTGTCGTTTTTCTCAACGAGAAAAACGACATAAAGCCCACAGACGATCGTTTTTCTCGGCGAAAAAAAAAATGTCATTTTTCCCGACGGGAAAAATGATCGTGTGTACGCGGCATAAGAGGTACCTCTTGCCTCCCACCCCATCCCCCTCCTCCCTATTCTGCATCTTTAGTTGTTCCAGTAACGGTTTGAGAATTCTTCTCCTGGACAATGTCTCGGCTGCTTAGTCTGGGAATACATTCAGCATTGATTCTTTATACTTGAATGGCTGATTAGTTCTCATATAAGCCCTTATCTGTTCTTTCTCTTGGTAGTTATGAAATCGTGCTATAACATCTCTTGGAGCATCCACTGCGATTTCGGCGGGCTTCTCCTGTAGATCCTGTAGATCCTTTCAAATTTTTTTTTTTTTTTATCCAACTCTGTTATTCCCAGCATATGGCCAAAGATTTTGTCCATTTCATCTTGTAAATCCTCATTTTCACCATGCTTCTCCGATAGGCCTCTAATCCTAATATTTTTCCTTCTGTTCCTGTTTTCTTGATCTTCGATTTTATGCATCATAAACCTTTGTTCTCGATACATCTCTTCCATCTGTTCTTTCAGGCCATTTATTTCAGCCCCATAATTATCTAATCTTTCCTCTACCCTTTTGAACATATGTTTCATGTCTTGACGTAGGATTGCTATTTCCCCCTTTATTGATGTTTCCAACCTTGTTTCCATCCTCGCCAACATTTCTGCCATATCTCCTTTTGGAATTGATTGTTTTTACTGCTACTTGTAATGCGCGATTGGGTGAAATGGAGGACACACAACATCCATGACAGTGTCACTATTAAAAATACCTGTCGCAGAATGCCCTTCACTTCCCAATATCATCCTTTCTAAAATGAAAAAACAATATAATTAAACATTGGTCTATTCTACTATGGTTCCAGAGTTTAATAATCCCCCCCCCCCCACCGTCATATCGGAGGGATAGTACCATACACAATAGATTGTTGAAATCTGACCAATATAGTGCACCGACTTCACGAGTAGCTTTTCTAGGTCCAACACACCTTGGTTCATTCACATGCCTCTCATGTATACAATGTACAAGCACGATAAAAGGGAAATGTTTCTCCCATTCCCCATACAGGTCGGGACATATCCATCAGGGATTATTACAAATGTCAGTCTTCCTACGTTATATGTGTAGTGGGTGGTCATATTTAGGGGAAGCATCTGAGTGGTAACAGGCTCAGATGCAATAATTGTTAGGATTCATGGACCAATTTATGCCAGTGGGGAATATCAATGGTGTTCAGTTCCTCGGGGTCTATAGGTGGCGCTGTCACCATAGGCCGGGGTTGAACCACCATTGGAGGGCTGTGCCCTTTGTGTCCTCTAGCGGCAGTAGTACAGCGGGGCGGGGAACCTGCTGTGCCTGTTGTGGGAGGGTATAAAGGGGGCAGACGTCTTCCGCTCAGGGTCCACGCCCAGGCACCTTCAGCCTGGGAGTGAGTGATGGTGGTCTCCGGGTGCTCTAGGCCCAGAGACGGAGCTGCGGTCTCATCCCAGACACCTTTGGTCTGGGGTGAGGTACTTTCTGGAGGCCTGGGGCCCAGTACCTTTGACTGGGTTCCGCGAGGGATCGAGGGCTCTTAGGGTGTCCCCCGGTGTGGATGCCTGAATCTAGGACAGGGAGGTAACCCTATCTGAAGACCTGGTTCAGCATTCTGGTGATGTGAGGCCTCTGGTGACCGTCCAGATGGATGTCCTTTCCCTGACAGGGGCCATCGCTTCTAGAAGGTAGTTCAAGTTCTCACGGTCGGTGGCAGCGACTGTGTGTCAAGCCTGTTGGTGCTATACAAAGCAGGAGAAGACCAAGTTTAAAGTTTGTGCCTGGACCTTCCCTCCCCACCTTGTCTGAACTGAATGTGCTACAACCTGTCTGCTCTCACAGAGACTGTTTATTGCTACGAATAAATAAGTGTTGGACTTTCAGTGGTGTGGACAGTAACTTACTGGGAGCTAAGGTTCCTACCTCCACCTGCATGGACGGTGGGAAATCATTCTCAGGGGAAGGTTTGGCTCTGGATGGAAACACAGACCCGAAGGTATAGTTTGATTAGCTCCATCTTTGCATACAGTAGGGTGTAAGCTGGTGGTGCGCCACACTCTCCTCCCTGATCCCCTAGACGAGAGCCAAGTTCAGAAAGGAGTAAAGGGTGAGGTCGCTACATATACATTATTAAATGCCCCTGCGGGCTTCTTTATGTAGGTGAAACTACACAAAAAGTAAAAGACCGCATTGCTAGGCATAAGTATTCCATTCGGGACAAATTGGACAAACTTCCCTTAGCTAGACATTTTCTTGAAAAGGGACACTCTGTGTCCAAACTCAGGTTCATGGTCATATATGGAGTCCCCAAAAACAGACGTGGAGGAAACGGAGAACTAAAATTGAGGAAGTTAGAAGTCAAATGGATCCACCGATTGGATTCTCTCCAGCCTAAGGGGTTTGATTTTGATATGTATTTATTTCTTTGATTGTATTATTTTCAATGTTTAAGGTTTCTCTCATCACTTTTTATTTTCCTATTTTTTTAAGGTGTTTTTCACCTTTGCATGTGGGTCATTCATGGCTTATGCAATTTTCATACAGGCAGATCGCATATGCAACTCTAGATGCACTGGTGTTTATTGTACTGGCAGTTTTTTCCTTTTTTTGCATATACTGCCCATGTGATAGGTATGCATTTTTATTATGTAGGATGAAATTTATTGCGGACATTTTCCGCATATTTTAGTAATATGGATCCATATGTATTATCCATATATATGGTTGACAACATGGATTTTTTCCTTTTTTTTTTTTTTTACATTTTTTTTTTTTTTTTACATTTTTGATAGATTTTTTGCTTATTTTAGGGTTCCTGTTAAACATAATCCGTACGGTGTGAGCGTTCTTTATTACCATTTGTGACCCTGTGTTTCCTAGGATTGTGATATATCTAAGAAATATGTTATACAATGAAGTTTAAATTTAACTGATTGAACAATTGATTCCAGAACATTCACATGTTTGCTAATTGTTAATTGATGATGGACTGTTTATTCGGTCACATTTGTGATCAGTGCATAGGCATGATATTCTGAGGAAGGGCGCGATCTGAAATAGCCCGAAAATGTTTATTATTATCATGACTGCCTGACTATACATTCGATGTCTTTTGATGTCTACTTGATGTCTTCTTGACAATATATTTATATATATAGAAAAAATTATATATAGTGAAAAAATCAAAAATGCGTTTGTATCAAGTCCATACAAAATTACTATAGATGTATGTATGCAATATTATCCGCACGGTTTCTGCCTAAAAAACATAAACAATGGTTGATAAAAATACATGAAAAAACACAAAGTACCCAAAGAGTTAAAATGGGAGAAAATAATAGAATTCATGGAAGGATGGACTGAGATGATTTACAATAGCGTTAATACTAGCAGTTGCAGCCACTTATTAGGCTTCAATGGTAGTACAGAAAAAACACAATGGTAGTGGCGCAGGTTGTAGTATAATGGTAGCAATGTAAGTTCAACAATAGTCCTTTGAGCTTAATCAGCTCTGTGTGAGATATACAGTCTGTTGATAGGGCAGCCTTGTAAAGGGAGCCGATGCCACTCCAAACGTGAAGAGAAAGACAAGACAACAGGCGCCTCTTAGTAAGACTGATTAAAATTTAATAGCCAAGTACATTAAAAGACTCACATGTAAGTATCTGTATCAGGCACAGAGAAGTCCAGTGTAGCCACATTCCATTTCTGCAGTCAGCGTGGTTGTATGCTCTGTTTGTCCATGCAGCCGGCATACTGTTCCACAGAAGACTTTCGGTGTTCGGGCGGGATCCAAAGCGAGGCCTGGAACGCAGTCGGACAGTCACAGAGAGGGCTGGATTGCAGAGCTCGGCAGAGTGGCGTCACTGCTGTAAAGCGACGTGTTTCTGAGCATGCGCACCAGGGGGATAGACGAGGAGCGCGCTCCTTTTTTCAAGCTGGGGTGTATAGGCTGTATGTTGACTATTTATGTGCCTTGATGGTGCTGCCACCCAGTGGAGGAGTTTGATAATGCTGGCTGCATATCGCAGAAGCATTAGGATTAAAATAGTGACAAAAAAATAAGAGTGCATATGCATACAGACATTTCACTAAAAACTTTTTCAGAAAATAGTATATAAAATTAGTAATGGATATTTTGATACAAAATTTGATAAAAAAACATATGAATAAATAACCATAAACTTAAAAGATGAAGTAATAACATTTATCAAATACATCAATAAATACATTCATAAAATATTCATGTGGATATTGTATGGGAATACAAATACTATGCAAAAAGCCATGATATATTGGCATGTATTTGTTGGATAATAAAGAATAGTGCAAAACATGAATATTATAAATATTTTGGGATGATATTTGTGGGGTAATAGTTTATTATAATTTTGGGATGTTTTGAGATTAAAGATAAGGTAATATAATTTATTACTATTTTGCGAGCAATGAATTCACATAAAGGTAATCGCTATATATATTATGAAATATGTATAGGTGGTTATTTAGCAGTAACAGAAGGGGGGGGGGGAGGTCGGGTCGGGAAAGGAAAGGAGGGAGAGGGAATTGGATGGGGAAAAGGGTGGGAGGTAAAGGTAGGGGCAAAGCAAGGGGGATTGGGAAGGGGAAGAAAGAAGGGAAAAGGGGTGAAAGAAGGAAAATAAAGGAAGGGGGTGGGGGTAGGTTGGATTACTTACAAGCTGATGGAAGAGCCCACCAACCCAATGATCTTAAATGTGACTATTTTCCCTTTTAAGAGATCAACATGTAACATCACCTAAGGAAAAAAAGGAAAATTGGAAAATATTGAGTATTGAAGAATAGTACTTCACAAGATTGTTGAACTTTCTAGTTCCCCATTAATTCCTCCAGGATTAAGAGTATCCAGTGAGTAGATCCAGTAGGTCTCACGTTCACACAATTTGTGGAACCTTTCTGCCTCAGAAAGATTTTTAGGCATTTGCTCTAGAATCCAAACTTCGAGGCCCTCTGGATTTATTGTGATGTTCAGCAAAATGACGTGGTACACTGTGTTTGTCCTTGCCAACCTCTATTTTACTTCGATATTCTCCAAACCTCTGTCTAAGTGGCCGTATAGTACGCCCCACATACATTAGGTGGCAAGGACAAATGAGGCCATAGACTACAAAGTCTAAGCTACAATTATAAAAGTCCCCTAGGATATAGGTCTGTCCTTTTGTTGTGAATTGTTTTTGCCATGTTTGACAAAAGAACAGGTTTTGCATAAAGGCTTTTTACACTGAAACATGCCTTTTAAAGGAATCAAGCAGGCGTGTACTGAGGAGGCCTTTTGTAGCGGCTTTAATTTGCTAGGCGCAATTTTGTTTTTTAAATTCAGAGCTTTTTTATATGTTACTCTAGGATGGTCAGGTGTATCAAAATATCCATTACTAATTTTATATACTATTTTCTGAAAGTTTTTAGTGAAATATCTGTATGCATATGCACTTTTTTTGTCACGGTTTTGATCTTAATGCTGACTGCATATCGCAGAAGCATTATCAAACTCCTCCACTAGGTGGCGGCACCATCAAGGCACATAAATAGGCCACATACAGCCTATACACCCCAGCTTGAAAAAGGAGCGCGCACCTTGTCTTTCCCCCTGGTGCGCATGCTCAGAAACACGTCGCTTTACGGCAGTAACGCCACTCCGCCGAGCTCTGCAATCCAGCCCTCTCTGTGACTGTCCGACTGCGTTCCAGGCCTCGCTTTGGATCCCGCCCGATCACCGGAAGTCTCTTGTGGAAGAGGACGCCGGTTGCATGGACAAACAGAGCATACAACCATGCTGACTGCAGAGATGGAATGTGGCTACACTGGACTTCCCTGTGCCTGATAACAGATACTTACATGTGAGTCTTTTAATGCATTTGGCTATTAAATTTTAATCAGTCTTACTAAGAGGCGCCTGTTGTCTTGTCTTTCTCTCCACATGATTATATACTGCATACTTACTAAATGTCTCCAGAAGGGAGAGGCGGCCGGAGGAGGCAGGTACACCTCTCTCGGGTCCAGTGATCTGGCGGTGTTCACGTCTCCTGTTGGACTAATGGCATCAGGGGTATCCGAGCCACTGTGGCGCCTAATCTCAGATCAAGCCTAGTTAATACTTGGATGGCAAACTGCCCTGGAATACCCAGGGCTGTAAGTTTTTGTTTTTTTCCCTCCTAAGTGAAAGAGGCATCTGAGGCTGCAGTGTTTTGAGATTATCTCAGACCACAGGTTTTTAGGACAGTCTCTGAGGTTGTTTGCTCCTTCTTTAGCCAGCAGAAACCTGGTAGGTTAAGTGCACCTTTTGGGACGGTCTGGGTCTGCCACAGTTGTCAGTCTTTTGCCTTGCATTGGCACTTGGAGCAGAAGTTATGGGCTCATTATTGTGGGACAATTAAATGGTAGCAGTTGCAAAACCAAATAAGGACATGAGGTCTATCTTAAGATCTCAAGCCGCTGAGCATCCTTCTGTTTCAGATAGGCTAGATCTGTTCAGTGATGACCTCTCTGCAAGAGGTAGCTTTTGGGGTCCATAATCATCAGTAAACGCACGTCTTCATGTGGCAGCTTGTTTCCAGGCTCATCAAAGATTTCTGTAATTGCAGTGGAAAGTCGTTTTTTTATGCGATCTTCCCTTTGGGTTGGCCACAGCTCCAAAGGGTTCACAAAGCGTCTAGCCCGAGTGCTGGGCTTGCTGAAGACGCCTCAATACTCATTAACTCAATAATCTTTGCTCAGAAAGCAGTCGATTCCAGGGGTTCCTTTGATATATTTCTGCAGAAGGAAGCTGTGTTTAGGTTGAAGCACGTTCCCTACGTACAGTCCTACTACAGGTCTTGGTAGAGGATCATTCTCTCTGTCTGGAACCTGAAGATCCAGGCATTGGATTGCTGGAAGGCTCTGTTCCCGGGGTGTTGCAGAGCAAAAATTGGTGGTTGATGTTCTTCCTTTTTATGAATTTGGAAAATAATTACCAGTTTCTTCAAATTGATGTGAGGCTGGCTACTGTTGAGTGGGCTTGGTCTCCACAGAGAATACTGTCTATCAATATCTTGGAACTTTTGGCCAGTAAGCCTGGCTCTGGATTATGGGCCAAAAACCAGTTGTAGGTTCAATCCGGAAATGCCTCTGCAGGCATATATATCAACCACCAGGGCGGCACCAGAGGTCATGCGACTAAGGGAGGTTAATCGCATTCTGTCTGGAACAGTACAAGTGCTTTCCCTATCACCAATACATATTCCAGGTATAGAATAGTGGCAGGGGGAACTCTGAAGGTGAATCTACTAGATTCCAAGTTCTACAACAGGTTGGGACAGGTGTGTCCCACTGCCAATAGGGGTAGATGTGCTGGTAACACCTTAGGGACCGGTCCTCCCTTATTTGACGCTTTTCCTCTGTTTTGGCTTCTGCCACATCTTTTGCAAAGAATCCAGGAGGTGGTAACACGGACATTGGTGTTGGCCGAATTAGCCCAGGAGGGCTTGATACACTGACATGTAGTCTTGCGGGGGTCACTCATTGGACACTCCCAGTCCAGCAGGATCTAATGGTCTTGAGTCCTGTATCTCAAAAATGTTGAGCCCCTGGAAGCCAGCTTCGGGGAACTTCAATTACAGGACTTGGAATTTTTTTTGCCTGGGGTGAAGCCAGGAAGTGGCACCTGCAGAAATAGGCAAGTGGGAGCTTTTCTTTCTTTCTCCAATTGGTAGGGGAAAGGAGATTGGCCTTAAGTACCGTTAAGAGTCAGAGTTTGCCCCTATCCATTTTTTTCCAGAGGCCGTTGTTTCTCACTCCTTGATTCATGCTTCATACAGTGTGTAACTTGGACAGTCCCGCCTGTCAGGCCATTCTTGTGTCCTTGGGACTTGAATTTGATCTTGACTGTCCTTGCAGAGGCCACTTTTTGAACTAATCAGGGATTCTGTTGGTCCTTTTACCTCAGATGGGGGCTTCTTTGGTTGCTATCACTTCACTAAGTGGAGTGTCAGAGTTGGCGGCTCTTTCATGCAAGGAGCCGTTCTTTGTCTCACATCATAAGGTGATGTTGCGTCCTCATCCATTTTTATTGCCTAAAGTGGTTTCTAGTTTTCACTTGAATCAGGACAGTGTCTTGCCTTTTATTTTTCTCCTAATCCAAAGTCGGCAGGAGAAAGATCGCTACATACTCTAGAGGTTGTTCAGGCACTCAGAATCTACTTGAGTTGTCGGCACAGGTCAGGAATTCTTGTTTGTGCTGCCAGAAGAGCCCAGAAAGGACAGGCGGCATCCAGGTTGAATATTTAGCAGTGGATCTGCCAGTTTATCAATAATGCCTATGGTTTAAAGGGCAAAATCCCATATATATTTTTTTTCTGGGAAGAGATTCTCTACCAGGTGTGGGAGTATCTTGGGCCATCCGTCATCAGGTGTCAGTGGCCCAGTTGTGCAAGAACACTATTTGGTCTTTTTGGTTCATACATCTACAGGATTTTTACCTGGTGGATGTCAGTAACGTGGAGGATACTGCCTTTGGCCTCAGTGTATTACAAATAACAGAGTAGGTCCTTCTCTGGTGGCAGTTTTTTGATGGTGTCTCCCTCCCCTTAATGATATTGCTTTGGGACGTCCCAAGTAGTTATTATAATAACTGTCTCCGTGTCCTGTGATGTATGATAAAGAAAATAGGATTTTTTTTACAGCTTGCATGTAAAATCCATTTCTTGGAGTATATCACAGGACACAGAGGTCCCTCCCCTCTTTTGGGAATGTATTGCTTGCTACAAAACTGAAGTGCTTCCTGTGTTGGAGGGGTTATATTGGGGAGGACTTCCTGTTTGATTGTTTTGATTTATCTACCAGTGTCCATTCACCTATAGGTGGCGTATAACCCAAGTAGGTATTATTACAATAACCGGCTCTGTGTCCTGTGATGTACTCCAAGAAAAGGATTTTACAGGTAAGCTGTATAAAAAATCCTATTTTTCAGCCCACACTGTGCCTAGAATACTTGGGTCTGAACCTGGATACATCCCAGAAAATAAAGTTTTCCAAGAGGTAATGCTCGACAACTGAGTTGCAGGGTGTATTTTTTTATTTTTTTTAAGGAGGCTTTACTTCCTCTTTAACCACTTGCCGACCTGCCGCCGTCATTATAATACGGCAGGTCAGCACGATTCCGCAAACCGTTGTAGCTGTACGTCGGTACCTTTAAGCGGGATAGTGGGCGCACTGCGGGGGTGCAGATGCTCGTGACCAGTGGTCGCGATGACCGCCGGCCACGAGCGATCGCGGGCACGAGAGGCAGGACAGGGACATGTGTGTAAACACACACACATCCCTGTTCTGTGAGGAGAGGAGATGCAGATCGTGATTTCCTACAAGCTGGGAACCACGAGCTGTCATCTCCTATAGTGAGTCCCCTCCCCCACAGTTAGAACACACACTAGGGAACACAGTTAACCCCTTGATCGCCCTCTAGTCCTAACCCCTTCCCTGCCAGTGACATTTACACAGTAATCAGTGCATTTTTATAGTACTAATCGCTGCATAAATGCCAATGGTCCCAAAAATGTGTCAAGTGTCCGATGTGTCCGCCATAATGTCGCAGTACCGAAAAAAATCTACTATTACTAGTAAAAAAATTCAATAATAAAAATGCCATAAATCTATCCAATATTTTGTAGACGGCATAACTTTTGCGCCAACCAATCAATATACGTTTATTGCAATTTTTATTACCAAAAATATGTATAAGAATACATATCGGCCTAAACTGAGGAAAAAAATATATATATATTTTTTTAATTGGGGATATTTATTATAGCAAAAAGTACAAAATATTGTGTTTTTGTCAAAATAGTCGCTCTTTTTTTGTTTATAGCGCAAAAAATAAAAAAAAGCAGAGATGATCAAATACCACCAAAAGAAAGCTCTATTTGTGGGTAAAAAAGGACGTCAATTTTGTTTGGGTACAACGTCGCACGACCGCTCAATTGTCAGTTAAAGCGACGCAGTGCCGTATCACAAAAAATGACCTAGTCATTGAGCAGCCAAATCTTCCGGGGCTGAAGTGGTTAAAAACCTATGTCTGTTCCTGCGCTGTAATGCACCTACTCCACCTGATCTTTTGCAGTATCCTGAGCCTCTGTCACCCAACCCTGTAAGGCCACACCTGGTATTTTGTTTGTATATTTTCAAAGTTTAATAGGTGGATGTGCAGTATTTTGCAGATGTACTTTCGACCGCAAGGTTCTTGCTGCGGCACTATGACATTGGGTTTACCCCTGTTTATTTGGTATGTTTCCACAGTTCCATTTGTTGCCCACCCTTGTATTCATTGCTTGGGGACATCCCATGGTGTATGGATATATTGCCTTTGTCCTGCACTGTACGATTAAGAGGAATTTTGACTTGACTATTCATTTTTATATCAATCTGGAAATTTTGTAGATCGGTAACTCCTATCATATTGATTAGTGGATCCAAATTATTAACTACTGCAGTAGGGAACAAACACACAATATATACTTAATATCTTTCCAAATAACTGTTCTGTTTGGCGCAATCAAAGTTTTTTTATACACATGCCTATGTAGGTATCACATTAATATTACAATTGTATTTTTATGGTAACAAGGGGCATAACATATAGTAGGCAGGCTAAGTTGATGGGGCCCCCGGGGGGAGGGTTGCCACCTCATCCCTTTAAAATCAAACACATATTAATTATACAGGTTCTGAGGCCATTTTAATGCAGATAAGTGGATCCCCAGTACTACTCCTGTCAATTGACGCAGAAAAAGCGTTTGACAGGGTAGACTGGGGATTCATGATGGACACGCTCCAACATCTAGGATTTGGACCTAAAATCATGCATTGGATGCAAAATCTGTATAGCCAACCCACAGCGATGGTTAACCACCTCGCGCCCGCCGTACGAGTATATACGGCCGCGAGGTGGTTGTTACATGCCGGGAGGCCGTGTTTATACGGCCTCTGCTAATTTGGCCACTGGTGGGTGCGCGTGCACGTACCCGGCACGTCACTGCAATGCCGATGCGCGTGCCTGGCGGCCGCGATGTCCGCCAGGCACCCGCGATCGGCGGTTACACAGACAAGGACATGGATCTGTGTGTGTAAACACACAGATCCATGTCCTGTCAGGGAGAGAGGAGACCGATGCTATGTCCCTTGTACATAGGGACACAGATCGGTCCCCTCCCCCCACAGTAGTAATCACTAATTGGGCACACATTTAACCCCTTCCTCGCCCCCTAGTGTTAACCCCTTCCCTGACAGTCACATTTATACAGTAATCAGTGCATTTTTATAGCACTAATCGCTGTATAAATGTGAATGGTCCCAAAATAGTGTCAAAAGTGTCCGATGTGTCCGCCATAATGTCGCAGTCACGTAAAAAATCACTGATCGCCGCCATTACTAGTAAAAAATTTTTTTTTATAAAAATGCCATAAAACTACCCCCTATTTTGTAAACGCTATAACTTTTGCGCAAACCAATCAATAAACGCCGCTTGCGATTTTTTTTTACCAAAAATATGTAGAAGAATACGTATCGGCCTAAACTGAGGAAAAAAAAAAATTCCAAAAAAATTGGGATATTTATTATAGCAAAAATCAAAAAATATTGCTTTTTTTTCAAAATTGTCGCTATATCTTTGTTTATAGCGCAAAAAATAAAAACCGCAGAGGTGATCAAATACCACCAAAAGAAAGCTCTATTTGTGCGAAAAAAAGAACGTCAATTTTGTTTGGGAGCCACGTCGCATGACCACGCAATTGTCATTCAAAGCGTGACAGTGCTGAAAGCTGAAATTTCGCCTGGGCAGGAAGGGGGTATATGTGCCCAGAAAGGAAGTAGTTAAAATCAACGGAAAGCTGTCGCTACCTTTTAAAATGCACAATGGGACGAGACAGGGGTGCCCACTCGCCACTTCTGTATGTATTGTCGCTGGAACCATTTCTTGCAACTTTGCAGTATAATGGGGATATTGGAGGGGCGAGAGTGGGGCAAGAGGAACATAAAGTGCCGGCATACGCAGACGACATTCTAATGTATGTAACCAATCCAAGGGTGACACTGCCAAATATAATTGGAGAAATAAAAAAATATGGCAAACTCTCGAATTTTAAGATAAATCCCATTAAAACTGAAATAATAAATATAGGAGTAGGAAAAAAAGAAGAACTTGCACTACAAAGGGAATTCCCATTTACATCGGTGAGAGGAGAACTGCCAAAGCAGAACTAAAGAAGGGCTCATTGAGATATCTATCATGGATGGGAAGGATAAACATGTTTAACGACTTCAATACCGGGCATTTTCACCCCCTTCCTGCCCAGGCCAATTTTCAGCTTTCATCGCTGTCACACTTTGACAATTGCACGGTCATGCGACGTTGTACCCAAATTAAAATTTGATATTTTTTTTCCCCCACAAATAGAGCTTTCTTTTGGTGGTATTTGATCAACTCTGCGTTTTTTATTTTTTGCACTATAAACAAAAAAAGACTGACAATTAAAAAAAAAAAACACTATTACTTTTTGCTATAATAAATATCCAATTTAAAAAAAAAAAAAACGATTTTTTCCCTTAGTTTAGGCCGATATGTATTCTTCTACATATTTTTGGTCTAAAAAAAAATCACAATAAGCGTATATTGATTGGTTTGCGCAAAAGTTATAGCGTCTACAAAATAGGGAATAGATTTATCTCATTTTTATTTCTTTTTTACTACTAATGGCGGCTATCTGCAATTTTTATCGTGACTGTGACATTGTGGCGGACAGATTGGACACTTTTAAAACTATTTTTGAACCATTGACATTTATAAAGCGAACAGTGCTATAAAAATGCATTGATTACTGTATAAATGTGACTGGCAGGGAAGGGGTTAACACTAGGGGGCGCTGAAGGGGTTAAATGTGTGTCCTAGGGAGTGATTCTAACTGTGGGGGGAGGGGACTGATGAGGGGAGGAGACCAATCGGTGTTCCTATATACAAGCAACATACGATCAGTTCTCCTGTCCCCTGGCAGGACGTGGATCTGTGTGTTTACACACACAGATCCATGTCCCTGCTCTGTGATGAGCAATCGCGGGTGCCCGGCGGACATCGCGGCCACCGAGCACGCGAATTGGGTTCAGCGCGCGCGTTTGCCACCATGCCGAGAAGACAAAGACGTCATATGACGTCCGCCCGGAGGGAGGAAGGGTTCCAGCCGCCGTCATTTTACAATACGGCGGTAGGCAAGTGGTTAAAATGGTGATTCTCCCAAAAATAACATATCTTCAATTTCAAATGCTACCAATAGCTGTGCCACAGAGTTTTTTTTTTAAAACAATAAAAACAATGATGCTAAAATATATATGGCAAAATAAAAAGACAAAGTTAAAATTTGCACTAATGACTAGGAAAAAAAACACGGAGGCTTAACACCACATAAATAGATACTACAAGTCAGTTATTATAGCACAAATGGTAGGGTAAATTTAAAAAAGTGAGAAAAAATGAATTACGATTGAAAATATTTTAAGTAGAACATCATTGCACAAAAATATTTGGGTACCACATAAGCACAGAACACTAGATCTAGAAGCACATGATGTAACTAAAAATTTACAGTATTTAAAATTTGGGATTAAATTTATAGACAGAAAAAATGGATATATAATTCACCATTAATTGCAATTATCGGAACAAATTTATTTATTCCAGGGAAAGGGACACTTTTTGGTAGAAAAATGGGGAATGCACAAATAAAAGATATCACCGAACATGGGAAGATGAAAATATTACAGGATTTAAGGGGAAAAAATGGATGGAAGATTAGTGATTGGGAATACTTGCAATTCAAACACTTGGTAAACACATTACCTCAACCAATCAGAGATGGAAAGAATTTAAATTCATTGGAAAAGCTTTGCTGTTCACAAACTTCACTGAAACAAGGGGTATCAAAAGTATATGGAATTTTGACAGATCTAGAAGGACAAGAGAGGCCCTCCTTTATAGAGAAATGGGAAAAAGATATAGGCATGAAATTAGACAAACAACAAGTAGAGAGAATGATCGGAGCAGTACATAACTACGCAACAGACATAAATACAATTGAAATGAACTACAAATGTCTAGTAAGATGGTATATGACACCAGAAAAGATCCATAAATACCAGTCGGACAAATCCCCACAGTGCTGGAGGGAGTGCGGATAGATTGGCACAATGATACACATCTGGTGGGAATGCCCAAAAATAAAGGACTACTGGCAGGAAATCCAGGAATACACAGGAGCAATAATCTGAGAAAAGATAACCAACAGTTTACAGGCGTGTTTGTTCCATGAGCCTAAAGTCTCAAGTAAATATTATAGGAAAACATACCAAAGAAGTGGCTAAGCACAGGAAAACCAGACATAAAGGATTGGGTTGAGTGAATTGAACACTATAGTAAAATGGAATACTTATGCAGTAGTGAAATGGGGCAAATTGAAAAATATAATAGAACCTGGGGAAGAATTTAAGGCGTCGGAGAAATACCTGGAAAAAATTATGGAGGGCGGCAGGGAATGAAATGAAATAAGAGAGAGGGGAGGGAACAAACCATATGGGGAGTAGTAAGGGGGGTGGGGGTAGGGAGAAGGGAGTGGGGGATGGGGGCAGGGTAAGAGTTAACCAGATATAGCGGGTAATAGTATTAAGATTTTAATAATACAATTTGTACATTCTGTAAGCATAAGAAATTAAATACCAGGAATACCACAATGATGAGAAACTGAGTTGGAGACCGTCTTAATGAATGAAAATCTGAATAAGTCTGAAGTGGTTAAGAAAAAAAAAAACATCATTAGTGACTTGTGCACAATGAGTGTGGTGTGCAATACATAGGCTCATCCTCCACCAGGTGAATAAAGGGATTTTTATAACAGCTTACCTGTAAAATCCTTTTCTTGGAGTACATCACGGGACACAGAGCGACTTAGTCATTACTAATGGGTTATATAGATACCTTCAGGTGCTGGCACTGGCAACTTCCAAAACCGGAAGTACCCTCCCCTATATAAGCCCCTCCCATCCAGGAGCACCTCAGTTTTGTAGCAAAGCAATAAGTGTCGCCAAAAAAGAGGGGTGGGAGCTCTGTGTCCCGTGATGTACTCCAAGAAAAGGATTTTACAGGTAAGCTGTTATAAAAATCCCTTTTTCTTTTTCGTACATCACGGGACACAGAGCGACTTAGTCATTATTAATGGGACGTCCCAAAGCAATGCCAAATGAGGGGGGGATACACTATACATAAGCTGGGCGCCATCAGGCATGAGGATCTTTTGCGGCCTGTAACACACTGCGCCCAAAGGCGACATCCTCCTGACTTCTAACGTCCACCTGGTAGAACCTAGTAAACGTGTGTACTGAAGACCATGTTGCGGCCTTACAGATTTGAGCCAGGGAGGCCTGGTGATGCACTGCCCATGAAGTTCCAACTGCTCTTGTGGAGTGCGCCCTAACTTTGAACGGAGGCGGTCTCCTTTTCAAGCCATAGGCTTGTATTATGACCTGTCGAATCCACTTGGCTAAAGTAGATTTTGACGCTGCCTGACCCTTTCTGGGGCCTTCCGGCAGAACAAACAAAGTATCCGTTCTACGAATCTGAGCAGTGGCTTTTAGATAAGCTTTAACTGCTCTTACTACATCCAAAGAATGCAATAACTTTTCCTCTACCGAGGTAGGTTTGGGAAAAAAAGAAGGAAGAACCACATCTTGGTTCAAATGAAACCTCGATACCACCTTAGGAAGAAAGGCTGGGTGAGGACGTAATACTACTCTGTCCTTATGGACAACCAGATATGGCTCCTTACAGGACATGGCGGCTAATTCCGATACTCTTTTAGCCAAACAAATGGCTACTAAGAAAATCAATTTCCTGGTGAGAAGAACCAAGGAAATGTGCTGCAATGGTTCAAACGGTTGTTTCTGTAGAACCGACAGAACCAGGTTTAAGTCCCATGGACATATGGGAATACTAACCGGAGGGCTAATACGCATCACTCCTTGTATGAAAGCTTTGACTAATGAATGCAAAGCCAAGGGCCTTTGAAAAAATATTGACAAGGCCGAAATCTGACCCTTGATAGTACTCAAGGCAAGCTTCCTATCCACAGCCCACTGTAGGAAGTCCAGAATCCTACCTATTACGTACTTACGCGGATGCCATTTCCTGGCCTCACACCACGCGATGTACGCCTTCCAGATCCTATAATAGATCTGCCTGGATACCGGCTTCCTGGCATTGATCATGGTAGATACCACCGGATTAGAGAGACCTCCTCTTTTTTAGAATGTGGGCTTCAATAGCCAGGCCGTCAAACCTAGGGCTGGTAAGGAAGGGTGGTATATCGGTCCTTGCGAAAGCAGGTCCGGACGATGTGGGAGAGTCCAAGGACTCCCCACTGACATTTTTACAATCTCCGCGTACCATGCTCTTCGGGGCCACGCTGGAGCCACCAGAATCACCGGTTTCTTTTCTACCCGGATTCTGCGGATTAATCGCGGTAACAATTGTGGCGGTGGGAATGCATATATCAGCTTGAACTGATCCCAAGGGAACACTAGGGCATCCGAGCCGCAAGCTAGGGGATCCCTTGTGCGAGACACAAATCTGTCCACCTTTGCGTTGAATCTGGATGCTAGCAGATCTACATCCAGTGTTCCCCACCGCTGGCATATTGCCTGGAAAACCTCGGGGGGGGGAAGAGACCATTGCCCCGGGCATAATTGCTGGCGACTTAGAAAGTCCGCTCTCCAATTTTCCACTCCTGGGATGAAAACCGCGGATATGGCTGGGACATATCTTTCTGCCCATTTCAGGATGCAATTCGCTTCCCTCTGGGCTGCACGACTCCTGGTGCCACCCTGGTGATTGATATATGCCACTGCTGTGGCATTGTCTGATTGAATTCTGACAGGGGACCCTTGGAGTTTGGATGTCCATGCTACTAGGGCATACCGGGCTGCTCGTATCTCTAAGAGATTGATGGTCAGGGCCTTCTCTGCTTCTGACCACTTGCCCTGGAGAGACCATTGCTCCAGTACTGCCCCCCAGCCTATGAGGCTGGCATCTGTAGTGACCACCTTCCAAGAAACCGGACTGAAGGGTTTCCCTTTTTCCAGATTCTGGGGCACCAACCACCAATGGAGGCTCTTGCGAACGGAAGGGGACAGGGACATTGGTAAGTCTAAAGCCTGAACTTTTTTTTTTTTGTTCCAGGCTGATAGTATGGCCCTCTGCAAGTTCCTTGAATGGAATTGACCGTAGGGTACTGCTTCGAATGAAGCCACCATTTTTCCCAGCAGCCTCATGCACAGGCGTATGGATGGTTTTCTTTTTGTACCCACTAAGTGGATCAAATCTTTCAAAGACGACACCTTCTCTGGAGGTAAGAAAATCTTTCTCTGATTTGAATCCAGCCTTAGCCCCAAGTATTCCAGACTTTTGACTGGTCTTAGAGCTGACTTGTCTCGGTTGATAATCCAACCGTGATATCCCAGATACTTGATTGTCTCGTGAATAGCTACTTCCAGTTTTTCCACTGAGTGGTCTATTAGTAGCAGGTCGTCTAAATATGCCATTATCGTTACACCCCGTGTTCTTAGATTGGCCAATAGTGGGGCCAGAATTTTTGTGAACACTCGTGGTGCTGTGGCCAGACCGAAAGGTAAGGCTCTGAACTGAAAATGGCGCCCTTCTACTGCAAAGCGTAGAAATTTCTGATGGGCCGGAAAGATGGGAATATGCAGATAAGCATCCTTTATGTCGATCGAGGCTAACCATTCCTGCCCTTGTAGGGCGGTGGCCACCGATCGGATCGACTCCATCCGAAAAGTCCTGATATGTAGGAATTTGTTTAGCCCTTTTAGATTTAATATGGGCCTCACGTCCCCAATTGGTTTGGGGACTGTGAAGAGGTTTGAGTAAAACCCGAACCCGCATTCTTCCAAGGGAACCTTCATGATTACACCTTGGAGCAATAGTTGTTCTAGTGCCAGAAGGAGGGATCCTCTCTTCTGGGGATCGCTTGGCACGTTTGACCTCATAAAATGGGCAGGTGGAGTGTCTTTTAACTCCAGCTTGTATCCCAGACTTACTGTGGAGATCACCCATCTGTCTCTAAAGGTGTCCCGCCAGGTCTCTGTGAACAACTGAAGTCTTCCCCCCACCCGATTGAGTGGGGGCAACCCTTCATGACTTGGGGGGAGGTTTCGTACCTCTCTTGACCCAGGGTTTCTTGTTACCCTGTGATTGTCCCTGATTTCTGCCCCCTGGATTTGACCGCGGAGGCCGTCGGAACTGTTTCACAGCCGATGTGCCAGGGACTGGAGAAGTAGGCTTCTTAAAAGAAGGACTTCTAGCTTTGTTCTTAACTGGCAAGAGTGTACTTTTACCGGCAGAAATTTTCAGGATATACTTGTCCAGATCTTCTCCAAATAAGCGTTCTCCATGAAATGGGAAGCTAATCAGCAATTTCTTACAGGGAGCCTCAGCAGACCAGTTTTTGAGCCATAGAAGCCTACGCATATGTACTACAGACAGCGTAAAGCGGGAGGCCTGTTGGATTGTATCCTTTATGGCGTCCACCGCAAAACATAAGGCTCTGGGTAGGTCAGCTAGGGCAAGAGCCTGCTGATCTGGTAAGTCCCTTAAGACTTGTTTCAACTGATCCTTCACTGCTTGGCAGACCCCAATAGCTGCTACTGCAGGTTGTGTCACCATGCTTGCTGTAGAGAAAGCAGATTTTAGTAAAGACTCCAATTTTTTATCTATTGGGTCTTTGAACATTGGAACATTATCTACTGGACATGTCAGTGATTTATTCACAAAAGAGATGGCTGTGTCCACTGTGGGCACCTTCCATTTTTGTATGAACTTATCCTCCATGGGATAGATCACGGGAAATCTCTTGGGGGGAGTAAATATTTTATCAGGATGCTCCCAATCCTGGTAAATAAGCCCTTCCAATAAGGGGTGGATTGGGAAGGAACAGACAGTCTGGGGAGCTTTTAGCGACCCCAGCGAGGAGACAGTAGTGGTTGATGGCTCCGCAAGAGGCATTTTAAATGCTGATCGGACCATGTTAGTCAGAGACTGAAGCCATAATCTTTCAGCCTGAGATGCTGAGAAAGGTTCTTCCACTGTTGATTCCTCTATAACCGAATCAACCTCATCCTGATCCCCTTCAGGTAGGTCGATCTCTGTGTGGGGCTGTTCCTCCACTAACAGGCACTCTGAAGGAGGAGACGGAGATCGGACGTGCTTTCCCTGTGACAGGGAAGCAGCGATCAATGCTGTTAATCTCTCTTCCAATCCTCCCAGAGTTGAGGAAAAAACCTCCTCTGTTATATATACAGGAGCAGGTGGACTGGGGGCAGCCGCAGCACCAGGTACTCCTGCGGGGTTCCTACGGCTACTAACCTCTGAAATTTCAGGGGAGATTGGTGCAGTACAAGCATGCCCAAAATCCTCAGAGCCCGATGGAGACCCCTTTCGCTTCTTGGAAGATTTATTTCCAGAGCGTCTGGACGACATATCCTTTAAGCACAGAGCTGAGGTATTCCCGTCGTCATACACCACTTTTACTGGTAATAGTCTAGCACAGTTGCTGCTATATACCAGCTGGTGTCCACTAAAGTGCCTTTCTATGGGGATGCCTGCATCAACCGCCTGTGTGTGCCACCGTTTTGTTGCTAGCTCTGTTTGCATCCAGCTGACACTTGTACTGTGTCTTTTATCCATGCTGGGACGCCTGCACATGCGCAGAAGCGCCGCGGCGCGTATCGAGCGTCATCCACCAGCCCCACCCCTTTTTTTCGCTCATCTCTACATAGGAGGCGCGTGCACGCGCCCGTGCGCCTTCGGCGCTTTTTTTGAAAAATAAGCAGGGACTAGGAGCCAGGGCCCTTTTTGCCGGAGGGCCTGTGCGGTGGATGAGTGCAGCAACAGGGCAGAGGAAGTGGACAGAGAACTTGCCAACTGCCTGGATCTTTTGACTTGAAAAGAAAAAGATCCACATGACAAGAAAAATGGACCACAGCGGCCTCTAGTGGTTTAACACAGGTACCGCGGTCTCCTTCTTTTTTTTTTTTTCTTGACTACTATTAAAATTTTACATTTTCCAGTAGTTACAGGCATGCACAGATATTTAGCAGGAATACCGTTAGGTAACAGACAGACAAATTAGGCTTGGGGTCCCCCAATAGAACCAAGTTCCTGGGGGCCCCCACTTACCTCTTCCCCGCCGCAGGACTCTGTTTGGTCCACAGAAGCCCAAACTTCACCTATCACGGCAGGCATTGTAATTAAACCTTCAGGGACCGGGTTCCCAAGGATTCCACTCCCCTGGACCTGTATAGCACCCTGCACAGAAAACATCTTGGTCGTGGGTATGACCAGAGCTCTGGATCCCAGGGTCCAGCCCTCCTAAGAGAAGCATTACAGGCAAAACCTTGCTCTTCTCTTGCAAGGCCCGGGTACCGACCGTTTAGCTATGAAGCTTTTTTGGTCGGATCCGGAATAGCTTACTGAGGCCCAAAAGAACCTGTACGCAAGCTCAGTGAAAAACACATGTTACTTCTTGGCCAACACCTTAGACACTGGCAAAAAACTGAGGTGCTCCCGGATGGGAGGGGCTTATATAGGGGAGGGTACTTCCGGTTTTGGAAGTTACCAGTGCCAGCACCTGAAGGTATCTATATAACCCATTAGTAATGACTAAGTCGCTCTGTGTCCCGTGATGTACGAAAAAGAAAACCTGCTCACCCTAATTGCAAAATAAGACTGCATATGGTAAATGATACTCCTGGCTTAAGTGTGCAAAGGCCCACTCAATCCTTTCTGCTCGGATGACTGTTTCCTTCAACTCTACAACAGCTCACATATCCACAGCAGGTTTATGGAAGATACAAAAGCACAGATATAGTGTACTTCTGCTAAAATATGTTTATTCCGACATGCAAAGGCATACTTACTAAAATGCAGATAATTAAAAGCGTTTCAATCCAATAGTCAGACGCCGGCTCATCTCCTGGGCGAGAGAACTGTGCAATATCACGTGCTCGACTATTCCCTATACGCGTTGCGCCCTTGTCATTGGGCTTAAATACCCATCATTCCTGTTGCCATAGAGGCATGTACACAACCTCTACCCACAGACCAGAAAGTGTGCATAAAAACAACCAGGGAACTGCACAGAACCTGTGAACAAGCCGCTCATGATCTCCACATTATAAAACAACATAACGGCTCCGAGCAGTTGCATCCCTTTGTGTCCACATGCACAACCCCGATGGTTAATTATATTAAACATATAAAATACATGTATAAAAACATATGTAAAAATCTGTACAATCGTAAAACAAAACCTAAGCCCTCATACACATCCCAAATAAATCAACCTACAAATTGGTCTACCATAATTGGATGTTCGTCATTTCTAATAAAACAGTTGAGGTCCAAGTCAATATTTAACGTCAAGGGGCAACGCTCATAAATCCAAAATGACTCGCGTTGACTTAAAAACCTAACAAAGTCCCCCCCCCCTCTCTCTCCAATGCTCTTGAGCTTTTTCCACCCCCCAGAATTTTAAACCCCTTGGGTCCCTGTTATGGACCTCCCTAAAATGGCTAGATAAAATATGATCAGTTTTTCATTTCCTAATATTATTCATGTGCTCCCATACCCTAATATTTATATTCCTCAAGGTGTGGCCAACATATTGTTTAGAGCAGGGACTCTCCAACATGTATACCACTCCTTTAGTGGTGCACAAAATAAAAACTTTAATGGTATGTTTATTTCCTGTTGCTGTGGCTACAAACTTTTTAGTCTTACTACCATTCACCTTCGAGGTCCTACAAGCTAGACATTTTTTTCATCCATAAAATCCTGCCAACTTGGATTTCCCCTCCCCTACTAGTCATGGGTAGATCCAATATACCTGCCACTAATTTTTTGCCAAGGTTAGGGGCTTTCTTATATATAAATTTAGGCACCCGGAGGTAAAACCTTACTCAATGTTGTATCTCTTTAACAAAATGTTCCAGTGTCTCCTAAATATGTTCTCTACTTTTTTGCTTTGCAAATTATAATCCATGATAATTCTAATCTCCTCCCCCTTGGAACCTGCTTCTAGAGTTCTTTTTTTTGTCCCCAACAAGCTCATTACAATCTAAATTCTTAATCTCTTCCATTTCTCTCTGGATCACTTCCTCACTTTCCAAATTTTCACTCTGTATAAGGTATTCATCCAAAGGGGGTGCAGTTCCTGCGCAATCTTACAATCTGTCCCTTTGGGATGTTACAAAGCCACGTGTCAGGATCAGTGTTATTGCTTTGGTCACCTGCTGGTGGCATTATTCCTTTCAGCATCAGATGGTGTAGTTCTGGTGGCCACCAGCGTGTGTCTCCCAGCAGACGGACTATCTGATGATCAAGCTGCAACTGCTGGGAGTATATAAGCCCGCCCTTCACTGAGGCTCAGGGCTTCAGTATTCTTTCTGTTAGTCTTGTCCCTGCCTGTACCTGATCCGTTTGCCTGATCCTGATCCGTTTCATGTATCCCGTCTCTGTGACCTGTCCTCTGATACCTGCTTCCAGCTCCCCCTTGCTGACTGCTCCCAGTATCTGGCCTTCTGACCCCCTTTTCTCTTTTCCCTGCCTTGTTTATGTCTATGTGTTCCCGTTCTTTGTATAAATTAGTTTGATAGTTAGATTAGGTGTATTGGGGTTTGTTGTGTTTTCTTGTATTCATTTCTTGTTTTTGGTTTGCTGTTTGGTTTGCACGTGTGCCTTATCTTAAATATATCTTTTCACTTGCCTTGTGTCTGATTCCTTAAGTGCAGCCCACTGATCTGCTTACCCTGTGCTGGGATGCCTGCATTAGGCATCCCCTGACACCATGGCTTATAATGACAACTACCTATTGCTATATATACATTACGGTCAGTCGCTTTACAGTAGTTTCTGGTGTATATTCGCCCTTCCACATTCATAATCTCCATTTTCAAAAATACTATACTTGTAACATGTTTCCAAGTTGAGACTGTTTTTCTCGTTCAAATTCTTCTAAACAAGCAAGTATATATGATAACAACCGCTCAGCTTGCACGGTCTCTCTCACCGATCCTTAGAATTCCTATCCACGGTGATTCCCGGGTAGAGTTCATAGCTGCTGGCAGTCTTTCATGCCGTGTGGTCATTCCGACTTTGTCAATAGGCATCTGTCTCCTCGCAAGATCTGAGCTCTCCAATGCCCATTTGACGGACTCCAAAGCATATGTCTATAATAATGGTGTACAGGGAACTAACGTCCGCCTTTACTAAGATATAAGATTTATTGGCTGGTATACCCTCTATAACAGGGATATGCAATTAGCGGACCTCCAGCTGTTGCAAAACTACAAGTTCCATCATGCCTCTGCCTCTGGGTGTCATGCTTGTGGCTGTCAGAGTCTTGCTATGCCTCATGGGAATTGTAGTTCTGCAACAGCTGAAGGTCCGCTAATTGCATATCCCTGCTCTATAATCTGGGGCAGATGCTTAGTAGCTTTCAAGTAAGCACTAATAGAAGAGACTAGGGGCTGTAAAAAGGTATCCAAATATTGACCCAACCTAGAGATAAGAGCATCCACTCTGTTTACTATGGGCCTCCCAATAAGGGTTAGCTAAATCTTTTTGTGTATTTTCGGAAATGGCACAAAATGCCGAAAATAACCGGTGTACGACATCCTGAGGGGTTTAAACATTCTGCTTCATTTTTGGTAAGAATATTTTTCTTCAAACCCCTTTATTAACCTAGACAATTCATCTCTATATTCCTGCACAGGATTATTATTCAACACCTTATATGTATTCTTGTAATCTAATAGTCTTTGTATTTCTTTTTTTATAATACTCTTTAGACATTAACACAATCTCCCCCCCCCCCCTGTCAGTCTGTCCAATAACTACCATGCCTCTGGAAAGTATTCACAGTGCTTCACTTTTTTCCACATTTTGTTATGTTACAGCCTTATTTCAAAATGGATTAAATTCATTACTTTCCTTTAAATTCTACAAACAATCCCCCATAATGACAACATGAAAGAAGTTTGTACATAAGTACCATTACACTCAAAATTGAGCTCAGGAGGGGGCGTGGCTAGCCGGCGGAGCTGATGGCAGCTCACTGAATCAGCTCCTCCACAATCCGGGCCGTTAGGGGACTTTACAGCGACGGACCGCTTTGTTTCTCGGCACAAGTGAGAGAACTCGGTGCCGGCACCCTCCCTGATGCCATCCAGAAAGAGGAAGGAGCAGGGAAAAGTCGGGAAGATGACGGATTTTTTTGTGTTGCCGCGCCGTCACCACAGCCAAGATGGCGCCGGCAACCATGCAGCAGACTCACGCGGCCCTCATCAGCAGCCTGGGAAATCTCACAAAGCTGACAGAAGCGGCAATGACATCAGCAGTAAGCGGGGACATGTTCAACACCCTCCTCTTCCATCAGCCTCCTCCAGTCCAGCAAAGAGCAAGCAGAGGACATTGTCAGGGCCGACTATTGCAGAGGAGGTAAGCTGCTTTGAATCCTCCCTGGATGATACCAGAGAGTTGCAAGACTCCATTACTGACTTCCCTTCATTAAACCAGCCAGTCATGTACACAACCCTTAAAGATATGCTGGTGTCCCTCTGCTCCACTCTGCACGCCGACATTATGGCTATAACACACCAATTTAAAACAGAGGTGTCTGCAGTAACTGAGTGTTGCATATAGAATCTAAAATGGGGGAGTTTGCAGCCACGTTTAATGAAATGGTGGATGCACACAACGACAGGGATGACGAGATAATATGAATCAACGCCAAATTATCAAATTTGGAAGATAGGTCAAGACGAAATAATATCAAAATCTGAGGGATTCCTGAATCAGTTAAACCCCCTGAACTGAAAAACGATTTCACCACCCTGCTTAAAGCAGCACTTCCAGATGCTCCACTAGAGGACCTAGTGATTGATTGCATTCACCGACTACCGAGGCCTGAAAACATCCCCTCACACCTACTCAGGGACACCATTGTCCGGGTTCACTTTTACCACATAAAAGATCAATTCATGATGGTTGCAAGGCGCCGGGATGATATTCCTCCAGAACTGTGGGATTTGGCCTTTTTTGCAGATCTCTCAGCATTTACAATGCAACAACGGCGGCAATTAGCCACAATTACCAAACCTCTGTACAATCATCACATTTCATACCGTTGGCTCTATCCTGCTAAATTGCAGATCACCGAAGATGGCGACACGTTTGTAACAGCGAGTGTCAAGGAAGGCCTCCGACTCATGAGAGACTGGCAAATCTTAGATCCAAACAACACTGAAGAAGATGCGCCACGCTCACCTTCTTCATCCCGGGCAAATTCCGATACGGAAACAGGCTGACTGAATGCCTCTACATGCCTTACTATCACTTCCCCTAGGAGCCCAGGAGAATGCCACACGGTTCCTTTATTTGTGTTCCCCCAAGTTTGAGCGGTTACATTTCCGCACAGATTCTGCACAGAATCGCTCATTTTTATATCTTTGACTGTTCTGTTTATTTGTTCTTGTTTTTTTTTTTTTCTTCAGTGTTCATTTTCTCAGAACTTTCAACGGTTGATCTTTGTATTGATCAGCAGGGAAGCTTGGGGCAGTCCTCTCCAGCTCTACATTGCTACTTTTCTACAGATCAAAGGAGACAGAATCCTCACCAGGTAAAAAAAAGTCTACATCAGTCTAAATATAATTAGAAATTTAGTGTATACCTCTAAAATGGCATTCAACATCTCATCCTTCAATGTCAAAGGTCTAAACAGCCCCTATAAAAGACAAATGGCCTGGAAAGAAGCAGCCAGGCATAAAAGTGATATTATTTGTTTCCAAGAGACTCATTTTATCTCGCACAATCCCCCAACTTTCGCCACCACAATTTCCCTCATGTATATACAGCGAATGGTCCCAAAAAGAAGGGGGGTGTGGCGATTGCCGTCAGTGGCTCTGTACCATTTACTCAAGTAGATACTTACTCGGATGCATCTGGCAGATACATCATTCTGGTATGCGAGATCTCTAAAGTAAAATACACATTGGTGAACTTGTACCTCCCAAACACAAAGCAGCTGCGTTTCTTGAAAAAGATTTGGAAAAAGGTGATATCCCTAAAACAAGGACATGTGATTTTATGTGGAGACTTCAATGCAATCCCTGATAAAGAATTGGATCTTTCCAACCCTACACGTTCTCAATCAAGAAAGGCGACTCTGGCTCAGTTTATTGCATCCATAGATCTATTCCTCAGAAAGAGACTATACATTTTATTCTACTGTGCATAATAAGTATTCACGTATTGACTTTTTCCGAGTGGACAAATTCTTGCTAGAAAAGGTTGTCAAATCTGATATTCATGAATTTCTTGGTCTGATCATGCTCCTACCTCCATCAAACAGGTGGCGTAATGATATTTTTACTCTTTCGCAACCTGAAAATTTGAAACAAAATTAGAGAAGCTCTGAAAGAGTTTTTTGATATTAATGCCCCATCGGTTGGTGATCCCCACACTTTGGAACACACATAAGGTGTATATAAGGGGTCTACTCATTCAAATGAGCACTAAATTTAGGAAGCAGCGGACAAAACGGCTCAATGATCTGTTGACAAAAATTCAAGACCTTGAAATTCTCAACAAACATAATGCTACACAAAAAATTTGAGATTCACTTTTCTTTAATAGACAGGAACTTTGTACGCATCTGATTTCCAAGCAGGAATACCGTTTCCCCACTTTAAAGGCTAATACTTACCGATGTGGCAACAAGGCAGGAAAACTGCTGGTGAATCAGTTGAAAGATCAAGTAGCCAAACAAAAAATTCAGCATATGACTAATCCTAAAACAGGGAAAACAGTGTCCAATCCTAAAGAAATAGCAGACGCCTTTAGCAACTATTACGAGGCATTGTACAACCTCAAAGACGACATAGATACCAACCAACCAACCATTGACATGATAAAAGAGTTCCTTGCTTCGGTCAATTTACCCACACTATCCCAACGGGAGCTCAACTCGCTCTATCTACCATTCACGTTATCCAAAATAGGTAAAACGATCAGAAATATGCCACACAACAAATCCCCAGGACCCGACGGTTATTCATCTGAGCTCCGGTGCATCCTGTTTCCACTGATCATCCTTGAGATGTTTCTACAACTTGATTGGAGACCACCTGTGGTAAATTCAGTTGATTGGACATGATTTAAAAAGGCACACACCTGTCTATATAAGGTCCCAGAGTTAACAGTGCATGCCAGAGCCCAAACCAAGCCATGAAGTCCAAGGAATTGTCTGTAGACCTCCGACAGGATTGTATCGAGGCACAGATATGGGGAACGGTACAGAAATATTTCTGCAGCATTGAAGGTCCCAATGAGCACAGTGGCCTCCACCATCCAAAAATGGAATAAGTTTGGAATCACCAGGACTCTTCCTAGAGTGGGCCGTTTGACCAAACTGAGCGATTGGGGGTGTCCTTTTAGATGCCTTGTACACACGATCGGAATTTCTGATGAAAACAGTCTGCCAGAATTTTTTCATTGGATATTCCGACTGTGTGTGCCCCATCTGATTTTTTTCCGTCGGAATGTTCTCTTTTTTTCCGGAAATTCCGTTGGTCTGTATGGAACTCCGGAGAAAAAAACACGCATGCTCAGAATCATGTCGACGCATGCTCGGAAGCATTGAACTTAATTTCTCACGACTCGTCGTAGTGTTGTACGTCACCGCGTTCTTGACGGTCGGAATTTGGTGTGACAGTGTGTATGCAAGACAGCTTGAACGAAATTCCGTTGTGTGTACAAGGCATTGGAGTCTTTTAAAAATATCCATACTCCCCACAGTCACCATCAATTGTGGGAGAGAGTTCCACATTCTTATAACCCTAGCAGTGAAGCACTCCCTACGCAGTTTAAGGTTAAACTGCTTCTCTTCCAGTCTCATTGTGTGCCCCCGTGTCCTTTATATACTCCCTAGGACTAAATAGTTGAATTCCTATGCTGGGATCCCCATTGAGCTATTTGTAAATCACCATCATGTCTACTGTCAAGCGTCTCATCTCCAGCAAAAATAAAATTTGTGTTTGCAGCCGTTCCTCGTAATTGAGGTCCTCCAGTCCCCTTCATTGTTTTTTTGCCCTTCTTTGGACTCTCTCCAGGTTCAGCACATCCCTTCGGAGGACTGGTGACCAAAACTGGCCAGAAAACTCTAGACGAGGCCAAACCAGAGTTTTATAAAGTGGCAGAATTATAGTTTCATCCCTGGAGTATGTTTTTTTTTTGTATGCTAACATTCTGTTGGCTTTGGTAGCTGCAGCTTGACATTGCATGCTATTGCTCAATCTGTCATCTACTAGGACCCCCAGATCTCTCTCCATCCTTAATTCCCCCAGCGGTTCTCCCCCCTAATGAGTAGTTTGCCTTTATGTTTTTTGCCCCCCGAGTGCATTACTTTTTCTCAACATTAAATCTTGTTTGCCATGTGGTTGCCCACTCCATTATTTTGTTCAGGTCATTCTGTAAAATTTCCATATCCTGACGTGACGTCATTGCCCTGCTTATTTTTGTGTCGTCCCTGGAGTATTTCCCTATTTTTTATGCATGCTAATATTCTGCCTGCTTTGGTAGCTGCAGCTTGACATGGCATGCTGTTGCTCAATCTGTCATCTATTGGCACCCCTAGATCCTTCTCCATCCTTGAGCCTCCCATCGGTTCTCCCCTAGTGAAAATGTTGCATTCATGTTTTGCCCCCAAGTGCATTACTTTACATTTCTCCACATTAAACCTCATTTGCCATTTGTCTGCCCACTTTTATGGTAACAAGGGGCGTAACATAGGCAGGCTAAATTCTAACTAGGATTCAAAAGAATTGAAAATCATATCACCACAGAGTGGTGCTGTGGATATGAACACTAGGTAATAAATGCCACATCTTATAAAACAGGATTCAAAAGAATGTAACGTAATCAAAACATTATTAGTGACGTGTGCACAATACATAGGCAAAGCATATGAAATGGAATACAGTTATATATAGAATGTACAATTTATTTTACAGATATCTTAAAGTACAGTACAGGATACTCTACTTAAATTGTTGTTGTTACTTTGCGTTGCTTGCTATAAAATTGAGGAATCATGGCGGTACAACCCTATCACCCATGGGGAATGAAAATGCTGCCTGTGTCCTGCCTGTAAATTCCGTATCTTAAAATACAGTACAAGTCAAAATTCCTTTGTTGTTCAGACACCAGCAATTTATTGTTAGGGGTGGAGCTTAACATGCTTTTGAAATACTTATCAACTCCCACGTCATGCGGTAGGTTGTGTGCAACAAAATGACACTGGATATTTTGTGGGATTCTTTCCTTCAGTTGTGTTATCTACAGTCTTTCCTAATGTATTCCAGCTTGTGAGCTTGGCAAATGAGGTGCAAGAATTCAGCCGATCCAAGAAACAGGAAGTGGCCTCATTTTCAAGTCGCTCATCCATTGGCATAACTAAGATTCCCAATCTGACTGAGGTTTTCTTGTACAGTTTTTGCTACATTGGACTAATGACAGGTAAGTAAACTGAGTGTGTGTGTTTTTCTTTGTGTGTTGTGAGGGGGTTAACTCAGTAGCGGGTGTGTGTGACCCCCTGGTTGGGCTCCCCACACAAAAACAGGGCCAGCAGACGGAGGTTGTGGTTTTCAAAATCAAAAGGTGCGGTTTATTTCTCTATGTACAGTGACAAAAACACAGCAAAGCCAAAAAGAAACATAAACAAAATAAATCCTGGTCAGTTTGACCTCTGACTAAACATGCAGGTTTCCTAAACTAACAACTGGGATCAGCCTGGTGCTGTCCTAGTCCCTAAGTCCCTGGTTTAGTAAAAGTCCAAACAAATAGCCACACAGGCTTTGCCTCACCGCACAGGGGTTCACTCTCCCTAGACAGTCCACACAGGTCTGGGTCCAGGCATGAGCTAACATCTAATGAAGCTGGGAGTTTTTATAGAGGCCTTAAACGAACTGACAGGCTTCAGCTGGTCTCATCAACTCCCTGCCTGCACGACGCCCAGCCCTCTCCCTAGAGGTATGAGTCATCCATGAAGCCTGAATCTGGGAGAAATATATCTACCCCCCTGGATGCAACCAGGTGACTTTACCTTCCTGCTGTCACATACCCCCCCTCTTGTTTTAACCTTGGGGTTGGAACACCAGCAATCAGGCATTCATGTACTCGAGACAAAGCATCCACATTCCCCATTTGAACGCCAGGGCGATGCTTTACTGTGAAGTTGAATTCCTGTAGGGCCAGGAACCACCTATTCACTCTTCTATTTGTCTCCTTGTTTCGAAGCACAAACTCCTTAACCTCCTGTTGTTGGGGTTGTGACAAGGTGGCTGCTATTCCAACCTCCGGAATCACGCAACCAGTTTGAGCTGGTGACCAAGTTTCTGCGACTAGGGACTCTCTATCCCTCCAGGCTTTCAACAGATTAACGTGATATATCTGTTCGGGCTTTCGCCTTCCTGGTTGTCTGACCTTGTAATTCACTTCGCTCACTTTTTCCATTATCTCGTAGGGGCCTTGCCATTTGGCAAGGAATTTACTTTCAACCGTAGGGACAAGTACCAATATCCTATCCCCCGGGGAAAAGGTACGGGTCTTTGCTCCACGGTTGTACACTCTCTGCTGTGCCAACTGCGCTTGGGCCAAATGTTCCTTCACGATGGGCATTACCTGTGCAATTCGATCTTGCATCAGGGCGACATGCTCAATCACACTCCTGTGGGGAGAACTCTCACTTTCCCAAGTTTCCTTGGCAATATCCAACAGCCCTCTTGGGTGTCTCCCATACAGTAACTCAAAGGGGGAGAATCCCGTAGAGGATTGGGGCACCTCCCTAATAGCAAACATCAAATAAGGAAGTAGACAGTCCCAATCCTTTCCATCTCTATCCACCACTTTCTTCAACATTTGTTTTAGGGTTTTGTTGAATCTTTCAACCAGCCCATCGGTTTGGGGGTGATACACAGATGTACGCAATTGCGTCACTTTGAACAATTTACACAGCTCTTTCATAACCCGGGACATAAAGGGTGTACCTTGGTCCGTAAGCAGTTCTTTACAAATACCCACCCGGCTAAAAACAAGAGATAGCTCTTTGGCTATGGTTTTGGCCAAGGTATTTCTGAGAGGGATCGCTTCTGGATAACGGGTGGCATAGTCCATTATAACCAATATGTACTGGTGCCCCCTAGCGGACTTGATTATAGGACCTACCAAATCCATTGCGATTCTCTCAAACGGGACCTCAATGATGGGTAGAGGGACCAGCGGGCTACGGAAATGTGGCATCGGGGCCGACCTCTGACACACAGGGCAGGACGAACAATAATTTTCTATGTCCTTCATCACCCCAGGCCAATAGAATCTCTGTAATACCCTCTCTCGGGTTTTCTCTGTCCCCAGATGACCTCCAAGAATGTGCCCATGGGCCAACTCCAACACCAACTTCCTGTAAGGTTTGGGCACCACAAGCTGCTCAACGGTTTCTTCTGCCCTTTTTGCCACCCGATACAGTAGGTCCTTCTCTACGCTGAAGTATGGGTAAGTGCAGGTATTATCTGGGTTCACTAACTCGCCATCTATTTCCACTACGTTTTCCCGTGCCTTTATTAGGGCGGGGTCTTTTAACTGTTCTGTGGCAAAATTTTCCCTGTGAACCTCCAGATCAGAAAACTCCACAGACGGTAGGTTTTCGTCTGAGGAGGTGGGCTCCTCTCCAGTTTCTTGAGTCTCCCCTGCCAATACTGACAAGGGAAATTCTGGAGAGTCCTCACCACTCTCAGAGGAGTTCTGGCTATCACATTCCTGGTACATAGGGGCACCAGTGGGGGGCTCAGGATCATCCCACAGTTCCCAGAACTTCGGAAAATCTCTTCCCACAATGGCATCATGCGGTAATTGAGATACTAACCCCACTGGATGAGAGAGGGTACCTTTGGGGGTCTCGAAACACACTGTAGTCACTGGATACTCTCGGGTGTCCCCATGCACACAAATAACAGCTACCTTGCTATTCCCAGAGACCTCTGTTTTAACTAATTCAGCCTTTATCAGGGTCACAAGGCTACCTGAATCCAGTAATACCACAACATTTCTACCATTAATACACATTTTGCATAAATGTTTCTCAGTTCCCCGAATGGCAGTGCATGCGACTGTCGCACACAGCGACTGACGTCTGTCCGTCAGAAAGTCACATTGCATGGGTTCCTCCACAACCGGGCAATTTGCTGCAATATGTCCCGCTTGCCGGCAGCGGTAGCAAACAATCCTTTTGGCTGCCTCTTGAGCCCCTGACTTCCCAGGCTGTTCTCGCCAAACTTTGGGTAGAGCTCCCACCCTCTCACTCTCTCCACCCTCACCCCTTGGAATCCTCTTATCCGCCCCTGGGGATGGTCTGGTCTTAGGGTGGAAAGTCCGAGAGTCTCTGGAAGAGGCCGTCAGGTTCTCTGTAGCCAAGTATTTCTCTACACGATCCACAAGACCACCGGCCGTCTCTGGGTCTCCATGGCTTACCCACTTTTGGATGGCAGTAGGAAGAGCTCTTAAAAACCGATCCATTACAACACGTTCCACAATCTCTGGTGCGGACAAAGTCTCTGGCTGTAGCCACTTCCTGCTTAGGTGAATGAGATCATACATTTGAGACCTGGGGGGTTTTCCAAGCTGGAAAGTCCAGTTATGCACACGCTGAGCCCGGACAGCCAGGGTGACACCCAGCCTTGCCAATATTTCAGCTTTTAGCATCACATAGTCTTTTGCTTGGTCAGGCTCTAGGTCATAGTAAGCCTTCTGCGATTCACCAGTTAACAGAGGAGCCACCAGTCCAGCCCACTGCTCCTCAGGCCACTTTTCTCTTTCAGCAGTCCTTTCAAATGTGGTCAAAAATACCTCTGGATCATCCTCTCCAGTCATTTTTGTCAATAAACGACTCACCCCAAAGGACGCGGTATTAGTGGGACGGCTTTCCTCACTGGTCTGCGGACGTTGCTGCATTACTGCTTCCATTTGTTGTAGTCTCTGCTCTTGCTTCTGTAACAGGTCTATGAAGCGGGCCTCAGATTGCTGCTGGGCTTGTTGATGAGCTTGCTGCTGGGCTGCAAGGCTCCTTTGCAAACCTGCATTTGTCTGCTGTTGATTGGCATTTGCTAGAGCCAGCTGTTTCAGTATCTCCTCCATGCTGGCTTAAAAAAAACTGCCACTGGTTCTCCACCAACTGTGAGGGGGTTAACTCAGTAGCGGGTGTGTGTGACCCCCTGGTTGGGCTCCCCACACAAAAACAGGGCCAGCAGACGGAGGTTGTGGTTTTCAAAATCAAAAGGTGCGGTTTATTTCTCTATGTACAGTGACAAAAACACAGCAAAGCCAAAAAGAAACATAAACAAAATAAATCCTGGTCAGTTTGACCTCTGACTAAACATGCAGGTTTCCTAAACTAACAACTGGGATCAGCCTGGTGCTGTCCTAGTCCCTAAGTCCCTGGTTTAGTAAAAGTCCAAACAAATAGCCACACAGGCTTTGCCTCACCGCGCAGGGGTTCACTCTCCCTAGACAGTCCACACAGGTCTGGGTCCAGGCATGAGCTAACATCTAATGAAGCTGGGAGTTTTTATAGAGGCCTTAAACGAACTGACAGGCTTCAGCTGGTCTCATCAACTCCCTGCCTGCACGACGCCCAGCCCTCTCCCTAGAGGTATGAGTCATCCATGAAGCCTGAATCTGGGAGAAATATATCTACCCCCCTGGATGCAACCAGGTGACTTTACCTTCCTGCTGTCACAGTGTGTATGTAAATGTATGTATACACACACACACAGACTGTATAAAATATATATACAAATATAAACTTGCCTGGTATGTGTTTGAAAAATGCAGTTGATCCCCAGCAATTGGCCACAAGAACCCAAAAGGCACATTTGCAGCATGATTCATTAATTTTCAGTGCTAAGAATCCAGCACTGGGTGGTGGGGCCTTTGGTGCCAAAAACATGTTAAGTTCTGCAATGTGTCCCTGAAATCTAAAGTATCTAACACTGAAGCATGTCCTAAGATTTAGCCCTAACCCTAACTAAAGTGATCTGTTGGCTTACTAAAATGGCTAAACTGACAGCACTAGTAAATAACTGGCCGCATACATAAGCTCTATCACATGCTTGTAGCTGTCCCTGATGTGAAATTGAATACACCAATTCTCCATCATATAATGCTATGCCTGGGTGCAAGAGACTAATAGGCAGGCTTGGGCCTTGTCACGTGGAATGTGGTTATGGCTAGGTTTTATTCAATGCAGCTATATGCATAACTGGGTCAGCAGGGCTACACCTATTCTCTTGGTAGGTTGCCTTGAGCCTTTTTAACAAATTCTGCCAAGGAAAGTAGTTTATTTTGTCATATTTTTGGCTAGTATAACACTTGACTCCTCCCCAGCACTTAACTCTTGACACAAGCACAAAACTAACCTTTGCAGCAGCAGACTTAGTTCATCCTTAGAAAAGAGAGCATTTCCAATAATTAAAAGTGCAGATTAGCTAACTTTGAAAACATTTAGTATAATCTATATTAAGAATAATGGGCAGTATTGGGTACACCCATGTTTGCATGCATACTGGAAATGTTAGACAAGGTGCTATCGGTAATTATAAGCAGCAGCCCATATTAAAAAAAAAAAAGAGCTAATTTAATCTCCAAACAAAATGTCTGGATTAGAATACTTTTTGCCCCTCTTCTTACTAAAGTTGTTTGATGGCTCGTTTTACAAGCTTAAGCTGTTTTACCCTAAAATATTTTTGTTCAAAAACCTTTGCTTCAGTTTTGATTTTTGAATCATTATTGGGGTCAAAACTACGTTCATTTTCGACTGTAGTTATGAGAAAGTTTGAAGGGGCAGCATTTTTTCTCAAATTAACAAAGTTCTAATCGTGAATATGGTTTTCATTCAGAAAACTACATTTATTGCAAAATCAAATGTTAACAGAAAATGAAATTATGAAGTAATTTCAAAATTACATTTGCCAAGAGATGAGAATTATATAGTTTTATACAAATGTTTGTTCATAAATGTACTGGTGTACAGCCAACTTAAGGAATGAAAGGGTATATCTTAATCGTACAGTGCTGAATATGCATAGACCCTGGGCTAACGTGTGGTACTTTCATGTGGTTGGACACTGGCTAGCATTTTACATCACACGGTATCTCCCTATAACCCTACACCACTTAGTGAGTCCTTAGTCCTTTGCTAGCGTCTTAGGGTAATAGACCTCTTCTTCCTTATGGAGAAATCTCTCTTGGCTTAATTAGGCTACAGTTTTTTGGGGAAATTCTTCAATCAAGCCCAGATTGATGCGACTTTAGTAAAACCTTGGGCACTGGATGCAATTTGTGCTGTGTGTGTAGTTTAGCCACATATGCGATACAGGTCCAGGGCCATTGTCTACCCCTAAGGAAGCCCAGACCCTGAAGATCCATCTGGAGGGTATGCCCACATAAATAGGGTAATAAAAGATCTTGAACTTGGTTTAACTCCTTAAAACCAGCACTCTAATATATTAATACTACATATAAAACCATCAATACAAAAAATAGGAGCACTGTCTGTCTAAGATAATGCAAATAGAAAGAACAATGTGCTCATAATCCTCAAAAATTCATAATAGACAATAAAGTAAGAGCATGAGTGCAAAAGAATACATTTATAATAGACAATAAAGTAAGTGTATAAGTGCAAAACCCTAAATGTCAAAAATTCTCCAGCGCTAAATAAAGCCAATAAATAAAAGTCATAACATGTATGATGTTCAATACATCCTCACAAATCAACCAAAAAGTGATAATGTATAGTGATCTTGCAATCCAATATGACACCACTTGCTCCCACACATCTGTGAACACAGACGTCTTACCGGAAATGATGGACCTCTAGGTAATAGAAGGTCATATAGGCATGTATAATGGCTAAACAATGCTTCCCAGCTATTTTCAGCTCACTCAGCAGCCTTCCTTGTTCATAAGCATGCTTGCATATTTAGCACCAGGAGAAGAAGATACAAGAGCCCACATTGTGCATTACGATTAAAAAAAATCTCTATTAGATTAGCAGTAATTTACAATGTTGCGATCAAAAAAAGCATGTATATGAAAGGAAATGGTCATTTTGGCGTACAACATAATTTAACAATTTAGTCCCTAAGGCTCCACTTACTCTCTTTCGCAATACCCTGAATTCTAGACCTATAGTGCTTGATTTGTGTGTTTGTGACATATACCCATGAACTATTTCTTTGTACCTTATTACTATGTCTACAACCAATATTTGCATATATGAACTCTACGTTTTTTATATTGATTACCTTTATCAACACCCTATGTACCTGTACATTTGAACTTCCAAATAAAACTTTGTAAACAAAAAAAAAAAAAAGCAGGGTACAGTGCCACCGCATATCGAGTGGCAGGATGTGATGATGTCACAACGCCCAGGGGGAGGAGCTACGTGTGACTTCACCCGTTGCCATCTTTATGGTTTGATCTGTATACAGAAACGTCTGCACACATGCAAGTGCATGTGTGCAGATAAAAGGTTGAAGTGCTTTAAAATAAAGGTGGAAGTGCTTTATTTGTAAGTGCATTTTTAACCTTTTAAAATAAACAGTGTTTATATGGAGAGCACTAGATTGTTTTGTTCTCATTCACATATACCCATCATGTGGAGTCCCTGACATTCCTATTTTGCTGGCTGATCCTTGGAGGATATACCCTTATGATGTGGGAAAGTGCTTGTTGACCATTTAGATCAAATGTCTGTGGTGGATGAGCTGGACTCACTCCTAAACACCTGCGTGTTTATATTGGACACCTTTTTCCCACATTGGTTGACATCCTGATATTTCAATGATTCATTGTTTTATATAAACTGATTTTTATTGTTTCTTAAAGGTTACTTTTCTCCAGTCATCTTCCTGGACGGCACACCTGAGAGATGACTGGTCTCACCTGACAGGAAGCGCAATCAACAATAGAGATTAAAAGCCCCCCGCCCTTCCCTCTGCTCTTCAATTCTTGATTGTGTTTCCCTCCGTGTACAGCAAAACATTTTTTTGTTTTTCACCTCCTTGACCAAGACTTGGGGCTGAGTTCCCCCCCTGGATGCCAGACCACAAGCAGACCAGTGGTGGATGCAAGTCTCGGCCCGGGCTTATCTCCTCCCAGTGGGTATATTGTCCTCTACTCGGGGGGGGGGCGCAGCAGAAACTGGAAGAGCCCTCCCTGAGATCTGGAGGCCCCTGGACACATTCCTCCTACCTGACAGTGGTGAATATCCCATTCCCGGGAAGGCTGTCTGTGCGCCCATCTGCTGCGCCACAGAGAGGACGGCAGGACTGTCCCTTGCTCTCTCCAACCATGGGTCCGGGTCTGGTAAGGTTTTTGGCGGGTGACAGGAGAGGAGTCCTAGTGCGGTGAGGCGCCAGCTGCTCTGGGCCGGTCTGGAGGCTGGGCGGGCCGTGCCTGGGCAATGGGGTCATTTCCACAAACGTCATTTCCAGGACGGAGGCTCTGACAAAATGGAAACTCCAAACGCAGGAGTCTTGCAGGCTTCCCTGGCATAGATGGAGAAAGACGATGGGCCTGGAATGGCCACAGCACCCGAGGAGACCACAGGGGGTGAGCCTACAAAGCTGGTGAGGAAGGGGTGGCCCTATGCCTCAACCCCCGCAAAGGACACTATAGAGGGCTTGAAGGAGGCAGCTAACGTGGATGTGTTTCTATGTTTCAATAACAGAATGCCCTGCCCAGGGGAATGCCAGTATGTCCAAATCCAAAACCCCCTCCCAGTCTAAGCGTTGTGGGTACTGCAATGACACGCTCCCACAGGACCACACTAAGCCTTTCTGGTTTAAGTGTATCCATAAACTAGCAGGCCAACAGAATTCGCAAGTCATAAGAGATTTTCTTACTGTGCAATCAGAAATGCTTGCGACACTCTAGTCCTTTAAAGCAACAGTCAGGACTGGGCAGCAGGCTGAGGCCCCTTCCAGTAGGGAGGGTTCCCAGAGAGCTCCTGTCTCTTAGTATTCTGATGAGGATTAGGCAGAAGTCTCAGAGCAGAGCTCTCCAGAGGAGGGGGAAGACTTAGACTAGGATAGCCAAGATGGCAAGGAAGCTAGGCCTGGGAAAAGCCTCTTCTCAGCGGAGGATATGGAGGGACTCCTCAGAGCAATTTATACATCTGAGGACATCCAGCAGCCATCGGCACAGGTCTGGGCTCAGGATAAGATGTATAGGGGGCTGGTCAGACCGCAGGCGAAGTGCCTTCCGGTCCACCAGTCCCTCAAAGACATAATCCTGAGAAAGTGGAAAGAGCCTGAGAGGAAGGTACTAGGGCTTAAAACTTGGAAGCGCAGATGTCCCTTGAGGGAGGAGGAAGAAGAAAAATTCTTTAAAGTCCCTAGGCTTGATGCTTCCCTGGCTCAGTTGTCCAAGCACTCAGACCTTTCTTTTGAAGACTCCAGTACAGGGCTAATGCGTCCACCCCCTCGGAGCCCTACTCCTTGGCGAGGGAAAAGAACCTCCGTACTTTCCTGTTTTTTTCTGCACTCAAATAGGTCTATTTCTGGTCTGCTGACTTACGAGCGAAAACACCTCACTGTTTAGTTCCCACTCCCCCTGGTGGATGGGCTGTCTGTTGAGGTAGTCCCTTTTTCTTTCTTGGGTTTAACTAGGAACTTTTTCCCCTTCTACGCGGGTTGGGACAGGACCTAATCTAACCAACCGTTGAAAGTCCTGAAAAAGTGAACACGGAAGAAAAAAAAAAAACAAGAACAAATAAACAGAACAGTCAAAGATATAAAAATGAGCAATTCTGTGCAGAATCTGTGCGGAAAATTAACCGCTCAACTTGGGGAACACAAATAAAGGAACCATGTGGCATTCTCCTGGGCTCCTAGGGGAAGTGATAGTAAGGCATGTAGAGGCATTCAGTCAGCCTGTTTCCATATCGGAATTTGCCTGGGATGAAGAAGGTGAGCATGGCGCATCTTCTTCAGTGTTGTTTGGATCTAAGATTTGCCAGTCTCTCATGAGTCGGAGGCCTTCCTTGACACTCGCTATTACAAACGTGTCACCATCTTTGGTGATCTGCAATTTAGCGGGATATAGCCAACGGTATGGAATGTGATGATTTTACAGAGGTTTGGTAATTGTGGCTAATTGCCGCCGTTGTTGCATTGTAAATGCTGAGAGCTCTGCAAAAAAGGTCAAATTCCACAGTTCAGGAGGAATAACATCCTGGTGCCTTGCAACCATCATGAATTGATCTTTTATGTGGTAAAAGTGAACCCAGACAATGGTGTCCCTGGGTAGGTGTGAGGGGATGTTTTTAGGCCTCGGTAGTCGGTGAATGCGATCAATCACTAGGTCCTCTAGCGGAGCATCTGGAAGTGCTGCTTTAAGGAGGGTGGTGAAATCGTTTTTCAGTTCAGGGGGTTTAACTGATTCAGCAATCCCTCGGATTTTGATATTATTTCGTCTTGCCTTATCTTCCAAATTTGCTAATTTGGTGTTGATTCACATTATCTCGTCATCCCTGTCGTTGTGAGCATCCACCATTTCATTAAATGTGGCTGCAAACTCCCCCATTTTAGATTCCATATGCGACACTCTGTTAGTTACTGCAGACACCTCTGTTTTAAAATTGGTGTGTTATAGCCATAATGTCGGCGTGCAGAGTGGAGCGGAGGGACACCAGCATATCTTTAAGGGTTGTGTCCATGACTGGCTGGTTTAATGAAGGGAAGTCAGTAATGGAGTCTTGCAACTCCCTGGTATCATCCAGGGAGGATTCAAAGCAGCTTACCTCCTCTGCGTTAGTTGCTCTTTGCTGGACTGGAGGAGGCTGATGGAGGAGGAGGGTGTTGAACATGTCCCCGCTTACTGCTGATGTCATTGCGGCTTCTGTCAGCTTTGTGAGCTTTCCCCGACTGGGGTGGTGACAGCTTTCTACAGGGATATACCCATTGTGATCTATGATTTTAAAGTGCATTTTTGTCAACCGGTGATTTTGTTCTTTAAAAATGACCAAATCCAAAAAAGGAATAGAGGATGAACTAAACTGAAACGTAAAATTAATCCCCCATTGATTGGAGTTTAAATCTGTTATGAATTCATGTAGTGACTCAACGTCACCCTTCCAAAGGAAGATCGCGTCATCAATATATTGTTTCCAAAATAATAGGCGCCAGTCACCACGGGAAAATAAAAATAATTTTCCCATAGGGGCATGAATAAATTGGCTAAGCTGGGGGCAAATTTAGCCCCCATCGCTACGCCGGTGGATTGCAAATAAAAATCACCACCAAAGAAAAAGTAACTATGCTCCATGGCAAACTCCAAAAGTTGTAGAATATATTCTTTTAATGGTTTCCCAACTTTAGGATCTTTATTTAAAAAATATCTGGCTGCCATATATCCAATCTGATGCCGAATGACCGTGTAAAGCGAGGAAACGTCCGCTGTGACCATCAAAACATAACTTTATATTCAAATCAGAAATTTCATAGATAACTTGTTGGGAATCCTTCAAAAAGGCAGTGGTATTAGTAACTAAAGGTTGAAGAAAAAAATCTATAAATTTTCCTATGCGGGAAGTGATCTAATCGATCCCACTGACTAATGGTCGACCTGGTGGTTTCAGGGTATTTTTATGCACTTTAGGCAGATCGTAAATTATAGGAATCCGGGGGGCTAATGGGATCAGATATTACATTTCTTTATCATTAATAATTCCTTTCCTATAGCCTTCCTGTACTATATCTTTTCACTTGCCTTGTGTCTGATTCCTTAAGTGCAGCCCACTGATCTGCTTACCCTGTGCTGGGATGCCTGCATTAGGCATCCCCTGACACCCTGGCTTATAATGACAGCTACCTAGAGCTATATATACATTACGGTCAGTCGCTTTACAGTAGTTTCTGGTGTATATTCGCCCTTCCACATTCATAATCTCAATTTTCAAAAATACTATACTTGTAACATGTTTCCAAGTCGAGACTGTTTTTCTCGTTCAAATTCTTTTAAACAAGCAAGTATATATGATAACAACCGCTCAGCTTGCACAGTCTCTCTCACCGATCCTTAGAATTCCTATTCGCGGTGATTCCCGGGTAGAGTTCATAGCTGCCGGCAGTCTTTCATGCCGTGTGGTCGTTCCGTCTTTGTCAATAGGCATCTGTCTCCTCGCAAGATCTGAGCTCTCCAATGCCCATTTGACGGACTCCAAAGCATATGTCTATAATAATGGTGTACAGGGAACTAACGTCCGCCTTTACCAAGATATAAGATTTATTGGCTGGTATACCCTCTATAACATGGATATGCAATTAGTGGACCTCCAGCTGTTGCAAAACTACAAGTTCCATCATGCCTCTGCCTCTGGGTGTCATGCTTGTGGCTGTCAGAGTCTTGCTATGCCTCAAGGGAATTGTAGTTCTGAAACAGCTGAAGGTCCGCTAATTGCATATCCCTGCTCTATAATCTGGGGCAGATGCTTAGTAGCTTTCAAGTAAGCACTAATAGAAGAGACTAGGGGCTGTAAAAAGGTATCCAAATATTGACCCAACCTAGAGATAAGAGCATCCACTCCATTTACTATGAGCCTCCCAGGAAGGGTTAGCTAAATCTTTTTGTGTATTTTCGGAAATGGCAGAAAATGCTGAAAATAACCGGTGTATGACATCCTGAGGGGTTTAAATATTCTGCTTCATTTTTGGTAAGAATATTTTTCTTCAAACCCCTTTATTAACCTAGACAATTCATCTCTATATTCCTGCACAGGATTATTATTCAACACCTTATATGTATTCTTGTAATCTAATAGTCTTTGTATTTCTTTTTTATAATACTCTTTAGACATTAACACAATCCCCCCCCCCCCCTTGTCAGTCTGTCCAATAACTACAGTGCATCTGGAAAGTATTCACAGCGCTTCACTTTTTTCCACATTTTGTTATGTTACAGGCTTATTTCAAAATGGATTCAATTCATTATTTTCCTCCAAATTCTACAAACAATATCCCATAAATGACAACATGAAAGAAGTTTGTTTTGAAATCTTTCCAGTTTTAATAAAAATTAAAAACGAAAAAAATCACATAAGTACCATGACACTCAAAATTGAGCTCAGGCTAGCCGCGTGGCTAGCCGGCAGAGCCGATGGCAGCTCACTGAATCGGCTCCTCCAGAATCCGGGCCGTTAGGGGACTTTACAGCGACGGACAGCTTTGTTTCTCGGCACAGGCGAGAGAACTCGGTGCGGGCACCCTCCCTGATGCCATCCAGAAAGAGGAAGGAGCGGGGCAAACTCGGGAAGATGACGGATTTTTTTGTGTTGCCGCGCCGTCTCCACAGCCAAGATGGCGCCGGCGACCATGCAGCAGACTCACGCGGCCCTCACCACCCTAGCTGGTTGAGGGCTATACCGAAAGGACAATACCAACGAATAAAAAGGAATTGTTCCAGGCCAGATGATTTTCTAGCTCAAGCGGATATTCTAACCAAGCGCTTTTTGGAGAAGGGTTATAGTGGAAACAAGAATTTGAAAGCATGACGTCAATAGGAACAGGAGCCAGCTTTTAATAACAAAAGTTAAAGGTAAACTGGATAATCCATTTGAATGGGCTTTGGAAACCACCTTTCTTTCTCGTACATCAGGGGACACAGAGCGACATAGTCATTACTAATGGGTTATATAGATACCTTCAGGTGCTGGCACTGGCAACTTCCAAAACCGGAAGTACCCTCCCCTATATAAGCCCCTCCCATCCGGGAGCACCTCAGTTTTTTGCCAGTGTCTAAGGTGTTGGCCAAGAAGTAACATGTGTTTTTCACTGAGCTTGCGTACAGGTTCTTTTGGGCCTCAGTAAGCTATTCCGGATCCGACCAAAAAAGCTTCATAGCTAAACGGTCGGTACCCGGGCCTTGCAAGAGAAGAGCAAGGTTTTTCCTGTAATGCCTCTCTTAGGAGGGCTGGACCCTGGGATCCAGAGCTCTGGTCATACCCACGACCAAGATGTTTTCTGTGCAGGGTGCTATACAGGTCCAGGGGAGTGGAATCCTTGGGAACCCGATCCCTGAAGGTTTGATTACAATGCCTGCCGTGATAGGTGAAGTTTGGGCTTCTGTGGACCAAACAGAGTCCTGCGGCGAGGAAAAGGTAAGTGGGGGCCCTCTGGAACTTGGTTCTATTGAGGGACCCCAAGCCTATTTTGTCTTTCTGCCTGTTACCTAAGGTATTCCCGCTAATATTCTGTGTATGCCTGTTACTACTGAGAAAATGTAAAATTTTTAATAGTAGGCAAGAAAAAAATAAAAATAAATGTAAGACCGCGGTACCTGTGTTAGACACTAGAGGCCGCTATGGTTCTTTTTCTTGTAATGTGGATTTTTTTTCTTCCAAAATCAAATCCAGGCAGTTGGTAAGTTCTCTGCTGGGAAGCTGTCTCCTCTGCCCTGTTGCTGCGCTCATCCATCCCCGGGCCCTGCGGCAGGGACCCTGGCTCCCATCTAGCTCCTTATTTTTTTCAAAAAAGGCGCCGAAGGCGCACGTGCCCGTGCGCGTGCACGCGCCTCTATATATAGAGGCGATCTGGAAAAAGGGGCGGAGCGGGTGGATGACGCTCGGTGTGCGCCGCGGCACTACTGCGCATGTGCGGGCGTCCAGCGAGTTTTAAAGCACAATCATAGCTGGCTATTGAAGTGCACAGACAGAGCTAGCAACAGTATAAAGGCACACAGAGGCGGTTGATGCAGGCATCCCATAGAAAGGCACTTTAGTAGACACCAACTGTTATATAGCAGCAATTGTGCTAGACTATTCTCAGTAAAAGTGGTGTATTACGGCTGGAATACCTCAGCTTTAGGCTTAGGAATATGCCGTCCAGAAGCTCCGGAACTGAATCTTCCAGGAAGCGAAGGGGGTCTCATCGGGCTCTGAGGATCTTGGGCATGCTTCTGCTGCACCAGTCTCCCCTGAAGTTCAGAGGTAAGTGACCGTAGAGACCCCGCAGGGGTACTTGGTACTGTGGCTGTCCTCAGTTCACCTGCTCCTGTGTATGTAACAGAGGAGGTTTTTTTCCTCAGCTCTGGGAGGATTAGAGAGAGATTGTCAACATTGATTGCTGCCTCCCTGTCAGGGAAAGCACGCCCGATCTTCGTCTCCTCCTTCAGAGTGCCTGTTAGCAGAGCAACAGTCCCATACAGGGATCGACCTGCCTGAAGGGGATCAGGATGAGGTTGATTCTGTTATAGAGGAATCAACAGTGGGGGAACCTTTTCTCAGCATCTCAAGCTGAAAGATTATGGGTTCAGTCTCTGACTAACATGGTCCGATCAGCATTTAAAAATGCACCTTGCGGAACCATCAACCACTACTGTATCCTCGTTGGGGTCGCTAGAAGCCCCCAGACTGTCTGTTCTTTTCCACTTCACCCTTTACTGAAAGGGCTCATTTACCAGGATTGGGAACATCCTGAGAAAATATTTATTCCCCCAAGAGATTTCCGGCGGTCTATCCCATGGAGGATAAGTTCATCAAAAAATGGAAGGTCCCTACAGTGGACGCAGCCATCTCTTGTGTGTATAAATCACTGACATGTCCAGTGGATAATGTGCAAATGTTCAAGAACCCAATAGATAAAAGATTGGAGTCCTTATGAAAGTCTGCTTCTTTCTACAGCAAGCTTGGTGACACAACCAGCAGTGGGGTCTGCTAAGCAGTGAAGGATCAGTTGAAACAGGTCTTGAGGGACTTGACAGATCAGCAGGCCCTTGCCCTAGCTGATCTACCTAGAGCCTTAGGCTTTGCGGTTGACGCCATAAAGGATTCAGTCCATCAGGCCTCCCGCCTTACGCTGTCTATAGTACATATGCGTAGGCTTCTATGGCTCAAAAACTGGTCTGCTGAAGCTCCCTGTAAAGAATGGCTGATTAGCGTCCCATTTCATGGTGAACGCTTATTCAGGGAAAACCTGGACAAATATATCCAGAAAATTTCCAGCGGTAAAAATACGCTCTTGCCGGTTAAAAACAGAGTTAGAGGTCCCTCTTTAAGAGGCCTGCTTCTCCAGTCCCTGGGGCATCGGCTGTGTAACAGTTCCGACGGCCTCCTCGGGCAATTCCCGGGGGTAAAAAACAGGGACAATCGCAGGGTAATGAGAAACCCTGGGTCAGGGGAGGTACAAAACCTCCCCCAAAGTTAAATTCATTGAAGGGTTGCCCCCACTCAGTCGGGTGGGGGGAGGACTCCAGTTGTTCGCAAGAGACCTGGCGGGACACGATCAAAACAGATAGGTGCTCTCCGCAGTATGTTTGGGATACAGTTTGGAGTTAAAAGACTCTCCTCCTTCCCATTTTTGAGGTCAAACGTGCCAAGGGATCCCCGGAAGAGAGAGTCCCTCCTGTTGGCACTAGAACAACTATTGCTCCAAGGAGTAATTATGGAGGTTCCCCTGGAAGAAAGAGGGTTCGGGTTTTACTCAAACCTCTTTACAGTCCCGAAGCAAACGGGGACGGGAGGCCCATATTAATTCTAAAAGGGCTAGACAAATTCCTGTATATCGGGACTTTCCGATGGAGTCGATCCGATCGGTGGCCACTGCCCTACAAGGGGAGGATTGGTTAGCCGCGATCGACATCAAAGATGCTTATTTGCACATTCCCATCTTTCCAGTCCACCAAAAATTTCTACGCTTTGCAGTAGAAGGGCGCCATTTTCAGTTCAGAGCCTTACCCTTCGGTCTGGCCACAGCACCACGAGTGTTTACAAAAATTCTGGCCCTTTATTGGCCAATCTAAGAACACAAGGTGTAATGATAATGGCATATCTAGATGACTTGTTGCTGATAGACCACTCAGTGAAAAAACTAGACGTGGTCGTTCACAAGACAATCAAGTATCTGGAATCTCACGGTTGGATTATCAACCGAGACAAGTCAGCCCTAAAAACCAGTCAAAAGTCTGGAATACTTGGGGCTAAGGTTGGATTCAGGCCAGAGAAAAATATTCCTGCCTCGAGGAAAGGTGTTGTCTTTGAAAGAGTTGATCCACTTAGTGGGTACAAAAAAGACAGCCGTCCATACGCCTGTGCATGAGGCTGCTGGGAAAAATGGTGGCATCATTCGAAGCAGTACCCTACGGTCAATTCTATTCAAGGAATTTGCAAGGGGCCATACTGTCAGCCTGGAACAAAAAAGTTCAGGCCCTAGACTTACAATGTCCTTGTCCCCTTCCGTTCGCAAGAGCCTCCGTTGGTGGTTGGTTCCCCAGAATCTGGAAAAAGGGAAATCCTTCAGTCCGATTTCTTGGAAGGTGGTCACTACAGATGCCAGCCTTATAGGCTGGGGAGCAGTACTGGAGCAATGGTCTCTCCAGGGCAGATGGTCGGATGCAGAAAAGGCCCTGCCCATCAATCTCTTAGAGATACGAGCAGCCCGGTATGCCCTAGTAGCATGGACATCCATACTCCAAGGGTCCCCTGTCAGAATTCAATCAGACAATGCCACAGCAGTGGCATATATCAATCATCAGGGGGGCACCAGGAGTCGTGCAGCCCAGAGGGAAGTAAATTACATCCTGAAATGGGCAGAAAGATATGTCCCAGCCATATCCGCGGTATTCATTCCAGGAGTGGAGAATTGGAAGGCGGACTTTCTAAGTCGCCAACAATTATGCCCAGGGGAATGGTCCCTTCACCCCGAGGTTTTCCGGACAATATGTCAGCGGTGGGGAACACCGGATGTAGATCTTCTAGCATCCAGATTCAACGCAAAGGTGGACAGGTTTGTCTCTCGGACAAGGGATCCCCTAGCTTGCGGCTCGGATGCCCTAGTGTTCCCTTGGGATCAGTTCAAGCTGATATATGCATTCCCACCACCACAATTGTTACCTCGATTACTCCGCAGAATCAGGGTAGAAAAGAAACCAGTGATTCTGGTGGCTCCAGCATGGCCCCGAAGAGCATGGTACGCGGAGATTGTAAAATGTCAGTGGGGAGTCCTTGGACTCTCCCACGTCGTCCGGACCTGCTTTCGCAAGGACCGATATACCACCCTTCCTTACCAGCCCTAGGTTTGACGGCCTGGCTATTGAAGTCCACATTCTAAAAAAGAGAGGGCTCTCTAATCCTGTGGTATCTACCATGATCAATGCCAGGAAGCCGGTATCCAGGCAGATCTACTATAGAATCTGGAAGGCGTACATCGCGTGGTGTGAGGCCAAGAAATAGCATCCACATAAGTACGTAATAGGTAGGAGTCTGGACTTCCTACAGTGGGCTGTAGATAGGAAGCTTGCCTTGAGTACTATCAAAGGTCAGTGTAAGGGTATGTACTTACCAAGGCCGAGATGCCGAGAGTGGTTCACCTTTGCGACTTGACGCACTCCACCCCCTGGAGTTGAGACAGGGAGTGGATGGCGAGAAGCGGCACCGGCTACCGGCAGGTGGTGGGTATTTGTAGACGGTCCGGCAGAGCTGAGTAGACTGAAGAACAGGCTTCAAGCAGGAACTAGCCGGATTGGTAAAGTTCAAACAGCAGGAGATAATGGAAGCCGGTGCAGGTTGAGTCCGGGTTGTAATGGCTAGGTAACGGTCCCGGCTGGGGGTCAAACACAGTAAAAGGTAACAAGTCCAGAGAGTACCGGGAACCCGGCAGGGGTTCAAAGGAAACGCGGAAGTCCAAAAGGTACAGGCCAGAGGTCAAGGATTGGAGACAGGCAGCAGATCCGAGTCACAGGCCGAGGGTCAAACACAGGAGAAGGCAGAAGTCCGTATCACAAGCCGAGGGTCAGGTCCAGGAGAGAGATCAGAGGAGTCAAGCCAGTCCGGGTCACAAGGAGATTTTCAGGATAGTTTTCCAGAGTCTTGGGAATACAGGAAAGCTGACAAACCAGCAACTTGTCAGTGCAACTGGGTCTCTTTAAATAGGCCCGCCTGGATTCCTATTGGTGCGCCGCCGCGCATGCGCGCGCGCCGCTGCGTCGGCGCGCGCACCCGAGAACGTAGAAGCGCCGTCACGCGCATGCGCGGAAGCATCATTCCGCCGCGCGTGCGCATTGGGCGCTGATTGGCGCTGTTGGACGGATTTCCCTGACAGTCAGTTTTCGGCCTTGTCAATATTTTTTCAAAGGCCCTTGGCTTCGCATTCACTAGTCAAAGCCTTTAGATAAGGAGTGATGCGTATTAGTCCTCCGGTTAATATTCCCATATGTCCATGGGATCTAAACCTGGTTCTGTCGGTTCTACAGAAACAACCATTTGAACCATTACAGCATATTTCTTTGGTTCTTCTCACCCGGAAATTGTTTTTTCTAGTAGCCATTTGTTCGGCTAAAAGAGTGTCGGAATTAGCAGCTATGTCCTGTAAAGAGCCATATCTGGTTATCCATAAGGACAGAGTAGTATTACGTCCTCATCCAGCCTTTCTTCCTAAGGTGGTATTGAGGTTTCATTTGAACCAAGATGTGGTTCTTCCTTCTTTTTTCCCCAAACCTACTAAGGTAGAGGAAAAGTTATTGCATTCTTTGGATGTAGTAAGAGCAGTCAAAGCTTATCTAAAAGCCACTGCTCAGATTCGCAGAACGGATACTTTGTTTATTCTGCCGGAAGGCCCCAGAAAGGGTCAGGCAGCGTCAAAATCTACTTTAGCCAAGTGGATTCGACAGGTCATAATGCAAGCCTATGGCTTGAGAAGGAGACCGCCTCCGTTCAAAGTTAGAGCGCACTCCACGAGAGCAGTTGGAACTTCATGGGCAGTGCATCACCAGGCCTCCCTGGCTCAAATCTGTAAGGCCGCAACATGGTCTTCAGTACACACGTTTACTAGGTTCTACCAGGTGGACGTTAGAAGTCAGGAGGATGTCGCCTTTGGGCGCAGTGTGTTGCAGGCCGCAAAAGATCCTCATGTCTGATAGCGCTCAGCTTATGTATGGTGTATCCCCCCCCCTCATTGGGCATTGCTTTAGGACATCCCATTAGTAATGACTATGTCGCTCTGTGTCCCGTGATGTACGAGAAAGAAAATAGGATTTTTATAACAGCTTACCTGTAAAATCCTTTTCTTGGAGTACATCACGGGACACAGAGCTCCCACCCCTCTTTAGGGACACTTATTGCTTTGCTACAAAACTGAGGTGCTCCCGGATGGGAGGGGCTTATATAGGGGAGGGTATTTCCGGTTTTGGAAGTTGCCAGTGCCAGCACCTGAAGGTATCTATATAACCCATTAGTAATGACTATGTCGCTCTGTGTCCCGTGATGTACTCCAAGAAAAGGATTTTACAGGTAAGCTGTTATAAAAATCCTATTTTTCTTCCCAACACTGGTGGATCAACAAAACTATTAAAAAACATTGGCAGGTCCTGAAAAGTGAAAACATCTTGGGTCCAAAAATTCCTGACATGTCTAATGTCATTTTTAGGAGGAATGTCACATTGAAGGATACCTTGGCTCCCAGCAGTATTGACACACCAGAACCTCCAAAGGGCATGTTTGGCAACCTTAAAGGGTTCTTCCCATGCAAAAGATGTGTGAGACATCCAGAACAATAAAAACCTCCTCTTTTACATCCAATGTTACGTCCAAGGAGTATGAAATTGACGGGTTCATCTCCTGTGGAACGATAGGGGTCATATATTTATTAATCTGTCCATGCGGGCTCCAGTATGTGGGGAGAACCACATGAGCCCTAAAAATCAGGATTGGTGAACACCTGGCGAACATCCACAAGGGTTTTATTGGTCATAGTGTATCTAGGCACTTTCTTGAATGCCATGATAGAGACCATTCTGAATTAAAAATGATTGCTATTGAAAAGTATTCTGCCCACTGGAGGGGTAGTAATCTGAAGAGGCAGATATCCAGAAGGGAAACCAGATGGATCTTTGACTTATGTTCATACCAACCGATGGGGTTAAACATCGAGTGGGATATCAACTGCTATATTAATAACAGTTGAGTTCCCTATAATGGATGTTAACCTTGTTAATAACATCTTTCCGGTATCCAGCACGATCAAATTTATTGATATGCGGGGGCGATCCTGCCTTTACCAATTGTAAAAAAATTGCTAAATAGGAAAACTCCCATTCATTTGGTTATACGCCTTTATATTATTTATATCCCCTCACAGATACTCTAGTTGAGCGCAGGAACGATCCCCGCTGCAAAATATTACAGCAAAAATTGTAATTACACGCCCCTGTTAAACAGGGGCAGAAAAATTGGGCTTTAGGCACTGGTGCTGGTGCCCAGAACCAAAAATATTCTTAGGAGCTATCAACATAAACATTGAGGAGGAATAGGATAGTCACTCAGCATAACAGGATAGTCACTCAGCATCAGCATAGGCAGTCTTCAAGGGATCTCATTCATAAAAAAAATAATCGGTTACATCAGCATCAGGTGCTTGGAAGCTGGTGATCCAAGACTAATTCATTTTTATGAAGGTGAGCTGATCAACCGAGTCGGTGGACAGGCGCACTCTGTGATCCGTTACAAAGCCTCCAGCAGCACTGAATGTGCATTCCGAAAGAACGCTGGATGCAGGACAGGCCAGTAGCTCAATTGCATCCTGTTCAAGCTCTGGCCAGTGATCCATCCTCAAGACCCAGTAACCTAGCGGATTTTCGGTTGGAAAGGTCTCCAAGTCTGATCTTGCCCCTAGGTATTCCTGCACCATGTAAATCAGACGTTGGCAATGGTTGCCGGAACTGATCAGACCTTGGGGCTGCGGACTAAAAAATTGTCTGAACGCATCGTTCAGACGGCCACCTTCTCCACCGCTCCTTCTGTGACTGACCGAAGCCTCAGCAACACGTTGTCCAGGAGGACCAGGAAATTGTAACCTCTCAGGCTCTGGAAACGCATTGTACAAACCTTTATGCAAGGCCTCCTGAAGATGTTTCATCCTCTGCAAAGGCTGGATAAGTTCCGCAACCATACCCTTGTAACATGGATCAAGAAGGGTTGCCAGCCAGTAGTGATCCCTCTCCTTGACCACACGAATCCGAGGGTCCTTTCGCAGGCTTTGCAGGATCAGGGAGGCCATGCAGTGTAGGTTTGCTGAGGCATTCAAACCGGAGTCCTCTGGGTCACTTAGGTTGACATGATCCGCAGCCACCTCCTCCCAGCCAAGTACAAGTCCATGGGTTTCTGGGGACTGTAAACGATCCCTTGAAGACTGATGCTGAGTGCTAGGCTCCACCTCCATGCTGACACAATCCTCTACCTCCTCCTCTTCCTGTGTGAGCGGTGGGTCCACAGGATTACTGTCTGGATAAAGGGGGCCTTGAGAGGTAAGGAAGTCCTCCTCATCCTCCCTCTGTTCTGCCTCGAGTGCCCTGTCCATTATTCCACACAGCGTGTGCTCCAACAGGAAGACAAGAGGGACAGTATCACTGATGCATGCACTGTCACTGCACACCATCCTCGTGGCCTCCTCAAATGGTGACAGGACAGTGCATGCATCCTTGATCATTACCCACTGGTGTGGCAAAAAAAAGCCAAGCTTTGCTGACCCTGTCCTGGTGCTATAGTCGCACAGGTACTGATTGATGGCCCTCTGCTGCGTGTGCAGCCGCTGCAGCATTGCCAAAGTTGAGTTCCACCTGGTGAGCATGTCACAGATGAGGCGGTTCTTGGGCAGCCAGCCAAGCACTGGCATTATATGACCGTCAGAAATGGCCACAGACTTTCCTGGCCTGCCTCAGGAAATCCTGTAAGCCCGGGTACCTGCACAAGAACCGCTGCACCACCAAATTAAGAATGTGAGCCAAACAGGGCACATGGTTCAAGTGTCCCTGTCGGAGGGCAGAGAGGAGGTTGGTGCCATTGTCGCAAACCACCATTCCTGGCTGAAGCAGGCGTGGCATCAACCACCTCTGATCCTGCCCCTGCAGAGCTGACAGAATCTCTGCCCCAGTGTGGCTCCTGTCCCCTAAACAGACCAACTCAAGCACGGCATGGCATCTTTTTGCCTGAGTGCTTGCGTAGCCCCTAGAACGCCTACGGTGCACCGCTTGTTCCAAGGACAAATCTGCACAGGAAGAGGCCATAGAGGAAGGAAGAGGAGGGGGTGAAGGAGAGAGGTGTGGCAGAATCACCACTACCAGCATTTTGGAGGCGTGGTGGCGGAACAAGCTCCAACAATACTGCACCCTGTCCTGCATCCTTCCCAGCTGCCAGTAGGGTTACCCAGTGCGCCGTGAAAGAAAGGTAACGTCCCTGTCCATGCCTGCTGGACCATGAGTCAGCGGTAATATGCACCTGACCGCCCTGTCCAACGAGGCCAAGACATTGCCTTCCACATGTCGGTAGCGAGCCGGAATGGCCTTCCGAGAAAAAAATTGGCGGTTGGGAACCTGCCACTGAGGTACCACACATTCAACAAATGGGGACAGAGTCTACCAGCTGAAAAGGCAGCAGTTGGAGTGCTAGCAATTTTAGCTAAACTAGCATTCAGCCGCTGAGCATGTGGGTGGCTGGGACCGAATTTATTTCGCCGGTTTAGCAACTGGGGTAGGGAAATTTGCCTGCTACAATCGGATGTTGGTGTACCGCTAGCAGATTGTCCGGAAGTGCTTGGGACACCTAATTCTACACCTTGATTCCTCTCAGTGCAGGTCTCTGAGAGGACTGAAGGTATAGTGGGGTTGGAGATCCCAGCTGATGAGGAGCAAGGAGAAGTCTGCCTTGTTCTTTGGTGTGGGTCTTTTAAGTACTGTTGCCAACGGACTGCATGGCAGGTCGACATATGTCTGGTCAAGCATGTGGTGCCCAAGCGGCTGGTGTTTTGGCCACGCTTGATACGCTTCAGACTGTTGTAAAAAGCAACGGTGTGATCTGCTGCACACATTTCAAAAAAGGCCCACGCCGCGCAGAGTCAGCAGCGCCCTGCACATGCGGAGCTCTGCAGTGTGATGCAGTCGGTTGGCTGCCCTTAATCTAGCCCCTGGAGAGCATCCTGCCTCGTTGGAGATGTGCCTCCTCCTCCTCCTTTCTTCAATCAGGCACACATGTAGAGTCTGTGACCTCATCATCCCCTTCCTCATCGCCACTGGAGCAAACCTGGCAGTATTCTGCAGCTGGGGGAACATGACTGCCAGTTTCTTGTCCTTCTTGGGCACCCCCTCTCTCTGGGCTCACGTTACTGTCTTCATTCTTAACCTGGGTACCATCATCAGAGCCTTCAAAACGCTGCACATCCTCCTGCAGCATGTACCCTACACTGTGGGGAGTCTGGGGTGTTGAGTCGGCGCAAGGTCGCTGGACCCCAGAGGAAGCCCTTCTGCCGATTAATGTCCTGGAAATCCGGGCGATCAGGCTGTGCCTCTTCAAATGGTCTCAGAGGCTGCAAGGGCGTCCAGTCAGGATCCAGTCAGACAACGCCACAGCAGTGGCATATGTCAATCCTCAAGGAGGAACAAGAAGCTCAGCTGCAGCATCGGAGGTCGCTTGCATCCTAAAGTGGGCAGAGAGGAGCGTATCGGCACTGTCGGCCGTGTACATTCCGGGTGTGGAAAACTGGCAGGCGGACTACCTGAGCCGCCAGATGCTGGACCAGGGAGAATGGTCCTTACACCCGGAGGTGTTCCAACTCCTCTGCCAAAGATGGGGCACACCAGACGTAGATCTTCTGGCTTCCCGACTCAATCGGAAGGTATTGAGGTTTGTGGCCCGGTCAAGAGACCCATGGGCAGACGCAACGGACGCGTTGGTGGCATCGTGGGCTCAGTATCGGCTAATCTATGCCTTCCCTTTCTTAGGGCTTCTTCCTCTTCTGCTCCGCAGAGTGGAGGCAGAGGGAATTCCAATGATCCTAATCGCTCCAGATTGGCCTCAGCGTCCTTGGTACGCCGATCTAGTACGTCTGGTAGCAGATGTCCCCTGGCGCCTACCACTACGGAAGGACCTGCTATCGCAAGGTCCCATACTCCATCCTGCTTTACGGTCACTGGCTTTAACGGCATGGCTGTTGAGAACCAGGTACTGAGAGACCGGGGCCTGTCAGATTCAGTAATCTCTACTATAAGAAGTGCTCGGAAACCGTCCTCTAGGAAGGTTTATCACCGCACTTGGAAGGCCTACATTTCCATGTGTGAGGAAATGAAATGGCATCCGCGTACTTATTTGGTTTTTCAGAATCCTGCTGTTTTTACAGCAAGGTGTGGACCAAAGGCTTGCCCTAAGTACGATTAAAGGACAGATATCTGTCCTGGCTGTCTTTTTTTCAGCGACCCCTGGCGACTCACTCTCTTGTGAGTACATTTGTGCAGGGGGGTTAGACATGTGGCCCCTCCAGGCCGTCCCCCCGCTACCTCCGTGGGATTTGAACCTGGTCCTCTCGGTGCTTCAGAAGTCACCGTTTGAGAATATTAGGGAGATTCCCTTGTTGTCACTTTCTCAGAAAGTGGTCTTTTTGGTGGCTGTTATGTCAGTTAGACGAGTCTGAGCTGGCAGCCTTGTCCTGCAAGGCTCCCTATTTGATTTTCCACAAGGATAAGGTGGTGCTGCGGCCGCAGCCTTCCTTTCTTCCGAAAGTCGTTTTGGCTTTTCATCTCAACGAAGACATTGTACTTCCATCCTTGGGTCTCATCCGTCGAATCCTAATGAGTCGACGTTGCATTCCTTGGACGTTGTCCGAGCTTTGAGAGTATACCTATCTGCTACTTCCCTGTACCGGAAGTCAGACTCACTGTTTGTTTCGGTGGCTGGTCCCAAGAAGGGCCAAGCAGTCTCGTCGGCCACCATCTCTAGATGGATCCGACAGATAGTAATCCAGGCTTACGCCTTAAAGGGTCAAGCGCCCCCCTTTCCGGTCACGGTGCATTCGACCAGGGCAATAGGTGCCTCTTAGTATTTCCGACATCAAGCGTCTGTTTCCCAATTATGTAAAGCGGCGACTTGGTCGTCCGCTCACACTTTCACAAAATTCTACAAAGTTGATGTAGGTGCATCTTCGGATGCCTCTTTCGGCCGCAAGGTTTTGCAAGCGGCTGTTTAGATTTGCAGCTCTTCCGTTGGAGGAGTGCTGTTTTGTGTTTGGGGTGAAGTTTATTTTTATGCTGTTACCACCCCTCGTTTTTTCTGACACTGCTTTGGGACATCCCACTTTGTCAATAGAGAAGCTGTGTCGGTCCATGAACGAAAGAGTAAATAGGATTTTTTACTCACCGTAAAATCCTTTTCTCTGAGTCCGTGGACCGATACAGCACCCACCCCTCCTTTTAAGTTTGTACTGCTTTTTGACGAACTGATCTGCGAGATGCAGACTGATGGGGATATACCCAGAGGGTCCGCCCCCTGGGCGGTACTGTAGAAGGTGTGATGCAACTCTTTTTACAAGTTTTCTGCCTAGTCACTCCTAATTAACGGATAATACCCACTTTGTCAATAGAGAAGCTGTGTCGGTCCATGGACTCAGAGAAAAGGATTTTACGCACTGCAGCTCACTGAGTCACCTGCCTGCCTGAAAGTGTCTTTGAGCACTTACACCAGGAATGGCCTACGTAACCCTCCTGTTTACGTAACATACCGCAAGGCCAGATTATGTAGATTAGAAGAAACTGTACTTTTTTTTTTTTTTTTTAGATATGTTTATTGATTTCAAAGACAAACTTGCATAAAAAAAAAAAACGTTTGTTTCCCAACGCAGTGCACAGAAAAGGGCTATGCACTAAAACAAGCAGTAAACAATAATAATCGATTATCATCACAAACGTCTCTTATAGTTATTAAATATATAGTTACAAGGCTGTTAGGACCTGGGCTTGAACCTTGGACCTCTGGTGTGTCTGGTGGTGACTCTACTTGCTGAGCCACCTGGAATGCTGGACAGCTCCTTGGATAGTTCATTAGACAATTCCTTGAATGATCTTTCTTGTCTTGAACCTTGAACCCTTTGCTCCTCCCAGGAACTTCCTGATTAAAACCATGTCCCTGCACTTCCTGGTTGCCAGAATATTGTGTCTTCACCAGCCAATATCTTGCTCCTGTCTACTGCTGCCGACCGCATCTTTGCTACCACTCACTACCGACTTTTGGCTCGTCCCGACTACGCTTCTGCTGAATCCCAACCGGCAACTATCTGTTACCGACTTTTGGCTCGTCCCCGACTACGCTTCTGCTTGATCCCTACCTGTATGATCTGTTTCTGGACCCCGGCTTGCTCACCCCCTGGTGGGGCTAATCTGAGGACCGCGACCTGGCACTGACACGCAGTGAAGCCCATCTCCACCTTTAGGAGTCCTGGTGAATACCGGTCAGTGCTTAGACCCCGCACCTCAGGTGAACCCGTGTCATCAGCCAGGGTGACCTGTGTGAATACCTGCTCTGCTACTGGCCTCTGAGCCTGACTCCAGACCGTGACAGAATATTCTGGCCCAAAACATGGAGGCCGTTGTAGCAGCTGCTGTAGCTCCTCTCAGGGTGCAAATCGCTGAGTTGCAGACATTTGGTGTTAACTACCAGGAAAAATTTTCTGAGTTACAGATTGAAGTGAAAGCACTACAAGAGAAAATCCTTGATCTGAATAAACAATTGCGTGATTTTCGTGCCCGAGATACCGCTGCCGTAGATACTAATGCACGAATGCCCCTACCACTTAAGTTTAATGGAGACCGCCGCCATTATAGGGGGTTCCTTAATCAATGTCGTATATACTTTCAGATGCAATCTGCTGCATTTACTTCTGACAGGAAAAAGGTGCTGTTTATTATCAACCTCCTGACTGAGGAAGCTTTAGCCTGGGCCTCCCCTTATGTGGAGAAAGATGATGTCGTCCTGGATGATTTAGATTCTTTTGTGGCTGCGATGAACCAAGTTTTCGATGATCCTAACCGCTGTGCTACTGCTGAGGCAATATTGCACAATTTACGGCAGGGTAGACGCTCTGTTGCAGAGTACACAACTGAATTCCGAGGTTGGATCTCAGATACCAATTGGAATCCAGCAGCACAAAAAAGTCAGTTCCGTCAAGGACACTCAGAGCAAGTGAAAGATAAGCTTGCCAGAGTAGAAAGTCCTTTCGACCTCGAGGCTTTTATTAAATTATGTATTCGAATTGATCAGAGACTTACTGAAAGGAGAAAGGAGAGACTGGGAATCCTAGGCAGTGATGGTGGCATGCGTTTTTCTACTACTCAGTATCCTCCTAAGGGTCCAAGAGTTTTTCCTGATTCTGACACTCCTGAACCTATGCAGGTTGATGCTATTAAAAGATCTATTACCACTCAGGAGAAAGAAAGACGACGTTCAGAGAACTTGTGTCTTTATTGTGGAGACTCTGGACATTATGCAGTTAATTGTCCCAATACATTTAAAAGAACAATTGCAGCAATGGATGTTACAGTATCTGAACAAATAAACTAAATTTCTCAGTCCGTCTCTCCTTTGATTCAGGAATAAAGTTAATTCTTTATCAACTCACTTTGTCATCCCAATAAGGCTTATTGTGGAAAGCAATGAAATATCTTGCACTGCTATGCTGGACTCAGGGGCTGGGGGGAAAATTCATGGACATCGAATTTGCCCAAAGTAATAACCTTCAAATAAGAAATAAGCTTGCCCCTATTGATATGGAAACTTTGGATGGCTCACCTTTGTCTTCAGGTCCAGTTACCCACGAGACCATCCCGCTTAAACTCCTAATCGAGACTGACCATCAGGAGACTATCAGCTTTGAGCTGATCACATCACCCAAAGTAATAACCTTCAAATAAGAAATAAGCTTGCCCCTATTGATATGGAAACTTTGGATGGCTCACCTTTGTCTTCAGGTCCAGTTACCCACGAGACCATCCCGCTTAAACTCCTAATCGAGACTGACCATCAGGAGACTATCAGCTTTGAGCTGATCACATCACCCAAAGTAATAACCTTCAAATAAGAAATAAGCTTGCCCCTATTGATATGGAAACTTTGGATGGCTCACCTTTGTCTTCAGGTCCAGTTACCCACGAGACCATCCCGCTTAAACTCCTAATCGAGACTGACCATCAGGAGACTATCAGCTTTGAGCTGATCACATCACCCAAGTTCCCTATTATCCTGGGCATCCCTTGGTTCTCTATCCATAATCCCTCCATCAACTGGGAAACACGTTCTTTAAGCTTTACATCTGACCATTGCAAAAGACATTGCAAAGAATCTTATCAAATAAGCCCTCCACCAACCCAAGATTTACAAGCAGTTTTGGCAACTACCAAGCCATACGACAAGCTACCTCCACAATATCTTGAGTTTCGGGACGTTTGTGATAAAAAGAAGGCAGATCAGCTGCCTCCTCATCGCTCTTATGATTGTCCCATTGAATTGCTTCCAGGGGCAGAAATACCATTTGGGCGCCTTTATTCTTTATCAGAACCTGAACTGAAGGTGCTCAGGGAGTGGATTAATGAGAATCTAGAGAAGGGTTTTATCAGACACTCAACCTCTTCTGCTGGGGCAGCCTTATTCTTCGTGGTGAAAAAGGACTCCACCCTGCGTCCGTGTATTGACTACAGAGATTTAAATAGGATCACAATTGAGAATCACTATCCACTCCCACTGATTCCAGAAATGCTTGAGAGACACTGCTCCGCCAAGCTCTTTACTAAATTAGATTTACGGGGGGCATACAACCTTGTCCGCATTCGTCCCGGAGATGAATGGAAAACTGCTTTCAGAACCAGATATGGACATTTTGAGTCTTTGGTCATGCCCTTTGGGCTCTGCGATGCTCCTGCAACTTTTCAACATTTTATTAATGATGTTTTTCGAGATTTGCTTGATCAGTTTGTAATAGCATATTTGGATGACATTCTCATTTTCTCTGATACTTTGGAAGAACACCGCAAGCATGTCTGTATTGTTTTCGAGAGACTAAGGCGGAATCAACTTTACATCAAACTAGAGAAATGTGAGTTTGAACAAACTCAGATCCAGTTCTTGGGATACATAATGTCTTCTGAAGGGGTAAGCATGGATCCTGATAAGATCAAAGCAGTGGTGGATTGGCCTGTCCCTAGGAATGTTAAGGAGATACAGCGATTTGTTGGATTTGCCAACTTTTACAGAAGATTTATAAGGAATTTCTCCAAGGTAATTGCTCCAATTACACAGCTGACAAAGAAAGGGATACCCTTTTTGTGGTCACCTGAGGCACAGACTGCCTTTAGTAAACTGAAAACACTCTTCACTTCTGCACCAATACTGGTACATCCAGATCCAGAACTACCTTTCATCCTAGAAGTTGATGCTTCTAATTCTGCTGTGGGAGCTATTCATTCTCAGCGAATTGGAGAAAAAATGCAGCTTCATCCTTGCGCTTATTTCTCTCGAATGATATCTCCAGCCGAGAAGAATTATGACATGCTGGCAATTAAGGAAGCATTTTCTGAGTGGAGGCATATGCTGGAAGGGGCTAAGCACCCTGTAACCGTTCTCACCGATCATAGAAATTTAGAATTTATTAGGTCTGCTAAAAGGTTGTCATCTAGACAAGCACGTTGGACCCTTTTCTTCTCCAGGTTCAATTTTGTTATCTCATACCGCCCTGGGTCATGGAATGGTAAGGCTGATGCCCTATCATGGATGTTGTCTGGGCCTCTCCAGGAAAGCAACTCTGAATGTACAATCCTGTCTCCAAAGAACTTTCTAGGGGCCACGAGTTCAAAGACATTTCTTAATCTCCTCAAGGAGGGGTATGAGAATGACCCGCTTCTTAATAACCCTCCTAAAGACATAAACCTCAAGTACAATAATGGTTTTTGGACTCAAGCGCATTGCCTCTATGTACCTGAATCAGTTCGGGTAGAAGCCCTCAGGTTGGTACACGACTCTAAACTTGCTGGTCATTTTGGGGTTTCTAAGACAGAAGAACTCTTATCACGTTCCTTTTGGTGGCCTGGGTACAAGAAAGATGTAAAGAGTTGTGTGGCTTCATGTCTAACCTGTGCTCGCAATAAGACACCCCGATCTTCTCCTCTGGGGTTACTTCTACCACTGCCTGTTCCATCTAGGCCATAGGGGTCAATTTCTATGGACTTTGTGGTCGACCTTCCTCTTTCAAAAGGGATGACAACCATTCTGGTAGTCGTTGACCGTCTCACTAAGATGGCTCATTTTATTCCAGTTAAGGGGGTACCCTCCGCCGAACATACTGCTGAGGTAATGGTTAGAGAAGTTTTTAAACTTCATGTAATTCCTGATGATGTGGTGTCTGACAGAGGGGGTACAGTTTACCTCAAAATTTTGGAAAAGTTTTTGCTCAGCTTTGGGTGTAACAATTAATCTGTCCTCAGCTTTTCATCCACAGTCTAATGGTCAGACCGAGAGGACCAATAAAACTCTGGAGCAATACCTTTGATGTTTTGTGAGTTATCTCCAGGATGACTGGGTGGACTACCTTCCTACGGCAGAGTTTGCTTATAATAACTCTAAACATAGCTCCACTTCCCAAAGCCCATTTTTCCTAAACACCGGGTATCATCCAGTTTTTATTCCTCATCTCCCTATCTCAACTTCAATTCCTGCTGTTACCAACAGACTAACTTCATTACATGAGATCCAGGAGAGATTGACTGATACATTGAAGGAGGCGCAGGAATATTACAAGAAGGCCTCTGACCGACACCGTAGGTCTATTCCCACCTTTCAGGTAGGTGACAAAGTTTGGTTATCTACCAAAAATTTAAAGGTTCAGGTTCCATGTGCTAAGTTGGGTCAAAAGTTTAGGGGACCTTTTGAGATTTCTGCTCAAATCAACCCAGTCACTTTTCGCCTAAAACTTCCTGACAATATGAAGATTCACCCTGTTTTTCATATATCGCTACTCAAGCAGTTTCATGAAAATACTTTTTCTGGAAGAATTCATCCTCCTCCTCCACCTGTTGAGGTACAGGGTGAATAAGAATATGTGGTGGGAAAAATTCTTGACTCCAGGATCTCTAGGAACAAATTGCAATATTTGGTTCAATGGGAAGGATATGGGCCAGAAGAAAATTCTTGGGAGCCTGAAAAGAATGTTCATGCCCCTAGATTAACAAGGGAATTCCACCAGAGGTTTCCTCAGAAACCTGGCCCTAAGACGTCCAGGGGACATCCTGGAAGGAGGGGAGTACTGTTAGGACCTGGGCTTGAACCTGGGACCTCTGGTGTGTCTGGTGGTGACTCTACTTGCTGAGCCACCTGGAATGCTGGACAGCTCCTTGGATAGTTCATTAGACAATTCCTTGAATGATCTTTCTTGCCTTGAATCTTGTTTGCCTTGAACCTTGAATCCTTTGCTCCTCCCAGGAACTTCCTGATTTAAGCCTTGTCCCTGCACTTCCTGGTTGCCAGAATATTGTGTCTGCACCAGCCAATATCTTGCTCCTGTCTACTGCTGCCGACCGCATCTTTGCTACCACTCACTACCGACTTTTGGCTCGTCCCCGACTACGCTTCTGCTGAATCCCAACCTGCAACTATCTGTTACCGACTTTTGGCTCGTCCCCGACTACGCTTCTGCTTGATCCCTACCTGTATTATCTGTTTCTGGACCCCGGCTTGCTCACCCCCTGGTGGGGCTAATCTGAGGACCACGACCTGGCACTGTCACGCAGCGAAGCCCATCTCCACCTTTAGGAGCCCTGGTGAATACCGGTCAGTGCTTAGACCCCGCACCTCAGGTGAACCCGTGTCATCGGCCAGGGTGACCTGTGTGAATACCTGCTCTGCTGCTATAGCTACTGGCCTCTGAGCCTGACTCCAGACCGTGACAAAGGCATTATACAGATAACAGAATTTCAAGTCAGGTAAATAGTAATCAAAATCAATAGTGTGGTTAGCGCGACCAAATAATATAGCTAGCATATTGACACTGGGGTGAGAGTCAGAGGGCTAACTATTCATCTGCCCCAAATTTTATGAAATGTTTAAGTTTATTTCAGAGTCTGAAATGTGAGCTTATACAATGGTAAAGAGTCATTTGATTACTTTTCAACCATAGGGTCTCATTGGGTACTGCTATCCCTTCCAGGATAATACAATGGACTTCTTTGCATAAAAATATAAGATGCAGAGTAGTTTCTTAGCATGAGAGGGGACTGGCAGGTCACCAAAAATGCCCAGAATGCAGTTCTTGGTATTCTTGATGTTTGGCATGCAATTGGTAAAATAATTTAAAACCCTGTGCAGTGTATAAGTGGCACAGATACAGTATTTAATCCCCTTACAATACCATGGCTGTGGATCAGACGAAGAGTATAGTTCCTGCAAGTTGGTTTTGAACCACAAGGGGTTGTTGGGGAAAGTCGACCATGAGTCTTTGGAGATTTTTGTAATGCCTGGTTGAAATAAGGAGAGGGAGGTGCATATAACATTGGCGTGCCCAGGCAAGCCGAAACACGACCCCTATATATAACCATTGTGGAGGGTTTCTAACGAGTAGGCGATGGCCCCCTCTGTAGTGGTACAAGTGTTTACAGCAATCGGGTGTAGCCAGTCATGGTTATGGACCAGTTTGAATGCCAGGTAGTATAGATATAAGTTAGGAAACGCTAAACCTGCCAGGTGTGTTGGGAGCCGTAACATTTCAAGTGCCACCCTAGGAGGACGGCCATTCCATAGGAATGCTGTGCATATGGTAACAATACGCTTAAAAATGGATTTGGGAATTTTGCTGGGGGAATTGGCCATAATGTATTGTAGCTTGGGTAAATAGATAATTTTAAGGACTTTGACCCGTCCCATAAGGTCCAGGGGTAGATCCATCCATTGCTTAGTCTGTTTGCAGCTGGGACATTAGGGGGCACAAATTATTATTATATAAAGATAAAGGTAGTTGAACTATAACACCCAGGTATCTAAAGGAAGGTACAATTTGTAGTCTGGTGTCCAGGTGAACCATAGGTATCGCAGTTTGATCCAAAGGGAAAATATTTGATTTGTCCCAGTTAACCCAGAAGCCAAAGTAGTCGCCAAAGGTGTTAATTTCAGACAGAAAAGTGTTTAAGCAGTCGCGTCCGCCAGAATAAACGAAGGTCATCTGTGTAAAGCGAAACTCGCTCCTCTATGAAGCCAATAGGGAGGCCTTTATTTAAAAGGGAACAACGGATGCGCACAGCAAGAGGCTCAATAGCTAAGGTGAATAGGAGGGGTGACAATGCCTAGTACCCCTGCCTAGTACCCCGGGTTATTGGGATGGCATCAGTAATATGAGAATTAACTCTTGTACGAGCCAGTGGTGAGGTAGAAAGGAGTCTTATCCATGCTTGAATGTGTGGACCAAATCCGTAAAGCTGTAGCATGTGAAACAAGTAGGGCCACTCCACACTATCAAAGGCCTTACATGTATCTGGGGACACGATGGCGTGAGTAGGCGGACAATCATGGGATACTGTAAATTATGGAACAACCTGCGAATGTTCATACCTTTGGATCGACCAGGTATAAAGCCTCCCTGATCGCTCCTGACCAGTTTCACAACCACAGTGTTCAGACGGTTTGCCATTACTTTAGCTAGGATCTTATCGGGCAGTAAGAGTCACACTTAAGAGGATATTTACAAGGTTTTAATAATAGGATAATCAGAGCCTCTCCCATAGTGGTGGGCAGAATTCCTATTTCTAAGGCCTTGTTATAGGTATGAAGACGAAATGGGCGTAGTAAATGTTGAAAGTGAGTATATTACTCAGCTGGGAAACCATCTGGGCCTGGCGTCTTACGTACCGGTAGCTGCAAAATTCTTCAACAGAAAGAGGCACCTCCAGTTCCTCTCATACATCAACTGACAGTAAGGGAAGAGTAACGTGCTCTGGTAGTATAGAGTTCTTTGTAAAAGGATAGAAAGGTCTCCACAATGTCTTGATGGATGTCACTAATCTGACCTTGAGACATCAAGATTTGAGGAATAGATACAGGGGAGTATTCTGGCCTAGTTAAATAGGCTAGTAAGCGTGCAGCCTTGTTGCCATGTTCAAATGTTTTTTGGGCAATATGTAGCATACATTTTTGTGTGAGGTCCAGCAAACGGAGCTCATATTCTCTGCAGCTGTGTAACCATGTATCCCATGTCTCAGAATCAGGGTTGTGGACATAAGCAGATTCCGCTGCTAGCATGGCATTTTCTAATTCCTCAGTACGCTGTTTGCTATTGTGACAGCAGGAAGGTAAAGTCACCTGGTTGCATCCAGGGGGGTAGATATATTTCGCCCAGATTCAGGCTTTACGCCGACTTATACAACTAGGTGGAGAGTTGTATAAGCCCAGCTGAGGCTAGTGGGCTCATGGATGACTCATACCTCTAGGGAGAGTGTGGGGCGTCGTGCAGACAGGGAGTTGATGAGACCAGCTGAAGCTTGTCAGCTCATTTAGGCCTCTATAAGAACTCCCAGCTTCATTAGATGTTAGCTCATGCCTGGACCCAGACCTGTGTGGACTGTCTAGGGAGAGTGAACCCCTGTGCGGTGAGACAAAGCCTGTGTGGCTATTTGCTTGGACATTTAAAACCAGGGACTTAGGGACTAGGACAGCACTAGGCTGATCCCAGTTGTTAGTTAGGAAACCTGTATGTTTAGTCAGAGGTCAAGTTGACCAGGATTTATTTTGTTTATGTTTCTTTTGGCTTTGCTGTGTTTTGTCACTGTAAATAGAAAATAAACCGCACCTTTTTTGATTTTGAAAACCACAACCTCCGTTTGCTGGGCCTGTTTTTGTGTGGGGAGCCCATCCCGGGGGTCACACACACCCGCTGCCGAGCTAACCCCCTCACACTATTCTTACACAAAACACCTGTAAACGACATAAACGTGCCCTGCAGCGTAGTCTTAAAAGCCTCACATTCTATTAATGGGTCAACCGTGCCCAGATTTGTGTTCCCTACTTGCACTCCCCCCTGTACCACCTCATCCTCCAACCACTGGGAATTCAGGCACCAAATAGCGGGACCCGAGCCCGGGAGAAGGAGGAGGTCCACAGAAAATGGGCGCATGTTCAGATGCTTCCATTGCCATATCTCAGTGAGGCCGTACCCCTGTATTCATTCAGTAAATGAAGTAAAGGATCTACCACCACCCCACAAGCGGTCCACATCTGGGTTCCAAACAGCATTGAAGTCCCCTACGCAGGGGGCCTAGACAGGAGCATAAGAAGCTATTTGGAGAGTAGGTCTGGGGAGAACGGGGGAGGGATATAAACATTTACCAATGTGAATGTCAGAGAAAAATTGTAGTGTAAGTAGAACAAATCTCCCGTCGGAGTCGGTCTTGACTTGTAAATTCTCCGCTAGAAGAGAAGAAACTGTATCTTTTGATTCTCAGTCACAGATCATTAAAGAGAAATTTGTACAGAAGGGGTTACCCTGTAGAAGAAATAGAGAATACCATCCAGGAGATATTAAATAAACCAATGGATCATTGTTTACAGAAGGAAGTTAAACGGAGTTATGAGAAACAGACTACCATTGCCAATATAAAGTGGACACCATTTTTCAGAAACTCTGGCACATCTTGCTAATGGATGGAACTTTCGGTCTGGTGCTACCCTGCACACCATGATTTGTGTACGGACGAGCATTGAATTTTTGGGAAAAAAATTGTTAAAAAAATATTAACTCATAACGTGCGGTTGATAATACAGAGTAGGAGAACACATACAGTGCTTTGAAAAAGTATCCCTACCCCTTGAAATTTTCCACATTTTGTCATGTTGCAACCAAAAACGTAAATGTATTTTATTGGGATTTTATGTGCTAGACCAGGGATCTGCAATTAGTGGACCTCCAGCTGTTGGAAAACTACAAGTCCCATCATGCCTCTGCCTCTGGTTGTCATGCTTGCTGCTGTCAGAGTCTTGCTATGCCTCGGGACTTGTAGTTTGGCAACAGCTGGAGGTCCACTATTTGCATATCCCTGTGCTAGACCAACACAAAATAGCACATAATTGTTAAGTGAAAATTATAAATAGCTTTCAACATTTTTTGTTTACAAATATCTGAAAAGTGTGGCGTGCATTTGTATTCAGCCCCCCTAATCAATACTTTGTAGAACCACCTTGCGCTGCAATTACAGCTGCAAGTATTTTTGGGTAAGTCTGTACCAGCTTTGCAGATCTAGAGTGAAATTTTTGTCCATTCTTCTTTGCAAAATAGCTCAAGCTCTGTCAGATTGGATGTAGAGCGTCTGTGAACAGCAATTTTGAAGTATTTTTCACAGATTTTCAATTGGATTTAGGTCTGGACTTTGACTGGACTATTCTAACGCATGCATATGCTTTGATCTAAACCATTCCATTGTAGCTCTGGCTGTATGTTTAGGGTCGCTGTCCTGCTGGAAGGCGAACCTCCGCAGACTCTAATGCCCTGTACACACGATCGTTTTTTCCGATGAAAAAAGTCAGATGGACTTTTCTCTTACGTTCACTGACTGACACAGCTCCTTTACTTTAGACCATCGGGTTGTTACGCCACCTTCAGGAGAGGACTAGGCAGAAAATGTTAACATGTACAAAAAAACAGAACTTTCCAGTTCCGCCCAAGGGGCGGTCCCTTCAGTAACAACCCCCCAGCCTGCACCTTGCAGCCTCAGTTTTTTTCTGCCTAGTGAAGGAGAAGGACCTAGGAACCCTGCGGGCCCATCGGTCCGTGTTTTTTTTTTTTTTTTTCTGCAGAAGTTTGCCTTTTGCGCAAGATTAGGATCCTGGGATCTGCTATCAACAGCCGGCTGGGTGACAGGCTGGATAACCTTATCCTTGTAGTCTCCCCAGCCTGGCCAGCGAGCGTGTGCAGACCAGAGCTCCGCGCTGGGTCGGCCACAACATGCCCCTCAGGCTCCAAGGACGGCCGGTGAGCGTAATGCACCGGGGCACACATATGACCGGGCTACTGATGTCTGCGTCAGTGTGCCGGGCCAGCAGCCACCCCGTACTGATCGGAGAGTGGGTCTGTGATGGAATGTCCCCAGCTCGTCCGGAATGGTAAGTACAGCTCTCCCTGTCCCGGTGGGGCTGAGCAGCTGGGCATTCCCTGGGAGGTCAATTCAGGGGTCCCTCTCTTCTCTCCCTGTCCCTATTTTCCCTCCCCCCCTGTGGAGGATGCTGCATGGGCTGCTACTCGGTGTGTGTGCCACATGGACAGGGGTCCCACGGGGGGGGGCTCTCACCTTGGGTGGGGGGCTGCGCTGGGTGGCTGTGTCCTGGGTATCTGTTGTCTCTCCCCTGGGTGTCTGGAGGGCTTCTATGCTGATCTCTGCCGTTTTTTCACTGTATCTTTCCCTGCATACAGTTGTTTGTCGGCCATCTTTGGTGTGCCCAGGGAGAAGCATGGTCAGGAGCCATTTTCTTGTAGTTAGGCGGCCATTTTCCCTGTGATTATGTCCTTTATACTGGACGGTCGGCCGCCATTTTTTTGTAGCCTGGTGCGTTTTTTATGCACAGCGCTGGTCCAGGAGGCTCAGAACGGCGCGGTTTCCTCTCGCAGACACCTGGGAGCTGACACAGGACACAGGCACACCTAGCTGGAAGGCGCAGAACTCGGTCAGGGTGGTGAGTCCTGCGGTGGGGGCCCCTCAGCCTGCAGCAGTTAGGAGGGTGGGACCATTCACTGTCCTAAGTCCCCAACAGGCGGCAGACAGGGTGGGTCAGCATGGCTTCGGAACCTAGTGTTTCCTCCCCCGAAATCCAGGCAATTGCAACCGGTTCGCCTGCAGTCAGTGCGGTGCCTCTGGACGCTTTGTCGGCGGTTCTTAACTCGTTTGTTGCCATGATGGAGGCGGTGCGTGGGCGCAAAGGTGGTATAAAACGGCCTCCACCCCCCCCATCCTCCGGGGAGAGCTCTGACGCAGACTCGGGCCCCGCTGAGGCTGGTGACCACTGCTCTGTTTCAGATGACACTGACCAGGACCGATCGGACAGTGAGGATGAGTCCCCGTCCGGGTCCGCGCGCGACAAAGCGCTAGTTGGAGCACTTATCACAGCTGTGCGTGATACCCTGAAGATTCAGGATACGGCAGATTCCTCTGCTGAAGTAGTGGTCCCTTTTGGGTCCCGTAAGCCAGCCCGTACACCTAAGGTGTTTCCGTATCTGACTTATTTTGATAAGTTCATATACAAGGAATGGGGGCGTCCGCAACGGACCTTTTCGGTCCCAAAATATATGGCGGTGTGTTACCCCTTTGAGGAGAGCCTTCTTAAGAAATGGTCGGCTCCTCCGGTCGTGGACCCCCCTGTATCCAGGTTAAATAAGGTAACCACGATCCCGGTAGAGGGGACTCCTGCCTTTAAGGACCCCACGGACAGGAAGGCCGAGGCAGTGGCCCGTTCCTTCTTTACGGTTGTGGGGTCAGCGATGCGACCAGTACTGGCCTCCGCGCTTGTGTCACAGACACTGACCGAGTGGGCAAAACTTTTGAACCGCGAATTGGGGGAACAACAGGCTTCTCCTGTCTGCGTGGAACTAGCAGACCAGTTAGTACAAGGCCTTAAGTACGTTTGTGATGCGGCCCTGGATACCCTCCCTCTGTTATCCAGGGCTTCGGTGTCAGCAGTGGTGCTGAGGCGCCTGATTTGGCTAAAATGCTGGTCTGCGGACGAGGCATCTAAAAAAGCATTGACGGATCTACCCTTCCTTGGCGAACGGCTCTTTGGAGCCTCGTTGGATGACATCATTAAGGATGCCACCGGTGGGAAGAGTACCTTACTCCCGCAGACCAGGAAGGCTAAGGAGCCACGCCGTAGGCAAGGGCCCTATTTATCTGCTAGCAAACGACTTTTTCGTCCCGGGGCTTCGGCTAAACGTCCCCAGCCCGACAGGACGACCTCTGAGGGACAAAAGCGTCCCTGGAACCGCAAGCCTAACAAGCCTGCGAGCAAAAGCGCTACCGCATGAAGGTTTGCCCCCGCCCGCCACACAGGTGGGGGGTCGCCTTTGGGAGTTTGCAGCCCGGTGGGCCTCTCGGCTGTCCGACAGTTGGGTCTGCGAACTGATTTCCTCTGGCTACAAGATAGTTCTTCTCTTGGCCACCAAACAGATTCTTCCCCTCCAGCATACCCGTGTTCTCGGCTCGCCGGGAGGCCCTCATGGGGGCGGTAAGGAAACTTGCTGAGTCACGGGGTGATAGTACCTGTTCCGGAGCCGGAAAAATTCCAGGGGTTCTACTCCAATCTGTTTGTAGTTCCCAAAAAGGAAGGGGTGCGTCCAATCTTGGACCTAAAAGCCCTCAATTGCTTTGTGAATGTACAGAGGTTCAGAATGGAATCAGTTTGCTCGGTAGTCGCTGCACTCCATCAAGGGGACTTCCTGGCGTCCTTGGACATCCAGGATACGTACCTGCACATACCCATATACCCTTGGCATCAGAAGTTTCTAAGATTTGCAGTTGGGGATGCCCACTACCAGTTCGTGGCTCTCCCTTTTGGCTTGGCATCAGCCCCCCGAGTCTTTACCAAGGTATTGGCTCCAGTTCTGGCGTTGTTGCGACAACACGGGATCGCGATCGTACGCTACCTAGATGATCTCCTCCTGAGAGCATCTTCTGCCTCAGAATTAAAGGAGGATGTGGCGATCACCATGCAGACCCTGCAGGATTTTGGGTGGCTGTTGAACCTAAAAAAGTTGGTACTTTTACCGACTCAGCGTTTGGAGTACCTGGGCTTACTGCTGGACTCCGTGGAAGCGAGTGTTTCTCCCTCCAGACAAGCTACAGACAGAGCCGCGGTAAACCTGTTGGTGAACCGCAGGTGGTCGTCCCTACGCTTCTGCATGCAAGTCCTGGGGCTCATGGTGGCCTCCTTCGAGGCAGTAGCGTATGCTCAGTTTCACACCAGAGTCTTGCAGAAGGAGATATTGACAAAATGGGACAAATCTCCGTTATCCCTGGATCGGCGGATTCAGGTGAGCCGGTCGGTCAAGGACTCCCTGCTCTGGTGGCTGAGATCCCCGGCACTTCGGTCCGGGAAGTCGTTCCTACCTCTACATTGGACAGTGATCACGACGGACGCCAGCCTGTCCAGCTGGGGTTGAGTACTGGGAGTACAGTCGTCCCAGGGCCTCTGGTCGGAGGAGGAATCCAAGTTGCCGATCAATGTGCTCGAGCTACGTGCGATCAGGCTATGCCTCTCCACATGGTCAATGAGACTTCAAGGACGTCCGATCAGGATCCAGTCCGACAACGCCACGGCAGTGGCATATGTCAATCATCAAGGAGGAACGAGAAGCTCAGCCGCCGCACGGGAGGTCGCTCACATCCTTCAGTGGGCAGAGCGACATGTACCGGCCCTGATGGCCATTTACATCCCGGGAGTGGAGAACTGGCAGGCGGACTACCTAAGTTGCCAAATGCTAAACCCAGGAGAATGGGCGCTGCATCCGGATTTGTTCAGGCTACTGTGCCTGCGGTGGGGCACACCAGACGTGGATCTCCTGGCTTCCCGACTCAATCTGAAGGTGCAGAGGTTCGTGTCCAGGACAAGAGATCCTTGGGCAGGCGCGTCAGACACGCTGGTGGCTCCGTGGGGTCAGTACCAACTGATCTATGCTTTTCCTCCGCTCAAGCTACTACCACGTCTGCTCCGCAGAGTGGAGGCCGAGGGGATTCCAGTCATTCTGATTGCCCCAGATTGGCCTCAGCGTCCCTGGTACGCAGACCTAATGCGCCTGGTGGTGGACGCCCCCTGGCGTCTGCCGTTACGAGAGGACCTTTTATCTCAAGGTCCGATTCTCCATCCTGCTTTACCATCGCTGGGTTTAACGGCATGGCTGTTGAGAGCCAGGTGCTAAGGAACCGGGGCCTATCAGACTCGGTGATTTCAACTATGTTGAGAGCTCGGAAATCTTTGTCTCGGAAAATATATAATCGTACCTGGAAGGCCTACATCGCTATGTGTGAGGAGAAAGGCTGGCGTCCGCGCTCCTATTCCGTATCTAGGGTCTTGCTGTTTCTGCAGCGAGGAGTTGACAAGAAATTGGCTTTAAACACCATTAAAGGACAAATATCGGCCTTGGCTGTCTTTTTTCAGTGACCCCTGGCATCTCACTCTCTGGTGAGCACCTTTGTTCAGGTGGTTCGGCATGTGGTTCCTCCGGTGTGTCCACCGTTACCCCCGTGGGATCTGAACCTGGTGTTGTCGGCGCTTCAGAAGCTGCCGTTTGAGAATATCAGAGAGATTCCCTTGTTGACTCTTTCCCAAAAAGTTGTTTTTCTTGTGGCCATTACATCAGCCAGGAGGGTGTCGGAACTGGCGGCTTTGTCTTGCAAGTCGCCTTATCTGGTTATCCATAAGGATAAGGTGGTGTTGCGTCCACAACCTTATTTTCTGCCGAAGGTGGTTTCGGCATTCCACATCAATAAAGACATTGTATTACCATTTCTGTGCCCTAGACCGACACATCCCAAGGAGGTAGTCCTCCATTCCCTGGACGTGGTCCGAGCTTTAAGGGTATATTTGTCTGCCACGGCTCCCTTTCGGAAGTCAGACTCTGTTTGTTTCGGTAGCTAGTCCGAAAAAAGGCATGGCGGTCTCATCGGCCACCATTTCCAGGTGGATCAGACAGATTGTGGTTCAGGCATATGCCTTGAAGGGGCAGGTGCCCCCCTTTCCGGTCACGGCCCATTCCACCAGGGCAATTGGAACCTCTTTGGGCTTTCCGACATCAAGCGTCTGTCGCTCAAGTGTGTAAAGCGGTGACTTGGTCGTCTGTTCATACTTTTACAAAATTCTACAAAGTAGATGTCAGTGCATCGGCTGATGCCTGTTTTGGCCGCAAAGTTTTGCAGGCGGCCATGTAATTTGCAATTGCACTTGATTTTTGGCAAGAACCACAGTTACTTTTCAGTCAATGCACTGTTGCATTGTTACCGCAAGTTCTGAGGCGGTTAGATAAGGTGGTGTCTTCTCGGTTAGGGAGCACTTCTGTTTTTGTGGGTGAAGTTTTTTATGCTTTTCCCACCCTTCGTTTGACACTGCTTGGGGGCGTCCCGATGGTCTAAAGTAAAGGAGCCGTGTCAATCAGTGAACGTAAGAGACAATAGGATTTTTGTACTCACCGTAAAATCCTTTTCTCTGTAGTTCACTGACTGATACAGCACCCACCCCTCCTATTTTTTATGTTATACTGCTTGTTGACATACTGAGGCTGCAAGGTGCAGGCTGGGGGGTTGTTACTGAAGGGACCGCCCCTTGGGCGGAACTAGAAAGTTCTGTTTTTTTGTACATGTTAACATGTTCTGCCTAGTCCTCTCCTGAAGGTGGCGTAACAACCCGATGGTCTAAAGTAAAGGAGCTGTGTCAGTCAGTGAACTACAGAGAAAATAATTTTACGGTGAGTACAAAAATCCTATTTTTTCATCGGAAAAATCAATCGTGTGTGGGCCCCATCAGGATTTTTTTCATCGGTGTAAAAAAATAGAACATGTTTTAAATTTTTCCGATGGAAAAAAAAAACCAATGGGAAATTCCGATCGTCTGTGTGGAATTCCATTGGAGAAAAATCCATGCATGCTCAGAATCAAGTCGACGCATGCTCGGAAGCATTGAACTTCATTTTTCTCAGCTCGTTGTAGTGTTTTACGTCCCCCGCGTTTTGGACGGTCAGAATTTAGTCTGACAGCGTGTATGCAAGACTGATGGAAGTCCGCTTCACTGAACAGCTGTATGTATACTGAGATTAAATTACACATAGGTGGACTCTATTAGGTGACTTTTGAAGGCAATTGGTTCCACTAGATTTTAGTTAAGGGTATCAGAGTAAAGGGGGTTGAATACAAATGCACACCATACTTTCTCTTGTCGTCCATGAACTGACACGGCTCTAATACTGAAACAAGTGGGTATATGTCCCTGCTCGCAGGAGAAGATCTAGGCAGAATGGTAGATGTTAGAAACATACATTCTAGAACAAACCAGAGCTGAACAGCCCCGCCCAGGGGGGCGGTCCCTCTGGACATAACCCTCCTACCTGCAGTCAGCAGCCTCAGTTTTTTTCTGCCTAGCAGAAGAAGACGTGGCTCTCTCAGGAGCCAGTCTCCTGGAAGATTTTATTTTTATTCCTTTGAGAATTTTATTTTATTTTATTTTTGAGACCTTCAATCAACTGTCAGCTGGGCAACAGGTTGGGTACACTAGTATCCTCGTAGTCTTCCCTGTCCGACCATCGAGTGTGCTGATCCTCGCTTTGTGTGCGTGAGACTCAGTTCACGACATGCCCCATGACTCCAGGGGTGGACCGGGCCGACAGCTACTCAGTACTACTCTCTGATAGGTCTGTCTGAAACACACCAGTGGGTCCCTCTGGGATGGGTAAGTAGGCGCTCCTGTTTCAAGTGAGTACATGCTGGCTGTGTTTCTCTGTATAGGGGGGTTTCTCCCTGTCTCCCCCCTGTTATGCTACTCTCTGCACTTTAATCTGGCGCTGGGCTGTGTGGGGGTACCTGGGTGTCACTCTGGCCTGGCGGGGGAGGGGCGCTCATGTCTGTGTGCTGGGGCTGAAAAATGGGGAGTGTTTGGAGATGCCATTAGGCGGGTGGTCAGTGTGCTGTGTTTTACTGCGCTCGGCGGCCATTTTGCCGCGGATCAATGGCACAGCTTACATGCGGCCGGCGGACATTTTCTTGTAGCCGCGTCTATTTCACTTTAGTTTTTGGCCTCTATCGCCGCTGCTGCGGCGCAAATCTCCTCACACTCTCCTCAGGCTTCACTCGAGCTAGCAGCGCGGTGCATACAGCAGAGCTGAGCGGTCCTCTAAAGGGTTGGTGAGTCCCCTGGGTATCCCCTCCTCAGTCAGCGCAGCCAGTGGGTGGACTATTCACTTTATTGTGTATAAGGTCTCAGAGGGTGGCAAGTATGGAGTCTGGTTCACCTGCTTCCCCACACTTGCCAGAGTCAACAAGCAGTGCTCCTGCACCTGCGGACCCTATGGACCAGTTGTCGGCAGTTCTGGCAGTGCTCCTGCACCTGCGGACCCTATGGACCAGTTGTCGGCAGTTCTGGAATCATACCTTGTCAGGATGGAAGCGGTGTGTGAGCGCAAGGGAGTTATAAAGCGCCCTCTCCCCACACATTCTCCAGTAGGGGAGTGCTCTTATTCAGATATGGGCCTAGCTGCTGCTGCTCAGGACCCTAGCTCTAAAGATTTTAATGTTTTTGAACAGGACATTCCTTGTGAGGAAGACCCCGGTTCTGAGCCAGTAACTGACATGGCGCTTGTAAGCGAACTCATTGATGCTGTGAGGGACACTCTCAAGCTGAATGTTGCGGCTGAGGAACCTCAGGTGGAGGCTGTTTCCTTTGGTTCCTTTAAAGTAGTTTCTTCAAAAAAGGTCTTTTTTTGATAAATTAATTGACCAAGTCTGGGATAAGCCACAGAAGACTTTGGTGGTCCCGCAGCGTCTAGCTATAAGATACCCCTTTGAGGAGGCCCTGGTTAAAAAATGGGCTCCCCCCCCCCAGTGGTCGACCCTCCCGGTCGCCCGTTTGAATAAGGCTACCACGCTCCCGATGGAGGGGACTCCCGCATTTAAGGACCCCACTGACAGGAGGTCAGAAGTGGTGAGTAGAACTATGTTTGCCTTGTTGGGGTCTGCCTTACGCCCTATAGTGGCGGCGACCCTTGTGTCTCAGACACTCAAGGAATGGGCAAAGATTTTGCACCAGACGGTGCAGGAGCATAATCTCCCTCCAGACCATTGCCCTAGCTAACCAACTTGCACAGGGTTTGGTGCATCTGTGCGATGCCTCTATCTCTGCTGTGGTGTTGCGTCGCCTTATCTGGCTGAAATGCTGGTCGGCCGACCTAGCTTCCAAAAAGCTCCTGGCTGATTTGCCCTTTAAGGGCGGTAGACTGTTTGGGGCCACCCTGGATGACATTAAGGATGTCACGGGGTAAGAGCACTTTCCTTCCTCAGTCTGCTAAGGGAAAGGAGCCCCACTGTAGGGCGGGCCCTTCCTTCCCGGCGAAGAAGTTTTTTCGTCAGTCAGAATCCGCGGGTAAGCCCTCCCAGACTGAAAAAAGTGCAGCTGGGGGACAGAAGCATCCCTGGGTGTGTAAACCGACCAAGCCGGCTCCCAAGCCCACCACCGCATGAAGTCTTGCCCCTGCCTGACTCTAGGGTGGGGGGACGTCTTCGCAGGTTCACGGTTCGGTGGACCTCCCGGATCTCCGACCGGTGGGTGTGCGAGGTGGTCACCTCGGGGTACAGGATAGAGTTCTGCTCATGGCCCCCAAACAGATTCTTTCCCTCAAATCTCCCTCTCCTTCCTGCCCCCTGGGCAGCCCTCTTGGGGGCTGTACAAGACTTTCTCGGGTGCGGAGTAATTGTGCCGGTTCCATCACAGGAGAGGTTTCAGGGGTTTTACACAAACCTGTTTGTTGTTCCAAAGAAGGACGGGGTCCGGCCAATCCTGGAACTCAAGGCCTTGAATGCCTATGTGAAGGTACAAAAATTCTGTATGGAATCCATTCGCACGGTGATCGCTACGCTCCACCAAGGGGATTTTCTGGCGTCTTTGGACATCAAGGACGCCTACTTGCATGTCCCGATCTGCGCAAGTCACCAGAAGTTTCTGCGCTTTGCCATTGGCGAGGCTCACTATGAGTTTGTGGCTCTTCCCTTTGGCCTAGCATCGGCACCACGGGTTTTCACCAAGGTGCTTCCCCCGGTTCTAGCTTTGCTGAGACAGTGAGGCATTGTTATCGTGGGCTATCTGGACGATCTCCTAAGAGCAGAAAATGGCTCAGAGTTGGAGGAAAATGTGACAATAGTCAGCCAGACCCTCCGGGACTTCGGGTGGCTCCTGAATATGCAGAAGTCGGTCCTGGTCCCGACTCAGCGTTTAGAGTATCTGGGTCTGATTCTGGACACTTTGGCAGCGAAGGTGTTTCTACCTTCGGAGAAGTTGCAGACACTTCGGTCGGCAGTACGGGTCCTGACGTCCCGAAAATGGTCGTCAATCCGTTTCTGCATGAGAGTACTGGGACTCATGGTGGCCTCCTTTGAGGCAGTTCCGTATGCCCAATCACACACTCGGGCATTGCAGAAGGAAATTCCGTTCTCATTGGATCTTCAGATTCAGGTGAGTCACTCTGTCAGGGCGTCCCTGACATGGTGGCTGAAATCCCCGGCTCTTCGGTCTGGAAGGTCGTTCCTTCCCATCCAGTGGACGGTGGTCACGACAGGCTGGGGCAGAGTGTGGGGAGTCCTGTCAGCACAAGGTCTCTGGACTCCGGACGAATCCCGTCTACCGATCAACGTCCTGGAGTTGCGAGCGATCAGACGGAGTCGCTCCGTGTGGTCGAAGAGGCTACAGGGCCGCTCGGTCAGAATCCAGTCGGACAACGCCACGGCCGTGGCGTATGTCAACCATCAGGGGGGCACTCGGAGCTCGGCTGCGGCATCCGAGGTCGCCCGCATCCTAAGGTGGACGTAAAGAAGCGTGCCGGCTCTGTCGGCCGTCTACATTACGGGCGTAGAAAACTGGCAGGCGGACTATCTGAGTCGCCAGTCATTGGACCAGGGAGAGTGGTCCTTGCATCCGGATGTGTTTCAACTCCTTTGTCGGTGGTGGGGCACGCCGGATGTGGACCTGATGGCTTCTCAACTCAATCGCAAGGTGTCGAGGTTTGTGTCCAGGTCCAGCGACCCCTGGGTAGATGCCTCGGACGCGTTGGTTGCCCCGTGGGGTCAGTATCGCTTGATATATGTTTACCATCCGCTGCAGTTGCTTCCTCGTCTGCTGCGCAGGGTAGCGGCCGAGGGCATTCTGGTGATCCTCATTGCTCCAGATTGGCCTCGGCGTCATTGGTACGCCAATCTGGTACGTCTCATCGCGGACGTCCCTTGGCGACTGCCCATGAGGGAGGACCTTCTGTTTCAAGGTCCTATCTTTCATCCTGCTTTACAGTCTCTGGTTTTAACGGCATGGCTATTGAGAGCCAGGTGCTGAAGGACCGAGGCCTTTCGGATTCGGTCATTTCGACCATGCTGAGGGCACGGAAGTCTTCGTCTAGAAAGATCTATCACTGTACCTGGAAAGCTTACATTGCTATGTGCGAAGAGCTAGACTGGCGTCCACGGACGTACTCCGTCCCCAGAATACTGCGGTTCTTGCAGCGCGGTGTGGCCCAAAGGCTGGCTTTGAGCACGATTAAGGGTCAGATTTCGGCCTTGGCCGTTTTCTTTCAACGACTGCTAGCTGGTCATTCCTTAGTTAGCACTTTTGTGCAGGGGGTTCGCCATGTGATTCCCCCTGCCAAGCCTCCTCTCCCTCCTTGGGATCTGAATTTGGTGCTCTCGGTTCTCCAGGAACCTCCCTTTGAAAATATCAGGGATATTCCTCTCTTAACTTTGTCTCAGAAGGTGGCTTTCTTAGTGGCCATTACTTCTGTTAGATGGGTGTCTGAGTTGGCGGACCTGTCATGCAAGTCGCCTTACCTGGTCCTCCATAAGGATAAGGCGGTGTTGCGCCCGCGACCGTCTTTCCTTCCAAAGGTGTTTTCGGCTTTTCACCTTAATGAGGACATTGTCCTTCCGTCCTTGTGCCCTCACCCATCGCATCCCAGAGAGGTTGCGCTTCACACTTTAGATGTGGTGCGAGCCTTACAGGTGTACCTGGTGGCTACTGCTCCTATTCGGAAGTCTGACTCACTGTTTGTGTCCATCTTTGGTCCAAAACAGGGCCAAGCGGTATTGTCTGCCACCATTTCTAGGTGGATCAGACAGACTGTTATACAGGCCTATACCCTTAAAGGGCGGGTGCCTCTTTCCGGTTACGGCGCATTCCACCAGGGCAATTGGTGCTTCCTGGGCGTTCCGACATCAAGCGTCGGTTGCACAAGTGTGCAAGGTGGCGACCTGGTCGTCCATTCATACCTTTTCTAAGTTCTATAAGGTTGATGTGGCTGCATCTTCGAATGCTTCCTTCGGCCGCAAAGTGTTGCAGGCTGCTGTTTAATGTTGCAACTCCTGCGTTGAGGAGCTCTGCTTGTTTGGTGTGAAGTTTTGTTTGTTTTTTACTACTGCTCCCACCCTCTTCTGATACTGCTCTGGGACGTCCCACGTGTTTCAGTATTAGAGCTGTGTCAGTCCATGGACGACAAGAGAAAATAGGATTTTTGTACTCACCGTAAAATTTGTTTCTCTGACGTCCATGGACTGACACAGCACACACCCTTCTTTTTAGGTTTGTACTGCTTTGTTACGAACTGAGGCTGCTGACTGCAGGTAGGAGGGTTATGTCCGGAGGGACCGCACCCCTGGGCGGGACTGTTCAGCTCTGGTTTGTTCTAGAATGTATGTTTCTAACATTCTGCCTAGATCTTCTCCTGCGAGCAGGGACATATACCCACGTGTTTCAGTATTAGAGCGGTGTCAGTCCATGGACGTCAGAGAAACGGATTTTACGGTGAGTACAAAAATCCTATTTTTCAGGTATTTGTAAAAAAAAATTGAAAACAATTTATCATTTTACTTCCACTTCACAATTATGTGCCACTTTTGTGTTGGTCTATCACATAAAAATCCCCAAAAAATACATTTATGTTTTTGGTTGTAACATGACAAAATGTGGAAATTTCAAAGGGTATGAATAAATTTTCAAGGTATTGTACAAAATATGAAAGGATACAAGTATCAGTGTCTCTGAACATTTCGCTGAATACCATGCAAGGGTTATCCAAGTTACTCTTTTGGGGGATTGATTGCATGCATCCCTCATGGAGGGGGTCCAATAGAGTTAGAGACATCTCCAGGAGAGAAACAGTGGATTTGCGCACTTTGAAACCTGAAGGTATGAATATAGAATTTAGATTTTAACTGCTTCATTATTGATTACCTTTTAGATGGGCTTGTTTTATTACATTTTTTTTTTTTTTATTTGAGTTATATGATTTTTATTTCATTCTATTTTAATCTTTGATAGGATATGTAAATTTGTAATTACCTGTATGTTTTTTTTTATAAATTTGTATAGAAACATTTAATTGTGGAATTAGGTTTACTGTAAATATTGTGCAAAAAATGTATATGAATTATGAGTGCGGCTGGTATCCTCCCCTAAGATGAATTATATTGGATTCTACTAGTTTTTGCAGTAATCCAGAACATCGTTTTATGTATATTATAAAAGCTTAATAGACCCAATATATTACATAGAGCCCCTTGAGATTGCCAAAAGTCTTTCCCTATGCTGAGTTACAATCTATAGCAGGGGTGTCCAAACTTTTTTCAAAGAGGGCCAGATTTAATGAAGTGAACATGCGTGAGGGCCGACTATTTTGCCTGCCATTCTTTGAACCATTAAAATTCAGTCTATGTTCGTCCGAGCACTAATACACTGCCCAACAATGCAGCCTCGCCATTGCCATGAATGGCAGCCTCGCCATTGCCATGAATGGCAGCCTCGCCATTGCCATGAATGGCAGCCTCACCATTGCCAAATGTGCAGCCTCACCATTGCCAAATGTGCAGCCTCACCATTGCCAAATGTGCAGCCTCACCATTGCCAAATGTGCAGCCTCAGAGGGGACAGAGAGGGGGCGGAACGAGCTCCAACAGATTACATGCAGGAGAATCTCCTGTTTAATCTGCGGCCTCTTTATTACAAAGTCCCGCCTCCTATGATATACAGAACAGTTGTCAAAGGGCTGCCCAGGATACGGGACTTCCTATTACAGATGCCGCCGAGTAAACAGGAGATTTCTCCTGTACGTAATCTGACGGCGCTTGTCCCACCCCCTCCCTGTCCCTTCCGAGGCGGCGCTGATAAATACAGTACATATCTTTTGTGGCCTTGGGGGCCACAAAAGATATATATATCCAAACTACAAGGGGGCCACATTAAACCAAAATGCGGGCCCGACTTTTGACATGCCTGATCTATAGGTTAACTGCACAGGCGGTTTAGTAGCTGCATTGAGAGAGGAGCAGTGTAGTATGGACACTCGGTGAAGGCTGAGTACCCAAATGGCAGCGTATGTGTTCACCTTGAAAAAGGGGAGGATATTTAAGCTGGGTTGCCGCGCCGTGTAACCGTCCCCTGTGAAGAAACGCAACGGGGCGTGGTTATGCAGCGGCTGGAGGTGACGCAGAGTCCTATCTGTGGTATCCAGAGGTGGTGAGACATTTCAGTCTATCAGAGTTGGATAACACCTGTCGTGGCAAAATTGGTTGTTTGCAGAGCACACAGCCATTTTTGCCTTGTGTTAAATAAGCACACATTTCATCTTAATGTAATAATGTATCTTAGGCTAAAATTCACTCCTCTTCCATTCATCCCCATTCATTCAAGTCAAGAGACATCACTGGTCTCATCATCAAGGCCTCCCAGGAAATACTGACTGCCTGGAGACTCACGGCTCCTTTTTATTATCAAAAGATCTCACCAGCAGATAATCACCTCCCCCATGGGAGTGGTCATCACAGGATGTCCCCTCCAACAGGGTTATTTAAATACATACAACACATGAATACAACAACATGATGGATAAAGTCTTATGGGCGTGTATGCTCCCAGCAAACGAAGCCGTATTGCTTTAAAACATGGACGCTTTCCCTGATTCTGAAAACGCTCGCAAGCTCTCATATTACCGCTGATAGGAATCCTTATTCTACGCTATTCCGTAGAATAACGCATATTCAAATTATACTATTATTGCTTGTGGGAGGCTATCTGCAGCCGTGCGCTACGAATTCCGACCAATGTTGATCAACACACCGCCAAGACGAGCGCACATCTGCCTATAACCAATGATGTCGTTGCAGAGCGAGCATATCCCCTCCTCAACGATCGTCCATGCTAATGCACAGAGGGTCCCTCGTCGGCTAACATATCCGCACGCTGCAAACATCACACTCCAACCTCAAGACGTTTAACACTACCAGACGGGATTCAACCAGCCTCAGACTGCCCCAGTCAGCTCTTTAGAGCGGGTTGCGGAAGTACTAACACTGGGTGACACTATGACAATACATATTAAATACATCTTCATAAAATTTTCCACAACACACCTGATGCCATTTCTTTACTATGCGCATATTTCATTTTAAATGTGTGAGTGGCTTTCTATCTCTTAACCACTTCAGCCCTGGACCATTTGGCTGCCAAATGACCAGGCCACTTTTTTGCGATTCGGCACTGTGTCTCCTTAACTGACAATTGCGCGGTCGTGCGACGTGGCTCCCAAACAAAAATTTACGTTTTTTTTTTCCAACAAATAGAGCTTTCCTTTGGTGGTATTTGATCACCTCTGCGGTTTTAATTTTTTGCGCTATAAACAAAAATAGAGCGACAATTTTGAAAAAAAAAACAATATTTTTAACTTTTTGCTTCAATAAATATCCCCCAAAAATCTATAAAAACTAATTTTTTCCTCCGTTTTACGTCGATAAGTATTCTACATATTTTTGGTAAAAAAAAATGCAATAAGCGTTTATTGATTGGGTTGCGCAAAAGTTATAGTGTCTACAAAATAGGGGATAGTTTTATGACATTTTTGTTAATTTTTTTTTTTACTAGTAATGGTGGCAATCAGCGATTTTTATTGTAACTGTGACATTATGGCGGACACATCGGACACTTTTGGCGCTATTTTGGGACCGGTTACATTTATACAGTGATCAGTGCTATAAAAATGCACTGGTTACTGTGTAAATGTGACTGGCAGGGAAGGGGTTAACCACTAGGGGGCTAGGAAGGGGTTAAGTGTGTCCTAGAGAGTGATTCTAAGTGTTAGGCGGTGTGGCTACAAGTGACATGTCACTGATCGCTGCTCCCGATGAGAGGGAGCATAGATCAGTGTCACTAGGCAGAACGGGAAGATGCTGTGTTTACACCGGCATCTCCCCGTTCTTCAGCTCCGTGACACGATCGCGGGCACCCGGCGGACATCGAGTCTGCGGGTCCCGCAGGCACGGTCATGGAGCTCGCGGCGCGCGCGCACACGGCGGCAAATTCAAACTGACGTAAATATACGTTGATTTGCCTGTCCGTGCCATAATGCCGACGTATATATGCGTGAGCCGGTCCTTGTGCGGTTAAATAAATTTCATTCATTTGGTTACTTTCTTTCATATGTTAATTGTCATTCATGATTTCTGCAAAGATACTGTATGTCATGTCAAAATAAAAAAAAAATATATATATATATATATATATATATATATATATATATATATGGTCCCACAAAAACAGTGTGTGACAGTGTTTAAAAAAAACAAAAATCATTCAAAGGATAAAAAATATCCAAAGGTGCTATTGTAAATCTAACAATTATCAAAGGTGCAGCAGTCTCCAGAGTGCAGCGCTATTCACTTGTCAGATAGCCTGCTAATGTTAAATGATCCACACTTATCAGGTATCATGCATTTGACCATGGGTCAGCTTCAACACTTCCAATATTGCACCCCGTTCAGGAGAGAGAGTAATATAGATAGCCGGATGGCCCCTTACCAGGAATGGTGGACTCCTATCACGGGAGTCAAACTCGCCTTGTATCAAAAGAAAGACAGCTACAGATGTTCACACCGACAGCCAGTCTAGTACACAAACACCTCCGTGCAGGGATCACTCAAACGGTATAGCCTTTGGGCGGGTGTCTGGTTGTTCACCTAACCTCCGATTAGCTGCTCCAAACTCTCTGTGAAGATAATTAAGTGTTGCCACTCCGTGAGTATTCAGCTCAAAGAAGTTCATTAGGTGGAAGCAGGGCCGTCGGAACAGGACAGGCAAAACAAGCAATTGCCTGGGGCCCCGAGCTGGCCTGGGGCCCAGCCTAGGATGCCTGCCTGCTGCCTGTCACTGTCCTGGATTTCCAAATTCCGCCCTGGGTCGATCTAAATCAAATGCACGATCGATCTGACAGTGGCTGTGGACCCCCCTAGTCTAGCTAGCTGGCACTGTGTCTGCTGGTTGCTACGTGAGGCCTGCTTGGCTTGTAGCAACCAGTGACGTCACTAGCAGAGCAGGAGAGAGGCAGAGTTGTGCCTATCACAGGCAGCGGAGAAAAGATCTAGCTAGCTCCGCCTCCGAGTCCACCCTCCTCCTCCCGCTCTGTCCTCGAGGCACACTGTCCAGCCACTCAGCCAGGCACTCAGGCAGTGGCATGCTGCTGTGCTGAAGTCTGAAGAACACAGAAAGACGTGACAGAGTGAGACAGATTTCAGCCAGCTGTAGAAAGCAGGCAAGTAAGCATTGCTCACTCACCATTGTCAGCACAGCACTGACCAACACATCATAAGGGGTGGGCACTGCACTGGGCAGGACTGGAGCAGTAGTCAGCTCTGAGGGGTTCATGCTTGGACCTGTAGTTCTTCACTTTTGGGGGGGTCACATGATTTCCAGTCCCAGCATGAACCCTCCCTGCCCTGCTAGGATGTGTTTTTGTGTCCTCTCCTGCCAGGATAGGACACACAAACACATCCTAGCAGGGCAGGGAGGGTTCATGCTGTGACTTGAAATCATGTGACCCCCCCCCCCCCAAAGTGAAGAACTACAGGTCCCAGCTGAACCCCTCAGGACACACAAACACATCCTAGCAGTGCAGGGAGGGTTCATGCTGGGACTTAAAATCATGTGACCCCCCAAAAGTGAAGAACTACAGGTCCCAGCTGAACCCCTCAGGACACACAATCACATCCTAGCAGGGCAGGGAGGGTTCATGCTGGGACTTGAAAGCATGTGACCCCCCCAAAAGTGAAGAACTACAGGTCCCAGCATGAACCCCTCAGGACACACAAACACATCCTAGCAGGGCAGGGAGGGTTCATGCTGGGACTTGAAATCATGTGACCCCCCCAAAAGTGAAGAACTACATTTCCCAGCATGAACCCCTCAGGGCACACAAACACATCCTAGCAGAGCAGGGAGGGTTCATGCTGGGACTTAAAATCATGTGACCCCCCCCGGGCCCCCCCCCAAAAGTGAAGAACTACAGGTCCCAGCATGAACCCCTCAGAGCTGACTCCTGCTCCAGTCCTGCCCAGTAACCACCCTTATGTGGGCACTGGGCAGGACTGGAGCAGTAGTCAGCTCTGAGGGGTTCATGCTGGGACCTGTAGTTCTTCACTTCTGGGGGGGTCACATGATTTCCAATACCAGCATGAACCATGAACCCTCCCTGCCCTGCTAGGATGTGTTTGTGTGTCCTCTCCTGCCAGGATAAACTGTATCGCTATGCTGTGGTTCTTGTAGGCTTTGCGTGAGTGCAGGGGGGGGGGGGCCTCCATGTCCATTTTGCTTGGGGCCCCCAAATTCCTTCAAACGGCCCTGGGTGGAAGGTGCAATGTTAAAAAAAGAAATAGGAGAACTTCATAGTGCTGTAAGCAAATTGTGCTTTATTCCAAAAAAAAACTCTTAAAGCACAGCAAACGAAAAAACAAAATCTTAAAAACAGCTGCTAGTGTTCAGGTAGCCTGCTGATATGTGGTGACGCCTATGGACTATCTCCCACAGACATGTTTCCCTATAACAAGCATCTACTGGGAATGGAGATACCAGACGTCAGCCACCACATGATTTTTTACTCAGGCAGCGGTGACACCGGAAGTAATAATTAATTTAAATTCCAAACGGTGTCACACATTTTACACAAAAAACGTATGTTTAAAACAAGACATTTAAATCCTGAAGCCAAACATACAAATGCTATACACTCTTATAAGATACTATAAAAATGCATAATATAAATGGGTTACAAATGATTAAAATCAATAGTTAAAAAGGGGAGTTCAGTTCATGAACCAATGGTTACAATAACCCAATTAGGGCTTGACACTTAGAGCAATGAACAAAAATCCTTATTTTTCAAATACACAAATATAAAAATAAAATGTATGTATTAAAATTTATATATAAAAAAATAAGTGTAAATATATGTGAATACACATATGACATATAAAATGTGTCCCCATGTGATCCCTGAAGGCTATTCCCACATATATTGAGACAAAAATGATCTGTCACAATGAAATTAAAGGGGAACATTTCAAATATAAACAAATAGTCCCCATATAAATGGATCCTATTGACGCAAGGCACCCATCTATAATAGAGAAAATAAATGATCTTTAAAACAACCCCAGTAGGTCGGAAATTAACATATTACAAAGGTATATAAATAATATAAAGGGGTATAACCAAATAAATGGGAGTTTTCCTATTTAGCAATTTTTTACTATTGGTAAAGGCAGGATTGCCACCACATATCAATAAATTTGATCGTGCTGGATACCGGAAAGATGTTAACAAGGTTAACATCCATTATAGAGAACTCAACTGTTATTAATATAGCAGTTGACATCCCACTCAATATTTAACCCCATCGGTTGGTATGAACATAAGTCAAAGATCCATCTGGTTTCCCTTCTGGATATCTGCCTCTTCAGATTACTACCCCTCCAGTGGGCAGAATACTTTTCAATAGCAATAATTTTTAATTAAGAATGGTCTCTATCATGGCATTCACGAAAGTGCCTAGATACACTATGACCAATAAAACCCTTGCGGATGTTCGCCAGGTGTTCACCAATCCTGATTTTTAGGGCTCATGTGGTTCTCCCCACATAATATATGACCCCTATCGTTCCACAGGAGATGAACCCTTCGATTTCATACTCCTTGGATGTAACATTGGATGTAAAAGAGTTTTTATTGTTCTGGATGTCTTACACATTTTACATCTTTTGCATGGGAAGAACCCTTTAAGGTTGCCAAACATGCCCTTTGGAGGTTCTGGTGTGTCAATACTGCTGGGAGCCAAGGTATCCTTCAATGTGACATTCCTCCTAAAAATGGCATTAGACATGTCAGGAATTTTTGGACCCAAGATGTTTTCACTTTTCAGGACCTGCCAATGTTTTTTAATAGTTTTGTTGATCCACCAGTGTTGGGAAGAAAAGGTGGTAACCAAAGCCCATTCAAATGGATTATTATCCTGTTTACCTTTAACTTTTGGTATTAAAAGCTGGTTCCTGTCTATTGATGCAACGCTTTCAAATTCTTGTTTCCACTATAACCCTTCTCCAAAAAGCGCTTGGTTAGAATATCCGCTTGAGCTAGAAAATCATCTGGCCTAGAACAATTTCTCTTTATTCGTTGGTATTGTCCTTTCGGTATAGCCCTCAACCAGCTAGGGTTGTGACAGCTTTCTACAGGGATATACTCATTGCAATCTGTGATTTTAAAGTGCATTTTTGTCAACAGGTGATTTTGTTCTTTAAAAATTACCAAATCCAAAAAAGGAATAGAGGATGAACTAAACTGATAAGTAAAATCCCCCATTGATTGGAGTTTAAATCCATCATGAACTCAACGTCACCCTTCCAAAGGAAGAACGCGTCATCAATATATAGTTTCCAAAATAAAAGGCGCCGGTCACCACGGGAAAATAAAAAAACATTTTCCCATAGGGCCATGAATAAATTGGCTAAGCTGGGGGAAAATTTAGCCCCCATCGCTACGCCAGTGGATTGCAAATAAAAATCACCCCCAAAGAAAAGGTAACTATGCTCCATGGCAAACTCCAAAAGTTGTAGAATATATTCTTTTAATGGTTTCCCAACTTTAGGATCTTTATTTAAAAAATATCTGGCTGCCATATATCCAATCTGATTCCGAATGACTGTGTAAAGCGAGGAAACGTCCGCTGTGACCAGCAAAACATTACTCTATATTCAAATCAGAAATTTCATTGATAACTTGTCGGGAATCCTTCAAAAAGGCAGTGGTATTGGTAACTAAAGGTTGAAGAAAAAAATCTATAAATTTTCCTATGTGGGAAGTGATCAAATCGATCCCACTCATTGGTCGACCTGGAGGTTTCAGGGGATTTTTATGCACTTTCGGCAGATAGTAAATTATAGGAATTCGGGGGCTAATGGGATCAGATATTCAATTTCTTTATCATTAATAATTCCTTTTCTATAGCCTTCCTGTACTAAATTGGTCAAACGTTTATTGTACTGGTCAGTGGGGTCCTTCTGGAGAATTTTATACGTATTCCTGTCAGATAGTAGGTTTTCCATTTCCTCTAAATAATCATCCTTTATCTTTTCGTCCATGGACGGACACAGCTCCATAAATCTTGACTGTTGGGTATGTTCCGTCTATTAGGAGAGGACTAGGCATAAACATGTTAGCTATGCATACATGTTATTTAGGGTTGAAAATATGTTTATTGATATTTTAACAGAGTATACATAAAACAATATGTAAGGTTACAAACTGAAGACAGTCACGGGTATGCTGGCGTGATGAGTCAGCAAGATGGCTATCACCCACAGCTGGACTCGCAGAATTAAGTATAACAGTGATAACAACAATGACCGTAAATCAATCAATAAAAGAGGTAGAGTTGGCTATAATAGCCTCGTCAATCATGGTAAGATTATAACCACCAGATACCGTATAAGGAGGGGATGGTAAAAACAAAAGGAAAGATTAGGGCGATAAAATAAAAATAAATTTGGGATTAGTGGATCAGGTGATGGGAGTGGGGTAGGACAGAAAATAACGGAAAGGGGAGGAAAAGACGGAAAAAGAGGAAGAGAAGAGACAGACAGTAGAGAAATGAGAGGGGAGAGAGTAAAGAAAAGTTTAAGAGCTGCCGAGGAGACAGTCACGGAAGGAGGATGGTGTTGTGGGGTGGGGGGGGACTCTAAAGTGGAAATCCAGCCCATCTCAGTGACATGTAACGTGCAGGAATGGTCACGTCGGAGCAGACACCATATTCGTGAGAGTATCGGAGGAGGAGAAGCGGAGCCAGATGAGCCACAATAATTTATATTTGTCAAAGGTGTCGTTGTCAAGGGCCAGCATTTCCCCCATTCTCATAGTGTCGTTCATAATCGAGACCCAATGTGACAAGGGAGGAATGGTGGTGGTTTTCCAGTAGGATGGGATGAGCTGTCTGGCTGATGACATAAAGAAGCGGAGTAGATTCCGTTTCTGTGAGGTAATCGATCCCAGGAGTATAGAGAGAAGGGCAATCTTAGGGGAGGGAGTCAAAGATTCATCGTAGTGTGTTATAGCAATCAAATACCTGATTCCAGAAGGGGCGGATCCTCTCGCATTCCCACCAGATATGTAAGTAGGTCCCCGTAGAGGCAGAACATCGCCAACAAGAAGCTGAGGTGGACGGAAAAATCTTATGTAGTCTGGAGGGGTTTCTGTACCACCTTGACTGTATCTTGTAGTTTTTTTTTTCCTGTGAGTAACAGGAAATCGTGGACTTATGGGTAAAATGGAACAAGGTCTGCCAATCATATCGCGGGATGTCCTCACCTAAGTCTGCAGACCACAGCCTGGTGTAAGAAGGTAGATCAGTGTGCGTAAGGGTTTGTAAGAGGCAATATATGGTCGAGAGGAGGTGTCTGGGCGTCTCCGAGAGGGAACACAGTCGTTCAAACTCAGTTCTAGGTCGATGTATTTGGGATGAAGAATGTAAATGTTTTGTGAAAGTAGACAAGTGCAGGGCAGTGAGCCAATCACACGGTCCCGTTGATGTCACAGGTGTCCCTTGTGTCAGGTGTATAAAGGAGTGCGCTTGGGGCCAGTCAGTCCTCTTGAAGGGGCCTATCGTCGTTGTCCCTACACCCTGGGGGAAGGCAGGATTATCAAATAGGGGAGACAATGGTGAGGGTTCGGAGGATAGAGTGGAATTCAGTCTCCTATTATACCACAATCTGAGAGAGGCCAACGTCAGAGGGGAGCAAGAGGGAATACGAGTGAGTTCATTTTTGTATCCCCATAGTAAGCATACATGTTATTTAAACAGAGTTGAAACAGCCCGCCCAGGGGGCAGTCCCTCTGAACATAACCCTCCACCCTGCAGCCTCAGTTTTTTTTGCCTAGCAGAGGAGAAGGACGTGGCTCCCTTTTGGGCCCAGAGTCCTGAAAATGTTTTTACTTTTTATTATTTTATTTTTAGAATCTTCTATCAACTGCCGGCTGGGCATGACAGGCAGGATAATATAGATCCTTGTAGTCCCCCCAGTCTGGCCAGCGAGCGTGAGCAGTCCTTAGCTACGTGCGGGGTCGGCCACGACATACTCCATGGCTCCAGGGGTGGCCGGTGAGCTATGCTCCAGGGTCCACATATGACCAAGCGGCTTGCTGTCTCAGCCACCGTGGACCGGGCCGACAGCTACTCCGTACTGCTCGGTTGTAGGTCTGTCAGGAATGCACCAGCAGGTCCTCGCAGGACGGTCAAGTACGGTTCCTTCTGCTTCAGTGGGATGGAACAGCTGGGCATTCCTACGGGGGTCGCTTGGGTTCTATTGCCCTCACCCCTCTCCCTCTGTCACCCCTTTTCTTTATCGTACACCACGGGACACAGAGCCAGTCATTACATAATGGGTTAAGGGTCACCAGCGGTGATTGGACACTGGCACAACCAATGGAAGACAGTTCCCCTCCATATAACCCCTCCCATCAGGGAAGTACCTCAGTTTTTTCGCCAGTGTCGAAAGGTGTTGGACGCGTTAGGAGGTGCTAAAGGAAAGCTCTACCAAAGAGACCCTCTGGGGGTAAAAGCTATGCTTTCGGATCCATCCAAGACGCCTACAAATGAGCTGAATCTGGATGGGATCCGGGCCTCATCCATGAGGCGTCGCCTGTAATGTCTCTCTTCGGAGGACTGGGCTCTAAGATCCAGCACTTTCGCTATTTCGCTATAAAGTCCTGGTAAGAGTCTTGTACAAGGCCCAGGGGAGAGGTATCCTTTAAATAGGAACCCATATCCCTGAAGGTTGGCACACATAGCCCACCGTGAAGGGTGAAGTTTGGTATCTGTCTGAAAACTTTCAGCAGAAAAACCTGCGGCGTGGATAAGGTGAGATTAGAAGGTCCATAACTAGGTTGGGACCTTTTTCAAAAAGTGGATGTCTTCTTTTTTTCCACCACTGGGGGGAGTAAAGAGCTGAATATACTCACCTCACTCTGTTCAGTGTCGGCTTCGGCGAAGTACACTGCTCGTCACCTCCGCTGCTGAGCTTGCTTGAGCACCCCGCTCCTCCTTCCGGTGGCCGATACAGACACCTGCAGATGCAGGTAAGTGGGGACAGGGGCTGATGAGAGTCCTCTCTCACTATGGCCACCACCATAGCGCTAAAGGCCGCGCGCGCGCGCGGGAGCGCGCTTTATCGGAGGGGGGGGGCCGAAGGCGTGCGCGGGCACGTGGCGCGCGCAGGCACAGAAACGGCGCCAAATTTAAAAGACTGTCAGTGTAAAAAGCACTGCAGCAGCAAGCAAGCTCGTTAGTTCTCTTGTTCCTGGCAGAGAAACACAGCAGCTATACAGAGACGTAAGACTCCATGTGGTTGGATTGGGTACTTCCTAGAAGACATCCATGTTATGCATAGTTATGTGTTAAAAGTTGCATACTTAATGTATTTGCTAAACTGAACACGGTAGTATATGCATTTAGGTACCTTGTATTTTGTCTAAACAGTAAGTCTTCCAGGGGAAGTAATGCGGACAAAAAGAGATAAAAGAGCACCGCCGCCTGAGACAGGGGGCTCTAGCTGTGCTGACTCGGTACCTTCCTCTCCTGTGTTGCCAAAAGCACCTGTACAGGATGAGCCATTACCTCTGTCAGGTATGGCGGCTTCCCCAGTGAAGCCTGGGCCTGCATATGTCACTGAGGACACTTTATCAGCTGCCCTAAATAATCTGGAGGAGAAAATTGCTACTTTAATCGCTAAATCCTCTAAAAAGGACAATAAGCGAAGCAGATCTCCTCCAGTATTGGACCTCCCTTCAGAAGTACCTGAGGAGGAGGAGGATGAGGAGGAGGCTACATCAGCAGAGGATGAGGAGTCAGACGGATCAGGGATATCGGATGAGCCTTTTTCGGTATCCCAGATTTTAAAGTCACAGGTGCAATGCTATGCAGGAGCCGTGCGAGCTGCATTTAGGTTACCCTCTTTGGAGGTAACAGAATCACCTGTCTCCTCCCTAGGATCATTAAGATCCCTGCAAGGTGCATGCTCCTTCCCGGTTCATCCGTTACTAGAGGATCTATTGTACGCAGACTGGCAACATCCAGATAAGCGTTTTTCACCTCCAAAAAAGTTTAACATTCTTTATCCTATGGAGGAAATTTTTTTTAAAGAAATGGAGCCTGCCTACGGTAGATGCGGCTATTTCTTGTGTAAATAAAAACCTGACATGTCCAGTGGATAATGTACAAGTGTTTAAAGATCCTTCTGAGAAGAAGTTGGAATCCTTACTGAAATCCTCCTTCCTTTTGGCCGGCTCAATTATCCAACCTGCAGTAGCAGCAGTCGGTATGTGTCAGGTCGTCAGCCAACAGGTAAAGCAGGGGCTGAAGGAGCTGCCTTCAGAGCAGGCTAAAAATTGGGAGAATTTGCCTAAAGCCTTATGCTTCACAGTGGATGCCATGAGAGATTCTATCATACAGGCATCACGCCTTACACTCCAGCTGGTACAGATGCGCAGAGTACTTTGGCTTAAGCATTGGTCAGCGGAAGCCCCATGCAAAAAGTTGTTGGCAAGTTTCCCGTTCCATGGCGAACGCCTTTTTGGGGAAGATTTAGAAAGATATATCCAAAAGATATCAAGTGGTAAAACGACACTTTTACCTGAGAGAAAGAAAAACAAGAGACCTTGTTTTAAACACACTCTCTCCCCAGCTCCCGGGAAATCTGACTCCAGCCAGTGGCGACGGCCTTTTCAGCCGCCCAAAAAAGCCAAAGAACAGGCTCAGAAGAACAAGAAGCCGTGGGGTTCAAGAGCTAATAAGCAAGCCCCCAAAACCTCTCATTGAAGGGGCGCCCCCGCTCAGCCGAGTGGGGGGAAGGCTTCGTCAGTTCTCAGCGACTTGGCGGACAGAAACCCAGGACAAATGGGTGGTATCCACAATATCCTCAGGGTACAGACTGGAATTTCGAGAGATCCCATCTTCTCAATTCCGAAGTTCAAGACTCTCCAAGGATCCACAAAAAGAGGATCCTTCTTCAAAGGTTTGAATCACTTAATAGCTCAAGGTGTGGTTACAGAGGTACCCCAAAAGGAGCAAGGTTCAGGTTTTTACTCAAACCTCTTTGTGATTCCAAAACCGAACGGAGAAGTCAGACCCATCCTGGATCTAAAAAATCTAAACCAGTTTCTGAACGTTCGCCATTTTCGAATGGAAACGATTCGATCCGTGGTCGCTACTTTAAAAGGCGGAGAATTCATTGCGTCCATAGATATCAAAGACGCATATCTACACATACCAATCCTCCCGCTCACCAAAGATTCCTAAGGTTTGCGGTAGAAGATCGCCACTTTCAATTTGTGGCCCTGCCATTTGGTGTAGCCACCGCGCCCAGAGTATTCACAAAGGTGCTAGCTCCTCTGTTAGCAAACCTAAGAACACGGGGCATTGCGGTAACAGCCTATCTAGACGATCTACTATTAATAGATCAGTCAAAGGAGGGATTGGATCACGCTGTAGACACTACAGTAGGATACCTGGAGCATTTAGGATGGATTATAAACTTACAAAAATCCTCTCTCCAGGCCCAAAGAAGGATAGTGTACCTGGGCATGATCATAGATACAGCCCAAAACAGGGTATACCTGCCAGAGCCAAAGATACAGTCTCTGAAAGACCTGATCCACAAGGTCAAAGCAAACAAGAGGCCGTCTATTCGCCTTTGCATGAGACTATTGGGAAAGATGGTAGCCTCCTTCGAGGCGGTCCCTTACGCCCAGTTTCATTCGAGACTACTTCAAGGCAATATTTTAGCCTCCTGGAACAGAAAGAGCCAAGCTCTGGATATACCCATGCGCCTGTCCTCACAAGTACGCCACAGCTTCAATTGGTGGCTAGAAGCCAAGAATTTACGGAAGGGAAAGTGCTTCCTCCCAGCAGCCTGGAAGGTGGTGTCTACGGATGCCAGCCTATCGGGCTGGGGTGCAGTATTCGAGGAGGCTTCTACCCAGGGAACCTGGGCCAAGACTCAGGGGATCCTGCCCATCAACGTGCTAGAGATCCGTGCAGTATATCTAGCCCTCAAAACCTGGACATACAGGTTACAGGGCTACCCAGTTCGGGTTCAATCCGACAATGCTACGGCAGTAGCTTACATCAATCACCAAGGAGGCACCCACAGTCGGGCAGCCCAAAGAGAGGTGAACCGGATCTTGGCATGGGCAGAAGAGCATGTACCTTGCATCTCTGCAATCTTCATTCCAGGGATAGAAAACTGGCAAGCAGACTACCTGAGTCGTCAGCAGCTGCTACCAGGAGAGTGGTCTCTTCACCCAGAGATCTTTCAGGCCATATGTCTGAGATGGGGAAACCCAGATGTAGACCTGCTAGCTTCCAGGTTCAACAAGAAATTGGACAACTTTGTGTCCAGAACGAGAGATCCTCTAGCCTACGGGACAGACGCTCTAATAACTCCATGGAATCAGTTCTCACTGATCTATGCATTCCCTCCGATCCCTCTTCTACAAAGACTGCTTCGCAGGATCAAGGAGGAGGGAATACCAGTAATCCTAGTGGCCCCAAACTGGCCCAGGAGGCCTTGGTATGCCGAGATCGTAAAAATGGCGATAGGAAGGCCCTGGAAGCTTCCACTTCGACACGACCTGTTGTCACAGGGTCCAGTATTCCACCCTTCCTTACAAAGGCTAAATTTGACGGCCTGGCTGCTGAGACCCACATTTTGAAAAAGAGAGGGGTCTCTGGCCTGGCTCTTTCTACGCTCATTAATGCTAGAAAGCCAGCCTCCAGACTCATCTATCATAGAGTCTGGAAAGCATACGTTTCCTGGTGTGAATCCAGAAGTTGGAATCCTCTGAAATATGAAATAAGTAGGATTCTTGCTTTTTGCCAGTTAGGAGTGGATATGAAATTAGCCCTTAGCACCATCAAAGGGCAAATATCGGCTCTATCAGTCTTCTTTCAGAGACCATTGGCATCTCACTCCCTAGTTCGGACATTCATTAAGGGGGTACTGAGGATAAATCCTCCAGTCAGGTCTCCCTTGTGTCCATGGGATTTGAATTTGGTATTGTCAGTGTTGCAAAAGCAACCTTTTGAACCTATTCGCCATATTCCTTTAATTATATTAAGTAGGAAATTGGCCTTTCTGATTGCTATAGCTTCTGCTAGGAGAGTATCAGAGCTAGCAGCTCTTTCTTGTAAAGAGCCTTATCTAATTTGTCACAAGGACAAGATCGTACTACGACCCCATCCGGCTTTTCTGCCTAAGGTGGTGTCGGCTTTTCACTTGAATCAAGACATTGTTCTGCCTTCCTTTTTTCCAAACCCGCGGACGGCGGGGGAAAAATTATTACACTCTCTAGATCTAGTGAGAGCGGTAAGGGTGTATCTGCAAGCAACCGCTCAGATACGTAAAACAGATGTTTTGTTTATTTTACCAGATGGTCCCAAGAAGGGCCAAGCGGTATCAAAATCCACCATTTCCAGGTGGATTAGACAAGTAATTGTTCAAGCTTATGGTTTAAAGAACAGGACTCCTCCTTTTCCTGTTAAGGCGCACTCTACCAGGGCGATAAGTGCTTCATGGGCAGTGCACCACCAGGCTTCGATGGCTCAGATCTGTAAGGCTGCAACTTGGTCCTCAGTCCATACATTTTCCAAATTCTATCAAATAGATGTGAAAGGACATGAGGATTCCGCCTTCGGGCGAAGTGTGCTGCAGGCAGCAGAATAGGGCTTCTGGTCCGCAAGCGGTCGGTTTGATCTGTGTCTCCCCCCCTTCATATGAGCATTGCTCTGGGACGTCCCATTATGTAATGACTGGCTCTGTGTCCCGTGGTGTACGATAAAGAAAATAGGATTTTTATAACAGCTTACCTGTAAAATCCTTTTCTTGGAGTACACCACGGGACACAGAGGTCCCACCCTTCTTATGGGAACCTTACTGCTTTGCTACAAAACTGAGGTACTTCCCTGATGGGAGGGGTTATATGGAGGGGAACTGTCTTCCATTGGTTGTGCCAGTGTCCAATCACCGCTGGTGACCCTTAACCCATTATGTAATGACTGGCTCTGTGTCCCGTGGTGTACTCCAAGAAAAGGATTTTACAGGTAAGCTGTTATAAAAATCCTATTTTTTCCTCCTCCCCATTGCGGGGCTCGCTGCGACCGGGGAATACCTTGGAGGGGCTCTGGGTCCCAGCGGGGGGCTGTGGGGGTGTCCAGGTTCACTCTGTGTGGGGGGGGGTGTAAATAGTTTGAAGCCTCCGTGCCTGGCCTTCTCGTCCACCTTGCTTGCTGAGCGCCATTTTTTGTAGCACTGGTGCCATTTGTTTTGGGGCCTGTGCATTACATTGTTTTTCCCATTGGCGGCCATTTTGCCGTGGCCACGCCAGGATGATATCGGGCGGCCGTTTTCTTGTGGTCCGCACGCTTTCTCTGAGGCACACGGTGGCCATTTTGGAGTGGGTTTTGGCCTCTAGTGTTGGCTGGCTTCCTGAACGGTGCGATTTACCTCACACAGTTCCTTAGGCACACGCGGTGTGCGGATAGAGAGCGGGCAGCGGCGCTGAGCGGTCCCTGGCTAGGCGGTGAGTCCCCTGGGTATTCCCCCCCCCTCAGTCAGTGCAGCAAGGAGGGTGGACATTAATTGGTCAGTATCTTGACTGGGTCCCTAAGGGCTGTCAGTGGTCAAATATGGAGTCAGAAGCTGGCATTTCCCCAGATATTCCAGAGGCAGCAACTGGTGCCCCTGCACCTGCTATTCCCCTGGAAGCTTTGTTGGCAGTCCTGGAGTCATTTGTTGCCTGGGTGGAATCGGTGTGCGGGCGTAAAAAGGGGTACTAAGCGCTCCCTCCGCCATCGTCTGGGGAATGTTCTGACTTAGACTCGGGCTTGGGTGCGGCTCAGGACCCCTGTTCTGGTGTGTCAGAGGATGCGGACCAGGACCTTCCCTGTAAGGAGGACCCCACGTCCGGGTCAGCTCAAGATAGGGCACTTGTGAGTGCACTTATCAATGCTGTGAGGGACACTCTTAAGCTGGAAGATACAGCTGGGACTTCCACAGCAGGGTCTGTCCCTTTTGGGTCGCACAAACCGACCCGTTCTGCTAAGGTCTTTCCTTATGTTGAATTCTTTGATAAATTCATAGATAAGGAATGGGAACGGCCACACAGGCCCTTTGCGGTCCCTCAGCGTATGGCGGTCCGCTACCCATTTGAGGAGAGCCTTTTGAAAAAATGGGCTTCTCCTCCGGCTGTTGATCCCCCGGTCTCTCGGTTGAATAAGGTAACCACTATTCCGGTGGAAGGGACCCCTGCCTTTAAGGACCTTACTGATAGGAGGTCCGAAGCGGTGACCCGGTCTATGTTCACCATGCTGGGGTCAGCATTGCGGCCTATTTTGGCGGCTACCTTAGTGTCCCAGACACTTACGGAGTGGGCAAAGATATTGCTCCAGACTGTGGAGGAGCATCAGCTTCCTCCAGTATGTGTGTCACTGGCTGAATAGTTGGTACAAGGACTTGTGTACGTCTGTGATGCAACCCTGGATGTGGCCCCTTTAATCTCCAGGGCCTCCGCATCCACGGTGGTATTGTGCCGCCTAATATGGCTGAAATGCTGGTCTGCTGACCAAGCTTCTAAGAAAACTCTGGCAGGTTTGCCTTTCAAAGGTGGATGGCTTTTTGGTGCCTCACTGGACGACATCATTTAAGGATGTCACTGGAGGTAAGAACACACTTCTCCCTCAGTCCACTAAAGGGAAGGAGCCGCGCCATAAGCCGGGGCCCTCCTTTCCTACACAGAAGCGGTATTTTCATAAGTCAGGACCTGCCGGCAGGCCCTCCCAGGCGGACAAAGGTCCAGCTGGGGGACAGAAGCGTCCCTGGGTGCGTAAGCCCGCCAAGCCAGCAAGCAAGCCTGCTACCGCATGAAGTTTTGCCCCCGTCCGACTTCAGGGTGGGGGGGACGGCTTCGCGGGTTTGCAGCTCGGTGGACCTCCCTGCTCTCCGACCAGTGGGTCTGTGGGGTGGTCACCTCGGGGTACAAGATAGAGTTCCTTTCTTATCCACCAAACAGATTTTTCCCTCAAATCTGCCTCTCCTTCCGGCTCATTGAGCTGCCCTCCAGGGGGCAGTGCAAGACTTGTTGGGGTGCGGGGTGATCATATCCGTACCAGAACAGGACAGGTTTCAAGGTTTTTACTCAAATCTGTTTGTGGTCCCAAAGAAGGACGGGGTTCATTCTGTATTGGACCTCAAGGCCCTCAATGCCTTTTGTAAAGATCCAAAAGTCCTGGATGGAATCGATTAGTTCGGTGGTGGCTGCACTCCATCCGGCAGATTTTCTGGCGTCCTTGGATATCAAGGACGCATACTTGCATGTCTCCATCTGCGTCAGGCATCAGAGGTTCCTGAGCTTTGCGATTGGTGAAGACCACTATCAATTTGTGGCTCTTGCCTTTGGCCTAGCATCGGCACCAAGAGTTTTCACAAAGGTGCTCGCCCCGATTCTAGCTTTGCTGAAACAGCGCAGCATTGCTATCGTAGGCTACTTGGACGACCTTCTTCTGAGAGCTGCTTCAAGCTCAGAATTAGAGGAGGATGTGTCTATAGTCAGTCAGACCCTCCGGGAGTTTGGGTGGATACTGAACCTCCAGAAGTCGGTGTTAGTACCGACCCAGCGCCTAGAGTACCTGGGGCTGATTCTGGACTCCTCAGAGGCCAGAGTCTTTCTTCCCTCAGAGAAGTTAGACCCTCCAGGCGGCAGTCAGGTTGTTGACATCCAGCAAATGGTCGTCTCTCTGTTTCTGCATGCGAGTTCTGGGTCTCATGGTAGCCTCCTTCGAGGCAGTACCGTATGCCCAATTCCACACTCGTGTCTTGCAGAAGGAGATTCTCTCCAAATGGAACAAATCTCCGTTGCCTCTGGATCATCAGATTCAGTTAAGTTACCTTGTCAGGTCCTCTCTGAGTTGGTGGCTGAGATCCCCGGCTCTTCGGTCCGTTAAGTCCTTCCTCCCTTTTCATTGGACAGTGATCACGACGGACGCCAGCCTGACCGGTTGGGGGGGAGTCTGGGGGGTTCAGGCGGCCCAGGGCCGCTGGTCCCCGACCGAATCCCAACTGTTGATCAATGTTCTGGAACTCCGGCCGATCAGGCTGTGCCTCTCCAATTGGTCTCAGAGTCTGCAGGGGCGTCCAGTCAGAATCCAGTCAGACAACGCCACGGCTGTGGCATACGTCAACCATCAAGGAGGAACAAGAAGTTCAGCTGCAGCGTTGGAAGTCGCTCACATCCAGGCGTGAAAAACTGGCAGGCGGACTATCTGAGTCGCCAGATGCTGGACCACGGGGAATGGTCATTACATCCAGAGGTTTTTCAACTCCTTTGCTGGAAATGGGGCACGCCAGAAGTGGATCTCCTGGCCTCTCGACTCAATCGCAAGGTGTCGAGTTTGGTGGCCAGGTCCAGAGATCCCTGGGCAGACGCGTCAGACGCTTTGGTGGCTCCGTGGGGTCAGTATCGGCTAATTTATGCCTTTCCCCCACTGAAGTTGCTTCCCCGTCTACTCCGCAGGGTAGAGTTTGAAGGAATTCCAGTGATTCTAATTGCCTCAGATTGGCCCAGGCGACCTTGTGCGGCTGGTGGCGGATGTGCCCTGGCGGCTACCACTGAGGGAGGACCTTCTCTCGCAAGGTCCTATTCTTCATCCTGCTTTACAGTCGCTGGCTTTAACGGCGTGGCTATTGAAAGCCAGGTGTTGAGGGACCGAGGCCTGTCGGATCCGGTCATTTCAACCATGTTGAGGGCACGGAAATCTTCTTCTTGAAAGATCTACCATCGCACATGGAGAGCCTACATCTCTGTGTAAGGAGATGGAATGGCATCCACGGACTTATTCGGTTTCCAGGATTCTGCTGTTTTTGCAGCGCGGAGTGGATCAGAAACTTGCCTTAAGCACCATTAAGGGGCAGATTTCAGCCTTGGCTGTTTTCTTTCAGCGACCCCTGGCTACTCATTCACTAGTAAGTACGTTTGTGCAAGGGGTCCGACATGTGGCTCCTCCGGTGCGACCACCACTACTTCCGCGGGATTTGAATCTGGTGCTCTCGGCACTTCAGAAACCTCCCTTTGAGGACATTAGGGAAATAACTCTTTTGACACTCTCAGAAGGTGACCTTCCTGGTAGCCATCACATCGGTCAGGAGGGTTTCTGAATTGGCGGCCTTGTCTTGCAAGTCCCCATATTTGGTCCTACATAAGGATAAAGCGGTGCTATGCCCGCAGCCTTCCTTCCTTTCCGAAGGTGGTTTCGCATGCCAAGGAGGTTGCGCTACATTCCTTGGACATGGTACGTGCCCTACGGTTGTACCTGTCTGTCACGACTTCGTTTCGGAGGTCTGATTCACTGTTTGTGTCGGTGTCTGGTCCGCAGAAGGGCCTGGCGGTCTTGTCGGTCACCATCTCTCGGTGGATCAGGCAGATTGTCATTCAGGCCTATGCCCTTAAAGGGCGGGCGCCTCCTTTTTCCCGTTACGGCGCATTCGACCAGGGCTATTGGTGCCCCTTGGCTTTCCAACATCAAGCGTCTGTCTCACAAGTGTGTAAGGCGGCGACCTGGTCGTCCGTTTATACTTTCTTAAAGTTTTTCAAGGTTGATGTGCGTGCTTCTTCGGATGCTAGCTTCGGCTGCAAAGTTTTTCAGGCGGCTGTTTGAGGTTGCAACATCTCCATTGAGGGGCTCTGCTTGTTTGGGGTGAAACTGTTTTTTTGATTGCTGTGCCCACCCCTCGTCTTTTTTACACTACTTTGGGACGTCCCAACAGTCAAGATTTATGGAGCTGTGTCCGTCCATGGACGAAAAGAGAAAATAGGATTTTTTATACTCACCGTAAAATCCTTTTCTCTGTCATCCATGGACAGACACCGCTCCCACACCTCCTTTTTTAGTTTGTACTGCTTTCTATGAACTGAGGCTGCAGGGTGGAGGGTTATGTTCAGAGGGACCCGTTTAAATAACATGTATGCATATCTAACATGTTTCTGCCTAGTCCTCTCCTAATAGACGGAACATAACCAACAGCTGTGTCCGTCCATGGACGACAGAGAAAAGGATTTGACGGTGAGTACAAAAAATCCCCCCCCCCCGGGCGGATAATTAAATCCTTACGTTCACATAGGGTTTTGATGCCTTCCTGAAATTTTTTCTGTTCCCCTTTTTGATTTTTTAAGGTCACATTTCCCAAGTCTTGCAGAACCAAATCTTTAAAAACATTTAGACTAGGGACCTGTTTCCCTGGGGGATTAAATATTGAAGCATTCCTTAATCCTGTTCCAGGTGGTTTAATTCCATTTGCAGTATTTTTAGGAATATTCCTTTTTTGGATTTGGTAATTTTTAAAGAACAAAATCACCCGTTGACAAAAACGCACTTTAAAATCACAGATCACAATGGGTATATCCCTGTAGAAAGCTGTCACAACCCTAGCTGGTTGAGGGCTATACCGAAAGGACAATACCAACGAATAGAGGAATTGTTCCAGGCCAGGTGATTTTCTAGCTCAAGCGGATATTCTAACCAAGCGCTTTTTGGAGAAGGGTTATAGTGGAACCAGTCTTAAACAAGAATTTGAAAGAGTCACATCAATAGACAGGAACCAGCTTTTAATACCAAATGTTAAAGGTAAACAGGATAATAATCCATTTGAATGGGCTTTGGTAACCACCTTTTCTTCCCAACACTGGTGGATCAACACAACGATTAAAAAACATTGGCAGGTCCTGAAAAGTGACAACATCTTGGGTCCAAAAATTCCTGACATGCCTAACGTACTTTTTAGGAGGAATGTCACATTGAAGGATACCTTAGCTCCCAGCAGTATTGACCCACCAGGACCTCCAAAGGGCATGTTTGGCAACCTTAAAGGGTTCTTCCCATGCAAAAGATGTAAAATGTGTAAGACATCCAGAACAATAAAAAACCTCCTCTTTTACATCCAATGTTACGTCCAAGGAGTATGAAATCGACGGGTTCATCTCCTGTGGAACTATAGGGGTCATATATTTATTAATCTGTCCATGCGGGCTCCAGTATGTCAGGGTCACCTGTGGCCAGGTGACAGATGCACACCGTAGGGGGACAGGAGTGCACCGCGAGGTAGTGAACCCTATGGCTGGCTTCTGTGGATAGGAAACTGGGTGGTTGTGGAAAGCGGGACCAGAGGAGCACAACCGGGATCCCAACGGAAGCGAGAGCCAAGATTCCCCAGGGCGCGGAGTCTAAGACCCAGCTGGTCTTCTCCAGGGCCTCTAGTGGTGAGGATGTTACGCTGCAGGCTGGGACCAGGTCGCGGCCCCTGGAGTTTCCTAGCTCACGCCCCGTAGGATAAGGGGAAGCAGCAGCACACGATAGAGAGAACCGAATAACAAGCCGAAGGTCAGGGGCCACAAGCAGACAAGGATAACGAAGAACGAGCCGAAGGTCAAGGGTCACGAGCAGACAGGGATGGTCGGGGACAAGCCAATAACGTAACAGAGAGACAGACGTAGCACACGGCAGGCAGGAACCCAAACACACAATGCCTAACAAACACGTTGATCAGCAAAGCAGGCTTGCAGTGCACAGGTTAATATAGTGTTCAGTGATAGGGCCTGGGGTGGAGTCAGGCTGGGAGGAGATTATAAAGGAAGCCAGGTGAAGGAGGTCTGGTCTCTAGATGAACACATGAGGAGGAAGGTAAGATGGCAGACAGACATTAATGCATATCCATGACAGTACCCTCCCTCTTACGAGGCCTCCCCCTTCCCCGCCTGGGCCCAGGTTTAGAGGGAAACTTCAGATGAAACTCCTTTAACAGACGAGGTGCAAAGACCTCAGATGCAGTGATCCAAGACCTCTCCTCAGGACCAAACCCTTTCCAATGATCGAGGTACTGAAGAACGCCTTTACAGAGTCGGGAGTCCAGAATTTGACTGATCTCGTACTCCTGATTATCCTCCGAGACAGGCGCCACGGTAGGAAGAGGACGAGAGAATTTATTGAGGACTAAAGGCTTTAGAAGAGCAACATGAAAGGAGTTAGTGATTTTAAGGCTCTTAGGAATCTGGAGTTTGAAACAAACCGGATTCAGTTTAGCAGTTACCGTGTATGGACCGATGAATCGTGGAGCAAACTTCAGAGAAGGAACTCGGAGCTTGATGTTCCTGGTAGAGAGCCAGACTTTGTCCCCTGGCTGAAGAGAAGGCGGTTTACGCCTGCGGCGGTCGGCAAAGCCTTTGAATTTTTCAGCAGCTGCCCGGAGGGAATCATGAACGTGACCCCAAACGGAATTGAGAGACTCCTGAACTGAAGCCAAAGCTGGAATGTCTGGAGAACAGATCATAGGAAGAGGAAGTTGAGGGTGTTTTCCATAAACTGTGAAAAAGGGTGTCTTCTGCGAACTGGTATTCACATGATTGTTATGGGAGAATTCTGCCCACGGGAGTAGAGAGGACCAATCGTCATGGTGAGAAGACACAAAGGTGCGAAGAAAGACCTCTAACTCCTGATTAACCCTCTCAGTCTGTCCATTGGATTGGGGATGGTAAGAAGAAGAAAAATCCAAGACAATATTGAGGGATTTGCAAAAGGCTCTCCAAAAACGAGACGTGAATTGGACTCCCCTGTCGGAAACAATATGAGAAGGGACCCCATGTAGGCGGAGAATTTCTCGAATGAAAATGGGAACCAAGGCAGGGGCAGAAGGAAGACCAGGAAGAGGAACAAAATGAGCCATCTTGGAGAATCGATCGATTACCACCCAAATGACTGTATTATTCTCAGACAGTGGGAGATCGGTGATAAAATCCATGGCAATATGGGCCCAGGGTTCCTTAGGAATAGGCAAGGGCATGAGGAGACCAGCAGGAGCTTGTGTGGAGGATTTGGACTGAGCACAGACATGACAAGCTTTAACGTAGTCTTTGACGTCTGAGCGGAGATTAGGCCACCAGTAGTGACGACTGATGAGTAGGAAGGATCGGAGGAATCCAGAATGCCCTGCCACCTTGGAATCATGTCCCCAACGAAGGATCTTAGCTCTTAGCTCAGTGGGGACAAAGGTCTTACCAGGCGGAATTTTAGACTTCAGGGTGGTAGAGTGGGCAACAATGCATGAGGTGGGAATGATCGGCTCAGGTTCAGGGGCGGACTCCTCGTCCAAAGTGTCAAATGACCTAGAGAGCGCATCAGCCCGACCGTTGCAGGAACCAGGTTTGTAGGTAATCGTGAAATTAAAACGGGCAAAGAAGAGACTCCACCTGGCCTGTCTAGGATTCAGACGTTTAGCATTCTGTAGATACTGTAAATTCTTGTGATCGGTAAAGATCGTTATGGAGTGAGGGGAACCCTCCAAGAGATGACGCCACTCCTCTAACGCCAATTTAATTGCGAGAAGTTCCCGATCACCGATGGCATAATTCCTCTCTGCCTGAGAAAATTTCTTGGAGAAGAACGCACATGGTTGGCGTCTCTTCTCAAAGATTTGAAGAAGCACAGCTCCCACCCCCATTGAGGAAGCGTCCACTTCAATAAAAAATGCATTCCCAGGATTTGGTCTCCTCAAGAGGGGGCCAGAAACAAAGGCCTGTTTCAGGTTGTGAAATGCAGAGACAGCTTCGGGAGGCCAGTCTCTGGCATTCACACCCTTCTTGGTCAAAGCGATAATAGGCGCGGCAATGGAAGAGTAATTCCTTATGAACTGCCTATAATAATTAGTGAAGCCAAGAAAGCGCTGTGTGGCCTTGAGGCTAGCAGGAAGAGGCCAGTTGGTGATAGCCAAGACCTTCCCAGGGTCCATACGAAGCCCCGAACATGAGACAAAGCACCCCAAAAACAGGACCTCAGAACATTCAAAGGAACATTTCTCCAGCTTGGCATAGAGATTGTTCTCTCTAAGACGTTGAAGTACAGTGCGGACATGGTTTCTGTGGACGAGCAGATTTTCAGAAAAGATCAGAATGTCATCCAGATAGATGACAACAAACTGGTACAGCAGATCTCTGAAGATTTCATTGACAAAGTTTTGAAACACGGCTGGAGCATTACACAGACCAAAAGGCATCACCAGATATTCGTAATGCCCGTCTCTAGTGTTAAATGCAGTCTTCCATTCGTCACCCTCCCGTATTCGAATGAGATTGTACGCGCCTCTGAGATCCAACTTGGTGAAAATGGAGGCACCCTTCAACCTATCGAATAGCTCAGATATTAAGGGTAAGGGGTATCGATTTTTAATAGTAACCGCATTTAAACCCCGATAATCGATGCAGGGTCTTAAGGTACCATCCTTTTTGGCAACAAAAAAGAACCCTGCCCCTGCAGGCGATGAGGATTTCCGGATGAACCCTCTCTCCAGATTCTCTGCTACATACTCCGACATGGCCTGGGTCTCTGGGATGGACAGAGGGTAGGTACGACCCCTGGGTAGAGTTGCTCCGGGGACAAGATCAATAGCACAGTCAAAAGACCTGTGGGGAGGAAGCACCTCAGCTGATTTTTTACAGAACACATCCCGGTAATCGCTGTATGCGGCGGGAAGATCAGAAGAAACAGAAGTGGCAGCAACCGGAAGACTCTCCTTGGGGGTCACCTTGAGAAGACACGACGAGAAACATGAGGAACCCCAGGCCAGGATCTGCCCAGAGACCCAGTCCACATGTGGAGAGTGGAGCTGTAGCCAAGGGAGGCCCAATACAACTGGGGTAGAGGCCTTGGGTAGAATAAGAAAGGATATCCACTCCTGGTGGAGAATCCCTACCGACATCCTAATGGGTAGCGTCTGGAAGCGAATAGGGCCCCCTGGGAGAACAGTGCCATCAATTGCCGAGACTACCAATGGGGTAGTGAGAGGTGAAAGGGTAAGCTTCATAGAAGAAGCAGTTCTCCAATCCATGAAATTGCTGGCAGCCCCGGAATCCAGGTATGCAAGGGTTGACTGAGGAGAAGTGCCTACATGAAGGGACACCGGCAAGAGCAGGCGAGAAGGTGATGTTTCTGGGTCCAATACTCCACCTTCCAAATGTATTAGACCCGAGCGTTTCCCGGACGAAGCGAGCAGGAGTCACGAAAATTACCCTTGCCCCCACAATAGAGGCACAAGCCCAGAGTTCTGCGCCTAGCACGTTCTTCGGGGGTTAGTCTGGTCCGGCCCAGCTGCATAGGTTCTTCAGCAGGTAGAGGATGCTCCACGGAATGAAGGGAGGGGAGCTCAGACTGGCTAGGACCCAGAGAGTGCTGGCGTCTTTTTTCTAAGGACCTCTCTTGAAAACGAATGTCGATCTGGTTGCATAATGAAATTACATCGTCCAGACCGACGGGAATGGCTCTTCCCGCTAATTCGTCTTTCACTCGGTCAGAGAGGCCATGTAAAAAGGTAGCGACCAGGGCCTCATTATTCCAGCTCAATTCAGCTGTGTGGATACGGAACTGAAGAGCATATTGCCCCACTGAACTAGATTCTTGGCGAAGACGTAAGACAGCACTAGCCGCTGAAGAAGCCCGAGCCGGCTCTTCGAAGATATTACGAAAGAGCTTCAAGAATTCGGACAGACTGGAAACCACCGGATCGTTCCTCTCCCACAGGGGGGCAGCCCAGGCCAAAGCTTCACCGGAGAGGAGGGAAATGATATAGGCTACCTTAGCCCGGTCAGATAGGAAGCTTTGAGGCTGAAGCTCAAAATGAATAGTGCATTGGCTGAGAAACCCCCTGCAGGCCTTGGAGTCCCCAGAGAAACGGAACGGAGCTGGCAATCTTAGTGAGTGTGAGGCTGCGACTGGTGCGATAGGTACAGCCGCTGGTTGTACTTGGGGTTGCGGATTCGGGGTTCCCAAGGAGACCTGAAGCTGCTCGAATCGAGAAGCCAGATCCTGGAGGAATCGCATCACCTGGGTCTGATTTGATTCCTGGGTCTCAAGTCTGCGAACTATGCCCTGCAATGGATCATCCGCGGGAAGCGGGATGTCAGCCGGGTTCATGGCTGATCAAACTGTCAGGGTCACCTGTGGCCAGGTGACAGATGCACACCGTAGGGGGACAGGAGTGCACCGCGAGGTAGTGAACCCTATGGCTGGCTTCTGTGGATAGGAAACTGGGTGGTTGTGGAAAGCGGGACCAGAGGAGCACAACCGGGATCCCAACGGAAGCGAGAGCCAAGATTCCCCAGGGCGCGGAGTCTAAGACCCAGCTGGTCTTCTCCAGGGCCTCTAGTGGTGAGGATGTTACGCTGCAGGCTGGGACCAGGTCGCGGCCCCTGGAGTTTCCTAGCTCACGCCCCGTAGGATAAGGGGAAGCAGCAGCACACGATAGAGAGAACCGAATAACAAGCCGAAGGTCAGGGGCCACAAGCAGACAAGGATAACGAAGAACGAGCCGAAGGTCAAGGGTCACGAGCAGACAGGGATGGTCGGGGACAAGCCAATAACGTAACAGAGAGACAGACGTAGCACACGGCAGGCAGGAACCCAAACACACAATGCCTAACAAACACGTTGATCAGCAAAGCAGGCTTGCAGTGCACAGGTTAATATAGTGTTCAGTGATAGGGCCTGGGGTGGAGTCAGGCTGGGAGGAGATTATAAAGGAAGCCAGGTGAAGGAGGTCTGGTCTCTAGATGAACACATGAGGAGGAAGGTAAGATGGCAGACAGACATTAATGCATATCCATGACACAGTATGTGGGGAGAACCACGTGAGCCCTAAAAATGAGGATTGGGTGAACACCTGGCGAGCATCCGCAAGGGTTTTATTGGTCATAGTGTATCTAGGCACTTTAGTGAATGCCATGATAGAGACCATTCTGAATTAAAAATGATTGCTATTGAAAAGTATTCTGCCCACTGGAGGGGTAGTAATCTGAAGAGGCAGATATCCAGAAGGGAAACCAGATGGATCTTTGACTTATGTTCATACCAACCGATGGGGTTAAACATCGAGTGGGATACCAACTGCTATATTAATAACAGTTGAGTTCCCTATAATGGATGTTAACCTTGTTAATAACATCTTTCCGGTATCCAGCATGATCAAATTTATTGATATGCGGTGGCGATCCTGCCTTTACCAATTGTAAAAAATTGCTAAATGGGAAAACTCCCATTTATTTGGTTATACCCCTTTATATTATTTATATCCCTTTGTAATATGTTAATTTCTGACCTACTGGGAATGTTTTAAGGAGAATAAATTTTCTCTATTATAGATGGGTGCCTTGTGTCAATAGGATCCATTTATATGGGGATTATTTGTTTATTTTTGAAATTTTCCCCTTTAATTTCATTGTGACAGATAATTTTTGTCTCCACATATGTGGGAATAGCCTTCAGGGATCACATGGGGACACATTTTATATGTCATATGTGTATTCACATATATTTACACTTCTTTTTAATACTGTATATACTCGAGTATAAGCCGAGTTTTTCAGCACATTTTTTTGTGCTGAAAATGCCCGCCTCGGCTTATACTCGAGTCACCTTTTTGCGCCTGATCTCCCGGAATTTGGGGACCTGGTACCGGCCGGCCGTAGGTCCCCTGGACTCCAAACTTGGCACACATGTAGCCCCACTTTTCCTTTACAAGTGTGCAAAGTTTGTTAACCGGGAGACCTACGGCCGGGGAGCACCGATTTTTCAAACCCGGGCACCTCTTCCATAGACTCCCATGTTAAACGCTAATTTCTCCGGTGATTTTTGGGGACCCGGTACTGGCCGGCCGAAGGTCCCCTGTACTCCAAACTTGGCACACATGTAGCCTCACTCTTCCTCTACAAGTGTGCAAAGATTGTAGTCTGGGAGACCTACGACCGGAGAGAACCGATTTTTCAAATCCGGGCACCCCTTTCATAGACTCCCATGTTAAACGTCAGTCTAGTCATGGGCACAGTGAGGCATGCAGATGGACACCCTAGGCTTATACTCGAGTCAATACGTTTTCCCAGTTTTTTGTGGTAAAGTTAGGTGCCTCGGCTTATATTCGGGTCGGCTAATACTCGAGTATATACGGTATATAAATTTTAATATATGAAAGGGGGCCAGCGCGTCCGCCTCCCCCATCCCCGTAAGCGGGCGAGCGCGGGCGTCCGCCTCCCCCACCCTCCCCTCACCCAAAAAAAGAAAGAAGAAAAAAAAAAAAATTAATATATGAATTTTATTTTTATATTGGTGTATTTGAAAAATGAAGATTTTTGTTCATTGCTCTAAGTGTCAAGCCCTAATTGGGTTATTGTAACCATTGGTTCATGAACTGAACTCCCTTTTTTTAACTATTGCTTTTATTAATTTGTACCCCATTTATATTGTGCATTTTATAGTATGTTATAAGAGTGTATAACATTTGTATGTGTCGCACTCACCCACCCTACTATTTCTCTCCTCCTTGATCTAGTAGGGTACACCTGCTACTTGCCCCGGTATTCCTCCCTAAGTGTAGAGAGGCGAGTGGTGTTTGTTTGTTTTGGGTCTTGCGGCTATTACCTCCCCATAGTGGATCCTCACACTCCGTTGTCTAGACAATGTCGAATAAAGTTAATGTCCACACAGGATTTAAACCTGAACGACAAGGTTTATTCTCTTTGGGAACGATCCTCCCCTGGCGTCCTCTCCTTCAGAGTGGGTCACCCTCACTTGGGTACCCTGGGACTCCTTTTCAGCCAAAATCCTACCTGCAGCGATGCAGCCTCGGTCTAAAGGTGCCCGAGACCGAAAAAACACACGCACGCACCCCAGGCCATGAGGGCCACCGAAGGTGAGGTACGTGCCGAACAGGACCAAGGGGTCCCCTGGATCTTCTCACGTCCCAATGGCGTCTGCCCCTTAAGTACCCTCTCCCAGAATGCACAGCTGGCCGACCACGCCCACTGCACGGCCGCCGAGGGAGGACACCCAATGGCGCTGCGATACCTCCTGTGGTTCAACCTGAACCCGAAGTGACAGCGCCACCCCCAGGCAACAGGGAACTGTACTGCCAGGCAGCATAACACCCAGAGCAGAAGCAGCTCAATAGAATTTAATTGATCTGAGCCCAAACTATAGGCTCAGACTGCCCCTTAAGTTTGAACATAGCGCCCCCTAAATTGGGAGGGGGGGGGGGCGCTACATATGTTTGGCTTCAGGATTTAAATGTCTTGTTTTAAACATACGTTTTTTGTGTAAAATGTGTGACACCGTTTGGAATTTAAATTATTACTTCCGGTGTCACCGCTGCCTGAGTAAAAAATCATGTGGTGGCTGACGTCTCTGGTATCTCCATTCCCAGTAGATGCTTGTTATAGGGAAACATGTCGGTGGGAGATAGTCCATAGGCGTCACCACATATCAGCAGGCTACCTGAACACTAGCAGCTGTTTTTAAGATTTTGTTTTTCGTTTGCTGTGCTTTAAGAGTTTTTTTTTTTTTTTTTTGAATAAAGCACAATTTGCCTACTGCACTATGAAGTTCTCCTCTTTCTTTTTTTAACATTGCACCTTCCACCTAATAAAGTTCTTTGAGCTGAAGGCCGGGTTCACACTTGTCCGACAAACGCTCCGACATTGGGAGCTCATGTCGCATGACGTGTGAAAATCAATGTTTCCCTATGGGAGCCGTCTTAACTGGTCCGACACATGTCGGTCCGACTTTGAAGATGCTCCCTGTACTACTTTGGTCCGACTTTGATCCTACTTCAGCCCATTGACTATCATTGAAGTTGGATCAAAGTCGGACTGCGGTCTTGCATGATCCGACTTTGGCATGCGACTTGTGCTCTGCTGATCTTGAGGGGGAACTCCACGCCAAATTTTAAATGAAAAAAAACGCATGGGTTCCCCTCCAGGAGCATACCAGGCCCTTCGGTCTGGTATGGATTTTAAGGGGAACCCCCTAAGCTGAAAAAACGGCGTGGGGGTCCCCTAAGCTGAAAAAACGGCGTGGGGGTCCCCCTCAAAATTCAAACCAGACCCTTATCCGAGCACGCAACCTGGCAGGCCGCAGGAAAAGAGGGGGGAATGAGAGAGCGGCCCCTTCTCCCTCCTGAACCGTACCAGGCCGCATGACCTCAACATGGGGGGTTTGGGGCAAGGGAGCGACCTGTGGCCCCCCCACCCCAAAGCAACCTGCCCCCATGTTGATGGGGACAAGGGCCTCTTCCCGACAACCCTGGCCGTTGGTTGTCGGGGTCTGCGGGCGGGGGGCTTATCGGAATCCAGGAGACCCCTTTAATACCCATTCACCTGGTGGAAAAAAATGTCAATAAAAAAGCACTACACAGGTTTTTAAAGTAATTTAATCTCTTCTTCTGCTCTCCGGTTCTTTCTGCCTTCTGACGGGCGCCTTCGCTATCTTCTTCCAGCTCTTTTGCTAGCGGGGGCCGGTCTTCTTCGTCGCCTTCTTCCTTCTTCTCCTCGATGTTCACTCGTCGCTTCCTTGCGCTGTAATGCTGGGTGTGTGGTCCGCAACGATTTATATAGGCCTCTCATGCCGTCACAGAATAGGGTGTGAACATCAATAAGGATCGGAGTGGTTGCCAACATCCCTGGAGTCAAAGGAAGGAACCCCCCAAGAAATGGGACTTTAAGGTCAACAATATAAGAAATTTTTACAAAATATTCATTATATTCATTATATGAAATAACAAAAAATAATTTATACAACGTTAAAACCATAATAGTTAGTGCAGGGTAATTCCAGTAGAAGTCCGGTTGAAGGCCGACACGTTTCAGGACAATACATATCTCTTCATCAGGGGCTGTTGTACTGGACGGAATCACACTATATAATGCAAAAAACAGGATTTAAACACAACACATATATTTACATATTTAATCTTTGAAACAGTGGTTCGGCCTAGAGAAATAGTGAAACACAGGAAAACATACCTAACAGAGCAAATTCAAGAAGGACCGGCAGGGGGACTCCCGCGGCAGCAGCAAGGGAGGTGTCTTCAGCGCAAGAAAGCACCAGAGTGTGACGGACACCCACACCCCCCAACAAATCCCAAAAGCGTCAGCGGCTGAAGGACAAAGGAGCCAGCAGCCAGGATCCTGTGGATTAAATTATATTGTTGGCACATTAGTTTCATGGTCGGAAACACTACAATGTCAGCAGTATCCCCATGGTCATATGCACATAAAATCCATAATGTCTACCAAAAATGCAAGGAGAAATTGGTTACTACTGTACCTATTGGTGGCCGCAAGGTCTGTACAGTAGGACCAAAAATACCTCAATAGGTTTCCTTATCCAAGATTGCCTCTTATTACAGCACAGTGCAAAAACAATAAATCTGCAATCTGTGAAAACAGAGCAACAGGGTGTCATGAGAAAATGACAAACAGGCATGTACTAGCCACAGAGGCTATTTTGTCTGTCATGCAGAGCAAAAAATCATGACAGCATCAGAGCCTACTGTATAGCTTATCGGCCTACCTTAAAGAATTGCACGCTGAGTTACAAGTGATGATAGGTGGGCGGAGAAGTACTTCAATGGGGAAGATTGGCTATTTCATCCAGCGCCGCATGTTTTCCCATGCAGTGCAGATAGCTACAGGATCCCCAGTCTGTGAAGATAAGTATGCTGGTCACACACCCGCAAGCACACACATAGTCATAAACCAAAGTATGCAGCACAAGGGATCTCCTGACCTATTAGAAGGACATAAAGGAGCATATACCTTTGAGGGCAGAGAGGTGCTTGAATTAGGGGAGGGTTAGATATTTCATCCAGCGCTGCATATATTCCCATACAATAGAGAGATGCAGGATCCACAGTCTGTGAAAATAAGTGTACTGTAGAGAATCGTCGGTGGAAAATCTGGAGATTGCCATCCCCAAAGCTGAAGTGCTGACAGCAGGGCAGAGTTCTGCTAACCTCTGCCCAGCACCGATAGCATCCTCTGGGTTCCACGGACAGGAGATGGTGAACCTCTATCCCCAGACACCAGTTGCAGAGACAGCGGATTTTATAGACTTTTCTGCTGAGGAAGAACAACCTGATGAGCCTCCAGCAGAAGAGCTGGTATCAGGGCCAAACTTCAGTGTGCTCTGCCCAGCACCAACAGCAGTATCTGTGGAGTTGCAAGGAACTTCCCCAGCTGAAGCGCTGGTCACTGGACAGAGGGTCCAAGACCTCTGCCCCACACCTGTGGCAGTTCCGGAGGCTCAGGGTGAGAAGGTGGCAATCTCTTCCCAGCAGCCAGATAAGGGAACGGAAAAGGAAGCAGCCAGCTCACCTCCCCAATGGCAGCTGCACAGTTTGGGAGGGGAGGAATCCAGCCTCCTGCCCCAATGGTTAGCCAAAGTGGATGATGTGGAGTCCCCAGCAGAAGTGCTGGCAACAGGGCAGAGTGCTACCAAACTCTACCCGGCAATGGCAACAACTGTGGAGTTCCAGGGAGCTGGGGCAGTCGGCTCATCTCTCCAGCCACAGATTACAGAATGTATGGACTTAATGGACTGTTCAGAGGATGTTATCGATTTATGCAAAACCTGCTCAAGTACTGGCAGCAGGACAGAGTACTGCAGACCCCTGCTCTACACCAGTGGCAGTTTCGGAGGCCCGAGGTGAGAAGGCGATGGTTCCTCTTTCCCAGTGGATTTCAGAGATGCAGGCAGGAGAAGCAGCCATTTCCCCTCCCAACAAGGGTGCGTGCACCTAGGAGACAATACCAGTGAAAGGGAGTTCCAACAGAAGACGGCCAACCTCTGCCCAGCACCGGCAACAACTACAGAGTTCCAGGGAGGCGGGGCAGTCGGCCTCCCTCCCCAACAGTTAGCCGGAGCAGATGGTGTGGGGTTTCCAGCAGAAGGGCTGGCAACAGGGCAGAGTGCTGCTGGTCTCTACCCTCAACTAACAGAGGACAAATTTCCTGTAAAGGTGGATGGGGCTTCAGTCCCCACGTGTATACCCCAGGGATGCTGGGAAGTCCGCGCCCAGATGCCCAACAGTATGACCTACTGAGCCCAGCCGCCCTGTCTTCTCTCCTGCGGCTAAAGGGACTCCAGGGGAAGGACCAGTCCGCACTTCCCCCCAGCAGCAAGTATGTTCTATGAGAGAGGCAGAGGTTGGCTGGGGGAGTAATGCTCTGTTTGGAACAATTTGTTTGGGGTACTGTGTGGATACCGGCATTGGAGGACTGGAACTATGGACTAACTTCGGAGTCAACCCGTCTGGGGTCTCCTCCTGTGTTAGTCTCCTGCAGAAAGGGGAGAGATGTGACGGGAGGGCCCGTGGAACCCAGAATCCCTTGGAAAGTATGGGATACTCTTGCTTGTTTCATCTCCCCATGCACCTCTTATGTCTAAATCACCCTGTGTCCATTAGGGGCATAGGGTGACTGAGAAAATACATCTTGGACTACTTAAAATGGGACAGTAATTTTTATCCACAATATCCCACAGGATCTATGTAGACTATTCTTGATTTGTTTGATTCTGAACTCAACATGTTAATGAAAGAGGCTGATGTCATCACCTCCAGCCACCTGTCTGTCAGTTGTAATGTAAATTAGTCTAGTGAGGCTCTCTGTCACACATTGTTGTCTGTGCCAATTGATCCTGCTATTGTGTGAAGATGTCCTATGTTTGTACTTATGATAATGTGTATTGTATAGCCGGTGAGCTAGGAGACGTGAAGTCTACCCTAAAAGGTCATATCTCTGAGTCACCTAGTCTGGGTAAATGATTTAGGTAATTAGCTCATGTTAATTAGGTTTCTGCATACAAATGTATTGTAGAGTAATATGAGCAGTAATATGCACCGTCTCTTTTAACTGTTGTGACAGCAGGAAGGTAAAGTCACCTGGTTGCATCCAGGGGGGTAGATATATTTCGCCCAGATTCAGGCTTTACGCCGACTTATACAACTAGGTGGAGAGTTGTATAAGCCCAGCTGAGGCTAGTGGGCTCATGGATGACTCATACCTCTAGGGAGAGTGTGGGGCGTCGTGCAGACAGGGAGTTGATGAGACCAGCTGAAGCTTGTCAGCTCATTTAGGCCTCTATAAGAACTCCCAGATTCATTAGGTGTTAGCTCATGCCTGGAACCAGACCTGTGTGGACTGTCTAGGGAGAGTGAACCCCTGTGCGGTGAGAAAAGGCCTGTGTGGCTATTTGCTTGGACATTTAAAACCAGGGACTTAGGGACTAGGACAGCACTAGGCTGATCCCAGTTGTTAGTTAGGAAACCTGTATGTTTAGTCAGAGGTCAAGTTGACCAGGATTTATTTTGTTTATGTTTCTTTTGCTTTGCTGTGTTTTGTCACTGTAAATAGAAAATAAACCGCACCTTTTTGATTTTGAAAACCACAAACCTCCGTTTGCTGGGCCTGTTTTTGTGTGGGGAGCCCATCCCGGGGGTCACACACACCCGCTGCCGAGCTAACCCCCTCACAGTTGGTGGAGAATGCGGGCAGTTTTTTTTTTAAGCCAGCATGGAGGAGATACTGAAGCAGCTGGCTCTAGCAAATGCCAATCAACAGCAGACAAATGCAGGTTTGCAAAAGAGCCTTGCAGCTCATCAACAGAGCCTTGCAGCTCAACAACAGAACTTCGCAGCCCAGCAGCAAGCTCATCAACAGAGCCTTGCAGCCCAGCAGCAGACAAACGCAACTTTGCAACAGAGTCTGGAGGCTCAGCAACAAGCCCAGC